>CM051622.1:35896813-36578896 GCA_028020825.1 Podargus strigoides | reverse complement strand
CTACACTGATGCTATTTTCCAACCCAGACAGGTGCTTTTCAGTAACTGAACATTTCTGTTGGGTGCATAAAACATTGTGATCTTCCAGGCTGTAAAACACTATTGTAGAATAATCTTATTTATTAATAAAATCACCTAAATTTTGGAAATTGGTTTTTAAAGAGGGGAGAAAAATAGTTTTACTGTGAGGACATCGAATGTAATTGGTTTTCCCTCTATTTCCAGGTGCTGCCATTGGAGAACAGAATGAAAGACACCACGCGTTTCAAACAGGCACTGAACATTGGCATGGGAATAGTCATGACCTTGTATATCTCATTAGCCACTCTAGGTTATCTGCGCTTTGGGGATGAAATCAAAGGCAGTATAACTTTAAACCTGCCACAAGATATATGGTAAGTACATAGATGACTTAAACCCAGTAATCTAGAAGGCAAAAACATTGTAAAGGTTGTTACATCCGTCAGCGCTGTCGTAGTAGATATGTACTCAAACTCTTAAAATTAGACTGTATATAGTATCTCTGTGCCTTCTGCAGCTGAGCTGTGATCCTACCAAGCAGTTTCTTGCACAGTAAAAGGAATTGCATATGGAAAGAGATTAATGATCTTTATAGTAAAGCGTTCCATCTCTAGCAGGAGCTTCTTCCCAGTGTATTGAGGGAAAGAATATGCAGTTTGCAACCACCTATATTGCAGGTCTGAAACCAGTTGGTTTTAACTTGAGTTTCCTGGTAATTGAGTAGCCCTTTTTAGTGTAGTCATTGACTTAAGCAGGTAAACAACTGGAACAGATGACAACAAAACAGAGTATGTTTGTAGGTCAGATGCAAGTCCATGGGTAATGTATAATAATGACTTCCTATGTGGAAAATGAGACATGCTTGCCAGTGACACAGGGCTGTTCTAATTTTTGTTTACCTTTGGTCTTAATGCTATGAGAGCTCCACATGTCACATGGTGAAGAAGCACTGAGGACCATTTCAGCTCGTGTGTTGTTAGTTCTTTATCTATCCATGGATGGATATATGCTGTAACTATTAATTTAAAGATGACTCAATTATTTTTAGAAACTTTGTGTCTGATGGGCCCAATAAGAAGGTATATCAGGAGTGCAGAAGTGTAAAAGCTGAAAAGTATTTTAATGTTTCCATTCTGATCAAATAATGTTTTACATATTATATGCCTGCATCTACTTCTCGTTGAAGTGAAATTTCAAATTATGTCAAACAAAAACTACTTTGCTGAACTGAATGGTGACTCCTTTTTTACTTATTGAAAAAGAGGAGAACATATTTAAAGAGTGTTCTTAATTTTCAAGTGTTACTTTCTCACTCTCTTTTTCCATTTTTGTTCCTTGGAGTTGGTGTGAGCTGTGCATTTTTAATATTCTAAAAAAATGTGTCTTGAAGGATGAATGGGTTTTTTGGTCGCTAGAATTTTCATGTCTCTCTTGTTGGTTTTTTTGCTTGCTTTGTTTTTGTGCTGCTTTTATAAAAACTGAGATTTGGACCTCAATTTCTTGCCCATTTTTGTTTGGTTTTTTTTTCCTGTTTCTTCCTATAGTTCTGCTTTTTGACGCATATTGCTCATGCTGTGTATTTAATTGTGTCATTTTACTGGATGTATATCAAAAAACCTAGAAGTCTTCAAACATTTACTGCATCCATTCTGTCTATATGATGTATCTGAAAGAGAAAATACTTCTATTTGTAATATTACACGGTATTGCTCACTGTTGTTATGATGAGTGAAAAGTTTGTTTTAAGTGGTACCTCTGGGTTAATTTGTGCCTTAAGAGAAGTGCTCTTAAAAGAAGAGGAGGGAGAGGAATGTGGAATATAAGGTAAAGTTGCCTTTAGTTGTGCTTATGCAAACAGCAGGATGAAATCTATTCTGCTGTAATATTCCGCTTTAGTCTGCAGCCCTGCTGTCTAACAGGTCTGTTCAGATAAGAGTTTTCAAATAGCTCTTGGCTACAGTGCAGATGTGATGGTAAGATGATACTTTTCCTGATGGCTTTACAGACCCTAATGCAAAGAAAGAGGTAATAAAAGAGATGGAAGGTGGTGCTCTGTAAGGTGGAGAATTGGCATTGTACGTTTAATAACGTCAAAGCTGCTCAGGGCACATATGTAGAGATAACAAAGTCATCTGTTTTCTTCTTACCCTGAGTAGTACCCCAGAGCACCAAACAAAATTAGAAGGAGCAGCAGCTGGGTGGTATCCCCATGGATTGTAATGTACAATGCTATTGCTGTGCAGTACTGTGGGTCTACCTGATACTGTACTGATGAACAAGTGTGTACAATTAACTGTGCTAGCAAAACAAATTTCCAGTGAACCACATGACAACATTTTGTTATTTGGTCCTCACATAAAAAGCCAGTAAGTGGCTGGATTGAACTAGAGAAATGCAAGGAGTGGGCAGGTTTTTATAAGCAAGTGGTCTTGCAAAAGAGCTTGGAATGTAGCTATGTCATGAAACTTAGCTTATGTGCTTCATTCCAGCTGGACAATCCCTGTCTTAAAAATAAACCTTTCCTGATAAAGAAAAGAGAAATTGTGCTGCTTTCTGAGTTTTATTTGATGTTCTTGCAGATTAATTGACCGTAAGGCATACACAGGCCCTAGACCAGTTAAGTCCTCAAGTTTAATTTAAATAGAGGACTGCTCATATTCTGAAAACATTCTACTAGATCAGAGCCTTTGGAGAAGAGAGTTGTTGCAGTTCTACTTGAGAATGTGTTTTGGAGCACAAACCGTTAGCCAGCATAATGGATTAATTAGAATATGTTGAAAATTCAACACTACTGTGCCCGCTAAACCACATCCCCAAGTGCCACATCTATTTGTTTTTTGAATGCCTCCAGGGACAGTGACTCCACCACTGCCCTGGGCAGCCTTCTAATGCCTGGTAACCCTTTCAGTGAGGAAATGTTTCCTAATATCCAGTCTAAACCTCCCCTGGCACAACTTGAGGCCATTACCTCTCGTCCTATTACTGTTACCTGGGAGAAGAGACCAACTCCCCGTCTCGCTCTAGCCTCCTTTCAGGTAGTTGTAGAGAGCAATTAGACCTCCTCCACACTAAACACCCCAAGTTCCCTCAGCTGCTTATCATCAGACTTGTTCTCCAGACCTTTCACCAGCTTCTTTGCTCTTCTTTGTGCACACTCCAGCAGCTCAGTGACCTTCTTGTTGTGAGGGGCCCCAAACTGAACAAGGTATTGGAGATGCAGCCTCACCAGTGCTGAGTACAAGGGGACAATCACCTCCCTACTCCTGCTGGTCACACCATTTCTGATACAAGCAAGGATGCTGTTGGCCTTCTTGGCCACCTGGGCACACTGAACACTCCTAGATTTGGCATCTTGGAAGCTCTAAATACAGCTTTGTGGGATTTGAGCTGATTTTTAGTTTCATGAAGGCTGACCTAGTGTTGATTTAGTCATGTTGTCTAATGTGCAGGGAGTTCTCAGAGTCACTTTGTCAGTCTTTTTAGCTGACAACAACTGTGGGGATTTTTGTAAATCTTGAAGTGAAGGGGAAAAAAAAGAGCACTGAACAGGTTATATTTTAACAGGCCTTAAAGCTTGTTAAATACTCTGAATTTACATAGGAGGTAAAGAATCTGGATCTGAACAAAAATGCAGGGGTTTGCTTGCTTAGCAATTATTGAATTCTCAAATGACATATGATAGAAAATTCTTTAAAAGATAAAAAAATTAGCAATTTAATTTTCTTATGAAGAGTTTGCAGCTGACGTGAACATGTGTAAATGTTTTGAACAGGTTGTATCAGTTTGTAAAAATTCTGTACTCCTTTGGGATTTTTGTGACCTATTTGATTCAGTACTACGTCTCTGCGGAGATCCTCATCCCAGCTGTCACCCTCAAAGTGGAGCCGAAGTGGAAGTTACTCTGCGAGCTTGTGGCGAGAGCACTATTAGTCTGCTCAACCTGTAAGTATGTGCAGAACATCCATAAAAACACTTGCTATTACACGTCATTGAGGACTGCTTATTTACATACATGTTTTTTTATTTACTTTTCTGGAGGCTAGCAAACCTGAAATTTTCATTCAATGATTCATTATGTTTTGATTTTCATGAACAAGTGAACCTAATGCTGTAGTTGTATTTTAACCACCCTTTTTTCAGTAGGTGTGACCAATTTGGGCTTGATCTTAGAGGTCTTTTCCAACCAAGGATGTTCTGTGAATTATTTGACAACTGTGTCTTTTGCCAATAATCATAGAATCATAGTATGGTTTGGGTTTGAAGGGACCTCAAAGATCATCTAGTTCCAGCTCCCCTGACATGACAGGGACACCTCCCACTAGACCAGGTTGCTCAAGGCTCCATCCAGCCTGGCTTTGAACACTTCCTGGGATGGAGCATCCACAGCTTCCTTGGGCAACCTGTTCCAGTGCCTCACCACCCTCGGGGTAAAGAACTGGATAGTTTTGTATAGTTTTGTATCTCTGCCCTCAGTGTCTGTTACTACTTTTGCTTTTCTCACTTGTCCCCTGCACTTCCCATCCCTCCTACTGTGTCCCTGCCTTAATCACAGCTAGTCGACGTATCACAGACACTATTAGTAAGTGCTCACTGAATGGTTAGAAATTAGTAAATATGAAGATTATGAACTGAGGAGGAAGTTTAGGTTCCTAGCAGCTCCCATCAAAAAGGCTGATTAGCATAGGAAGCTTTTCTTAAAAATGTTTTTAAGAATTATTTCCAGTACAAAGCTGGCTTCTTGACTCCATCATTTGTACTGAAATGAGCTGTTTGCCTTAAAAAAAAAACCTAGCCTGCCAAACAAGAAAAAAAATGTTAAGCCTTGGTTTTTAGGGGGGAAATATTGATGAAAAAGTAGAGTTTGTTTTTTGTTGGCTCTGTTCTCCTAGCGCGTACTGACCCAGTGGCTAATGTGCTGGATGGCAGCTAATAATTGCCTGTTGTCAAAGAGGACTTAACATCCGGTGAGACCCTCTTAAGGTCAAGCCTGTTGAGAGAAACAGTTTAATGTTGGTGCAATTTAATTACTGCAGTAAGCAAAGGGAAATGCTATTGATGTAATAACTTGCTGCTCTGAAAGTACATCTATGTGAAATTAAAAAAAAAAAAAAATAGTGCTTCAAGTGCCCCTGGTGCATAGTGAACCTGTTAATAGTTTAAGATTGAAGATAGATGAATAGCTCTGGTAATACCCAAGAGATATCTAGATCAAAGTGCTTCAGGATGCAAAATGCTTTTCAGTGTCTCTCCAGGACCCCAGGAGAGACTCTCCAGTCTCAGCTGTACCTTGGTGTCATGAGGCCCTCAGCTTCAGCTTGTTCTCTGTTGCGCTTTATGTGCCCCTTGTAACCTGCCCTGGTAACAATACCACAATACATTTGAAAAGCTGGAATTCTTGTTGATCCAAATTGTTGTTTACAGGTGAAGGTTTTGAGAGTTTATAGGTTTAAAAGCACACTTGTCTGTTCAACTTTGGAAAACTATAAATGACTCCATAATATTCAGCCCTAGTTTTTTTTTCCTTCTCAGCTTTATTATAGAGCTTTGTAATTACTGGGTAGTCTGGGAAGGCAAATCTGGGGAACAATCTCCAAGAAAAGGAAGTAGAAAAAGAGAGAATTAGCTTGAAAATCTGGAAGAAGAATCTCTAAAAGGTAAAAAGAAATAGAAGCAAATCAGAGGTGGAGCACCTGGTGAGGGGGACTTGAAAATGGAGCAGTTGCCTATTGGGTATAATTAACTACAGTTGGGTGAACTGGGACAGGAAGATTCTAATCCAGCATCAATGGTGGCGAGTTCTTTTTTCCCAGAGGTGTGTTGACATGTATTCTTTCTTCTTGTTTTCATGCAATTGGGCATTGCGGTATTTTTTCAGATTTTTTTTTCTCGTTATAAAACAGCAGCTAATGGTCTTTCTTTTCCGAAGGCATAATAAATACTTTAAAATGATTCAGTATAAAGTGAAAGCTATGCCATTACTTCTTTTAAAAAAAATGTGTATAGTAAAATTGGACCTGGTTTGTTCCACTGAAACTAATCTGTGATGTGAATCTCTAAAATGGACCTGCTGAAGTGTTACAGGTGTTACTGCGATATTTGAGAGTATTAAATTGTTTGCTGTAAGGCATAGAAAAATAAAACTAAAAGTTTACTCTTAAATGTTTGATATTTGCCAGACTGTTGTGTGGTATGTTGTGTATATCCTAGTTATAGTTTCAGTTTTTTTCAAGTAGTTTCTATGAATTCTATGCATGCAGTATCTGTAATACTTTTTCACCATGTATAACACTTCGATGCTTACACTTGTCTTCTGTTTGTCACTTTTCATTGAAGCATTGCGTATAAATCAGAATTTATTTAAATAGTGCTTTGCTTTCACTAGGTGCAGACCATGGTTCCTAAAGTGAAAATTGGTTCTTTATTAGAAAGAAGAAATCAAAAACCTTTTAAACTGAGTTTTTAAAATGAAATGCTTTTGGTATCAGTGACAGAATCTGTTGTAATGTCTGGGCTATTCAGAGGTCATTCACTGATTAAAGGAACTCTGCCTGCTTGAAAACAATTCTATAAAAAGAGAAACTTCACCTGTGTTACTAGTAACATGCTAGCTTATTGAGAGACTTGAAAAATCAGTTATTAATTTGGGGGGCGGGGTTGCATTTCTCAAATCAAAATCAGTGAGGTCGTTGTTTTATTGTTGCAGTATATCAGAAACTTTGCTGGAAAAAAGCATACCCTGGAGTGGGCTTTTTTGGTTTGTCTGGTAAGGTTTGTTTTAAGTAAGAACTCGACAAAGGACGGGAAGTATAACATGCATCCAAAAAACCCATATGCCTTCTTATGATTTTTCATTATTTACTTTCTTACTTCTGGACACTTAGCGTTGCAGGAGGATGATCACCAGTATATTATGTATTCTTTTGATTTCTGCTTCCTCTGCTAGTGTTTCACAAAAGAGACTTGATCTGAAGTGTGCTGTGAAACATATACTTGGCCCCTAATGGCACCAGTCTGAGCCAAACTTTGAGCTTGGGGCAGGGGAGGAGCACACCCAGCGTGGCTGGGCTGGGTGGTTGTCGCTCAGGGAGTAGGTCAGTCTGGGCTCACCAAGCAGTTCCTGAGGAGCAGTGAGATCACTGGACTCTTTTTCTACACAGAATTGGTAGTTAAAGCTGTTCAAAAGATTGGTTTTTACTGTATTGGAAAGGAAGTTACAAATAGATTTAAGAACAGTGTTCACAATAGCTGTCTGAAATGTCATGTCTGCTCTTAGCAGATGTCATTATTCAAGGTAAAAGCAAACAGTAAGTAGTACTTTTGCTGAGAGAGTGCTAGACTGGCAAAAATGTGTTTTTCCTTTGGCTATAGCTCCTTGTTTGTACTTTTTGAACAAGGAAACAGTGAGTGCAAATGACCTGGCAGACCTAGTTCCCTAGTACTGCTTTTCTCTCTTCTTCCAATTCAGCTTAGCATTAAAATAGCATCTTAGTATTGCATGGCTAAAAATGCAAGTCAGATACTTCTGAATTTTACAAAAAAGGAGCAAGAGGGAGGGTTTCTACTTCATTTGACATTGGACATGTCTCTCCATTTCATTTGCAAGAGAAGTATATCTCTTCATCTTTGCTTGGATTTCACTGTGTATGGTGTAGCAAGTTGGAAGATTGCACCATACTTCATAAATTATAACACTAAGCTGTTGTTTTACAAACTCAGATGAACACCTTGTGCACGGAACTGACTGGAGGGATGAACTAAGTTGTGATGAAAGTCCAGACTAGAGCTGGAGATTTGGTTTGGCATTTGTTGAAAGCTGGTGTGAGCTAGTCTTGTAGCTAACTAGGCAGAAATACGATTGAAAGCTGGACTAAGCATCACTTTGAGGGGAAAAGTTAGAAATTAGGAGCACATACAAACAGAAGGAATGGGATGAGAGCCACCACAGGGTTTGGAAAGCACTGAGAACAGATGTGGAGGTGCAGTGTTGTGGATACTTGCTGGCTGCCCTCAGGTTGTACTTGGAAGTTCATCGCTACAGGAGTCCTCTGGGTACATGCCTAAGGATCTCCAGCAGCTGCCTGCAATGCAGCCTCTGCCTGATGACTTACCAGCTTTGTCCTTTGGTGGTGAGTTCAGCTTATTGTGACAGTTAAAGACGCTACTTGTAAGACACAGGAGAGGCAGGGGTCGGTCTCTTCTCCCAGGTAACTAGTGATAGGACAAGAAGAAATGGCTTGAAGTTGCACCAGGGAAGGTTTAGATTGGATATTAGTAAAAATTTTTTCACTGAACGGGTTATCAGGCACTGGCACAGGCTGCCCAGGGCAGTGGTGGAGTCCCCATCCCTGGCGGGATTTAAGAGATGTGTAGATGAAGTGCTAGGGGACATGGTTTAGTGCCGAATTGGCGGTGTTAGGTTAATGGTTGGACCTGATGATCTTAGAAGTCTCTTCCAACCAAGGCTGTTCTGTGATTCTGTGATCTGATTGTGCTCAGATAGTACAACCGGATCCTTGTAGTTTCAGTGGGTTCTGCTACTGTTGCTTATGCTTTTTTATTGTAAGTGTAAACACTTTTCATTTACGCATAGATTTTTCCTTAGTGGTTGTGATATATTTGAATGTCAAATAACTTAAGTACTTTTAAATAATTATCAGGGTGGAATTTTTATAACGTTGAAAAGTATTCACCTTGATTTTATATCTTTAAAACACGTCACAAATGCAGTTTGGATTTGTGATTGCTGCATCTGCTTGGATACAGGTTGGGTACTGTGCCCATGGTTAAATCCATGTCTAAGCCTGTTATGTGATGGGGTTGTGGCTACTGCATCTTGGGGTTAACCATTTAAGTACGAAGCTTTTTAGTTTGCTTCAGAAGGAACTGGACCATCCTGGCTGAATTTTTAAATCTTTGCTAGTATCTTAATATCTATTAGGGTCACAAAGATGATCAGAGGGCTGGAGCAACTCTGCTATGAAGACAGTCTGAGAGAGTTGGGGTTGTTCAGCCTGGAGAAGAGAAGGGGAGACCTTATAGTGACCTTCCAATACCTGAAAGGTGCCTATAAGAAAGCAGGGGAGGGAATTTTTACAAGGGCAAGTAGTGATAGGACGAGGGATAATGGCTTTAAACTGGAAGAGGGTAGATTTAGAGTAGGTACTAGGAAGAAATTCTTTCCTGTGAGGGTGGCGAGACACTGGAACAGGTTGCCCAGAGAAGCTGTGGCTGCCCCCTTCCTGGCAGTGTTTAAGGCCAGGCTGGATGGGACTTTGAGCAACCTGGTCTAGTGGGAGGTGTCCTAGTGGCAGGTGGGTTGGAACTGGATGATATTTGAGGTCCCTTCCAATCCAAACCATTCTGTGATTCTTATGGTCTTCACTTAGAACAGCGTAAGTTTTATCTTTCAAGAGACTAGTTTGTCTGGGAAAACAAGAGAAAAATCACCTAACCAAATGAGTCTTGTTTAGTGCATTGCTTGAAATAAGCTGCCATTATATCATGAGAGATTTTTACTTTTCCCTGCTTACCTGTCATCAAGACCACGGTAATTCTGAATGGGGAGAGTCTGGAAAGGTTTTGCTGAGCCTACACAATTAATTCTCCTATGTTGACAGCTTCAAAATACGTTGAGCACATGGAGACTGAGAGGAAATCTGGAGATCAGCTTCAACTGCCAAGCACTAATAAATATTGACACTAAATAGGATCAAACATATTCACTTCTATTGATGCCTCTCAGTGAAAATTGTGGTTAAAAAATTAAGGATGGGGCAAGAATGTGAGTTTCTAGAGAATGTAAATGTAAATTTCTCATGTCTAGTAAAGGCTTACTCATGTGCCAGAGCACTTTAGTGCCAGAAGGGCCCTAAAATTAAATTGTGCTTGCTGGAGGTGTTGGAACAGTTTTAAAAAATGTATTTTTAAGAACTTTAAAAAATTAAATGTTAAGAATTAAAACAAGTATTGAGAAAATAATTTTTGTCTGAATGGTGGCAGCAAATCCATGAAGAAGGAAAGGAATAAAATAGCAAAGAACAATTTAAGCAGTACTTTAGTTTTTAAAGAATAAGTTGCATTTTATTTATTAGTTTTTAGAGATAGTAGTGAAAGAGATTATTTTTTTTTTTTGTGAATTGGTAAAAGGTGCTGAACAGCATCAGCAAATATAATGGTGAAAACTGGAGTTGAGAGCTAACAGTATCTTTCATCCACACAAGAAATATTGTTTTTATAACTTAATTTAGGGCTGTATTCTGCAGCCACAATGCTCCTGTTAAAATGAAAATGAAGAAATACTGCATTTGAATGTGGATGTGGAGTTATCAGTTGAATTGTCAGCTGTTTTGATTGTTAGCTTGAAATGAAACAAATTTAATTGAATGGCTGATCCAGCTGAGCGTGAACTGAGCTGTTAGTGAGCTGCTTCCCATTAAAATAAAAAAAATTAGCCTGGGCTTAGTGTGTAATTTTCCCTAGAGAATAAATGCATTATTCAGTTGAACTTATCAGTCATGCTTGTCTAAATATTTCCCCATTTTAACTATACCTGATTTTAAGAAATAATAGTTCTTGATGCTGAACAAGTAGGCACAAGATAACACGATGTTTGCCAGCTGTCCTACACTGTTTAATGACATTGTGCCAATAAAAGACTTGCTTAAAGTAGCTGCAGCAGAGGTAACATGAAGGAATTTTTAGATCTATGTAGATTTTAATACATGCTTTTAGGATTAAGTGATAATCATTTATATAGAAGTGGTTTGTGTATCAGTCATTAGGCACAGAATTTTTTTTAATACGTTTGTTCATTTCAAAGGGTTATAATGACAGATTAATTGAATAGCTAACTTTGTGATTAAAAAAAATTCCAGATGGGCTTTAGAATATTTGTGTGGACTGTTAACAGGCTCCTTGAAGTGGACTTGAACACAAAATAATTGTTTATGAATAGATAAAGGAATAAAATGAAATATTTGATTAGTTAATTAGATTTTTCTCAGTGTGGGTTCGTTCGCTCAGCCGCTTCTCATCAGACTTGTGCTCCAGACCCTTCACCAGCTTCATTGCCCTTCTCTGGACTCACTCCAGCACCTTAATGTCCATATCCTGTGGTGCCCAGAACTGGACACAGTACTCAAGGTGTGGTCTCACGAGTGCCGAGTTCAGGGGCACAATCACCTCCCTACTCCTGCTGGTCACACCGTTTCTGATACAGGCCAGGATGCCGTTGGCCTTCTTGGCCACCTGGGCACACTGCTGGCTCGTGTTCAGTCGCTGTCAACCAACACCCCCAGGTCCCAGGAGGGACTGTTCATGAGGGCATGTAGCAATAGGACAAGGGGTAATGGCTTTAAACTAAAAAAGGGTAGATTTAGGTTAGATGTAAGGAAAAAGTTTTTCAATATGAGGGTGGTGGATCACTGGCACAGGTTGCCCAGGGAGGTAGTGGAGGCCCCATCCCTGGAGACACTCAAGGTCAGGCTTGATGGGGCTCTGAGCAACCTGATCTAGTAAAGCTGTCCCTGCTCACTGCAGAGGGGTTGGACTTGGATGACCCTTGAGGGTCCCTTCCAACCCAATACCTTCTATGATTCTATTCTGCGCTCAACAGACTCTAGGCATGTCATTCATAAACTGCAGTCTTTCAAGGACAAGGGAAGTACAGATATATGAGGGAGCTGAATTTGAAAAACCTCTTTCATCTGAATCAGGATAGATAACTAGTTTTTAAGGAAAAATAATTCCTTAGGGGTGGAAATTCCATATCAGGTAAATGTTACTTACTGCATATAATTGAATACCTGTTTGAAATGAGAGTTAAATTGGTGTGCTGTACCTATATCCTACCTACTGAATTTTTCCAGCTGTCTACTGTCCTTTCAGTGGCATGTTGCACATGTGCAATATTGTACCACTGCAATATGGTTAATAGATAAATTTGTGTGCCTGTATAAATATTCTCTTTCTGGATAAAAAAAATCTTTGTAACAACAGTGCTATGCTCTGAAAATGTAAGAAGTTATTGTGTGATTACCATGATTACATGAAATATTTGTTGGTAGTACCTGCTTGATCGTTTGAAAGAAATTTGGAGACATTTAATTTCAAAATATCTTTTAAGAATTTTTTTGATGCCATCTGGTTTCTTTTGTGTAATTTTGTAGTGGCCTTTTAGAAACTATGTCTTTCCTATATATCAGTTTGGTATTTTCTTTGACATGCCAGAAAGAAGGATATTTATCTGTTCTAGGGATAGGAGAGGAATTGTTAGAGCAATGTTCTTAAAAGCTGGTTGATGGGTAATTTTTAAATTTTTTTATTTAGTTTGGTTTCATAATTTTGTAGAACTTGACAAGCAGTTAACATTATATTTATATATATATTTGCAGTAACATTATATTTGTGATATGAAAAAGGAAGTTTTATATCCAAGTCCGTAAATCCTTTCAGTTTTGAGAAGCTAGTCAGCTTTTGTTGTGTTAGAGTCAATATTTCAAGTTGTTTTTAAGAAATGACTGTGTGTTGCTTTTAGGAAGCCTGTTTAAAGTTGCTGTAAGCATGCTGCACCGTATTATTACTCAAAACCAAAAAATCCTAATACTGCCTCCTGTGCAAATATTTCTATGAAATAGAAAATCAATAGTAAATCAATGAGAAACTTATAGTTGAACAAAAACATCTTAAAAAAGGAAAATGAACCTGTGTCCAAAGACCCTAGGATGGTAAATTTGGCTTCTGAATCTGGCTCATGCCTACTGGGGGTAAGGAGGGTGTGAGAGAAGGGTGATGGGGACAACTTTTTCTCTGGGAAGTCCTATTTATGTGATTGCTTATCCTGTATTCTGAATCATGGTATCTCAACAGATTTAGCTTGTGCCTCAATAACAGAGGTCACTTACTGGAGGCTGCCTTTTCTGGGAACAGGGAAGAGTGGCATCTCTATGCATCTTTTTGTTGTTTTAGCACTTTTGTGAGTGTGGCAGGTGAGGAGCACTGGCTAAATCTGCAGAGCTAGTTACTAGTTTTTGGTTACTCTTCCTCTGCAATCCGTTAACAGTCCTAGTAGGAGTGCATCTTATGCAGCTGGGAGTTACTAGGTCTGGTTTTAACAGTTATATCCTACCATTTAATATTTTCTTTTTAAATATATAAATGTACATATTATAATTTATGATATAACCATACACAGAATGGAAGTCGGTCTGCAAGAGCTTACCTAGCACACATATACTATAAGTGATATGGTAGGTACTCAGGTTTTTATTCTCCCATTGTCAGCTTTCAGTCCCTTGTTTACTATTGACATGATTTTTGATATATCGCAAAAAGTCTGACCACCCTCTTTGTTAGGAATAAATCCAGATCTGTTGTGTCATGGTCTCACACTGCCACCTCTCATTTCCTTTTCCCTGGCTCCCAGTGCTGCTTCACTTCCTCTAGGTTAGTCGAATTCCTGCCTTCTTGTCACACTTTAGTAGTCTGCTACGTCCCTGTCTTTGCTGGTTGAAGATCAGATGCCACATTTTAGTTCTGCACAGTTCAGCTCTGTTTGTGAACTGCTGCTTTCTCACTCTACCTCCTCCTTGATCTTTCAGATCTCTACCTCTGTTTTTGCTGTTTGTTGGAAAAGCCACTCAGTCTCTTGTTCTGTGTTTATCCACTGTTCATCCAGTATCCAGAAACCTGTTGTTTTGTAGCTTTCCTGCATTTATTTTATTTTTTAATCTTTATTTGTATGCCTTTCCCCTTATTTTATGCTTTGCTTTAATTGTCTGACATAATTCATCTGTAATATCAGACAAGGAGCTGGATGATTAGTAGTATAAATGCATGGAATGAGCCATTATTATTATGTGACAAGTAATCAACTTGACACAATATATTCCAGATCTGAAGTCTAAGTGGTTTGGCTGAGAGCTGCAATTACGTGGTTTATGTTTCCTTTAATTATCCCTATTTGATAGTTACAGACTGTATTTCTTACTGGAACGTGGAGGCAAAATGAGTGCAAATAGTTGCTGCAAAATGCACTGCTGAGAATATGGTAAGAGTTTAGTTTTAAGACCTGGTGCTTAGATGTATAGCCTAAGAGAGTTTACAATTCAGTTAAATGCAAAAGCATACATTTTAAATGTATGTGGAGTTTGATTTAAGATTTTGGTCTTGTTTCAAGTTGCCATCTAGAAGTTATATATTTTATGGAAATGTCCAGTAATGTGCAGCTCAGAGATCTTGAATGGGTTTTGATTGCAGAAGCACATACTTTAGATTTGTCACTCTTCAGAAAATAGGGTAATAATTTTGGATATAATTGCTTAAATTAAAGCCCTGTCTATACAGAGAAGTAATTTTAAAATATTTTTTAAACAAATTCAATCCAAAATAATATTTAATGAGCTAGAAAGAAACTGCAAGGCAGCTAGCTGAGGTTAAGTAAAGATTAAAGTATCATGAATGAATATCTTATATCTAACTCTAATTTATCACTACTCCACAGTTTACTTGGCATAAAGCTGAATAAATCAGCCTCCTGAGGGTGCAACAGTATGATGTGGTGTGATGACAAACCATGAATTGCTTGGCAAAATTAACACTTGTTTGGTAGAAGAAAAGGGACAAGATCTCTTCGAGTTTTGGGTCATGCTGGGCACCTTTCCACGGTGCTCAGGGATATGGTACAGTTGAAGACTGTCAGTGTTAGGTTAATGGTTGGATTCGATGATCTTCAAGATCTTTTCCAACCTTGGCAGTTCTGTGATTCTATAACTCACCATGTTCTCAGCAGAGAATAAACCACTTCCTGATGCATGTAATATTCCAGTTATATTCTCAAGTAATACCAGTTGTAAGCATTTCTTAATTACTCAGTGGTGCAGACAATTGTTTTTGAACATCTGTTGGTGACTATTACTGAAGAGTATCATTTATGATTACTTATTTGTAGGACAAAACCCCATTACTATGGAGTTCAGATGCGTTACTTCCTGGAAGTTTCATCCTATTGGTGAGACTTACTGGTAACTCAAATTTGGTCTGATTGTAGCTCTGCTGTACTGTTGTTTGACATTCACATCAAGTCTGTTTTGTCCTGTCAGATGCTCCAGACTGGTTTGATGCTGCCCCAGGGAAATGTAAATTAGATATGGGATCTCCACTCTTACTTCTAATTACATTTAAAAAATAAATTATTTTGTAAAGACCTAATTTACAGATCAATTTTATGAGATGCTAGGAAAGAATAATACTGTTGTGTTTTGAAGAATAGCATTTGTTTATTCCAGTTTTGTTCCTGTTGTTTATGACTCATTTAATAATGTGTACTGTAGAATATGGAGATGATAATGTACTGCTTGTTTGTGTGTCTTTCAACTCTAGCTGCCTCTCTTAGCTTTTAATAAGTGAGTTAATAAAGACCATGTGTGGTAACAGACTTCCATGATCTTTCTGGTAAGCAGATCTTCAGCCAGCCATTCACAGTCTAGGAGGTTCCTCCAGTGCATTGATGATAACTACTTAATGCAAATGGTGGATAAGCCGACTAGGAGAGGAGCGCTGCTGGATCTTGTACTTACCAACAAGGAGGGTCTTGTTGAAGCAGTGATGGTCGATGGCAGCCTTGGCTGCAGTGATCATGAGATGGTGGAGTTCAGGATCCTGTGTGGGAGGAATAGAGTACCAAGCAAGACCAGAACCCTGGACTTCCGCAGGGCCAACTTTAGACTCCTTAATCAATTGTTAAGGGAAGTCCCATGGGACAGGGAGCTAGATGGTAAAGGGGCTCAAGATAGTTGGTCAACATTCAAGGACCACTTCTTGCAAGCTCAGGATCAGTGTGTCCCAATGGGTATGAAATCAAGTAAGGGAGCTAGGAGACCAGCATGGTTAAACAAGGAACTGCTGGGCAAACTTAGGTGGAAAAAAAGAATTTATGGATCATGGAAAGAGGGGCTAGTCACTTGGGAGGAATATAGGACAGTTGTCAGAGGATGTAGAAAGGCAATTAGGAAAGCTAAGGCCTCCTTAGAACTTAACCTTGCAAGCCAGGTCAAGGACAATAGAAAGGGCTTTTTCAAATACATAGCTAATAAAACAAACACTAGAGGCAATATAGGCCCACTGATGAATGAGGGGGGTGCCCTAGAGACAGAGGATATAAAGAAGGCAGAGGTGCTGAATGCCTTCTTTGCCTCTGTCTTTACTCCTGCAGGCTTTCCCCAGGAGCCCCTGATCCCTGTAGCCCCAGAAGAAGTCAGGATGAAGGAGGAGTTTGCCTTGGTAGATGAGGATTGGGTTAGGGATCAGTTGAGCAATCTGGATATCCATAAATCAATGGGACCAGATGGAATGCACCCAAGGGTGCTGAGGGAGCTGGCAGAGGTCATTGCTAGGCCACTCTCCATCATCGTTGGTAAGTCATGGAGAACAGGAGAGGTGCCTGAGGACTGGAGGATAGCAAATGTCACTCCAATCTATAAGAAGGGCAAGAAGGAGGACCCGGGTAACTATAGACCGGTCAGCCTCACCTCCATCCCTGGAAAAGTGATGGAACAGCTTGTTCTTGGCACTATCTCTAGGCACATCAAGGATGAGGGGGTCATTAAGAGTAGTCAACATGGTTTTACTAAGGGTAAGTCATGTTTGACCAACCTTATTGCCTTCTATGAGGAAATAACTAGGTGGATAGATGATGGTAGAGCGGTAGATGTAGTTTATCTTGATTTCAGTAAAGCATTTGACACTGTCTCCCACAGCATCCTTGTAGATAAGCTGATAAAGTATGGGTTTAGTGATCAGGTAGTGAGGTGGATTATGAACTGGCTGAAGGGAAGAAGCCAGAGAGTTGTGGTTAATGGGACGGAGTCTAGTTGGAGGCCTGTGACTAGTGGAGTCCCTCAGGAGTCAGTACTGGGACCGGTGTTGTTTAATATCTTCATCAACGACTTGGATGAGGGTACAGAATGTATCCTCAGCAAGTTTGCGGATGACACCAAACTAGGAGGAATGGCTGACACACCAGAGGGTTGTGCTGCCATTCAATGAGACCTTGATAGGCTGGAGAGTTGGGGGGGAAAAAACTTAATGAAATTCAACAAGGGCAAGTGTAGAGTTTTGCATCTGGGGAAGAACAACCCCATGTACCAGTACAGGTTGGGGGCTGACCTGCTGGAGAGCAGTGTAGGGGAAAGGGACCTGGGGGTCCTGGTGGACAGCAGGATGACCATGAGCCAGCAATGTGCCCTTGTGGCCAAGAAGGCCAATGGCATCCTGGGGCGTATTAGAAAGGGAGTGGTTAGTAGGTCAAGAGAGGTTCTCCTTCCCCTCTATTCTGCCTTGGTGAGGCCACATCTGGAGTATTGTGTCCAGTTCTGGGCCCCCCAGTTCAAGAAGGACAGGGAACTGCTTGAGAGAGTCCAGCGTAGAGCCACAAAGATGATTAAGGGAGTGGAACATCTCCCTTATGAGGAAAGGCTGAGGGAGCTGGGTCTCTTCAGCTTGGAGAAGAGGAGACTGAGGGGTGACCTCATTAATGTTTATAAATATGTCAAGGGTGAGTGTCATGAGGATGGAGCCAGGCTCTTCTCAGTGACATCCAGTGATAGGACAAGGGGCAATGGGTGTAAGCTGGAACATAAGAGGTTCCACATAAATGTGAGGAAGAATTTCTTCACAGTGAGGGTAACAGAGCACTGGAACAGGCTGCCCAGAGAGGTTGTGGAGTCTCCTTCTCTGGAGACATTCAAAACCCGCCTGGACATGTTCCTGTCTGACCTGATCTAGGTATTCCTGCTCTGGCAGGGGGATTGGACTAGATGATCTTTTGAGGTCCCTTCCAATCCCTAACATTCTGTGATTCTGTGATTCTGTGTTAAGATTATATTTCATTTGCATGTGTAGCTTCAGTCATCTCTGATTCTGCATAGTTACTCTCTTTATTGTGGTTTCTTCTCATGTCCTTTAAGAATCAATCATATTTATTATGCTTGGAATTTTGAGATTGTAGATTTTCTAGAGGATATTTCCCTCATTTAGGGCATAATATGGATGGTGCTTTATTAACAAACTGCAAATCATCATCCACTTACCCTTCAAATCTTGTCTGAAAATTAATTTTCAATGTCCTTCTTCTTTACCCTAGCTTTTAAATGCATTATAAACACATATGTGTTTTCAGAATTTCTACAGGTAAACTGAAAGGTGATACTTAAGATGGAAAAACTAAGGTCAGCCGTGTTCTTTCATTATAAGTGCTCACTTAGGTGATTTTTCAGAATACTTGGCATTATATAATGTGATACTGCTTTTCATGTGGGTTCAAATCAGATTCTGTTGCTATCAGGGGCATTTGCAAGTGTTCTGCACTCTGCAATCTCCCTCCTTTCCCTTGAAATGCTTTTGTTGTGTTTTGTTTGGTACATAAGTTCTCACATACAGTTTATCATCTGATGCACATGTGCAACACTTGTTCTTGTATGAATTTAGAATGAGCTTAAGCTCACAAGAGGTGGGTGGTGTATAATGGTCTAGTTAGATCCTCATGAGCCTCATGAGATCTACTCTCATGTACTCTCATGCTTTTAGTGACTGAGGTCCTACATTGTTTTAAGTATCACTATCTTTAATTTAGTCATAAAGCATAAAGTCATAAATTCAGCCATCAAGCACAAAAGCCTTCTCAACTGGTTTTAACTATTGGACGATTACATATCTGGGAATGCAATTTGACCTCCATATCTCTACATGTGTTTAAATCTAAATTAGTTGTTTCAGCTTCTGCTACCGTAAAATAAGTTTTAATCCATGTGATCAGTGGAGTGTTAGGGGGTGTTGTCTTGCTTTCTGAAGAAGGATTTCATATTTGCTTAGATGAATTGTACTCAAAATTTAATTTACGATGGTGACTAGGTCTTTGCCTAATATAATGGAGTCTTAACACAATGAGCTTGTCTGTAGGCACCCAGATTTAGGTGAGAAGCATTCAATTCTATTTGTTGATATTTGTGTACATTTCCTCCATGGCAAGAGGTGAACAAGCTTCTTTCTATATTCCTGTTTTTCTCTGTTAACTTTATTCACCTAAGAGTCCTGAAGGAACTTAGTACTAAAATGCAAATCTGTGTGTGAACTAATATTGCAAACAGCCCTTGTACCATAGGTCTGGCAGGCTGTCAATCTAATTTCAGTGTATTTAAAAAAAAAAAAAAAAAAAAAAAAAGAATGATAATCAGACCTTGTGGGTAGTAGAATGCTGTTCCAATGGTGAGGAACTCTTGAAGGAGTTTGCAGAGATGAGAAGCTTGCAAATAGCTGGCAGGTGAAATTATTTTTAGATAAATTGTTAGGTAATGCATCAAGGGGAAAGTAATTTAAATTGTGCTTACAATAGTGCTGAGCTTAGAAGTACCCATTAAAACTTGGGAAGAGATCTGGGAGTCATCATCAAGAGGTTTCTGAAACCATCAGCTCAGTGTCCACTGGCAGCAAAAAGGCCAATGAAATTGTCAGAGAAATAGACACAAGAGGATCATTTTGCTCCTGTATAAAACTTGGCTTCCCACAGCTTTGGGTGTCAGTGCAGCTCTGATCTTTGCATTTTGACAAGGATGGACTGGGGTGAGAGAGAGTACATGTAGAAGAGCAAGTGTTCTCTGACTTCAGCCCAGGTTCAGCTCTGTGAGATCCACTTTCTTATTAATACATGCTGGTAAATATGTCTGTCTTTAAAACCCATTCCTTGGGGGAAAAAAAAAAAAAAGAGTGATAGTTCAATGCAAAAATAAATAATACAGTAACTATTTTTTCATGTTACTATTACAAATTAGATTGGTAATTACCAGTTGGATAAGAAGATAACTTATTTTCATATACTTTTTCATTCTTTGCATAGTGGTTTTTTTGTGTTTTTTTTTTTTTTTTTCTTTACTAGGTGGTTGAACCTCCAGGCAAAGAACAGCTGAGATATTAAATGGTCTGTGTATGCATAACTTTGAGTGCTCTGCTTTTGCAGTGAGAGAGCTGGAGTGACAACAACAACAATGAAAATAAACACACAAATTATTGTGAGCAATTGTTTTAGCTCAAATAACTCAATCTATGAAACAAAATTACAGAGAATAAGCATAATAGAAATAATTGCTATGATTAAATACGAACAAAGTGCTTGATAGCAAAATAAAGCAACAATACATTATTACTGATTTGGTTACCAAAGTGCAGGGTAACATTTTAAATTTACTAAGTCTTCAAATTCTTTGTAACTAAGGACTGGGTATAATTAAAAAAAAAAAAAGCGTGATAGGTTTTCTGAAAAGGGTCTCAGGTCCTGCAGTTCTTGGTGCTGCAACTTGAATCTAAAAGCCATGAATCCAGTAGCATTCACAGAGCAAGTTCAGATCAATTCACAGTGCTATTGCCCATCTAATTTACCAGGATGTGGAACATAATAACAAATTGTATCCTTAGGCAGGCAGACAAGGTAATGTTTCTACTTGGTGTTGAAGGTTCTTTCTTAAATTAAAGGGAACAGAGCTAACTAGAGTTATGGCTAACTTTTTTGTAACATATTTCTTAGTCTCTGTCATTTGGAGTAGCTACACTTCGCAAATGAAAGAGCCTAGAAAAACTGGTATGGTTATGTTCAGCATAGTTCCTCTAAAGCTGATTTTCTGTGTTGTATTAGCAAACACTAGACATGCTGAATCTGTTTTAATACTTCAGAGAAAACTGGAGAAGGAGTTTTATTTAGGATATCATTAATATTTGCTATTCCAAACCAGGATATTTTGAAAAGGGTTAGCATTTTCATAAAGCTGCCTGCTGGTTTATGAACAACTATAAAGTTATCCCAAAGTGGCTTGGTGAGCACTTCCACCAGCTCCCTCAGTACCGTTGGGTGGATCTCATCCAATCCCGTAGACTTGTGAGTATCTAAGGGGTATAGCAGGTCACTGACCATATATATCTCCTTGGATTATGGGGGCTTCATTCTGCTCCATATCTCTATATTCCAGCTCAGGGGCTGGGTACCTAGAGAACAAGTGGTCTTACTATAAAGACTGAGGCAAAGGTGGCATTAAGTACCTCAGCTTTTTCATCATCCTTTGTCACTATGTTTCCTCTTGCATACAATAAAGGATGGAGATTCTCCTTAGTCCTCCTTTTGTTGTTCATGTATTTATAGAAACATTTTTGTCTTTTATGGCAGTAGACAGATTAAGTTCTGCTTGGGCTTTCGCCCTTATGATTTTCTCCCTGTGTAAACTCACATCTTTGTAGTCTTCCTGAATGCCCTGCTGCTTCTTCCAAAGGTTGTAAACTCTCCTTTTCTTCCTGAGTTCTAGTCAAAGCTCTCTGTTTAGACAGGCTGGTAATCAGGAGCCATTAAAAGTCCTGATACTTTTTCTTCTGTATGCACTCCAAGTAGCTCTGAAAGTAGAGGACCTTGAATCATAGAAACATAGAACGGTTTGGGTTGGAAGTGACCTCAAAGATCATCTAGTTCCAACCCCCTGCCATGGGCAGGGACACCTCCCACCAGACCAGGTTGCTCCAAGCCCCGTCCAGCCTGGCCTTGAACACTTCCAGGGAGGGGGCAGCCACAGCTTCTCTGGGCAACCTGTTACAGTGCCTCACAGTCAAGAATTTCTTCCTAATATCTAATCCAAATCTACTCTATTTCAAAAAAATGGTTTTAAAAAGTATTGTTCTGTCACCCCATGCCCTTGTAAAAAGCCCCTCCCCAGTTTTCCTGTAGGCCCCTTCAGGTACTGGAAGGTGCTATAAGGTCCTCCCAGAGCCTTCTCTTCTCCAGGCTGAACACCCCCAGCTCCCTCAGCTTGTCTTGATAGAAGAGGTGCTTCAGCCCTCTGATCGTCTCTGCAGCCCTTGAAGAGAATTCACAGAAACCGGTGGTTGATGATAAAACCAAAGAAGGATAGTGCATATATTGGAGAGTTGGATAATGCACATGAGGTGTCAATAATTGCTTTGGGATTCATTTAATTCTTTGACTGCAAAATAGTAACTCCTGCATGGGGATACTTAACATTAGAGAAGTATTACCTGTGTTTTGATGCAATTCACTGGACTGAAGGGAAGGAAAAGATAAGGAAGAATTCTGCTATTACTGTTCTTTTTTGTGCAAAAACACCTGCTCTTTAAAAGAAAAAAAAAAATGCTGTTATACTTCTGTTGTCCTCTCCTGGGAACTCACTTGTACTGTGATCTCTGGTGTTGCCCAGGGTATTAAATATTTCAACTGGCTGCTTGTATGTATTGAGATGGAAGAGATTATGCTTATATCTCCTTTCAAGATCTCTTATTACCAATTTCTTTGTTTCCTTTGCCTTTCTTTTTCTGGTCACAAGGCTCATTTCTTTGAAATTCGTACACGGCACAACAGTTTAAAATATTCTTTCATTTCTTTGATATGCATGGAACCATGGAAAACTGGAGTTTCGCATAAGTGGTTATCTAATTCCAGTTTCTTAATATAAAAAAAATCAATGTTTTCTAAAAAAAAAAAATCCATCAGAAGTACTGTAAAAATAAAAAAGCATGGAAAAAAAAAAAAAGTAGTTTTGAAGCTGAGGGCCTGTTTTAATATTTATAGGTATTTTACTTGCAGAAATATTGAGACCAAAACACTGGTATTAAGATCATGTTTTGAGAGCTAGATAATTTGTGAAAACAAACATAATTTTTAGCTTCTGTATTCAAACAATTTTCTTTCATCTTTAGTACCTGTAAGTTTACAAAGCTTTACAAAGTTTCCTTTGCTTTTCTCCATGTTGATAGAAATCCTTTTGAGATGATTTAGTCTTGTATTGGGGTATTATTGCTCAGGGTCTACTGTTTAAATTTTGAAGCAAAGGAGTTCTTTTGATTTGAGTGTATAATCTCTTGTTTATAGACAAATGAACTTTTTGAAGTTGATAATTTCATTATCTAGTTAGTTACTTTCCAAACTCCAAACTTGCAACAGAATCTTGGGACTTGTTTAAAGTGAAAAACAGATGAGTTACTTGAAATGTAAATTAGTTTGACCTGAGATTGATCCAGAGCATACTTTGAAGTAGTTTACTACAGCTCATAATTTAGAATTTAGTTTCTTACCCTACGATAGCTTTTTTAAATAACAAGACTGGGTAATGAAGTGTATAACTGTAGTTCCCTTAATTTTATAATTCCATAGCTTTTTCAGAAGATTACACTTTGGTTTTGCTCACAACCTTTTTAATTGGTACAGAGCTGTAATGGAGCAAACCGTAATGCAAAGGAGCAAGATTCTGAAGAAACGCTGGTGATTTTATTTGCTGTGTAATAGTGGGTGCTGGTGTTGACTGCAGCATCACTGTGGAGAGCTGTGGGGTAGGCGATGTCTTTTCTTGGCTTCTAACTCAGTGAAAAAAGGAGAGATGATGGCAAAGCTTAAAACAGTCTGGGATTTGGGAATTTCTGGAGCTCAGACAGGGAAGGAATGTTTTACTAGGAAAGGGTGTGCACAGAGAAGTGGGGCCAAACAGTTGAATGGCAGGAGAAAGATAGTACCTTCATTTTTTCCTGTTGCCTCCAGGAGTGGGGGGTGCTGATGTTGCTGGAAATGTTTCTTTCTGATCTGAATGAGCTCTCTTCCCTTGTAATCAACTTGGATTCACGTGGATGGAGAGACTAAAGCAGTTTAATAGAACTGCTAGCATTTTATGTACTAAGCTAGTCAATGCATAAACTGATTATCTCAGATGAATTTAGCTTCTTTATTTACAAGTTCAAATCTTTTGTTTTTCTGGACAAAAATGGCTTTTTATTTTTGTGCTTCTACATTCCAAAATTTAATCGCAGTATCTGCTGTTTATTTGGAGATTAAGAGATAAATTGCACACTCTACTTCAATAGATAAATTGCACAATCAACTTCAATATTGTACTAATGCTTTTAGTACAAACAAATTTGTATCTTACATTTTGCAATTGGATATCTCATTTAGAAGTGTAGGCTTCAGGGTCTGAGCTTTCCTTAAGGGGGAAACAAACATTCTACAGTAGTGTAAATGATGGCTAAAGTTCTGTGATGTTGCTCTTGTGAAATAACTTGTTTTACAGATACAGACAGTGGATTTTTGTCCTTCTGAGAGGCAGCAGATTATTCAAAACTAGGCAATACTTTTCCTTATAACAGGCATTTGAATTGATTTTTCAGCTGCTTGTGTTGGGAATGTGATAAGATTTCATGTACTAGAATTCCTTTTTGAAGTGTGTAATGCAGAGATTAGTCCAAGGAAACTTTTTTTTTAACCATTTTTTTTCTTTTTTTTTTTTTTTTTCCAACCGAGCACATGATACATAAACTTGGCTTTAGGCTCAATTAGAATTTATTCCTAAATTTCTTTCTTTTTTTTCTTTCTCAAAATTTTGCTATGGGCTCAACCAGAACACATTATACACAGATTCAAGGATTTATTAATTAAGTCTAATTTATATTCTATGAGTATAATTAAAATACAGTGCAGTTGCTATTATTAGTCCTGTTATAATTATACTAATACTCATAGTCCAAATGAGTTCTTACAGAAAAGCTATGCACAGTGTGAATTTGCTATACACAATGTAGGGTTACTCAGTAGGTAAATAAGTTTGCTAGATTGTTAACATATTGTATTCACAGAACTAAGCTAGAACAAGGTAGGCAAAAGTCAATTTGACTGGTGGCTAGAGAATTGCTTTCACAGTTAAAACAAGCTAAAATCAGCTCAGGCTAAGACAGGTCCAGATAGGTCCAGAGACCCTGCACTGTTAGGTGTGTACAGAGCCTGTAGACTTTCAATAACAAAATCATATTTAATGGCTTACATGTTTAATTATATTTTAAAATGGATGCTGACTAATAGCATGCCGATCTGTTGAAAAAAGTTACTTTAAATGTATTAGAAATTTTAAAGACTGAATACTTCAGTGTATTCACAACACAGTTCTGTAACGTCTTTTTGTAGCAATGGAATCTTCTCTTTGCTTGGATGAGAAATCTTCACTTTGTCATTTCCTGGCTTGTAAAATCTTCTCCCGTGCTCTCATATTACAATATTCTGTTGGGATATGATATATTCATGGATGAACTGAACATTGCATTCCACTGTTGGAAACCAGATGTTAGTTTCGAGGCTTCATCAATGTTAAATCTCAATTTCTTTTTTTTTAATGTGGACAAAGAGTTATTTCTGTTTTCCCTGTTCTGCATAAATAGCATCTTTCCTCCACGAAGTAGCAATGCTGTTGTGTATGTTTCTGTCTAGTGGAGATGTAAAACATGGTATTTACTATGTATTCATTGTGCCTTATCTGCTCTGTATGTTCACTGAGCTGGCAATACATAGACATACTGGGAAAACTGGATATTCCTTTGTTACCCTGTTATGTTCTTGCCACCTACTTATTTGTCCAAGTGCTCTCAAGAGGTATCCTAATTATTATGTGCTTTGGACTTCTAGGCAATTGGTGCCATTTAGCACACATATGACTCATTAGAAATATTCTGCCTGATATATTTTGCCTGATGTTCTTACAGTGCAGTTAATTCCCCTTTCCCCTGTTGCTAGTTGAATGGTTCAGGCCCTAGAGACAAAGGGACACTCTTAGGTCATTTACAAATAATCTCTGTACTGAGATAATTAGACATGGGGTGTATAGGATAGTATAAAGTAGAGATTTCTGTGTTGTTAATAATTCTGGTATTCACAGTGCCTGCCTTTCAGAATTGCACGTATGTCACAACCATACAAATTTTTCAAGTCTTCTAATGTGGTGTAAAAGCCACGATTCCAGTATGTTAAATTCCTTTCCCTCAGTTTATTTTATAAGAATACAAAAATCAGGTTAGAGAAAACGTGCAGTCTGTTAAACGTTCATTGACTATAATGTTGTGCTGAAAAGCATAAATGCTTATATTATTGAGATAAAGCAAATACTTCTTGTGCACTTCAGATTAGACTTTATGAAGTTAATCTTTATTCTGTCTAACTTTCTGTTCAATATTACCATTTGAATTAGTTGTGCTCTTCTGATCTGTCCGTGCAACTCTGTGTACTTCAAGTGGACAAATTATTTTTATTCGAAGCTGATACTTTTTTTCTGCTTTTGAAAATATTGCTCTTTCAAGTGTTTATATGTACATACGTATATACAGTGTGTATGATATTTTATGCCCCTTTCCAGGCATTAATTCAGTGGAGGGGAGGAGGGAAAGAAAAGAGGAAAAATCTGTTCCATTGTACAAGTAAATGACAAAATAATCTTCCAAAACCTGAAAGCAAATCTAAAATCACCGGGCAGCGGAGGCAGGAAGGCACCAATGGATATTGTCAGCCCTGGTCCCCTCCTTGGAGCAGGGCCAGCGAGAGCAGGCTGCTCCGGGCTGTGTCCAGGTGGGTTTTGTGTCCTTCCAAGGATGGAGACTGCACAGCCCCTCTGGGTGACCTGTTCTGGTGTTTGACCACCCTCACAGCGAAGATGTTTTTTCTGACATTCAAAAAGAAATTCTTGTGTTTCAATTTGTGCCTACTGCCTCTTGTCACTGGGCAGCACTGTGAAGACTCCAGCTCCATCATCTTTACTTCCTCCCATCAGGTATCTGCACACATTGATAAGATCCCCCTGAGACATCTCTTCTCCAGGCTGAACAGTCCCTGCACTCTCAGCCTCTCCTTTCATGAAAAATACTCCAATCTGTTAGTCATCTTTGTGGCCCTTTGTGAAACACTCACCAGTACATTTATGAACTATGCAGCTGTACATTCTTTGGATGTAAAAATACAATTTTTAAATGCATTTAAGTGTTTTAAGAGCAAATTTTCTTTAGATTCCAGTTCTAGTTGTACTCAAAGCTACGTCAGCACTTTGAAAATTCACCCTAACACTGAGACATTCTTGTCTTGTATGGAAAGAAAATAAAGAGAATGCTAAGAACATAGGGTCAGATGAGGTTTAGTTGAAAAAGGAGTATATTTTTAAATCCCAGTGTTTCCCATATAAAACTATGAGCCACAACGCAGTGGATCTATGGATATATAAATCAATGTATGAGCCCTTAGGAAATGACACCTTGATTAGTGAGAGAGGTGTGGGACATGAGATAGCGACTTCCTAAAACTGCTTTTCCATTATAATGGTGAATTCATTATATAAACATTAAAAGTTTTTATATTTATGGCCAGTGAAATAGTAAGTATTTAACACAATAGAATGTGTCTAAAATATAAATTCTTCTGTATTTCTGTATATATTGTCTAGGTTTATAAGATGGACAACATTTTAAGGAATGAAAGCCTACAGTTAATACAGCCTAGATCTAGACAGTTACCTGGTTTTCTGAAGTGCTCAGCCATCCAACTAATGTAACTGAAGAAAAGTGGTGGTTATAGAATCATAGAATCACAGAACAGCCTTGGTTGGAAAAGACCTCTAAGATCATCAGGTCCAACCATTAACCCAGCACTGCCAAGTCACCACTACCCCATGTCCCTCAGCACCACATCTACACGGCTCTGAAATCCCTCCAAGGATGGGGACTCCACCACTGCCTTGGGCAGCCTGTGCCAGTGCCTGACAACCCTTTCAGTGAAGAAATGTTTCCTAATATCCAATCTAAACCTCCCCTGACACAACTTGAGGCTGTTCCCCCTCGTTCTATCACTGTTACCTGGGAGAAAAGACCGACCCCCGCCTCACTACAACCTCCTTTCAGATTGGTGATTGACATTTCTGACATCTAGCAGATGTCTGAATATGGATTTCATAGTTTAATTCCTGATACCTGTCAGAGAGGAAGGAGGAAATTTCTTTCTCTATTATTTTTTTGTTGTTAATACTGTGAGTTTATTTAGCAAAATTGGAGCGTCCACCCTTAGCCAACAAGATATAATCCTTCAGCTTTGCAGTCATTTGGAAATGTTTGCAAAATCAATACATGCACTGAACAGCAGAGGCGATAAAAGGATTTGGCTCTCCTGCAGTAGTTGCAGCTGATGGGAACTGAGTCTCTCATGTTTCACAAATACTTGTCGTTTCTGGGTAGTTCCTAGCAGTGCAGAGTGGGTGTGTGCTGTCTGTACCTTCCTGTGCCATTCAACAGGACCTGCAGCTCCATCGTTGTGATCTGCTCTAGGCTGCCCTTTCTGTTTCTGCCATCCTATTGAGGAGGGTAAGGCTTTCCCTTTCCCTTTTCCATAGCATTTTTTTTTTTCCCTGTAACTGTGTGTTCCTATTGCCTTGAGACCTAGATAGGCAAGAATCTATCCTAGAGCTGAATCCGTTAGTTCCTGTTTGTGTCGTCAGTGGGAATGGTGTTGCAAGAGTGAACTGGGAATCTTTTTACTATGATGAGGCACTTGAGGCCATGGTCTAATGGTCTAATGGTTAGGAATATGATGGGATAAAGGTTGGACTTGATGACCCTGGACGTCCCTTCCAACCGTAATGATTCTATGATTCTATGATACTACCAAAAAAAGTTAGAGCTTCCTGATGAGTTGGCTGTTATCACTCAGGGAAGACTCAAAATTGCAGACTTCAGAACTTTTCAAAATTTGCTGTTTTGGTGTGTGTTAGAACTGCATGTTTTAGCTTATTTTTTTTCTGAGTCACACAGATCTACCCTATCTAGTTCAAAACACAAGACCAGACTCATTCAGCTCGACACTAGACACCCCATGCTAAAATTAGGCACATCAGTGACGTCACTTTCCTTTGGAGGGGACAAATGCAACTTCACATCCTAGAAGGGCTCATATCTGCTTCAAGGCTGTGATCGCTCATATGTACTTGGCCAAAGTAGTGGTTGCAGCAAAACGTTTGAGAAACAGATAATAATTAGTAAGATGAAATAAAAATAAATACACAAACATTTCATTTTAAGAATACATCTTAAACAATCCCAAGGTTGTTTTCTGTATATAAGCATGTCTCATGTTTTTGAAAAACCTGGTGATGAGGTAGATGTTAGTATGTATATGTGCTTCTTGAGGGCAGTTCAGTCTTCCAAATTCCACTAAGTTAAACTTAGTACAGCAGTGTACTAACAGGCATATGAAAACTTCTTTCATAGAATCATAGAACGGTTTGGGTTGGAAGGGACCTTAAATATCATCAACCTATTCCAGTGTTGCCTCCTCCTTTCATCTTATGCTTGTTTCTCAGTGTGACCAAATCTTAGTGTGGTCCACTTTTCATTGCATGAAGAATAATTTCTTCTGTTTTCTATTTTTTAGTGAAATGTTCCCACTTTAATTCTTTTAACAGTTACTGGCTTTTGTCAGGTGGTCCTGACAAAAACACAAGGTGGTAGTTTATCTTGCTAAAGCGGTATGTGTTAGAGTGCCTCAGTCACAGATCACCGAGTTCTCTGTAGTTATTTCTGCAATAATATGATGAAATTATTTCCCAAAGGCATTTCCAATGTGGAAAATTGATAGTGGTGCCTCACACGTGTGCATCACGTCTGTAAAGCACCTTGCAAACATTGCTTAGGTAAACATCACTCTTGTGGTAGATAAAGCATTTGTAAGTACTGTTCATCTTGCAGGTTAGACTGCCCTCAGCAAACAGCATCAGTTGAAATACATAATGATGTTGATTACTCACCACAAAATTGTCCATTTGTTTTGCATCCACAGTTTTACATATCTGTCTGAAATGAATATCAGGATTAAATATAGTAATGATATAATGAAAATACATGTGATTATATACTGCAAATCTGTCTAGAGGAAAGAAAAAAGTGTGATATATGAATTCTCTGTGAAGGAAGCAATTAGTTTGAACCAATGAATTAAAATAACTTGCAGCATATTGTTTAAGTTATGAAAACAAAATTTGACACAAAAATCTAAGTATCGTGATGTTCAATATCTGATTGCTCAGTTTGTAAGAACACGAAGAAGGGGGAACAGAGAGGCAAGATGTCTAGTAGTGTGCTGGAAGAGAGCTGTGTTGTGAGCTTCAGGAGCAGAATGGATTATCAAGGAGAGCAGAGTTCTCTGGGGAGAGTTTCTCAGTAATTTTGTGAAACTATTGAGAGAAGTAGACTCTCTGCATTACTTCAAAAACTTATGGCCTGAATGGTATTTTAATGTTTCATTGTATTGTGATTTTTCTTTCTTAGTGTCATGAAAGTTTCCATTGACATCACTTAGGCCATGTGCAAGTTGGACAATGATATTTCTCACTGAACAGTATTTGTGAGATGTGTCATTGCACTCAAGTTAGAAATGACTATGTAGCAAGAAACATTATGTGCATTAAAGCCATGGCATCATTGCTGCATTTCTGGAATTTAGGCTTAAACCAATAAATAAATCTGAAAATATTCCCCGGGAATTTCTTATTGATAGTCACGATTCTTAAGCATAGCTACTTTATCCAATAAAGAAGGACATCTCTGACCTTGAAGAAATCATGGCCAGGTCTTCTTCTCTGCACCACCCCACTCCCCCACCCCTGAAAACCTAAACCAAACCCAAAATAATTTTCATACCTTCTCTGACTTCTCTAACAGCAAAGAAAATTGATTCTGTGAAGTTCTGTGAGTTGGTAGATGAAAGGAGCAAATAAAGGGATAAAAGAGAAACAGGATATGCTTATCAAAGCTAGTCGTTGACAATAGAAATGCTTCTGAAAACAGAGGTGCTTCTTGGGTTGCTTTTGTATAAGAAGATGATGAACAGAAATAGATTCAGTATGCTTCATATCCAGCACATCCCTACTGAGAAACAAAACAGAATAGTGACATCTTGAGAGAACAGATGTGTATCATTTGCATGTCAGTTATCACTGCATCAATGTAAATTGAGTTCTTCAAGATGCTTTCATTTATACTGGAAAATGTGGTAGAAACTTCATTCCTTTTACACTTGGATCAGCAGAGGATCTGTGGTTGCCCTTAGCACTGGCTTCTCAAGGTACTCATGAAAAGCAAAACATATCACAAATATCTGGTGGACCTGTGAAGGATTTTTATGCATTAATAGTGTTGCTCACTTTGAAATCCTGTGGGACAGAGTTTGTTGGGGGGTAGGGTTTAGTGGTAGCAGTTCAGTATGTAATTAGGTTCAGAGGCCTGTGGCCCTTAGAAATGGAATACAACTGTGCTATTGTCTTGATAGACCTTAAAACAACATGTGATGGATTGCCTGCCATTTCCGATGGCTAGATTAAGAAAATAAAAAAGGAGAAAGGAAACTGGCCACATGAAGTGTCAGTCCCTGTCCATAGTTGGCAGTAGAGCTGATTTTCTTCCTGGAGTAAAGCAGAGAATCGTGATGCAGAGAAAAAGGCCGTGACATCACGGATAGTGTTTTTCAATTGAAAAGTTTGTTTCTAAGCACAGTTAGCCATTCCTTCTTGGCTTCAGGTGTTAATTTTGTTTGATGAACTGTCAGGATTTCCATGCGTCAGTTGCAGAATTACCATGCCTAATGGAATGCTATGCAGAATATAGTCCTTGCTTTATTTTGAACTGCTGCAGTTCAGAGTCTCTTCATCTGCCCCTGGTGCAGCTAACAGAGGCAGAATTTTTGTTTTCGAGTATTTCACATTTACTGAGATATCTTAAAATGAATGGGATCGGTACCTTAACACCAATCAAAGTCACAGAAGTCTGTCTGAGTAAGATGCAGTTATCTTTCATTTTAAGGAAAGGGTTATGAACCAATATAAATAGGTTAGTCAAGCTTTATTTTTCACTTCCTGTCCAATTTTGTCTGGCTTTCAGTAATGGAATTTTTGAAACACCATCCTCCACAAAATCTAACTGTATTTCTACATTTTCTTTTCTCCTAGTACAGACTAATCAGATCAGTTTTCAAATTGTTCCCATCACCTGTTTTTCTTTCTAAGCCGCATGTTAATAAACTCTGATGTTTCAATTTTCACCGTCTCTACTTTAGCGTTTAAGTGTCGACCTCATTAATGCTGAATGAGATGTTATGTACCTCTTCACTTTTTGGCAGCCAAAGATTCAACTCTGTAGAACTGGGAAAATATAACTTAAAATTTGATCTCCATACGTAGTCTGGATCTAAAAATTTCAAATATTAAAAGTATTTACATTTGAGAAAGTTTTGATGCTCATGAGACAGGTTTTTCCTAATTGATTTCTACTGCTGTCCTAGGCTATTCCAAATCCCTGGGGGTTTTATTTTTGTTCTTCCAGTCATGCTGTTCTGTATCTGACACTTGGGTTAAATGCTGTTGTTCAGACACCCGTCTTCAATTATCCTTGTGCTAATACATGTAAGTAATTTTAAATTTCAGTTCATTTGTAGGAAGCAATTTCTGATTTGATGAGGTGCCTAAGTGGTATTTAGCTTTAACTATATGAAAACACTGTGATGTTCAGATTTACACAGCTGATATTTTTGTGCAGTGCGCCAATAAGATTTATTTCATTAATTTGTCTTATGCAACTGCAGGTGATCAGGCAGTGAGGAAAGCAGTCTGGTTATTTAGGTGCCATAATATAGAGATGCATTCTGGGGATATTTAATATTGATTATTTTTGAGGACCCGAGTTTGAAAATTTGGCCACAGCAAATATGTAGGATGAAGTCATGTTGCAGTAATTTTAGTTAGTCTTTCTGCAGCTTAGTATATGTCTGGGCCAAATGTGAGGTAGTAATGAAAAAAAAAAAAAGCAACATGAAATTTTTTAAAAAGTTAGACTATTTAATATCCAGTACCATAAAGTATTTAGTTAATTCCAGAACATCTGTAAAATATAACATACATACATAATTGTGAAGGACTATGGCCTTGAAATTGGTTTGCATTATTTTTATTTATTCATTTGACAGAAGTGAAAGTATAAAATAAAAATAGCTACAAAGCTTTTAGAACTTCTGAATATGTATGTGTTGAGAAACAAAACCACAGATTGTATTTCCTTCCTTAATGTGCGGAAGCAAATCTCTGATGGACATGTGCGACAGCGTTACGTGTCTTAGCAGTAGTGCTGAGGCAAACTTCTAGGGTACAAGCTGGATAGTTACTTATGTTGAAATTCAGTGTAGTCATCAGAGGACCAGAAAAGGCAGGATAAGTCTCATCCCTAAGGTAATAGCTAAACATTGAATTAAATTTTGGAAGAAAATCAAACTTACTTCCTGGGCTTCATGTTTTTTTCTGTCTTTAAAATGGTGGAAGCTTGAATAACGGCCAGAACTTCTACTGTTCTGTGTTTACAAAGAGTTGCTGTGCCAAGCTTTCTGACAAATAAATGTCGTTATTTGAATAGTGTTTGATTGTCACTATTCTGCAGCTGCTACATGACACATTGCGTAATTAAGACATAACCAAGCAGTGTTACAATGCTGATTACAGCTTGTCAAGCATTTCAGGCTGCTCTTCTGTACTTAACTGAAGTAGGTATTTTCTAAAAGTATGGATCTCCAGCAATGCCACGAAATTTCAGAAGTTTCTATTTTATATCATTTCAAACTGTAGTATTATACATGATTATCTTTAAATTGATTTTTGTTTTCTCGAATGGAGAAATGAAATGGTTTTGGATCCTTTTCAATGTCATTTCTGAAAGGTTTCATTTTTAGTGTACCATTTTATGGGCTGTTGAACAATAATGATGCAGACTACCGTTTTTCTGTTTCTGACACTGTAATAGAAATCTAACAAAATACAAAAACGCTTAGCATTGAAGTAGGCAGCTGTTTTTGTCCTGATGTGCAATTACTGCATCTCATATTTAGCTTTTTGTTGGATTATAAATTCAGCAGGGCAGGGACTTCTACATAATAGGTATAAAGCAGCTAGTGAAAAATAGCATGATTCTGCATCAATTTTATTCTATGATAGGATTAAAAATAAAATTACCTCCTTCTTGCAGTCTTTCCATGTTTCTCTATTGATATCTATTTACAAGAAAGTTGCGCTGAAGTCAAAAGTGAGGTTCTCATTCACCTGAAAGCATGAGACATTTTCTGGAAGGAAATAGAGCTTTATGAAATAAAATTGATAGTGTTTTTATATGGCATTTAGCATGGTGAAATCTTGCCATAGTGATATTATAGGTGTCCAAATATTAATCATCACAGTGTCTTACCTGGTTGCATTCATTATCACTCTGATAATCCTTTTCCTTGAGAATTACTTTCTCTTTTGTTTCGCCTCTTTCTCTCTCCATTTCTTTCACTGTGGCTAATTCAGAGCTTCCAGAAAAGCATTATTACATCGAGAACTTGAATCGGTGCACTGTTGTTTTCAGCTACTCGTAGTGATGCGGCTTTGTAACTGTTTGACATCAGTACATTGAACTGAGAGTGACGGGTCTGCCAGTGATAAGTGGTGTCTGTTCAGGTCAACAAGTGAAATACGTTTCTCTTTACCAATGTGGAGGAAACATGAGCAGAAAGCCATTTAAACTGTGGTAGAACTGCATGATAAAGTGCTCTTGACAGGCTTTCTGGGTGCATCATCCTGCTGCCTCTGCAACTCCTCCTCAGATGCTTTCTCCTTTCTGCTTCTTTTCATTGCATATTACCTAGGGAGGAAATTGAACTGTGTGTCTTTATCACATTCCCTTAAATTTTCTTCTGAAAATTTAACCTGACTTGTCAAAGACATTTTTTTAAATGTAATTTATTAACCTCCTTCAAGAGGAAAGTTAGAATAAAAATGATTTTACTTTAGTAAATTCAGTAATAAGATTGCAAGAAAAGCTGGAATTTATTTACTTCCTTTTGACATCCTGGATGCGTTCCTGTGTGACCTGATCTAGGTATTCCTGCTCTGGCAGGGGGATTGGACTAGATGATCTTCTGAGATCCCTTCCAATCCCTAACATTCTGTGATTCTGTGATTTCTTTAGACCAGGTACAATGCTTATCTACTGATAGATGGAATAATGTAGCCCATAAGTAATTAAGAGTCTTAAGCTCTGTTTGACAAAATGTCTTTGACAGTTGTTTTGTTCCATTCCTTAATTGTATATTGCTTCATAGATTTTTAAATTACAGGCAGAGATTGTACTTTATACAGAAAAGTCTCAGGAATTTTAGCATAATTCTGCCTAGGACTGGTTTATCTCATACATCCGTACATTATCTGACAGCTGTGCTGAGTTGATCTGTATTTCTTGCAGTATCCCCTTATGAACGTGGCTTAAGGAAAGGGAAGCCCAACTTTCATACTTCTCCCTCATTCCATTGGGATGTATCATAGATTGTTTTCCCTTTCTTACAAAGTTGTACCTGTATCTTCAGTGGCATCCAGTCAGCCTGGAGTGACGTGAGCGTTTGGTCAAGTGGTCTTCCCTGTCATGCTCTGGCTTAAAAGGATGGGATAGCCAGTGAATCCCTTAATTCATTTTCCTCTTTGCAGACAGGACATTTATGTAGCCAGTAGGGACATGCAGGTTAATTAGTAAGTTGGAAGACGCTGAGCATTGTCCTCTCCTGCTGAGGAGCTAGCTCAGTAATGATAAACATTTTAGCTAACTTTGGGAAAGTTAGGTAAAAAAATTCAACAAAACCACCTAAGCAGTATTTGCTCAAATAAATTCCTCTGACTAATTGACAATAAAGTCTATCAAGTACTTACTAGGAAGACTTACGGTTTTACTTAATATACTTTTACAAGTAATTTAAATATAATTCCAAGTTGGTTTCAGATACATGCTATAAATAAGACCCACGAAGCATGCTACTAAACAAAGGAATGAATATGGGGAGCAAAGCAATCCTGTGAGGAAAGGAAATTAAAAATTATTATTGTCAATAACATTGAAAGTGTTTGTTTCCCTTCAGGAATTTATGTAAAATACAGAGCAAAATGCTCAGAGTTGTTATTATCAGTCTTTGCAACTTATATACAGAAGCCACTTCTGCTTTGGAGTATTGCTTTCTACTCAAAGCAGGAAAAGAGATGAAAAGGGAACCATAACCCAGCTATTGTCTGTGGGATTTCATTTCTCTTTGGATATGCTGTCCTCACAATAAACTTTTAAAAGAAAATTGTCTAACTAGTGGAGCTAACTGACTAGTAAAATCTTTCAAGCAATGATGTGCACGTTTTAACATCTTAGCCATAAATTCAGTGTGTGGCAGAAGTTGTCTACTGGGCAAGAAGGAGATGACTCAGCTAAACATAGCTGGGTACAGTTTTGGTTTACAAATTGTTGACATTTTGTTTTAATTTTCTAGTGGTAATTATTTTTCCTATCGTAACAGTAGACCAGCAAGTTCCTCGGCTGTGGTTCTAGTAGAGGAAAACTGGTCCAGTGAATTCTCTGCTGTGGGCTCTGTCCATGCAGAGTTCACTGGAGAACTGCCATACACTTCTATGTATTGTGTGTGTGTGTCACTCTGGATATCACTCAATCGACAAGGGGCATTTAGGTAAGATTTTATCCAAATTTAAGAGTGACAGAGTGTTAAAGTGATTGCATTCCTTTAGCAGCACTACTTGGTAGGGAGCAAACTGCTTTCCTAGGGAAGGCAGAGGAAACACAGTCAGCATCTCTGATGGACTGCAGCCTTGTGTAAGCTTATGTAAAAATGATTGAAAACTGTTCTTACCCTCCTGTATTGCTAGGTTAGCATGAGAGAGAATTTGGAATTTGAATAGCAAAATACCTTATTTAATGTATACTGAGTGAAACAATTTCAGAAATTGATTGGAAGTCTCTTGAAATGAGCCCCAGTAGGACATCTGCTGCTAAGGTTGGGTTGCAGCTAGCAGGAGCTCCTGAATGCAGAGTTCTAATTAGAAAAGGCTTTTATTTTCAAAATAACTTCCTAATTTATAGATGATGAAAAATAGATAGATATTTGCACATAGATAAATCATTGTGCAAAGAGCCAAATGTGCAGAGTTTGTCTTTCAATGCGTTAGAAATGACAGGCAGAATGCAAGTAGGCCTTTTTAAGATTGCGAAGGATAAAAGGAGTGAAAGTGTTTCTTGAAAATATTTGAGTGCTTTTTCACTGTGTATTGAAAACAATTAGCAATAAATGAAATATTCAGGTCCATCAAAGTACAACTTTTTTGCAAGTTTGTATACTGAAGTCCTAGTGCTTCTTTTTCTTTTTGGTAAAAGTGAAACATTGCTTTGCTTTAAATTGTTTCTTTAAAAATTACTTTCATAGCTGGAATTAGTCACTCCAGGCATGTTCTTTGCTAGTGCTTCAAATAAGCGTAAAAGCTAAAATATTAATGATGCCTTAGTGTTATTCATGATTAGTGGCTTGATAAGCTGATCCTCACAAGAGGCTTTCAAATGTCTGTCTTATTTTATAAAGGACTGGAGAGGAATTGGTGGCTGCTAGCAGCTTGTTGTGTCTTTTGAAATGCCGTTGATCAAAACGAGCAATTTTTTAAATGTTACGTTGTTTTGTTTCCCCATACCCTTACTGTGTTTAAGGGGCAGCAAAGTTAACTTTAAGTCTTGAGATACAGATGGAACTGAATGAGAATTAAGTTAAGTCCTCTGTTTCTTCATTATAGTAACTTTACCAGCCTGCTGTTGTCACAATAAAGGTATCCAGCAATGTCAGAGCAAAATTAAGAAAAAATATATAGTATATTTAAATAAATTACATCTTTGCATTACATTTTCACATTACTGTTTTATTTTCTTTTTTATTTGATTTTCCTTCCCCTGCCTTACTGAAATATTACAACTCACTTTGAAGAGGAAGATTCTTATGTGAATGGCTGTGTCATCTGCTCATGTGGATATATTTGCTAAATTCATGCCATAAACAGAAGGGATGGATAAGACCTTGTCATTTACTTTTCCTGCTCATTGAAGGAGTCTTATTTACACTATATTCCCAAGTACTTCCCTTGAGCGTGTATAAGAGATCTTGTGATAACAGAAGGGAGGGATAAAAACTGAGCATTCCTTAGCACAAAAACGGTTTTTCATTTCCTTTGTAATTGATCCTTCAAGGTCTTTGGGACAGGATCTCATAGACCTTCCTGACATCAAGTTCAGAAGATCACTACAACTTGAATGTGTATCTAATCTATCAACATTCACTGCAATTAAGTACCTATTTTTTTACTATACCTTTTTGCTTTTCATACAATCACCGAAGTATTATATTTTCATAATGAATTATAATAATTATCACAAATTATATAAAATATTAAAAAGAAATACAGTAATTAAACATAAAATTGTTATAATTAAGTGGAATTATCCAACAAACATCCAAAAAGCGACAGTCTGATCTACCTTACCATAAGCCCCTTTTGCTTAAATCCACATCTACCATAGTTTTCCTTCCTTTTACTTATACTGGAAAATCTTCATAATCCATTCTGAATCAGTTTGTTATTAACATTCTCCTGTGAGTATTTTCATAATTCCGTTTTCTTGTTTCTTTCACGACTTTTTCTTTAGAGGAAAACTAATGAGAGGAAGTTCTTCCCCATCAGATCTATAAACAGCAGATTCATCTCTTCTAATTGACAAAACTTGTGGCAATTTTTAACAATTCACTTGTTTTCTAAAGTGATTCTTACACTGAGAATGGGTAGATCAGTATTCTAACTCCATGGTTATAATAGTAGCCTTACATCAATATTTACTCCTCTTGACAAGAAATAAACTGCTCGCTCAGTTTAGGTTAATAGTAAAGCAATGCTCCAACATGCAGATCAATGTTTTGGGAACAAAAAACAGTGTAAAATATATATATATTTTTTATCCCACAAGGCTATTTTTTTTTTTTTAAACACGTACTCTGAAATTGGATATTAGATATACAGTGTCATCCAGAGATAATGACGAAGGCATGGCACTAATTTTTTTTACAGTAATAAGTTAGTGTTTTGATGAATTTCAAGCATAGTGTAATTCACTTTTTTGTCTTAGTTTACACTGTTTTTAGTAATACGAAGACCATAGGCAGCAAGCATAGAATTCCACAAGAATGTTCCAATAAATTTTAATTAACATGTTTATCTCCAAATATAAAGACAGTATTGCATACTCTGAAGGTGGGGTGTTTTTTTTTTTTTGGCTTAAGATGGATAATTTTAGGCTTATCACAAGTAAAATAAATCTTAGCAGTGACACGACAATTATATATACTTATTGCTAGTAGGAAGTGACAGAAGTGTGAACAGTCATGCAGAAAGGACAATACTATTTGAGAGATCTGTTAGCTGAAAGAAAAATATGAATAAATGATTGCTGGCAATCAAAATAATTTTATGTAAAATGGACCTTGTGATATATATCATGGTATCATCATCATGTAGGAAGTGCTAATTGAAAGAGAAGCATGGTGGCTTTCAGGGACTGCCTGAGTTGGCTTATGTTCTTCAGGGGGATGGGATTTTCTCATAAAGCCTTTTCTCCTATGTTCTGTGTCTCCTCTCACATGCCCTTTTGTGTTGACATTGTAGTCAGAGTAGTTTATATAATGAAAAAGAAAATCCTATTATCTTTAATTGTTTATTGTTTAATTATGCTGCTAAGTAAAACAATACTGCCTAATTTAAATTAAAATTTATTTAATGACTTTTGTTTGAAATCTTACCTTTTTAAGACACTTATTTTCTTGAGAACAAAAGGGAGATTGAGTTTAAACATTAACTCAACAAGTAACTTTTTGGGAAAAAAAAAAGGTGGTGTTATTTTTCCTGTGGAAAGATAGACAATGATTATCTACAGAGCTGTAGGATAGACATGAGCACTGTGCTTCACACTCATCTCGGTTGAGCTATAACTGGAAACATACTCAAGTGCTTAACTTGCCAGGTTTCTGCATCTTTATTTGGAACGCTACCAGCAGGCACCATTTTTACTTTGGGTAACTGAAACTTTCAAGGATGTTGCCAGCGGTGGGTGTAGTGCCTGCTAGTTAAAAAATGGCATTATAGTACAGTAATGTCTTGTGTTTGATCTGTAGTATTGCCTTTTATCATATGGGAGTCCATACTGCTTTCTAAAGTATATTTCCACATAGTCATTTCACTGTCCATTTAAAAGCATTACCAAAGGATTATGGTACAGTTTGGAATAGAAAGAAAACATCCCTAAAACAGAATCCATAGCATTTGAGGACAGCCAAAAATATTTGTCTGATCACACACCACCAGCTCAGTTCTTTATTTACCGTTTATTTGTATGCATGTGGACAATTAAGAATAATGCTCTTTGATATTAGAGTTACAGAGTAAGTATTAAATTCTAACAGCTACTGCAATGCTACTGAAGTTTGTTGGTTTTGTATTGTTTTTGTCTGTCACTGCCAAAGTGCCTTATAAATGAATTCAGTATTACTATTGCCATCTTGTAGATAAGGAAGCTGAGGCGTGGGGAGGGGAAGTGGTATGCCCGAAGCTACTGAACGACACAGTGCAAGTGAAACACGCTCAAAACAGGTTTCCCATGCACAGATGAAAAGCTTTATGTATAATAATATATAATAATATGATGCCTTTCCTTTGCATATGGAGATAGAAAATCAGAGGACCTACAATCCCAAGCATTACGACCATGGGGGATTTCTAAACTGTTTGAGAGGTCATCTTGTTCTGATTTTGTGCAGTGTTGAAAATAACTTCCTGGGGTGTATTAGAAGGGGTGTGGTTAGTAGGTCAAGAGAGGTTCTCCTCCCCCTCTACTCTGCCTTGGTGAGGCTGCATCTGGAATATTGTGTCCAGTTCTGGGCCCCACAGTTCAAGAAGGACAGGGAACTGCTTGAGAGAGTCCAGTGCAGAGCCACAAAGATGATTAAGGGAGTGGAACATCTCCCTTATGAGGAAATGCTGAGGGAGCTGGGTCTCTAGCTTGGAGAAGAGGAGACTGAGGGGTGACCTCATTAATGTTTATAAATATGTCAAGGGTGAGTGTCATGAGGATGGAGCCAGGCTCTTCTCAGTGACATCCAGTGATAGGACAAGGGGCAATGGGTGCAAGCTGGAACATAGGAGGTTCTGCATAAATACAAGGAAGAATTTCTTCACAGTGAGAGTGACAGAGCACTGGAACAGGCTGCCCAGAGAGGTTGTGGAGTCTCCTTCTCTGGAGACATTCAAAACCCGCCTGGACATGTTCCTGTCTGACCTGACCTAGGTATTCCTGCTCTGGCAGGGGGATTGGACTAGATTATCTTCTGAGGTCCCTTCCAATCCCTAACATTCTGTGATTCTGTGATTTCTTTAGACCAGGTGCAATGCTTATCTACTGATAGGCTGTGAAAACGTTAGTTTTCCAGTCTGTAGTTCAGCAAAATGCTTTCTGTTTCTTTGCTGTCTTTCCTTCTCAGATAAGTGCTTGTTTGGTGCGCTGCTGTTTTTGAGCAACCTACATCCTATGACTACATCCTATACAGACACATCAAATCACTGCCTCTTATGAGCACTGGTTTTAGCAGAAACTTTCTTGACATGAAGACTGCTTGCTGTTTTATGCTGGCTGTTACAGGGCAGGAAACTAAACTGCTTCATTTTTAAGTAAAAAGCTGATTTGAAATGTAACTAAGTTTACTGAACTTGGGAACAGTAGAAAACATGCTTAATTCTGAAAACTGCTTTCTCAGAATTCATGACACTTTGACAGCTAAATCATTTGTATTTTCATACCACACACAGGTTTTAAAATGTTTTCTTTTCTTTAGAAATGTCGAAATGGAGCTGTGTTTTTAAAACCCTGCAGAAAATCTGAGAATTCTTCTGGCAAAACTTTAGTGACTCAGCAATTTGGGGATCTTTTAAAAAAAACCCACAACTTGAATAATCTTATGACTTAAGAGTAAAATTAAATTTTTGGCAAACTTCTTTGGGTGATTTAATTAACGGTATTATGTTTATGTAAAAAGAATAATAAAACTGAAAGGTAATTTTATAGGTGAAAACTATAAACTTGAGACACTCGGAAGTGGGGTTTAAATCTCAGCTCCTTGAGGAGAGCACCGGACCCAAGTCCCCTTGTTCTTGTGTAAGCACAAGGCTGTTGTTTTTACATTCCCACCTAGTTGAAAAGATGATGGTGAGCTCTTTGAAATTTATAGCTAATGAATAGTGTATAGTGTTGCAGGCTCTTGATACACAGTCAGGTATTTATATTGGGTATTGATTTACTTGGGTCACAGAAAATTAAGAATGAATGCTAAGGAGGGTGCCCCCTTCTCTTGGCATGCATAGCGTGCCATGGGTGTTCCCAGACATCTGGCACAGAGTGACCTGTGCAGCAAGCCCCAGCCTGCCACGAGCACCGCTGGCTTGGCTCTGGGAGAGGACAGTGCTTCAAACACATGCTGCGCCCGAGTCTCCCTGTGCTGAGCTGTAGGCAGCTTTGCATCTGGCAGTTGAGTTTTCCTACGTGATGAAGCAAGCTGCTCTCGCCAAACTTCACTTCGCAAGGTGACATACCAACAAATTAAGATTAAAAACATCTTCAGACGACCACATTTTTTGATGGATTTGGACTGCAGGCCATAATTCAGTACTTAATCTGCCTAAGCCTGTCAACACAGGGAGCTGAACCTCAACTAGCTACTGCACGTGATTCTCTCTGGGAAGCCAAGGCACTTGGCAGCTTGTTTTTTCTGTATCATCAATCAACACAGCAGGCTTTAACTAACTCGTGCCTGTGACACCAGCTGTTGCGAAGCATTCTTCTGGAAATGCATTGATCATCCCACTGCAGTGTGATTGTTAGCTTTTTATGAGCATTGTTTTTTAATTTATTTTTGATATGTTGCAGTAATAGTATAGTACATGCTATATGCAATAGGTATGGATCATACCAAAAATCTCTGCATTTTCACAGCCCAAAATAAACAGGCCATTTGAGATACTTAAAAACTACATGAGAATCCCAGCATTTGCTTTTTATAAGAAACTTTTAACATTATGTGAAATCAGTGTGACTTCCCATTTGAAAGTGGCTAAAATTTCTTTGAGGATTAAAGTATTTGATTTGTAAGATACTTAGCACTGCTATTATTTAAAGAATATGATGTGTCATCTGAAGTTATCAGTAAGAAAGAATTAATATCTTTTTAAGCCATTTTACATAAGAAATGAAAAAGAAAATCTATGAAGTATCACTGTTAAAATATCAATTTTAATCCAGTTTTGAATCATGATTAAAAATCAATGATATAAATTAATTTGGACTTAAATATGATGTCAGCCAACTTTCAGCACTGTTACTTTGTGCTACAGGGATATTTTCATGAGACATTAATATTGTAGTGAGCACGTTATCGTTTTCTAGGCTTAAAGAATATTATTCATACAATCTTAAGTGATCATTTCATGGATTTAACAGTTACAGGAAGCTTTTACTTTCCCTACTAGCTGTAGGATTTTTACTGGCCTCTAGGTAAAGTATGATCCATTATCCAATATTCTTTTGTCCAGTGAATTTTTTGCTCATCTGGTTTCCCTCCATCCAGATACAAAAATATTGTGGCAGACAGTGTCAAAGACCTCTCTAATATTGAGGTAAATTGCATCATCTGCTCTCTCCTCATCTGTAAATCCAGTCATTGTATCAGAGAAAGCAATCAGGATGGTCAAGCATGATTTATCCTACATAAATCCATTTTCTGTTCCCAGACACCGTTTTCTCCTTCATGTGCCAAGAAATGTGCTCCAAGGTGACTTGTTCCATGATTTTTCTGGGGACCAAAGTGAAGCTGACTTGCCTGTATTTCTCTAGATTATTCTTTTGACCTTTCTTGATGACATGTACTTTCGCCCAGTCACCAGGGATCTCCCCCGGTTTCCATGACCTTTCAAAGACATTAACGGAGGTGTGTTAGAAGGACATTGGCCACTTGTCTTCAATACTCTTGGATGCAAACTGTCATGTCCTGTATGCCTTTATGGCTTGAATTCTCTCAAGTAATTGCTGATTCAGTCCTTATCCACTGATGATAGTTCTTGTTGAGCTCTTTCACTGATCACAGAGGCTGAGAGACCAACCAAGGCAAATGCCTCAGCCTCAGCTGTGTGTACTGTCACTAAATCCCACACCCCATTCTGCAGCAGGCCTGCACTCTCCTTCTTCAGCCTTTTATTACCAATGTCATTGTAAAAGCTCTTCTTTTGCTCTTGGCATCTATTGAATGTCTCAGCTTCAGTTGAGTTTTGGCTTTCCTGAGACCATCCAGACATGTCTGTGTGATGTTTCTAAATTTCTCTTTTGTAGCATGTCCCTTCTTCCATCTCCTCTATGCTGTTTTTTTTAGGTTTGACCTCTGTCACAAGTTCCCTCCTTAGGCAAGCTGCTCTGATACGTCTTCTTGTTTGGAAAGCGTGTTCCTGTAGCACGTACAACCACCACCCCAAACGTAGGTTAGAGCCTCTTAGCCTAGAAGCTGTATTACAGTTACCCAGAACAGAATCTCCTTGTTCTGTAATTTATTTAATACTTGGGGGGAGGAGGGAGAGCTAACTTAATGTGTTATTTAATAATTTTTTTAGTCCTTAGATTGTAATTAGAGAATGTAATTTTTCTGGCACAATTGTTATGATTTATGGCATCCTCATGGATTCTGTTCTGACAAAAGGATTCCACAGTAGCATAGATATTTTTTGTCATCTTAATCAGCAGTTCCTTTAATCAGTTTTAATAAAGAAATGTAAAATTTGATTATAAAATAAGAAGCCTAAAGGACACAAAGAGAAGCAATTTTAACTGTGCCTGAAGGTGTCTTTGGTAATGTTTCTCCTTCATATGTACATGTTTAGTGTTTATGGAGCAAAGTATAGTAGTTTAAGATTAAAGCTAAGTATGTTAAATTTAATCTTAATTGCATTATTTTTTGCTCACTTGATGTAGTAATCAAAATGTATATAATGAAAATTTATTTTCAATGGTGAGGGCAAGACAAACTTTTTAATACAAAATTATTTTAACTATTATTGCCTGGGTCTTGCTTTTGCTATGAGACAACAAAGTAGCCATAGATCACTGCCTACTTTCCTGTGATGTACCTTGATATACATAGGGCATTGAAAACAAAAACTGGGGAGTATGGAGTGATGATGGTGAGCGGAGGGAAACAGGATTTTCTAGCAGCCTCAGAAGCAGCATGGCTGCATCTTCAAGGCTCTCAACTCTTTTCTTCACCTCTGCTCCCTGTAGCAAAACCAGCCTTGTCCTTGGGTGAGCAAACATTAATTTTTGCTTGCACTGTTGGGAGCACTTCAGGTGTCTTAGAGTCACAATTTATTTTAAGAGACTGAAGACAAAAGTTTAATTTCAGACTAATTTCTGGCGAGTCCATAGAATCAGATGTCTGAAGAAGAGTAGTTGGCAGTCAGTACTGTAACGGTATAGGATCGTCCATTGAGAGCTCAGTATTAGTGATCTTTGCTGCATGCTTTACATTCTTTTTGTTGAACCTAGCTGCATATACCAGTTGTTTACATTATTTCACTGAAGTATGTCTAAGATTTATATGATAAAGTATCGTTGGCTAAGCTCAAATAAATTTACTGCAGAGACAAATGAGTAAATATGGTGTTTCAAATGTGCAGTCTAAGCAGTTGTCATTTGAGATTGTAGTTAATTAAGTGGTGAGATACATTTGCACATAACCCAGTGTGTGCTGTGCCAAGCACCTGTGCTTGCTGGTTTTATGAAGATCACTGGGTGCTGCAGCTCCGTGCAACCTGCCGCAGCAGGAACTTCCTCAGTGTCTCGCTGCCTGGTTTGGTTTGTAAGTTGCCACCCAAGCAGGGTGCTTAGTAGAGACATTAATTCTGAAAATCTGATGGGGGGCAGATAGAACAGGGTGACGAGCCAAACAGTTTATTAACTATTGCTTTGACATTTGACTAGTAGTGAGCAAGTCACTCTGCGCCGTCTTGAGGTGCATGGAGGGAAGAATTGCCTTATAGTCGTGTCACTGCTACTCCATCCCTGTCCCTTTAAATCTATACCTGCTCGTGCAGCCGCCTCCTCCATGGCATTGTTGTGACACTGAATTCTGCTTGAAATGGGTGCATATCCTGGAAACTGAAGTCTGACTGAATTACACTACTTGAATTTTGGGGTTGTATAAAGCACAGACAGACATTTTACTAGTGGAGCATGGAGGGATCGCTGTCCTGTCTCTTACCAGTGGTATGTGCCAGTCTTAGCTTGGGTGTAGGTATTTTTGGTAATCTGGTAGAACTGTGGACTTGATGCCTCTGTTAAGTCACTGTTTGGTCTGATGTTGTTCTTTATGCTTCTTTCTGCATAAGGAATAAAAAGAATATAAATATAAAAACCTTTTTTGTAAACAGCTTTGAAATCTCTGCTGCGAAGTACTGTAAAAAATGAATTTATTGGCACATCTTTGAGATACTGATGTGGAGGGCTCTGGGGAAGGGATAGATTCACCCATTCCCTGAGGAGATTGTTAGGGCTCAGTTGGGACAGTGGCCTTGATTATCTCGCATTGTGAGGGTAAGGATATTTAAACCATCTTCTCCTGTATGAGTCTAATCTTTCCTACTAACATAGGACAGAGCAATCATAAACAGTGAGGACAAATGATGTGAAGTACTTTCCATCTCAAAGCATGCTGCATGTTACAGGAAGATAATGATGAAAGAGTTTTCCATTCCAAAAGGAATAAAGCCAAACCATACGATGTGTGTGGCTGTCCTGCATGCAAGCTCTATCTCTTTGTCTCTCCAGTGTGAAAGTAATTTGTCAACTTGTAGTGTAACTGCAGTTTATCTTCTGCTTTGTTCCTTTTTTCTGTTTGGTTTTGGTTTTGAGGTTGAGCTGGTATTTAAAAGCATGTTTTCTAAGAAATTGAATTAAGAAAATTATTTTTGGTGAAGACTCAATTTAAACAATTTTTAAAAGAAATTTTTATAAACTTTTTATATATATAAACAGAATTTTTATAAATTGCATCCATCAATATGTAGATTTCTACCTGTGTGCAAAGCTTTGTAAATTATTCGCAAATGCTCTTAAGAGATTAAATGCATTAGTTTATCTTCAGATTAGTAACAGGTTTCTACTTGGTCTCATATTCCTGTGTCCATATGTATGAAAACACAGTTTAGTTTCCATTGTGGAACTCCTAGGGAAGGCGTTATTTTTTATTTATTTAAATGAACACTTTTTAATTGAAATACTAAATTTTGTTAGATTTTGTTGTTTGTTTTTAAAACGTGAATTGTTTTCATCGTGACCTAGTATGTTACAGTTTTGTAAAAGAGAGATAGGTGATTTATTGTGGTTCTCTAAGTAAGTCTGCAATGTCCAACTGATGTCTGAGGGGTAGCATGCACTGTTTTGCCTGTCTTCAACCCAAGGTGGAAAATGTAACTCATGTACAGAGTGTGGAAATACATTTGCATAGAAAACACAACACAAGTCCCCATGTCAAATGACCACTAGAGAAGATGTAGATATCCTTACTTTCTGGTTATCCAGCTTGTACATGTAAACTCCTGCTAAGCCTTCTGTAGTAGTCCATCACAGACAAATGGTTTTCTGTTCTCTTAAGAGGTAAAGGAAAAAAACTTGGACAACGTGGAGGAGAATGTTGAAGAAAAGGAGTGAGTTGCAAGAAAATATGCAGGTTCTGCATTAGGGAAGGGGATTCAGGAAACAATGGAGAATCCATTATTACTGTTTTTTGAGATTAGACTACGGACTTAAGGTGTGATTAATATGTTGCAATCTCTCGTCATCTCTGCAGGGTGCTTTGTTCATATGGCTCTTACTGTTTCATTCAAGCCTGAAGACAATTTAACTGTTGGCCAAAAATAAGTGTCATATTAGTATTGTAGGACTTATTTCTTCAGTTGAGATTCTGGGAGCTTCCAAACGAGAAAGTTTCCTGACTGTTGATAAAGGTTCAGAATTTCTTCTTGATGTTGTACTTCTACAACCTGTGCATGGCTGGGAAAATCAGACTCCCTACCTGTAGGAATGCCCCTTGTTTACTTCTCCTGGAAACTGGGCCCCTTTCTTAATTCTTGAGGACATTCTTTGGTAGATAATAAACATGAGTTGTATCTCTCTTGGATTGTTAGAGAATAAGTAAGACACTAATTAAAACCTTGAATCACATTTCCAAAATTCTTCCCACAGCAATATCCAGATTCATGCACATTCGTATGAGCCACACAATCGTTCGACAAGATCCAAACCAACACATTTTGCTTTTCTATAACCTGAAGCAATTAGAAACTAGCTACTTTTTTCAATTTAAAAAGTATGCAAAATATTCTCATTATTTGTAATAAAGCAGAACTTTTCAAACAAAACTATGAACTATAAATTAATGAGAACCTTTTAAATTCTGGACACCTGTAGAATTGAAAGAGGTCTATTGCACAAGTTGGAAATCTATATTTAATGACTGCACTGACTACATCTATTAAATTGGCAAGATAATAAATGGGCTTCTCTCTCTTTTGCTTCAGAGGAACATGTTCAACATACTCATTAGCTGGGAGTTTTACCAGTCATTACAAATATACTTCATCTGCACTTTTCAATTACTTATGAACCATGCATTGCTGTGCAAGTATCAAGTGAGCTTGCCAGTCAGTTTGGTCTGGGCACTCACAGTGCCCATACTTTTATGACTTCAGTGGAGTTACAGCCACAAAAGTTATTGAGAAGGGTACGTTGTGACTTTTAACTTTGGCATAATTCCTTTCTCATTCCATTCAGCTTTGTCCTAAATAATGCATAAACGTGTGGCATTTCCAGTCTTTAAATGGAATTCATGCAATGGAAGAAACAGTTTGTTTGACATTAAGTAGATCCATCTTAACAGTGGAATAAAAAACTTATCTCATCTATTTTTGAGTGTCACAGTGTTCCTAAGGTTTTCTGAAGGAAACCTCTGTCTCTGGCCAAGCTTCCTTTGGCCACATGGTGCCTCTCATATCTCTGTAGAACCACAGTGTTAATAAACTAGGGTCATGACAAGCAAGAACAAGTTCATTGATTTTTTTTCTTGGCAGATCTATGCATGATATGCTTCTTTCAAATAGGATGGGCTGGAGAATCCTTTATTCCTCTGTGGGCTTAGAGCTTCAGTCTTACCTCCTTTTTACGTGAGATCTCTGTAGTTAAATGTTTTACTAAAATGTGTAGCAAATGGTTACCTGGTAGAAGCAGATAACTGTTGTGTTCTGTAAGCAAATTTTAAGTGTATTTGCCAATGCAGTTTTCCCCAAGTCAGATTTCTCAATGGAGAACATAGACACTAACATAATTTGAGTGTGTTGCCTTTCATAATCGGGCATTGTCAGAATTCGAGGCAGCTGGTGGCATTCAGCCCACAGCGAAAATGCTCTGCAAATAGAAAGCTCATCTTGAGAAATTACAGAGCTGATACACACCTTCTGGTTTTCATCCTCATGTGTTATGTGAGGATTTCCTTCCTGACTGTTCCATTTATTTATTGCCATAAACGTTGTCTACGTAATATTTGCTTGGTGGAGGAGTTACTCTGAAGTCAGTCACGCTTTTATTGTGGCTTAAGAGTTTAAGAAGGGAGGTATGGAAGAACCAAAACATATTATGTGGTATTTTAAATGTAAATGTTTTTACTGGTGGCTTTTACATCAATTTTCTCCATTCTCTTTTTTCCTGATCACTTCCTTGCCTCAATGAGAAGTGACAGAATAAGGCAAGCAGGCAGATGCTGTGGATGTTTAAGCTCATATCTGACAGCTAGAAGGTGATATATTCATGCAAGGGAAAAATACAGACATTTCCACCATATACAGGGGATCATAGAGGCTTGTGCTCCTCTGCCTTTTGAAAGCTGTTTCCTAATAAGAAACTGAAAACATTACATGACAACTGGTGTATCTGAGTTAATACAGGAACAGGCTGCCCAGAGAGGTGGTGGAGTCTCCTTCTCTGGAGACATTCCAAACCCATCCTGTGTGACCTGCTCTGGGTAAACCTGCTCTGGCATCTGGTAGGACGAGATGATCTCCAGAGGTCCCTTCCAGCCCCACCATTCTGTTATTCTGTAATACTGGGTTACCTTGCCTGGGCTTGCCAGTCAAAGGGATTAAAACCAGAAGGAGTTCTGGTTCAACAGGACAGATTGTCTCTGTGAATGGTATAGTCTCAGGAGGTGAGACCAGCCATGCTGTGCTAAAAGGCTTAGTGGGCCTTGTGTTCAGCATTGTCTCTTGTTTAGTTACCTGGGAAACTATTATAGGGGTGTTTTCCAAATTAAATGCAATTGTATAGACCAAGATTTTTCAAGAGGCAAGTTTGTAGGTAAAAGTGACTTATATGATTGTGAGACTACCAAGTGGCCAGCAAATTTGGTTCATTTTGAATAATTTTATGTCACTTTTACATTATTAGTAATATACAGTAATTAATAGTAATGTATTTTTGCCCACTGTCTCCTGGGCAGCGTGCAACAGCCCCTTCCCCTGCTCTTCCTGAACTTTATTCTTTCATCTTAAAAACCCAACAGCAACCAAAAAAATAATATATAAATCTCCATATAATTTCGTATTTCTCATTTCTCTGAGTTTTTACCCTGTAAGTACAAGAAAAGTTTAACTTGAAGCTCTGACAGCTGGTGCAGAAATTCAGAATTGAAACTGAGTCTCTCATGAGCATGGAGACATATCTTACTCACAAATACATGCGTAAATCTATGTAGCACATACCACTTGTAGCTGGATAAATAGTGAATGATAGAACTTTTTAAAAGGTTGAACCACTAGATTATGTGTTTGTTGCAGTTTTGTTTTTCATGAGGATGTTGCATCTGAAGCCACTGTTACTCTTTTTGTGTTCTAGGTGCTGTAGCAGTTTTGATCCCTCGCCTAGACCTGGTGATCTCTTTAGTCGGAGCTGTCAGCAGCAGCACTCTGGCACTGATTCTGCCACCCCTGGTTGAAATCCTCACTTTCTACAGGGAAAACTTAAGTTTATGGATGATACTTAAAGATGTTTTTATAGCTGTCATTGGAGTTGTTGGATTTTTAACAGGGACATATGTGACAGTTGAAGAAATCATTTATCCTGCATCTACAGTTCTGGTTAACACAACAGAGAGCATCTCTGTGGATTTAAATGCAACAAACTTCGTGGGTGGTTTAAAGTAATAAGCAGGTGCTGTGAACTCTTTTGTTCCTTAATAAGAAATCCTAGATGGATGGCAAACCTATGTGTGGGGCAAATTCCAATGGATTTTAAATGAATTTTTGAAAAATAGCTTGCAACCCTTTGTCACTCTGTTGTTTGTTCTTTCCTTCGTTCCTTCCCATCTGCTAGTCATCTCATAGTTATGAGAGAGGCAAAGGATAATGTCCCGGTTTGAAAGACAGGTGTCTGCTAAGGAAGGCAGGAGCCCCCCTTGGAACAGAGAAATACAACCCCCTCCCCTCCGAATTGTTATAGAATTGAAATTAAGGGGCTTTCAGGCAAAGATATGAGGAAAATGGGAATAACAGTTTTTACTAATGCATACAACAAAACTATAATACAGAGAAACTGGTTACAGGCCCGACAGAGTCAGGGATACAACCTGGCCCCCTGCCGGGCAGGGTGCTGGTACCAGTCCGATCCAGTGGCAGCTGCAGCTCTCTCCGAAATGGTCCTGTTAAAGCGGTGGTCCGTAGAGAAAGAAAAAAAAAGTCTGAGCAATCCGATTTCGGTGGCAGCTGCAGTTCTCTTTTAGATGATCCCGTTGAAGCGGTGATCTTGTAGAAAAGAAAACTGGTCCTCCTCCGAAAAATCCGGCGGCGGTGCAGTCCCTGTCCTCTGGGATCCCAGCGGGTAAGGCCCCGAGCGCTGCTCCAAACCGCCGAATATCTCCGGCGGGAATGCTTGGCTCCACCCCTCCCCCCTGGCCGGGGCATCTCACACAGGGATGGTGAGTCCTGGGGCAAGGCCCTGATGGGCGCATTAACAGAAGAATAGTCCCGGGGGGTGGGGGCAAGGAACACCGGCGCCAGGCTCCAACGGCTCATGGTAATAGAATACATTGCAACCCAGGACATTATCCACCCCTTATTCTATTACCATTTGCATCATCCCAAATCAATACCTTTCTTAAACTTTACACACACACACAGATATATATATATATATATACACACATACATATACAATGAAACTCTACACTTAGTTCTCACTTAAAATAAGGTCCCCTTGTGGTACACACCGGGTTTCCCCATCTTTCTGCATTACCCACCAAGTACAACCTGGTCCCTGAGCAAAGACAACCCCACGGATGAGTTTGTCTTTGCCCAAGGCAGAATTAACCCAAACAGTTTTCCCAAGCATACCTCTCATGTGCACTACTGGAACCCTATCCCCGTCTGTTGTTTGTAAGGATTCAGATTGAGCGGGGCCTGCTCGGTTCGTGGAGCCTCGGGTGTTAACTAACCAGGTGGCCTTTGCTAAATGCATCTCCCAGTTTTTGAAAGTTCCTCCATCCAGTGCCTTCAAGGTGGTTTTAAGCAGCCCGTTGCACCGTTCAACTTTCCCAGCTGCTGGTGCATGGTAAGGGATGTGGTACACCCACTCAATGCCATGTTCCCTAGCCCAGGCGTTGACAAGGCTGTTCTTGAAATGAGTCCCGTTGTCGGACTCAATTCTCTCAGGGGTGCCATGCCTCCAAAGGACTTGCTTTTCAAGGCCCAGGATGGTGTTCCGGGCAGTAGCGTGAGGCACAGGGTAGGTCTCCAGCCATCCAGTGGTGGCTTCCACCATTGTGAGCACGTAGCGCTTGCCTTGGCGGGTTTGAGGCAGTGTGATGTAGTCGATCTGCCAGGCCTCCCCATACCTGTATTTGGACCACCGCCCACCATACCACAGGGGCTTCACCTGCTTGGCCTGTTTGATCGCAGCGCACGTCTCACAGTCATGGATAGCCTGGGAGATACTGTCCATGGTTAGATCCACCCCTCGGTCTCGTGCCCACTTATAGGTGGCATCTCTGCCTTGATGGCCTGAGGCATCATGGGCCCACCGAGCCAAGAACAACTCTCCTTTATGCTGCCAATCCAAATCTATCTGGAACACCTCTATTTTTGCAGCCTGATCTGCCTTCTCGTTGTTGCGATGTTCTTCATTAGCCCGACTCTTGGGGACATGAGCGTCTACATGACGGACTTTCACAGGTAGCTCCTTTACCCGAGTGGCAATGTCCTTCCACTCATCAGCAGCCCAGATTGGTTTTCCCCTACGCTGCCAGTTGGCCTTTTTCCACCTCTCCAGCCAACCCCACAGGGCATTGACCACCATCCATGAGTCAATGTAGAGGTAGAGCTTTTGCCGCTTCTCTCTCCCAGCAATGTCCAGGGCTAATTGGACGGCTTTGAGTTCAGCAAATTGGCTTGATCCACCCTCTCCCTCGATAGCTTGTACAACTTGTCGTGTGGGGCTCCATACAACAGCTTTCCATTTCCGGCTAGCACCTACAATTCGGCAGGAACCATCGGTGAAGAGGGCATATCGTCTGTCACTTTCTGGTAGCTCGTTATATGGAGGGGCTTCCTCAGCACGTGTCACTTCCTCTTCCTCTTCTTCAGAAGACAATCCAAAAGCCTCACCTTCTGGCCAGTTGGTAATTATCTCCAAGATCCCAGGGCGATTTTGGTTTCCAATACGGGCGCGCTGTGTGATGAGGGCAATCCATTTGCTCCAGGTAGCGTCGGTGGCATGATGCGTGGAGGGAGCCTTTCCCTTGAACATCCACCCCAGCACCGGTAGTCGGGGTGCCAGGAGGAGTTGTGCCTCTGTGCCGATTACTTCTGAGGCAGCTCGAACTCCTTCATAGGCGGCCAAGATTTCTTTCTCTGTCGCAGTGTAGTTGGCTTCGGACCCTTTGTAGCTTCGGCTCCAGAATCCCAGTGCTCGGCCCCGAGTCTCATCAGGCACCTTCTGCCAAAGGCTCCAGGACAGACCCTTGTTCCCGGCTGCAGAGTAGAGCACGTTTTTCACCTCTGGTCCTGTCCTGACTGGGCCGAGGGCTACTGCATGAGCGATTTCCTGCTTGATCTGAGTGAAGGCTTGTTGTTGTTCAGGGCCCCAGTGGAAATCATTCTTCTTGCTGGTAACCAGGTAGAGAGGGCTCACGATCTGGCTGTACTCGGGAATGTGCATTCTCCAAAAGCCTATGACACCTAGGAATTCTTGTGTTTCCTTCTTGGTGGTCGGTGGAGACATCGCAGTGATCTTATTGATGACCTCGGTGGGAATCTGGCGCCGTCCGTCTTGCCACTTTACCCCCAGGAACTGGATCTCTCGGGCAGGTCCCTTGACTTTGCGTTTCTTGATGGCGAAGCCGGCCTCCAGGAGAATCTGGATGATTTTCTCTCCTTTCTCAAATACTTCCACTGCCGTGTTCCCCCATACAATGATATCATCGATGAACTGCAAATGTTCTGGAGCCTCACCCTTTTCCAGCGCAGTCTGGATCAGCCCATGGCAGATGGTGGAACTGTGCTTCCACCCCTGGGGCAGTCGGTTCCAGGTGTACTGCACGCCCCTCCAGGTGAAGGCAAACTGAGGCCTGCACTCTGGTGACAGAGGAATGGAGAAGAATGCATTAGCAATGTCAATAATGGCATACCACTTTGCTGCTTTGGACTCCAGCTCATACTGGAGCTCCAGCATGTCCGGCACAGCAGCACTCAATGGTGGAGTCACTTCATTCAAAGCACGATAGTCCACAGTCAATCTCCATTCTCCGTCAGGCTTGCGCACAGGCCAGATGGGGCTGTTGAAGGGTGAGTGGGTCTTGCTGATCACCCCTTGGCCCTCCAGCTCACGGATCATCTTGTGGATGGGGATCATGGCATCCCGATTCGTCCGATACTGCCGGCGGTGCACCGTCGAAGTGGCAATTGGCACCCGTTGCTCTTCCACCTTCAGGAGCCCAACTGCAAAAGGATTTTCTGATAGTCCAGGCAAGGTGTTCAACTGCCTAATGCCTTCTGCTTCCACAGCAGCTATCCCAAAAGCCCACTTAAATCCTTTTGGGTCTTTGTAATAGCCATTTCGGAGGAAGTCTATTCCCAGGATACATGGGGCCTCCGGGCCAGTCACAATAGGATGTTTCTGCCACTCCTTCCCAGTCAGGCTCACCTCAGCTTCCAACAGGGTCAATTGCTGCGACCCCCCTGTCACCCCAGCAATGGACACAGATTCTGCCCCCACATGTCCCGATGGCATTAGGGTACATTGTGCTCCAGTATCAACTAACGCTTCATATCTCTGTGGCTCTGATGTGCCAGGCCATCGGATCCACACTGTCCAAAAGACCCGATTCTCCCGTGCCTCTTCCTGGCTAGAGGCAGGGCCCCTCTAGGCCTGGTTGTCATCCATTCCCTGGGCATACCTGCTAGATGTTTCCTCAAGGGGATCTGACATATCATCCTCCCTTCTGTAATACCTGGCAGCTCGGTCACGGGAGGCTGAGGCTACTTTCGCTTTAGTGGAACCCCCTCGGCTAGTGTTTTCCCTTTTGAGCTCACGAACCCGTGCTGCCAGGACAGAAGTGGGTTTCCCATCCCACCTTCTCATGTCTTCCCCACAGTCACACAAGAAGAACCACAGCTCAGATCGTGGGGTGTACCCTCTCTCTCTAGCTGGGGGACGTCGGGCTCTGACTCTGGGGTTTATGACCTGCACTGGTGCCACACGAGAGCTGCTCCTCCTCACCTCCTCCATCACCTCCTCCCTGATCTCTTCTTTGAGGTCCCTAGCCACAGCAGCGACATGAGCTTTCATTGGGCCATTGACTAAACTCTCATAGTATCTGAACCTGTTGGCAACAGAACCCACTGTCTCTTGGTTGTCATCAGCATTAATTGTTGCAATGAACGTGGCATACTGCTGTGGCCCCAGCTTTGCCAGGTTCCACAGCATCTGCCCTGTACACTTGACCTTGTCGGGGTCATTATCATGCTGTCCGTCCCTCCCAAGAGTACCTCTAACACTGCCACTTCCCTCAGCTGTTGGATCGCTTCCTCAAGGGTCTTCCATTGCATTCTATGATGGTACTCCTGCATTCTCTCTCTGTGGACGAACCTTTCCCTCACACTCATTAAAAGCCGCTCCCAGAGAGAAAGGGGCCCCGGCTCCCTTACAAATACCTGGTCCACCCCCGAGTCTTGGGCCAAGGATCCCAAATACCTGGCTTCACCACTATCCAGTTGTACGCCTTTACCCATAAGGTCCCAAACCCGAAGTAACCAAGTTGTATAAGGCTCACGCCCCCGTCGCGCAATGTCTTTTCGCATATTACGGAGACTGTCGAATGACAGGGATTCGATGATAATTTCAGGCTCTGACTCCCCTGCGGGTTGTGAGGGCTCTGGCTCATCCCCATCATTAACTGGGCGTACTGATTTGGCCTTGCACTTCCTCCTCTGCACAGGGGCGACTGCTGCTGGCTGTGGCTGTCCTTGTGGTTCAGCTGGACCCTGCACAGTTGTAACATCTGTGGGTTCCACTGCTGCACCATCAGACTTTCCCTCTTTAGGACAAGGTTTCCCACTAGTTTGGGAGGTGTGTTCCCTCAGCATCTCACGTATTTCCTTTACCAGTACCCCCACCCAATTCGGCTGGTCCATTTGTGAGGTGGGCTGATGGGCAATGCCAGGTCATGGGACAGGGTCAGGCTGCGGGGCAGGATCTCTGGCCTCTGGGGCCGTGTCAGGTTCTGGGGCAGCATTCCTAGTCTCTGGGGTGGTTATCCAAGTAGTTATCCAAGCCAGTCTCACTTTATCTCTGAAGGCCAAGCAGCCCATTAGCAGTAGGCCTATTAGCAGCAACACATGGATAATACCTAGGGGAAAACTAAACCCTTCGAAAGCTGATGGAGCAGACCCAAAGAACTGGTTGAATGGTTGGGAGAAAACTTCCCCTGGTGTTACTTCCTCACAGAAGGTACCATTTTTAATGTAATCCCAGAAACATACGCTGAACGTGTGATAGCCCTTTATCCATGTGCCCACATTCCACAGGAAACTGAAAAACCATGAATTCCTCACCTTATCAACCCACAGTGCAAGCTGGATAACAGCCACAGTAGCCTTAGTCAGAGGACCCATGTTTAGACAAGGGGCTGCAAAGGGGAACAGTATAGCCACGACCACGTGCCACCCGAAGCAAGGTAAACTAGACCACATGGTGCTGCCTAACAAAGATCCCACGTTCAGTGCACAAAAAATCAGGTTAGCCAGGAACTGTTATTCCCTTTTTCACCCTTTTTCCTCAATGCCCTCAGGCCCCACGTTGGGCGCCAAAATCTGTCAGATCAAAATCTGATCACTTCCTTGCCTCAATGAGAAGTGACAGAATAAGGCAAGCAGGCAGATGCTGTGGATGTTTAAGCTCATATCTGACAGCTAGAAGGTGATATATTCATGCAAGGGAAAAATACAGACATTTCCACCATATACAGGGGATCATAGAGGCTTGTGCTCCTCTGCCTTTTGAAAGCTGTTTCCTAATAAGAAACTGAAAACATTACATGACAACTGGTGTATCTGAGTTAATACAGGAACAGGCTGCCCAGAGAGGTGGTGGAGTCTCCTTCTCTGGAGACATTCCAAACCCATCCTGTGTGACCTGCTCTGGGTAAACCTGCTCTGGCATCTGGTAGGACGAGATGATCTCCAGAGGTCCCTTCCAGCCCCACCATTCTGTTATTCTGTAATACTGGGTTACCTTGCCTGGGCTTGCCAGTCAAAGGGATTAAAACCAGAAGGAGTTCTGGTTCAACAGGACAGATTGTCTCTGTGAATGGTATAGTCTCAGGAGGTGAGACCAGCCATGCTGTGCTAAAAGGCTTAGTGGGCCTTGTGTTCAGCATTGTCTCTTGTTTAGTTACCTGGGAAACTATTATAGGGGTGTTTTCCAAATTAAATGCAATTGTATAGACCAAGATTTTTCAAGAGGCAAGTTTGTAGGTAAAAGTGACTTATATGATTGTGAGACTACCAAGTGGCCAGCAAATTTGGTTCATTTTGAATAATTTTATGTCACTTTTACATTATTAGTAATATACAGTAATTAATAGTAATGTATTTTTGCCCACTGTCTCCTGGGCAGCGTGCAACAGCCCCTTCCCCTGCTCTTCCTGAACTTTATTCTTTCATCTTAAAAACCCAACAGCAACCAAAAAAATAATATATAAATCTCCATATAATTTCGTATTTCTCATTTCTCTGAGTTTTTACCCTGTAAGTACAAGAAAAGTTTAACTTGAAGCTCTGACAGCTGGTGCAGAAATTCAGAATTGAAACTGAGTCTCTCATGAGCATGGAGACATATCTTACTCACAAATACATGCGTAAATCTATGTAGCACATACCACTTGTAGCTGGATAAATAGTGAATGATAGAACTTTTTAAAAGGTTGAACCACTAGATTATGTGTTTGTTGCAGTTTTGTTTTTCATGAGGATGTTGCATCTGAAGCCACTGTTACTCTTTTTGTGTTCTAGGTGTTATAAATTAGGGCCAAAGATTTCTCCAATTATAAGGTAATTTTATTGAAGAAGGTAAACAGGCAAAACAGCGCTGGGCGGCCACGGGAGTCTCCGCTCCACCGATGGCGCACAGCCCCCTCCCCGCCAGTCCCCTCTTTATAGTCCTTGGTTCCCGGGCGCGGCTTTCACAACTCGTTATCTTCTACGGCTGCATGTGGTGTTGTTAGGCGGTCGTTTTCTGCCCTCTGAAGGTCGTAGGTGGTCGTGGGATAAAGGCCGTAGTCTTCCTCTGCGCCGTAAGTCATGTCCTGGTTTCTTGAGATATGCGCCTTCATTGCAAAAAGACTCAACGTATTTCCTTATCAGGCAAACATTTTAGCCGAATACTGTGGTTATAACTTAAGCAAACAAGTTTTGCAGGGTAAACAGGTTTTGCAAGTCAGCATGATCCAAGCAGGTTTTGCAAGCAAGTAGGTTTTGCAAGTCAGCATGATCCAAGCAGGTCCTGCAAAAAGCATGTCCAGGCCTGTTTCAAGGCCCATCATTTCCCACTGAGCTAAAAGGTGTAATGGTTTAGTTTGATCAACAAATTTATTATGCACACTTATTACAATCCCCCCTTTTTCTTTTTACCATTTTGTTGATCAAACTGAGCAACTATTTTCTGAGCCAATGAAACATCGATAGCTTCTTGTTCTATAGTGCTATCTTCTAAGTTTTGCTTCAATAACATAAGGTTTGCGGCTTCCAAGTGATCTTTAATTAACTTGGTAATCCGGTTTAATATGCAAGGCCCAAAGGTTAAAATAAACATTAATATTGTTAGTGGTCCTACTATGGTAGACAATAAGGTAGTTAACCATGGGGATTGGTTAAACCATGATTCATACCAGCTCTGTTGGGCTTCTCTCTCTTTCCCTTTTTTTTTTTTTTTTTTTTTTTTTTTCTTTTTTTTTCTAATTCCTCTCGTAGTTTTGCCATGTTATCTCTGACTATTCCCGTGTGGTCAGCATAAAAGCAACATTCTTCCCTTAAGGCTGCACACAATTCTCCTTGTTGTAAGAAGAGAAGATCCATTCCTCTTTTATTTTGCAGTACTACCTCCGATAATGAAGTTAGAGATTTTTCTAATGCTGTCATAGATCTTTCTATTCTAAGTCTTCATCTACCGCAGCTCTTAGGGTGATAAATTCTTGGTTTTATTGGATGAGGGAAGCGACTCCTGTCCCTGCTCCTACTGCTCCAAGGCCCAATAGAGTAGCTATTGTAATAGCAGTTATAGGTTCTCTTTTTGCTCTGTGTTGTGTTTCTGTGTTCCAGTAGTCATAAAAGACATGTTTTTGGTGATATAATACCTTTGGGATAATAGCAACTTGTATACAATATTCTTGCGAAGGATTAAACACATTTAGAGATATACAGGGAGTAAGCCCAGTTTGGGTTTTTTGGTTTTTTTTTGAGCAAATCCATTGAGCTTCCCTTTGAGGAATAATCCATTTACTTTTGGCTTTGTTAATGTTGTTTTCAATAGTGCCACAGACTGATTGCATAGTTTTTGGTATTTTACCTATACACGTTCCTATTCCTGTAATGTGTTGCATAGTTATTCCCGTTTTCCTATCTCCCCAGGAGCATTCAGGAGGCATAATTTCGGAGCTTAAATGATATGTGTTATTCACTCCAATTGCTTCATAGAAAGGTGGATTAACATCGTAACAAAGCCAACAGCCTGATGTCAGATTTGGCTTAGAATAGTTTTTAAAGTTTTATAGGTGGCTTGTATGATTTCCCACAGAGGACTGGGTTGGCTCCTTCCTCTCAGGGTCTTCTTGGTCATATTTTCTTTATTTATCATTGTATTATTTGAGGTAGTTTTTATTTTAGGGCCCTTGACTATAGAGTTGGGACCTACTGCTACTGGTATAGATTTAACTTCCTTTTTTATTATTTTATTATTATTATTATTAATATTTGTATTCCCCTGCCCATCCCATATTCCCAGAGTTTTACACCCCAGGTTTTTCTTGTTAACCATTTAGGGTTTTGGGGCTGTAGTACTTTAAGTTCTAAGGACTTGCAAGTACCTCCATCACAAACTATGCTATCCCAGTGATAAGTAGGCTTTCGACAGCCTGTGGGGATCCAATTAACTTGAAGGTATTTGTCTGGAGTCTTTACAGTCCAGGCAGTGGCGATTGTTTCACAACCCCAAGAAGGGCAAAAATAGTGTTTTGGATTGTCACAGTACCTCTTTCCTGGATTTGATCTAGGACACCAGTAGGTAGCTTTGGTAAATACTTCCTTTTCCCACATCTTTCCCATTACTATGTCGAATAAGTTATTATTAACTACATTAAAGGAAGGCGATCCTGCGGTTACATTAAATGCTAGAACCTTACAGTCTTCCCGTCTGACTAGGGTCCAGTTATAGGGTTGGTGGGAGTTTTCCTTTCCTTGGGCAATTCCTAAAGCCATTTCTAATAAGCATATTATCCACAGATTTATCTTTAGGTCCGAGAAAGGTGGTGTATTTCTATTTTTGGTTTGATTTTTTAGATATTTATTTTGGTGTTTTATCTTATTTTCTGAGAGGGGTAGAGTATTTTGGAGGAGTCCAGGGGTCTTTTGGTCTGGGGGTTTTAAGTCAAAGGGCCTTTTTTGCTTATTCCAGAGGCGGTTCATTAACCTCAATCCCCACCGCAGTACGCCTCTGCCTTTTCCTCTGCCTACTCTGTTGCTTAGAGCAGCAGGGCATACCATCTTCTCGGCAGCAGTCGTATTCTTCAGGGGAACCTCTTTTATTTTTATCTCACCTTGACTTGTATGCCTCCCAGTTTTTATTCTTTACTTCTGGAACTCCACACGGTATTTTAATCACAGTCCCTCTACAGATTATTTGGGCAATTTCAGCTTCTATTATTTTGGGCTCGTTAGAGTGGAAACAATATACTTCGGGGTTTATTTCTCTGGTAAAAATTTTTCACCACTCGTGAGAATTTTTGACAATTTTTCCCATAATTACCCCCACCCTTAGGGCCTGTTCGGTAACGTTTATAATATTGGTCGCAAATAGGATTAAGAGTAGCCCCGTTCCGGCAGTGAACCCACTACTTTTCTCTGCACCATTTACACTGAAAGCATACAAAGGGATAACATATACAATTTAGGAGTTGTACAAAATAATGTGTCAAAATTAAAGCTGTTGCTACTTCTAGAGATACTCATCCGTTTTTCTCCGAAAAGTCACTTTCAAGGTATTGGATCTCCAGTGGCTTCCAGTGAGAGCTTTTACTCTGCTTGCATGAGTCCACCCTCTCTCAGCAGTTCGGATTGCAGTATCCTCGTCCGGATTGCAGTATCTGTGGTGAGCAAGGCAAGAAAAGGTCCCTTCCAACGGGGAGTTAAAGATGATTCTTTTCAAGTTTTGATAAGCACCTTGTCTCCCGGTTTAATTTTATGTATCGCGATGTCCAGAGGTGGTCTTTGTATTATCAGTCCTTGTTTTATTAGCTCTTGCTGTCTTTTTGTTAGTTCTATAATATATTTCTATAATATATTTCTGCAAAAATTTTTCCTCTACTTTTGGATGCTCGATGGGTTTTTCTAAGTTATAAGGCATCCCATATAACATTTCAAAAGGAGAAATTCTAGTGTCTGCTCTGGGTTGCATCCTCACATTTAAGAGGGCTAATGGAAGACACTTTACCCAGCTCATTTTAGTTTCAATCATTAATTTGGTTAGGTGCCTTTTAATTTCACTTTTTTTGTATTTACAAACAAATAGAAGGGTCTCCGGATATCAGATAGGCTTAATACTGGAGCATTCACCAAATCGGTTTTTAAATTCTCTAAGCATTCCTCGTCCTCCTTGCTCCACTTTATTAACCCTTCCCCTACTAATTTTTGATATAGGAATTTTGGTTTATTACTATAACTCTCAATCCACTGTCGGCAGTAACCTAAGAGACCTAGTAACTGACGTATTTGTCTCTTATTTTTAGGGGCTTGGAGGGATAAAATACCATTTACTCACTTGGGGTCTAATCTCTTAGTCCCCTTGCTTAGCCAGTGTCCCAGACATTTTATTTCTTCGTCAGCAAACTGCAATTTAGATTTCGAAACCTTTAGCCCCTTTAAACTTAAAAGGTTTAGTAATTTAATACTTTCACTTCAACAGCTTCTTGGTCTTTTCCTGCTAATAATAGATCGTCTACATACTAAAGTCACTTTTGGGTTTAATTCAAAAGTCTCAAGTACTTGTTCTAGGGCCTGCCCAAATAGATTTGGTGATTCTGTGAACCCTTGCGAGAGCACAGCCCACCGGTGCTGCTGTTTCCGATGGGTCTCGGGGTTTTCCCACTCAAAAGCAAAATAGTCCCTACACTCTTCTTTTAGAGGGCAAGCCCAAAATGCATCTTTTAAATCTGTCACACTATACCATTGCAATTCTGGGGAGAGCTGACTCAACAGGGTGTAAGGGTTGGCTACTACTGGAATCTAGCAATGGTTCTTTTATTTACTTTTCTTAAATCTTGTACCAATCTATAGGACCCGTCTGGTTTCTTTATGGGTAAGATAGGGGTATTATGTGGAGACATGCAAGGTTCTAGTAGCCCTTGCTGCAGCAGTCGGTCTATCACCGGCTGCAGTCCCTGTCGGTCGTCTTGTGATATGGGGTACTGCTTAACTCTAATGGGTACTTCTGGATTAGTAATGATAACTTCAAAAGGAGCAATATCTAATTTTCCCACTGACTCTGGAGTATACCATACCTCAGGGTTAATTTTGGCTTCATCCTCCGTTGTCAGAACACATAATTTTACTGCTATTTCCTTATCTTTTGCTTCTAAACTGATTCCCAATTCAATCATTAAATCCCTCCCCAACAAATTATATTCTGCTTCAGGTACTAGTAAAAAGGACCCCATCCCTAACCGGGACGGAGCTTCTATTTCTACTTCTTTGATTACTGGTACTTGGAAGGGTTCCCCCTTTGCTCCTATTACTCTTAGTTTCTCTGAGGAGGGTGTACATCCCCAGGGTACAACTTGGACAGTAGATCTTTCTGCCCCAGAGTCCACAAGGAACTCTATCTCTTGGTGCTGGGGACCCAGCTTCAATTTTATCAAGGGCTCTGTTCCTTTTGAGGTCCCCAGCAAATAGAGCCCCTGACACCCCTATTCTGCATTAAACACTTTCTCATCTTGCATGCGTCTTCTACAATTCCTCCTCAGATGTCCTTTCTTCTGACAATAAAAGCACTCAACTTCTCTCAAGTCTCTCGGACCAGCTGGATTTCCCGGAGGTCTGTCTTTCAGCCATGAATTCCCAAAGCCCCCTGCCCGGGGTGGCCTCTCCTTAGGGGGTGCCACTTTCTGTCCTTCCTGGATTGCTGCTACAAGAATCCTTGTCTGCCTTTTCTGAGTTTCTTCTTCCCGTCTAACATACAGTTTCTGAGCTCCTCCAACCCTCTCTCTTGCCAGTCCTCCAACCCCTCCAATCTCTTTCCAATATCTGTCCAAGACCTCGCCACAAACCGGGTCCCTAACAAGGCCTGCCCCACCCGAGCAGCCGGGTCCAGCCCCGAACAAAGCTGCAAACCTCTCCGCAACCTTTCCAACCACCCAGTGGGGGCCTCATCCCTCCCCTGATGTTCACCAAACGCTCCACTGATATTTTGTCCCCTGGGAACAGCCCCTCCGATCCCCTGGATAACCACCGTGCGCAGATCCGCCACACGGGCTCTACGCTCCGCGCCCCGGCCGTCCCAGGCAGGCCGCTGCAGTGCCCGTCCTATATCCGCGCCGGGACCCCGCCGGCGCCGCCGATCCCAGACTCCCACCCCCGCTGCTCGAATCACCTCCCCCACATTTCCGTAACCCCGGGGGCACCGACACAAAACCCGTTCCGGGCCGGGGACCCCCCATTGCTATTTCCCTTAGAGGATACAGCCCCCCTCCTAATTGCTTCTGTTTTCTGGTTTGACTTCGTGTAACCCTGCGGGTCTCCTCTGGGGAACTGGCAGAGTCTGAGTCTGACTCGGGGTTCGGTGCTGTGGGGAGAGGGGGAGGTGAAGGAGGGGACGGGTTAGGAACGGGAGCGGGGGAGGTGTAAGGAGGTGGAGGTGTGGGAAGGTCTTCAGGTTGTTTACTTTTTTTTTTTTTTTTTTTTTTTTTTTCCCTCTTTTTTTAGGTTTCTTTTCACTTAATGCTAACAAGTGAGTTCTCGGGTCCGATCTTAACCACAACTGAGCATATTCACTTTCCTCTACACTAAAAGGTTCCTTGGAATTTACATAAATGTTTAAAGCCTGGCATATCCAATCTTCAAATGATCCAAAAATTGGCCAAAACAAAGGATCTCTTCTTATTTCAAACTACCATACAGTAATGCTCTGTTTTTTCCTCGCCTAGACAGACAACGATCCCAATGGGCAATCATTAACCCTAGGGGACTGTCTAGCGGTATCTCGGGTAACCCACCCTTAAGGCTCCCCATGGAGTCAGAAGGCTTGCTCTGCTTCTGCCCCATCTTCTGAAGTGCTTTCTTTCACACACACACACGCGCCCCTCGTTCGTGGCTCACGCCCTCGCGGACAATGAGAACCGCACTACAAGAGGGTCCGCACTCACTTTGCCCCTCGGGGGAGCGTCTCGTTCATGCGCACTTCAGGAAACCCACCCCGACCGAACGGAATCACGCAACATACTTACCCTCTCCCTGGGGTCTTCGTCCGGCTCTTTGTGCACAAAAATTACGGGGTGCTGCAGTTTTCTTTTGCCTGTTTACCGAATTTGGGGTTCGGAGGTAAAGGTCTCGAAGAGGCTTTCGTCCACTTCAGGGCCGTCCAAAAATGGGACGGGGCGCCTCCCTGGAGTTTGGAATCCAAATCGAGTTAACCTTTATCCGAGTCACGGCACCAAAATTTGTTATAAATTAGGGCCAAAGATTTCTCCAATTATAAGGTAATTTTATTGAAGAAGGTAAACAGGCAAAACAGCGCTGGGCGGCCACGGGAGTCTCCGCTCCACCGATGGCGCACAGCCCCCTCCCCGCCAGTCCCCTCTTTATAGTCCTTGGTTCCCGGGCGCGGCTTTCACAACTCGTTATCTTCTACGGCTGCATGTGGTGTTGTTAGGCGGTCGTTTTCTGCCCTCTGATGGTCGTAGGTGGTCGTGGGATAAAGGCCGTAGTCTTCCTCTGCGCCGTAAGTCATGTCCTGGTTTCTTGAGATATGCGCCTTCATTGCAAAAAGACTCAACGTATTTCCTTATCAGGCAAACATTTTAGCCGAATACTGTGGTTATAACTTAAGCAAACAAGTTTTGCAGGGTAAACAGGTTTTGCAAGTCAGCATGATCCAAGCAGGTCCTGCAAAAAGCATGTCCAGGCCTGTTTCAAGGCCCATCATTTCCCACTGAGCTAAAAGGTGTAATGGTTTAGTTTGATCAACAAATTTATTATGCACACTTATTACATAGGTGCTGTAGCAGTTTTGATCCCTCGCCTAGACCTGGTGATCTCTTTAGTCGGAGCTGTCAGCAGCAGCACTCTGGCACTGATTCTGCCACCCCTGGTTGAAATCCTCACTTTCTACAGGGAAAACTTAAGTTTATGGATGATACTTAAAGATGTTTTTATAGCTGTCATTGGAGTTGTTGGATTTTTAACAGGGACATATGTGACAGTTGAAGAAATCATTTATCCTGCATCTACAGTTCTGGTTAACACAACAGAGAGCATCTCTGTGGATTTAAATGCAACAAACTTCGTGGGTGGTTTAAAGTAATAAGCAGGTGCTGTGAACTCTTTTGTTCCTTAATAAGAAATCCTAGATGGATGGCAAACCTATGTGTGGGGCAAATTCCAATGGATTTTAAATGAATTTTTGAAAAATAGCTTGCAACCCTTTGTCACTCTGTTGTTTGTTCTTTCCTTCGTTCCTTCCCGTCTGCTAGTCATCTCATAGTTATGAGAGAGGCAAAGGATAATGTCCCGGTTTGAAAGACAGGTGTCTGCTAAGGAAGGCAGGAGCCCCCCTTGGAACAGAGAAATACAACCCCCTCCCCTCCGAATTGTTATAGAATTGAAATTAAGGGGCTTTCAGGCAAAGATATGAGGAAAATGGGAATAACAGTTTTTACTAATGCATACAACAAAACTATAATACAGAGAAACTGGTTACAGGCCCGACAGAGTCAGGGATACAACCTGGCCCCCTGCCGGGCAGGGTGCTGGTACCAGTCCGATCCAGTGGCAGCTGCAGCTCTCTCCGAAATGGTCCTGTTAAAGCGGTGGTCCGTAGAGAAAGAAAAAAAAAGTCTGAGCAATCCGATTTCGGTGGCAGCTGTGTTGCCCGGTCCGAAGAAACACAAACAACCGAAATTGTTTATGTGGTGCTTTATTGAGGCCCCGGGAGCCTGAGGACTATTGTCCAAAGTCAGAGCCCCATCTTCCCTTCAAATTGTACAAGTTTATATAGTGTAAGTTTAGTTAACAAGATAGAACTACCTCATTAGTTACTGATAATGTTTGACAGATATATTGCTGCCATGATCATACATCAAAGAGATACCTTCTAGTCATTAAATTTGACATGTTCCAGGCCTCGACTCAGGACACAAGATACCCTCTCATTAAATTTGACATGTTCCAGGCCTCGACCCAGGACACAAGATATCCTCTCCAGGTGCATAAGATAATAGGGTACACTCTTAGGGATAAGATAAAGAAATACATCTGCATGCACATATTTTTAGGTGTCTGCTAAATTACAAGATTTCTTTCCCAAAAGCAGGCCCTAAGAGCCTTAGCATAACTACTACTACTATAAGATACACATAGGTATGGTAACAAGTCCCCCCTTTTGAGCATTCTTCAGTCTTCTGCAAGGATGCTCAATTTCAGTCTCTTTAAGTCCTGGATTTTCTCAGCTCTCGGCTTCTTCATGTTTCGGCGGCGGAAAGGATGTATTTGGTATGCTTGCTCTTGCTATTGCTTTCAGCAGACCTCGATTCCGCCCGGTTTCTCTGGTAATGATACTCAAAATACAACGGTAACATAGCCATCCAATAAAAATCAGGATAAGAAACAACAGTAAATATTGCAGGAGCGATGAAATCCATCCAGAGACCCGAAGCCCCAAGGATTCAAATAAGGCTCCTATCCAATTATGCTGAGCCTCTTTTTCAATTTCTTTCGTTCCTGATTCTACTGATTCCAATTGTGAGATGTCTTTTTCCACCTCTAATGTCATATTTGGGATATGGATACAGCAATGGTCAATTTTGTTTTTTAGATACCCACAAACCCCGTGTTCCTTTAGAAGCAACATATCTAATGCCATTCTATTCTGCACAGTCATTCTAGTTGTGGCTTGTAATTGGAGATTTAGATCTCTAAACCCCTTTTTCGTGGCTGCAGCTAGTCGCTCTGTCTGTCCTAAAAGATTATACAACATTTCTCTATTTCTATAGGACGCTATAGGATTCAGGAGAGATTCTAATACCCATCCTATTTTCACCCCTGCTCCTGGATCCTTCCAGGTTTCATCATCTTCGTTTCCTCTTTCTGATCTTTTTAGTCGTGTTATGTGCAAATTTTCTTGATTTCCCTTGAAGGGAGCCTTTTTCCATATAGGGCATAATGTGGGTAATCCCAATGTTATTTGTTTAACTTTTCCGTCAATGTTTAAATGTGTGGCCCAGGTACCATCACTCATTACCCAGACTAAATGCCCAGGGCTCGGAATTGCATACCTTTGGCAACTAACCTTCCAGAGACTAGTTACATTCAAATTATTTTCTAGTCCCCGGCATAAGCACCCAAATTTTAGAGCCGCTGCTAGAGGGGGTATGCGTTGAAATGCTTGGTTCACTGTACTACAATTGTATATTTGTCTACATTGCCACCAAGGAACTACTTTTTCTTTTTCCCTTGTAGATGTACTTTTATCTATTACAATTGGATTTGTTGACAATTTTAGTCCATCCCATGTAAAACACCATGATGTCTCTGCCATGTACTGAAATTGTAAAAGTATGCTTGTAGACCAAATGGATTCCCACTTCTCTTCTAGTCCTGTGGTTCGGTTAGCTCTTTCGCATTCCCATTTCATGATTGTTCTAGATACATTTTGTTTTATTTGTTCATCGTAAGAACAATACCCTCTATTTCTACCATCACACGTTGGCCCACTACAAACAAAACGCACTTGTCTTGTTGGCTCTCTTGATTCAAAAATAGAATTTGGCAACTTGTGACAATCGTCTTTATTCCCTGGAAACTTCCATTTCTTTCTAATTTTCTCTACTTTTTCTTGCCATTCTACTACCGGCTTCTGTTTACAGTGGGTAGTTTCATTTTTTTCTACTGTAGTCAGATTCATTGTCGAAATTCCCCATGGGATAGGTTCTCCCGCTGCCTGTGGTAACGGCAAACATGCTGTAATTTTTGAGACATTCTGCATTTTTCCAAAATCTCTTATCATTCCTACCACTAAATTTTCTTGCTCTGCACTTCTATATAAGACTGTGCTGACATCTCTGGTTCTGCGCTGCCCACCTCGACTTAACTTTGGTCTGATCCCTTCCTTTTCATGTGGCCAAGCTTTCACTGTTTGAATACCATAGTCTGCAGAGTCCCCATAAATCACCAAGCATAAGTATTTTCCTTCAGTGCTTCCCAATAGAGGGTCTGTAATATTTAGCCAACCTATTCCTTTTACCCACTGTCCCCACCAACTGACCCCAAGTCTTCTTGCGTCCCATAAAGACTGATTCATCTTCCACCACTTCACGGTTAGGTCTAATCCTGGCCTGTCTCTTGAAGTAAATGAACAATTAATTTTTACTGGAGATCCATCCCACATATCCTGCAAGGCAAATCGTAAGTTTACGCTTACCTTATCCTGTGTTTTGTTTTTCCTGTCCCAGGGGATCGTTGCTAGCTTTAATTTTTGATAATCAAAGCTACCATATGTTAGTACGATGCAGGTGTAATTTCCCTGATCATGCTGAGTGACATTTTTCAACTGTAAGGTAGTGCTTCCCTTTTGCTGATCCTTATCCCAATATGTAATCATTTTTCCTGCAGGGTATTCATGTCCCTTGCGCCAATTTGCCTGAACATCACGGGCTTCAGCTCTCTGGTCATCTGTGAAAAGACAAGTCAGATTAACATCCATCCCTTCTAATGCCCCTGATACGGGTTCTGGAGTGGTGACCACAACAAAACATTGGGAGGGAGTTACTTTTAACAGGACTAAAAACAGAATAATCGAAAATGCTACTTTGCGCGAAATATCATTCGAGTTGGAGACACCATTTGCGTTTCCCATTGGGCTGGTATCTTCTTGACGCGAGTGTAGTGGATCCAGGTCTCGATTCCTGCAACCTTAACGGCGGTGAAGGTTGTCAAGATCACCTGGTAAGGACCGTCCCATGTCTCCTTCAGCGGATCGGTGAACCAGTTCCTCACGTAAACGTGGTCTCCAGGTTGGATGTCATGCACTGGGTTCTCCAAAGGCAGCGGCCGATTCCACTGCAGAGCTCCCCTTAAATCATTAAGAGTTTTATTCAGTGACATTACATAGTTAAATATTATCTGGTCACCCTGAACATGCGGATCTCCTCTCAGAACAGTCGCATGGTATGGTTTTCCATACAGAATTTCAAAAGGGCTTATTCCTACCTTTTCTCGGGGTTTAATCCTAACTCTTAGAAGGGCCAAGGGTAAAGCTTGCGGCCACTGTATCTTTGCTTCCTGACAGATTTTCTTTATTTGATTCTTTAAGGTTTGATTCATCCTCTCTACTTGACCACTAGATTGTGGTCGCCAGGGAGTATGTAAATCCCAGGCAATATCTAACATCCTGGCAATGGTTTGCACAATTCCCGCCACAAAATGGGGACCCCTATCTGATGACAAACCCAGGGGAACCCCGAATCTTGGAATAATTTCTTTTAGGAGAGTTTTCACTACTTCCTTGGCTTGATTGGTTCTGCACGGGAATGCTTCAGGCCAACCTGAAAATGTACACACATATACCAACATATATCGGAAATTTTGTGCTTTAGGTAGCTCTGAGAAATCTACCTGCCAATAATCTCCTGGCTCCGGTCCTATTTGTATTTTTCCTAGCTGAATTTGCTTCCTAACAATAGGATTATTCTTTAGGCAGACTGGGCACATAGCATTCACCCGTTTGGCCAAAGTTAACATCTGGTTAGAAATTATTTCTCGTTTTAAAAATTTTACCATTACCTCTGCTCCCCAATGGCATTTGTTATGTTCAGTTTCCAGGATTATCTTCATAATCTTCCCCGGGACCACTATTTGCCCTGTCGAGGTTACGTACCATCCAGTTGCATTTTTCTGTGCTTTAAGCAAATTTGCCAGCTTTTCGTCTTCTGCTGAATATTTTGGTGTCTCTGTTAGAAACGGGGTAACTGGGCTTACCTTAGTAGGTATTAATGCCATTTGAGTCCATATATGCCTGGCTACTTTTCGGGCGGTGGTGTCAGCCAGGCGATTTCCCTCGTAAATTTTTCCTTCATCTCTCTGGTGTCCTTTCATATGCATCACCGCCACTTCCTTGGGTTTGTGCACTGCATCCAGTAGCGCCAGTACTTCATTCCGATGTTTGATAGTTGTTCCTTGAGAATTTAGAAGTCCTTTTTCTTTCCAGAGTGCCCCATGGATATGGATCACTCCGAAGGCATATTTTGAATCAGTCCAGATATTTACTTTCTTTCCTGTACTCAAAAGTAAAGCTTGCACCAGTCCTATCAGCTCAGCTTTTTGTGCTGAGGTACCAGTGGGTAGGGCTTTAGCTTCGATAACAGTACTCACAGTTACAACTGCGTATCCTGCATGTCTGGCACCGTTTTCCACAAAGCTCGATCCATCTGTGAAAAGCTCCCAATCAGGATTTTCCATCGGGACATCCTTCAGGTCCGGGCGGCTGGCATAAACCTGCTCAATTATTTCCACGCAATCGTGTTCTAACTCTCCTTCATCCAGCTGGCTGCGGAGAAATTCTGCTGGGTTAATGTGATTAGTTATCCTTAGTTCCACATCATCCTGCTCCCTCAGTATTGCTTGATATTGGAGCATTCGGCTTGATGAGAGCCAGTGACCCCCCTTTTGTTCCAGGACAGCTATTACCATATGTGGCACAAACACTTCGATTTTTCTTCCCAGGGTTAGTTTCCTTGCCTCCTGAATAAGGATTACTGTAGCTGCTACTGCCCTTAAACAGGACGGCCACCCAGTACTTACAGTGTCCAATTGTTTTGAGAAATATCCTACAGGACGCTTCCATGACCCAAGTTTCTGGGTTAGCACTCCCAAGGCAAGTTTCTGCCTCTCATTCACATAAAGTTGAAAGTCTTTGTTTAAGTCTGGGAGGCCTAAAGCAGGCGCTTCTTTTAATGCCTGTTTTAGTTTTTGGAAAGCAGTTTCTCGTTGGTTGTTCCATATTAATTGTTTTTCTTTCAGTGCCTCATATAAGGGTTTAGCTGTTAACCCAAAGTCTGGGATCCACAATCTACACCATCCTATCATTCCCAGGAAGGATCTCAGTTCTTGGTGGTTTCTCGGAAGAGGGATAGCACAAATAGTTTCAATGCGATTGACACCTAATTTCCTCTGCCCTTTAGTAATCTCACATCCTAAGTATATTACACTACGTTTTACTAGCTGGGCCTTTTCTTTCGAGACTCTATATCCAGCCTGTCCCAGCATATTCAAAAGAGATACTGTCAAGTTTAAACAAGCCCTTTCTTCTTCTGTCGCTAGAAATATGTCATCAGCATATTGCAACATTAGGTAAGAGAAAGGAGATTCCCTTACCTCAGTAGTTTTCCATTCTTCTAATTCTTTTGCCAGTTGATTTCCAAAAATCGTTGGGCTATTCTTGAATCCTTGTGGCAGTCTTGTCCAGGTTAATTGCCGCTTTCTTCCAGTTTCGGGGCTTTCCCATTCAAAGGCAAAGTATTTCCTGCTTTCAAATGCCAGAGGGATGCAGAAGAATGCATCTTTCAAGTCAATTACAGTAAACCATTGAAACCTTTCCGACACAGATGTTAACAAAGTATATGGATTAGCAACCACCGGGTGAAGGTCTTCAATAATATCATTTACAGCTCTCAAATCTTGTACTAATCTATACTTACCATTCGGCTTTCTCACTGGAAGGATAGGGGTATTATATTCAGATTCACATTCTTGTAATATCCCTAGGGTTAGGAATTGTTTAATCAACGGGGCAACCCCTTTTCGGGCCTCTAATTTGAGAGGATATTGTTTCACTCTCACCGGTTGAGTTCCCTCTTTTGGTTTTATGATCACAGGCTGGGCTACTTTAGACTTTCCCGGGATACCGGTTTCCCATACCCAAGGTACTACTGCATTTTCTATTTCCTTAGGTATTGGAGAGGGCTCTATTTCCTTGATCACAAACAACCTTGCAATATTTTCCTCTGGGATTTCTAATTTTACCCTCCCATTCTCGAAGATGATTTTTGCATTTAAGATTGATAATAAATCTCTTCCTAACAGTGGATTTGGGCAATTGGGCATGTATAAAAACTGATGATCCAATTCTTTTCCTTTAAATTTTAAATTAAGTGGTTGCAGGAAAGACCTTTCTTCTAACTGTCCAGTAGCCCCAACCACTTGAACAGTGGTGTCACTAATTGGTCCCAAACGTTCATTTAAAACAGAATAGGTTGCTCCGGTATCTACAGTAAATTCCTGTTCCCTGCCCCCTATATCTATCCTTACTTTCAGATCCTGGTCTAGTCAGCTCTGATTCTGATATTCCCCCAAAACCATTGCCTGAGCGACATCTGCCGGATTTAATGGGTAAAGTGGCCGGACCGCTCGCATTTATTCCCCCAGTGCCAGCTCTAGCTGGACACTCATTTTTCCAGTGTCCTATTTGGCGGCAAAACGCACATTGATTAGGACCCAGCCTTTCCGATTGGTAAGGATTCGAGTTCATCATCCCTCGGCCACCCGCATTCTGCAAACCCATTCCTCCCCGACCATTTCCTCGATTTCTCCCGAACCCCCGTCCGCGCCCCCTCCCCTGTTGTATCACTGCTAAGATGTTAGCTTGTTGTTTCCTGGAAGTTTCTTTTTCTCTATTATTATACACCTTCCAGGCCACTTCCAACATTTTATCCAGATTACGGGTGTCCTCCCCCTCCAGCTTTTGCAGTTTCTTTCTAATATCCTCTTGGGACTGTCCCATAAATAGCAGGGCTAGCTGCAATTTTCCAGCCTCTTCTTCCACATTCAAATTGGTAAATCTTCTGGCTATTTCTTTTAATCTTTCCAGAAAGGCAGATGGGGACTCAGTTTTATCTTGTCGTACTGAATACAGTTTTGACCAGTTCAAAGTTTTCGGGATGCCTGTTCTTACCCCTTCCAGAATTAAATTCTGATAATTTCTAATGGCTTGCATGCCCCGAACTGTATTAGGATCCCAGTAGGGGTCCTCGCTAGGCACCAAATCATTAACAGTGCCGCCGTACAATTGTAACCTCACCCCCTCCCGAGCCTTTTCTTTGGCCGCTCGTAATACCATATCTTTTTCAGTCGAATCCATTAAAGTATCTAATAGCACCTGTATATCATTCCAATCAGGATTTTGAGTTTTCATAATCATTTTAACCACCCGTGCCATTCGTTCGGGGTCCTCCCGGTAATTTCCCGCAGATTGTTTCCAAATTATTAAATCACCTGGGGAGAAGGGAACTTTTACCAACACTTTCTCCCCTTGGGGTCCCATTGCTTCCCGTAAAGGGGCGATTAGCTGTGGTTCCCCGAAATTTTTCCGTCCCTGCCGAGTACGAGCGGCTAGAGGTGTTCTCTGTACTTCTCGGGGAGGGACAGAAGAGGGCGTCGGAGGACGGAGTAAAATCTTTTTGCTAGATTTCCCCACTTCCACCTCCCCGTCATTTTCCTGATCATCACTTTCATATTTTTCCTCCTCATTATCACTCTTGGGAGGTGCGCTCGGGGATATCAATAAGGACAGATCCTCCTCTGGCCGGGAGTTTAAAGCCAAGCATTTTGAACAGCCCATTTTCCCTTTACATTCCCCACATTCCGTATTCTGAGCCTCTAACAACAATATGCCACACTCTTTCTGCCATTCCGGTTTCCTCCCCAAATACCGAAATATATCCAAATAAGGTATTTCATCCCACTTTTCGTTACGATACAGAAAATGCATTAGCGGAGTAATTACACCGGGGTCTATTGACCCATTTAATGGCCACATCGGACCTTCCCTGTCTGTATACTCAGGCCACCAGTGATTACAAAATTCAATCATTTTTCCTTTCTCTAAGTCCTGATAAAACCCTTCACTTTTCCATCGTTTCAGTATACAGCCTAGCGGCGTATTACCCGGTATCTTATTGTTAGATTGCAACATTGCTTTCACAGTTTTAAATGACATCATCTCAGTTTCAAAATATCTCACGCACACTTTACCACAATCACTCGTTACTTACTCACAAATAGCAGCAAAATAATAACAGCAACAATAAACTCACCAACACAGCAAAATAGACTTATTAAGACAACGTATAGATACCAGAATAAATACCAAACCAACCAGAATAAATACCAAACCAACCAACTTGCCGCTTCTCGTCGCCGCGAGGGGCAAGTGCCGGACTTGCGCAGCTTTCGCCGCGTCTGACAGCCGGCGCCTAGGCTTACCAACCAAGACGTCTTAGCCCAACCTAGCGAGGATCGCCGCCTCGTCTTACAGGCAGGCACCCAATACCAGAAATAATAAAGCACCCCGGGCTTACCTTTCGCAGTTGTCCGCCAGGCGCGGGGGTCGGGCGCAGACCGATGACTCCCCGAGAATCCCTCGGTGCCGGCACGGAGTGGATCAGAGTGCGAACCGCCCCAGCCACCTTCGGAGTCCTGCCGCGGTCGCCAGAAAACTGTTGCCCGGTCCGAAGAAACACAAACAACCGAAATTGTTTATGTGGTGCTTTATTGAGGCCCCGGGAGCCTGAGGACTATTGTCCAAAGTCAGAGCCCCATCTTCCCTTCAAATTGTACAAGTTTATATAGTGTAAGTTTAGTTAACAAGATAGAACTACCTCATTAGTTACTGATAATGTTTGACAGATATATTGCTGCCATGATCATACATCAAAGAGATACCTTCTAGTCATTAAATTTGACATGTTCCAGGCCTCGACTCAGGACACAAGATACCCTCTCATTAAATTTGACATGTTCCAGGCCTCGACCCAGGACACAAGATATCCTCTCCAGGTGCATAAGATAATAGGGTACACTCTTAGGGATAAGATAAAGAAATACATCTGCATGCACATATTTTTAGGTGTCTGCTAAATTACAAGATTTCTTTCCCAAAAGCAGGCCCTAAGAGCCTTAGCATAACTACTACTACTATAAGATACACATAGGTATGGTAACAGCTGCAGTTCTCTTTTAGATGATCCCGTTGAAGCGGTGATCTTGTAGAAAAGAAAACTGGTCCTCCTCCGAAAATCCGGCGGCGGTGCAGTCCCTGTCCTCTGGGATCCCAGCGGGTAAGGCCCCCAGCGCTGCTCCAAACCCCAAATTATCTCCGGCGGGAATGCTTGGCTCCACCCCTCCCCCCCTGGCCGGGGCATCTCACAAAGGGATGGTGAGTCCTGGGGCAAGGCCCTGATGGGCGCATTAACAGAAGAATAGTCCCGGGGGGTGGGGGCAAGGAACACCGGCGCCAGGCTCCAACGGCTCATGGTAATAGAATACATTGCAACCCAGGACAGATAACTTCAGCTTTTAATCCTAAAGGTTTTTTAGTCTTCAAACTGTTTTGAAAGACATTGAATCTAAGTGTTCCCATCTGTTTGGTAATAGATCTGTTGTTTACCTAAACCATACACTTTAGCACAAACTAAATTAAACTGAAAAATATATGTGATGCTTATGTTCCTGACAAGGAATAGAAAGCTATTGTATTTATTTACTGTACATGCAGTTATATTTTACAATATAATATCGTTAATGGGTTTGTTGTAATTTAATTGTTAGCTGCACTATAACTGGATCATTTTCTTGTCTGTAACTGTTAGTCCCCAAATATTGGGCAAGTAAGAGGGTGGGTTTGCCTATTGTTCTGTAACTTAAATCTTCTATATCAATAAAGACTACAATATCATTCTGCTAACTCACAGTTATCCTGTCTGTCACCATCACTGCCTCATTAGAAGAAATAGCTGCCTCAACACTGAATTTACCTTTGTTTTTCTGTTGAAGTTATCCAGGGAATGGCAAGTGACTTGACTGTCACACAAGCTCAAGAGGTGTCTTTTCACAGAATCACAGTCTGGTGGGGGTTGGAAGGGACATCTGGAGATCATCTAGTCCAACCCCCCTGCCAGAGCAGGCTCACCCAGAGCAGGTTGCACAGGGTGGTGTCCAGGTGGGTTTTGAATGTCTCCAGAGGAGACTCCACCACCTCTCTGGGCAGCCTATGCCAGGGCTCTTGCCACCCTCAGAGTAAAGAAGTTTTTCCTTGTGTTCAGTTGGAACCTCCTGTGTTCCAGACCATTGTCCCATGTTCTGTCATTGGGCACCACTGTTAGACTGGAAAGATGGATTTAAGTGTGCTTAAATTCAGTAGAGTGCTAACAACAACAGGAGTTTGGCTCCAGTTGTGCAGCTCCACACTAATTGACTGCAAATCAGAATTAGATGTAAAGATGTCAATGAGTTCCGTTTCAGAAAAAAAGTAATAATGAGAGCCATTCCTTTCTCAAAAAATTGCTGTCATTCTATTTGAAATATTCCCTCCTCCACCATGCATTATGTCCAATCAAGCAGGAGTTAATGGTATTCCACTGATACAGCAAATTAATTTTCATTGGTGATGACACAGCATGCTCAAGAAACTTTGCTCCCATTTGCTTTCATTTTTTCCAATTCTTCCAACATGATTCAACCTCCTACATATTTCTTTCCATTGTCACATGAATAATTTATCTTCATCAAGCAAATATAATGCTGTATAAAATCTGGAAACTACTGCTTTTTTACTGTGGTTACTGTTAATAACTGGTGCTAACAGTCTTCTAATCAACACATCCTGATTTTTCCCCTTGTGAAATGTAATGTTCAATTTGTAAAAATTGGAAAAGGTACAAATCAGGCAAGTATAGTTTCTCATAAGTTGAGCTCAGGTACACCCTTTGCTTTAGTCTGTCATTAGTAAAATTAGATTTCATGTGCATATCCTTTTCTAGGTAAATATCATTCCTGCTCTGCAGAGATATTGTTGGCCATGTAGCAGGAGTATGAGAAGGCACACCAGTTGACAACATGGCATACGTTGTCAGCTTTCTCTCCAGTTTGGGACGTGAAGGAATGTTCCATGGAACAATGAGGTGCAGCAGCCTGGGATTGTCACAAGGACGAGTTAGTTGAGATACGTTCAGCAGAGTCTGGCAATGTGGTAGCTGTGGTAAAGGAAACAGGACAGTCATTTATGGGCTATTTTCAGCTTTCTAAAACTAAATCATGAGTCTTCCTTTGTTGTCAGTGGAGAGACACAGGCACCTCAGAAAGCAAATCATGCCACCCATGGGTAAAAGCGTTTTACACAACAGCCAAATGCCTAGAGTTCTACCATTTTGATCACATGTATATGCCTTAGACAGAAAGCCTTCAGTGATGAGTTGGAAAGGAACACTTGATTGTTCAATCTAAAAATGAAATAAATACATTTAAATTTATGATTATAAGAGTTTTGTACTGAAAGAACGAAGTGGGAAAGGAGACAAGTCAGAAGAGCAAGTCAACAGTTGCCATCCCCTGTTATTGCTGCACCCTGGAACTGACCCATTCCTGCAAGACATTGAACAGCTCCTGAGGTACATGAGTTATCCTAAATAGTGCCACAGTTCCTAACACTGCTCATAAGCTTTCTTCAGAAAGTGTCAAATTCTTGCAAGGCCAGTCAGTTGTGAGCAGAAGTCAACAGAAAGGCTGCTATTGCCTGGTGATTGCTGGAGCCGGTTTAGCATTCACTCCATCTAACTTTGGCTATCTGAAAATAACTATCAAGTTTGAGCAAGATGCCCAGGCCTATTTACAGCCAATGGGAAGTTAAAATGAAAGCATGGGAGATGAGAAATTAATCTCACCTATCTTACCCCCCATGTCTTAGAATAAAAGACAATACCCTTCAAAAATCTTTCCCTGTTTGTTTTCTATATTTGGCAAGTAGGGGAGGGAAAGAGGTGCTACACGCCTGTTTTAGACTGTTTTCACTGACTTGAACATGACTATATTCAAAACAGCTCAATGTTTCCTCTCTGGAAGAGAGGACTAGTCCAGCAGAGGAAGCAGCACTCTGATAAAAGAGCGATGGCCTGTGGAACTGCACCAGTTAGACCAGCACTCAAGAACATACATTGCATGGCTGGGAATGAAGAGTACCTCCAGCATGCTTGTAATTCAGGCTCTTTGCAGCAAATGCTTATGTTGCTCCTATAAATTAGTCCTTGAAAGCAAACACAAAGTTGAATGGAAAAAGATTACTACCTCGTTACTGAAAAAAAAAACACAACAAAACAACAGAAGGATTGTAAATGCCATAAGATTGGGTTATTATGAGGGATTAAACTTCTTCATGAGCCTTAGATTTTTTTTCTACTTCAGACTTAACTGCATGACTGAAACAACTTCAGAAAGGTCAAAGGTTTACCAAGAAACTGTGAAGCTGTGGAAGGGCCATCTGCTGCTGGAAGATGCAGATTCTCCTTCCAAAGTACAGCTGCAGATGCTGCAAGCAAAATTACTTTTATTTATTGCTCTGGATGGTTTTCAGAAGAAGCAAGGTTGTGGGTCCCAGACTGAATATGGGATGTATGAAATCACCACTGTGCCAGAATTTTACTTCTGCTACATATTTTCTCTCTGACATTATCTTAATTCTAGGTTATTAATGTCCTGGCAACATTTCTAATATTTAGGAATAAATTTAACAAAATTATATATAATCTATAAATTATTTATGATGAGCAACGATACCTCACTATGAGCAACCACTGCCCCTGCTTGAGACAGAGCAGCCCATTTTTTCCTTGAAAAGATTATGTTCTACTTTTACTATGTCTCAGCTTTTTACATCATGCGTGTCTTATAGGGAATCTGAACATTTCAGTGATATATTAGCACTGAGACGTTTTATTGTGAAATGCTAAAATATACAAAACTATTATTTTAATATTAAGTCGTCTTTTCCTTTGGGATGTTGAACTCGTTCAGCAACCAAAAGACAGATTTTTAATGTATATCTCCATCCATCCGTCTTTCTGTACTTTAAAGCTGTAAAGCAACTGCAGAGTTAACCTTTAGACCTTGCCCTGGATGGAGGTGCTGGCAAATTACATTAGCTCCATCAAGGGTATAAACACAAATGGAGTGCCTGGTTGGCAATGAGTGACTGAGTATCAAATGGCACCTTATAATAAATAGCTGAGGCTGCTGTTGCTCTGATTCAGTCATCACTTTCCCTAATCAAAATAAGGCAAATCAGAAATAAGACTGATAGGAGGGGTCAAAAGCAGGGGTCAGAGCTGCAGAGGCTCACTAGCTTTAAATAGGTGACACAAATGTGAAAAAACTCATTGGAGGCTGAAACATTCAAGATGTCATTTTCAGTTTTCAGGAAAAGGATGAATTTCAACTAAATCTTTAACACCATCAACAAAGTGAAGTTCAGAGCAGAGCCCAAACTAGCAAAATGAGACAGGTAATGAGACAGGTTAAAGATACAAAATTAATCCATAAAATATGTTATACAAATTAATCTGGTAAAATCTCTTGTTTGCTGATGGCTGAAGCAATCTTAGGACCTTTACTGTTTACCTTTGAGGCACTATGGAGGATAGATAAGGATTGGAAAAAGGCAAATATACCTCTTGTCTTTAAAAAATGAAAGAAAAAAGATCTGGGGAATAATGACCCATTCAGCCTTATTTCAAATCCTGAAGGACACTGGTACAAATGATTAAATGATAAATTTGTGAATCTCTGAGGAGAGAAGGGAGATGAGAGAGAGCCAGCACAGTTTTTTCAAAAGCAATTTGTGTCAAACAAAGCTAATTTCCTTTCCTTCAGTGTAATTGGCCTAGGCAGTAAGAAGGAAGCCATTATTATTAGATATTTTAGCTTTAGAAAGGATTTTGGCACTCTTATTGCAGAGGGCAATATGGCCTAATTTATGTTATTATAGGGTGGATAGACAACTGTTGGCATTAAGTAGTCCAGCAACAAACTAAAATATTTTCTTAATCACTTTTTTCAATGGCATTAGGAGATAATTTGAATTTGCAGGTGGCACTTGCCCAGGGATGGCTTTAGGCACTGTTGGGAATGGGCTTAGAATTCCCATGTCTTTTATTAGAAAAATGGTCTGAAATCAATGATATGAAATTAAATTTTAAAAAAGAGAATGTTCAGGAAATGCATAGATAAACAGTAAATCAAATGCCCAGAAAATAATTGGGAAAGCAGTGAAGCCCTAAGCCAGAAGAAGAGGATCTGGGGCAGCATGAGATGGGTTAATGTGAGTAGCAGACAAGAGAGTTTTGCAGAGAAGACGTGCTCTCCTTGGACACCATATACAAGGTCTGCAACTGATCAGTCTTTTCTTTTTCTTATTATCCTTATCTTTATCCAGGCTGGTTTGGACTCAGACGGTGTGGTCTCCTTTGACATCATGTTTTGAATGTACTATGTGCATTTTTAGAAAGAAACATATATATATATATATATAAAACCAAAAGTAGTTGTATCATTTTCCTAGTGACATCATAACAACATCATCTGTTGGTACTTGTATGTAGGAAGCAGAAGTGAAGGCTGAACAGTTTGCCCTGCTGAATCCAGAAAAGAAAAGACATGACAACTGCACACGATTAAGTTTGTTATAAGGAAGGCAGTGTTTGGTTGTTTACCATGCCCAACTATGGGACAGAGTGAGAAGGAATTGGTTTAATGCACAGTTGGATAAACTAAGGTGAGATATTAGGAAAAGTTTCTAATTGTAAGGGGACTGAAACAACAGCAGAAGTTATATGGGGAAATGTCATCATTAAATTGGCATTGTTAGAAAACTTCATTGAAATATTTTAAAAAATGGTTAGGCAGTAGTGTGTCAGGTATAAGTATACTTGGACTGGGATGCAGTAACTCACTTGTACAAGGAGAAGAAAAGTCTGCAGCTGCAGATTTGCCTGGAGGCTTACGAATCCCACTGGGAGGTAGCACAGAACAGTCTGAGCCTTTTCAGGCACCAAAGAGGGCTGAAATCCACTTGTCCTGTTTCCAGCTGCTTCTTGGTCGTATTTTGAATTAAAGGTATTTTGCAATCCTGTCATGCTTTGTGCAAGATTCAAGGGTGTCAGTGTGAACACAAAGCTTCTAAGGAAATGTACTGGTTAAAATTTGATACAGATTTTTAAGATTGTGTCCTTCAGTTTAGGTGCCTACCTACGTTTCACCATGGGTTTAAAGGAAGTGTGTCAATGCTTTGTGTCAGAGACTGAGTTTTACTGTTCATTGTTCAGAAACAATAGGATTCCAGTTAAAGCTTGGGCTGTGCTGTACAAATAAATGCAATAGGCAATGCTGGTCACCATGGAAGTGTTTTTTCTTGCTTCTTTCTCCTCTAGTCACGCTATTTCTTACACCAGTTGCAAACAGCTCTCTGTTCTGGTACCTGCTGATTTGCAGGCTGTGTTCTGCCAGGGCTGAGCACTGTGGCCAAATGGCAGCGTTTTAGATGAAGCAGACTATCAAGAGCAGCAAGCACTCAGGGTCTGACCTCAAAGTGCTCTGCCTGGATTGCACAACTGCTCCAATGAGCAGTGAGGTGAAGTGTGTTGAAAATCAGATGGGAGATTTATGAACGCTCCTTCCTCTTGCCAGCTCCCTGCCTTGTTCCTGGGCAGCTGTGTGAAATGAAGGACATTCTCCTGGAGGGTTTTGGATGAGGGTAGGTTGACTTGGTTGGGTAAGTGTACAAGAAGAGGATTTCCTGGCTAAGAGGGCTAAGCTGTCTGTCTGGGCTTGGGTGGGAGCTTGGGCTTATAGAGACTGAGGGTTCTCAGTATTTATCTTGGGTTTTCCATGCCTGCACACTGCAAATGAGCTGAAGGAGGCTGTAGCCAGCAGCAGGGGAAGGCTGTTGCTGAGAGAGGGTTTTGTCAAATGCTCCATGCTGGATGCAGGTACTTGACTGCTTTTCTATATAGGGCTCCAGGTATATAAATGCACAGCTGATAATAAGGCCCTTGATCCTCTTTACCAATGACCTAAAAGAACTCTTGAGATACTGTTTTAACATTTTAGAAAATTCTTAAGCCCATATTTGACAGACACCTAGCTGCAGGAGGCGCATGGGGGTCTCTGCTCTTAACACACTAGTACAGAGGCCACAGTTTAGGGCTATGTTTTATAGCACACAGTGAAGCTTCCTGGTTAGGGCGAGCTGAGCTGGCACTGAGTGAGTTCCCAAGTCTTCATGGCAAAAAATAGTATATGCATTTACACCAGAAGTAGTGGAGCTCTGCTGACAAAAGAAAATGGAAAGTTCAGGATAAATATAACATGTCAAAACCAGCAGCAAATTTGATAATATTGTAAGGAGTGCAATAAGGAGAGAATGTTTTGTTAGCAAAATAGTCTGGGTCTCATGATTTGGCTGGAGGACACTGTGTATCTCAAGTGTTAAATACTGCGTGCAGTGTGTGTTTTCAGGACTGAAGTCTCCAAAAGTGGTTAACCCTACTAGAACATATTGCCAGCCTCTCAATCAGAGGGAGCTGACGCAGTGCAAAGACTGGGAGAGCAGCATTCATTTGAGCACACTTAGATATCTACACCTGACCTATCATATGAGACTGCCTCTATATGCCACAGGGAGAAGTGGGCCCTGTTGGGGTGATGTGTCTTGCACTAAAGCAGATGACTGAAATAGGCTTAAGGAATCATGGTATAAAAGGGTGTTTCCATAGATTATAAGAAGAACCTAAAATATCTGGCAGAAAATCTAAATTTAGGTAAGGTAAGCTTCACTGCCCTGACTCCATCAGGCTCTGCCGTGGTTTGAAGGAAAAGCTGTGTGCGATGTTTCATTGAAGCGTTGTTAGTTGCAGCTGCCTTCTGTTAAGGCAAGTGTTAATGAGCCATTACTGAACATTTATTTGTTATCATCAACGCACAATTAAGCATTTGAAGAGGCTGCATCTCTAAACAAATGATGAATGGCTTACATTCTTTATCTCCTTTCTTCTTATATGCCCAAGTATGAGGACTGCAATCAATATATGTAATAGAATTATTTTTGTTTTAATGGAAATACACTTGTTCAATCAAACTGGCATTTCCATTAAGTGCAGAGCTCTGTTTCACTGACTTCTCTTGAACTCAGAGGACAGCTGGCACTTCATGGGAGACTTTTGGAAACATTTAGGTGCCAACCATCCAACTTCTTTAGTGAATGTTGAAGAAGAGGGAGTTTCTTTCTTCCCATTCTGCTTTTCTGTATTCCCTTTATGTTATCAGGGTGTTAGCTTCTGTTCCTTGTTCTCTTTTGTAAATCTGGAGATAGATCTGCTGGAGGGAAATAGATCTCTGATGACAGTAGGTTGGAAAGTTCTTTGGTCACTTCCAAAGTATGTCAGTAAGGCAGAGGCTGCAAGCAGACTCCCCTACTTGGTCCATACTGCCCGTGAAGCTGGTATTGTGAGGAAGCCTGGGTTAATAAAACCCCGATCAGCTCACATGGGACAGATAAACTGGTGTTGGATGGCTGAGAACTAGGGTTAACTAACTTCAGCACAGCACAGGGCTAACTCTCATCTCATCTATGCCTTGCCTTGCCTTGCTTTGCTCTGGGTTTTCCTGGCACTGTGTGCCTGTTGACTTGCTGGCTTGTGTCTTTCCTAGGTTAGTTATTTCTGTATCACTTTGCTTTTCAGAGGGTGGGCAAAACTCTCAGCCTTAATTGGAGGCAGCCATCCAAGTATGTCCAGAGAGCCTCCATCAAATCTTGTTGGGTGAACAATGTATTTTGTATCTGAAGTTATATTTATAATTTATTGTGTGACTTCAAATACAGAAACTAGAGACAGCAGAAACTGTTGAAGATAAAAATGGAAAGTATTTATTTGTGCTGTTAAAAAGTGGTGTTTTCAGCTCCTCCTCTGCAGCTCGGGTCTGTGTTAACAGACTGCTGACTGCTGTCAAAGTGGCAGCAGTGAGGGGACCAGCAGTGATTAGAGTTTTAGGAAAAGGGGGCAATTAGCAAACTTTTTTAAAACTATCTTCTCGTGCAATCAATAGTGTTAATAGTATAGCCAGCAGAAGGCGTGTTGCTGCTACTTGCAATTATCTCCTAACAATTTTATGTGTGGCAGAAACCAGAGCCATTCCTTGACAGTCATCGCTAACTACTGCGGGGTTGGTGAATCCTGGTCATTCTGAGAGCCAGGCTGTGCCCAGGCACCAATGGGAAGCATTGTTTTTACCTGGAAAGGAGGCAAGACTCAGAGCAAAAGCAGCCTATTAAACCCTAAAATGAGAGTATGTTAGCCCACGCTAAATTTCTCCCTACCCTCATAGAAAAGTAGGTTTGCAACCTGCCCTCCAAGGAATTGCTGCCTAAGTTGGTGACTTCTTTGCATGTATACTATTAAAGAACTTTGACTATTAAAGAGTTTAGGCCTTAGGTTCCTAGCACAGAGGTTAAATGGATCCCTAACTCTTGTGGATATAGCACTACAAACATGCTTAGTGTGGCTCTGGTGAAAAGAGGAAGATAAGTAGATATAAGAGTTGCGTTTCAAATATTTGTGGGACTGAAAGTGATTCCTACTTATTATTTTAACAAGTCCAGTGTGGCACTTCTGAAGTGCTTCTTGCAGATGAGGAGTCTGCCTTTTTTGCAGACTTTCTCTATGACCTTGAGTGTCTTGTCCGAGCCAGACCTGCAGAGATTGATCTGAGATGTTCCCACACCACTGAGCATCTTTCTCCCGAGGATGCATTCAAAGAGCTCTGGGAGGTGCAATGCAGAGGAGAAAAAATTTGCTTGCAATCCCATTTATACCTGAATATTAGGTTTCTTGAATGTATCACTGTGTCTCAGGAAGACTTAATGTATCCTGTCATGTCTCTGGGTCCAGGCAACTATCATCCTTTTAAATAGGGATAATACACTATTTCCTTCCTTTCAGGAAAGTAAGGGAAGTATTTGCACTACCAACTTTTTATGTAATAGCTTAGTGAGTAAAACACTTATCCAGACACAAGGGATTTTTGCTTAATAACACCTGGTCTTGACAAAACCCCATTTTATAATGAACAGACTATTCCCTGGAGGGAGAAAGAAGGAAAAAGAAAAAGGAATAAAAAACACATTGTCTTAGCTCTTGTATGTGAACTAAATTACTTTTTTTTTTTTTTTTCCTGATGTTAGTCTGCCCAATTTCCTCATCAGAGTTTCACACATTTTTAGGCAGCATTGATTTTGTTCCAGAACTTATCTCATATTTATTTGCAAGTATCACATTAATGCACTAAGGGAATAATTTCATTTTGTGCTCACATAGTGAAAAAAAATTTAACAGAATTTTAATTTCCTCTGCAGCCTTTTATAATGATAAATACTTCAGGAATAAGCAATTTTAAAAAGCACAAACTTTTCTCCCTCTAGCGAAAAGTCTACAATCACTGATGAATCTCCTCTGCACTGCTGATGAACAGTCAGCACTATGAACTTCTCTAGCCACCCAATGTAGAGGACAACAATTCATGCCAAATATTCTGGTACTCTTATGTACCAGTTGGGAGAGGAGCAGCCTCCAGAAGCAGTCACTGTCTCCTTTTCTGAAGCTTTGAATTATTCCAAATCTGCTTTCTCCCACTAGGTTAAGCCTCCTCTTCACCAGGAGGAACTCCTTCTCCTGGAGGAGATAGAGGAATTCCTTCTCCTGGAATCTGTGAACCAGAGGCTGGGGCTAGGGCTATATTTACCCCTGCAGGTGATACATGGGGATGGGAAACCATTCCCTGGAGAGATCCTTCCATTGAAAGGAATCAAGAATGATCTGGCCATATAAACTCTGCAATGGGGAGGTGGTACTTTGGCTTTGGTATTAGCTTGTGTTACTTTATGCTGCTTTGTAAGGGGCTAAGGGAAGGAGAAACTTAAAGCAAATTTTCACAGAATACTTTTTCACTCACTTTGGCTAGAGCTGAGTCATACTGAATATGACACCAGACAGGAAACAACAATCCCCTGAAAAGAGATGTCAAAAAAAAGCTTCCAAAATCCTTCCACAAAGGGCTCTGACTTAAAGCTATGGTGTCAATATTTGTGAGTAAGGATTTTTTAGTATGAAGAAATTGACAAGAATCTATTTTTTTGACTAAAACCAGGTATTGGATCTTTTTTCTTATTTTCAGGCTTTCTGACCTACCAAGAACTGTTTTCATGAAGTTTTCAGACCCCCCTTCAGCTCTTTCAATTTTTCAGTCCAGTGGAATAGGTTGTCTCCCTGTTATAAATGATCTCGCACTCTGCTCTGGCCTTTTTGTGAAATTTGCATGCCTCCAAAGAGTGTTCAGTTGCCAACCTGTTATCTCCTTTAATTAATTTAGAGGCAATCAATTTAATCCTTGAATAGTTTGCACAGATGATTGCAGCCTTCCAGCTCCTATATATCTTTCTCTGAAAGCTTCTCTATCGGTGATGCACGCTGTGTGTCAGCCCACATCGCACATTTGGGGGTACCATTCTTCCATAGAGTTCATGGCAGCATCTCAGACAGCAAATAGGGGTTGTCTTCATTCACACAAACTTAAGCCAGGGTTGAATTCAACCTGTCCCACAGGGTTGACACAGGACTTGAACAAAACCAAGGCGACTTATTTCATTTTGCTTAAATAATTTGTTTACAGAATGGCTTTTCACACATCTAACTACATATTTGTGTGGCTGGATCATTGGGGAGAGAGGAGAAAAAGAGCCAAGGTAGTTTTTTCCTTGAGTCATTTTAAAAACTGTGAAACATTTTGTCAAGGAAAGTTAGTGAGTTTCTGCGCTCTGCCGCAGTGCTTTTGGAGGTACAAGCCTGCTGTCAGCAGTTAAATGAACAGTGTTCTCAAGCTGAATCTTTCAAAAGGAGTTTTAAAGAAGGAATTGGTCCAGAGACAGAAGCAGAGCTGAAAAAATGAAAAGAGTGAAAAAGCAGGAGGAGGCTCAGTAGTGGGTAGTATTGTGGGTGGCATTAAAAATAGTGACATTCATACTGCAGTAACATTTAAAGCCTGTAGTCAAAGGAAAGGCCCTTTCAGACAGGCCCCATAAATATGTGAGCAGCTAAGTGACTGACAAATGCTGAGAAGTTGATAGAAGAAAGCAAAGTGGTACACAGGGAGTAAGAGGGATGATAATGATTAGCTGAACTATCTGGTCATTATCCATCCAACCCTGAGCATCCCATGATCATTATGGATGAGTAAATTGTTAAACAAAATATCAGCACTCCCAAAGCAATGTTAGGATTTTAGTAGCTGGTTGGGTTACTGCAACCCTTGTCCTATGCTTGGATCCCATCCTCTGAAATCATAGAATCATAGAATCTCAAAATGGTTTTGGTTGGCAGCTACCTTAAATGTCATCTCTTTCCAACCCCCCCTGCCATGAGCAGGGACACCTCCCACCAGACCAGGTTGCTCAAAGCCCCATCCAGTCTGGCCTTGAACACTGCCAGGGAGGGGGCAGACACAGCTTCTCTGGGCAACCTGTGCCAGTGTCTCACCACCCTCACAGCGAAGAAATTTTTCCTAATATCTAGTCTAAATCTCCCTTCTTCCAGTTTAAAACCATTACTCCTCATCCTATCACTCCATGCCCTTGCAGAAAGTCCCTCTCCAGCTTTCTTGTAGACCCCTTCAGGTACTGGAAGGTGCTGTAAGGTCTCCCTGAGCCTTCCTGTCCATTCATAGAATCACATAAACTGGAAGGGACCTTTGAAGATTGTGTACGCTTCAAAGAGGGGGCAGTCTTCAGGCAGGTTACATTGCCAAGTTGAGTTCTCGATATCTCCAAGGACAAAGACTCCACAGCCTGTATAGGCCTCTGTTCCAATGTCTGACCATCCTCAAGGGGATTTATTTTCCCTGTTATCTGGAATTTCTCATGCTCCAACTTATTGTTTTCCTCTTGTTTGTCACTGTGCACCTCCTAAAAATTCTGGATCTGTCTTCTCTATGTCTCCTGTTAGACAGTTAAGACAGCAGGATCCTCTCCCCATGGTTAGCTTTCTCTTATTAAGGATGTGTAAGCCCAATTCAGTGTCTCCTTCGATGCCACGTGCTCCAGTCTCCTAACCTTTATGGTGGCCTCAGTTGGACACAGTCCAGTATGTCAGTCTTATTAGCATAAAGGAGCCAAAAACTGGGAGGTGCTCCAGACCTAGTATAACAATTACTGTTCCGGTGCAAGATGGTGGATGCTATTGAGATATTGGACCATAGTTTACAAAATAGACTAGAGAGCATAAGGACACTGTAACAAAGGATTGTAAGAACACTTGTTGGTAAAGGAAATGCAGGGATAGCTGACAGAAATAGGATTGAAGCCAGACTGTGATCCCAGTAAGGGAAAGGGAGTGAGATCTCATGTAGGACATGAACCCAGATTCCTACTAGTATTTATGAGTTGGAAGCCAGGTAGTTGCACCCTTAGCAACTAACTGTTACAGGGACAACATTAATAATCCACAGCTGTGGCTATCTGAAAATCTGGGTACCTCTGCTCTGCCCTTGCTGCCTATAGATTCGTCAGATTTTGTCTTCTGTAATGATGTTCCTAATTTTAAGAACTTATTTCGTCATACATAGCGGTAGATGTGGTTTATCTTGATTTCAGTAAAGCATTTGACACTGTCTCCCACAGCATCCTTGTAGATAAGCTGATAAAGTATGGGTTTAGTGATCAGGTAGTGAGGTGGATTATGAACTGGCTGAAGGGAAGAAGCCAGAGAGTTCTGGTTAATGGGACGGAGTCTAGTTGGAGGCCTGTGACTAGTGGAGTCCCTCAGGGGTCGGTACTGGGACCGGTGTTGTTTAATATCTTCATCAACAACTTGGATGAGGGTACAGAATGTATCCTCAGCAAGTTTGCTGATGACACCAAACTAGGAGGAATGGCTGACACACCAGAGGGTTGTGCTGCCATTCAACGAGACCTTGATAGGCTGGAGAGTTGGGCGGGAAAAAACTTAATGAAATTCAACAAGGGCAAGTGTAGAGTCCTGCATCTGGGGAAGAACAACCCCATGTACCAGTACAGGTTGGGGGCTGACCTGCTGGAGAGCAGTGTAGGGGAAAGGGACCTGGGGGTCCTGGTGGACAGCAGGATGACCATGAGCCAGCAATGTGCCCTTGTGGCCAAGAAGGCCAATGGCATCCTGGGGTGTATTAGAAAGGGAGTGGTTAGTAGGTCAAGAGAGGTTCTCCTTCCCTTCTATTCTGCCTTGGTGAGGCCACATCTGGAGTATTGTGTCCAGTTCTGGGCCCCACAGTTCAAGAAGGACAGGGAACTGCTTGAGAGAGTCCAGCGTAGAGCCACAAAGATGATTAAGGGAGTGGAACATCTCCCTTATGAGGAAAGGCTGAGGGAGCTGGGTCTCTTTAGCTTGGAGAAGAGGAGACTGAGGGGTGACCTCATTAATGTTTATAAATATGTAAAGGGTGAGTGTCATGAGGATGGAGCCAGGCTCTTCTCAGTGACATCCAATGATAGGACAAGGGGCAATGGGTGTAAGCTGGAACATAGGAGGTTCCACATAAATGTGAGGAAGAATTTCTTCACAGTGAGGGTAACAGAACACTGGAACAGGCTCCCCAGAGAGGTTGTGGAGTCTCCTTCTCTGGAGACATTCAAAACCCGCCTGGACATGTTCCTGTGTGACCTTATTTAGGTATTCCTGCTCTGGCAGGGGGATTGGACTAGATGATCTTTTGAGGTCCCTTCCAATCCCTAACATTCTGTGATTCTGTGATTCTGTGATACTCTTTGTTAGAAGCTGCCAAACCTGACTGATAGCTCTCCTGAGACAGCCCTGGGAGAAGCTGGTTCAGGGGGTCCATTTGGTTTGACTAGGTTATCAGGGTTCCTCCACTCCTTCGTGTGTACAGTGGCTGGTTTTTAATCACATAGCTGGACACTATCCTCTTTCCTTGTCATTGTTCTAATGGATGCACTTGTCAAAAATAATTTGCAAACCTTGCTCCTTGGAGTTGAATCCTTAATAAGATTTTACCCTAAGGGAATGAAAAAAAAAGTAATTTTTTCTAGAGCTTCAAGAAAAAAATTAGCAACAGACAGAAAGTCATTTAAACAAATTGGGAAATCTTTGCTTCCACAGACCTTCTCATTGGAGTTACAGCACAGGGTCAGTGCTTAAACCCAGTGATGTATTTTTCATGCCATTATGTCCCGATCCGATATCGGGGAGGGTTCTTAAACGATCCCAAGAGCGAGATTAAGACACAAACGAGGTCAGATGCTGTACAACCTTAAGAACTTTATTTAACAATAACAACTAACAATAGCGATAGGACAGAGAGGAAAAGATAGAGAAAGTCAGAATCCCTAAGCAAGGAAAACAGTAGAGGTGCAACTATCTACCACCACCACCAGGGATCCAGCGATGTTCCGTCGGCTTAGTCCCGGTGCAGGTGATGGTATCCCGAGTTCCAAGCCGTGCTGAGGCCCCAGGTCCAAGTCAGGAAAAGCGTAGATGGAAGCCGCTACGTACACCAGCACACACCAGCCCACTCCAGCACCCGCTCCAAGGAGCACTTGGTCCTTTATCGTCCCAGTCCCCACGATTACCCCGAAGAGTCCGCCCATTTCCAGGGAGCTCGTTGTGCCGTCCCGTGGTCCTCCATGTGCCCATGACCAGGCGTCCGGCTGGCGGGGGGGGTGGGTTGACTCACAGTGCCATCAGCCTCTGCACTTCTTCCTCCCCTCAGTTTCTTCACCCTGTCTGCGCGCAGATGCCGGCACCGCTAAGGCAGTTGTTGTCTCAGTCTCCGGGGGAAGTTGTGGTTTCGTCTGGAACTTTTGAAGGGTACTCCTTCAGACAAGAACATGATGCTGGGGCCAGGAAATGGTGGTCATGAGGCAGCAATGTTGAGACAAACAAAGTCTAAGACAGACAAAGTCTAAGACAGTTCCCTACACCACCCCGTGGCTCAACATTGCTGTCTTCGTGGTGGTATGAAAGCACAGAGGGAGAGAGAGAGAGAGAAAAGCTAGAAACAAGAAGCAGTGCAATCATAATTAACAAAACTTATTGTTACAATAACAACTAACAATATTCTTAACACATATCTAACAAATATAACATGTTCAAACCTTACTAACATTATAAACTAAAGCATCTTAGAAACTAATTTTGAGGGTCCGACTGATCAGCAGGAAAACATGACCCCAGTTTACACCGATTACATGCATCGGGGCAGAAAATGAGTATCGCGAGAACAGTCACAACAACAGCTACTAAACCCAAGGCTACACAGTGAACTACAATCAATGCAAGTATATCATCCATTTTTTTTTTTTTCCAATTTTAACGAAAATACCACAGATGTTCCAGGCCCTAGCAGTCCACAAGGTCTGCTGCTCCCGCCGCTGGAATGGGGGTCAGCATGCGCAGGGGGGGGGGGGGAAAACAGCTTTCCACACCCACCTTTATCCCAAAGCGCATGCGTCACTCGGGTCTAGAAGCTTCTGTTTTAAAATTAAACCAAAAAACAAAACAAACAAACAAAACCCTAAACAATACTATTGTTCGCCCTTATTCTTAAACAAACATATAAAAAGATAACCATAACATTATTAACAAACGGTTTCTAACGTAACACTTGTCTCAGGCTGGGTCGAGGGGCGTGCCCTCGGCCTTCGGGGACGGGGAGGGGAAGGAGATGGTGGTTTACAAGAGTAGGTACAGCTACAAGACGGTTTACATGGACATTTACAAGAAAAGCACATACATACCGCGAGAGAAAATATTGCACAGGCTAACAGAGTGACCGCCAAAAAATTAAGTAACAGAAGCGTCTGCATTTCAGTTAATCGCAATGAATTGCAGCGTTAAGAAAATGGTGGTCTGGATCGCCTGAGTCGGGGGGTCTATCTACGCAGCAGGAAAATGGATTTCCACGCCCCCAGTCCAAAAGCGCATGTGTTGTGTAGGCCTAAAAGCACCTATCTTAAACAAAGACATATATGGAAAAAGGCTTAAATGATTGATACCGCAACAGGCTTTTGCTGTCGAACGATACGAATCTGTTTCACACCATCAGGTGAGGCAGTGGATATGATTTGCATGTTAGATACAACATGTTGGATTAACTGAACAAAGCAAGGAATAATACATGGTAAAAACATCAAGGCAGCAAATGCACACAGCAAATAAAATAAAAGCTGTTTTACCCAGGGTGCTCCGGGTAACCAAGACCATAGATCGCCGTCCCAGCCATTCCATGTCTGAACGGGGACATGGGCAAGTTTCCTGATGTCTGTGGTCAGTTGAAGGACTACTTCACCTACATCGTCTATTTCCAAACAACAATTAGAGACATTTAGTTTTCCACATACTCCTCCCTCCTCAGCTATTAGATAGTCTAAAACCATACGATGTTGAAGGATTGCAGTGCGCATCTGTTGAGATTGTTGAGTTAAAAGATCTATAGCATTAGCAGTTTTATTAGTAATAATTTCTAAAACTGCTTGTAGTCGAATTATACGGTTCAAATTATAAATTGGTTCTCTTGCCCCTGATATTGGTTCATTGGGATTCCAAGAGGCAGGCCCATAATGCTTAATTATTCTTTCGGGAGGCCACTCCTTTTCTCCCCACTTTTGAGTTCCACCTATTTTAAACTCAACAGATCGCTTGTTGCGGACAATCCTTTTGCTTCCTAGCTTATCATATAGTCTTATTCCCAACTGAGGACCATCCGCCTCTGGAAGGAGAAAAAACAGAGGTCGGATAATCCCTACATAACAAATCCCTGACCAGCCTGCTGGTAGTTGTTTGTAGGCAGTATGTCCACAAATCCAATAATGTCCTTTTTGGGCCTTGGCACCTTTTGCAAATGGTCCAGCTGCAGTCTTTGGGAATTGAAAATAGGTTGTGTCTTCATTTCCCAAAGGGCTGAAAAAACTGTTAGGTCTGTTGTTCGATCGGGCGGTACAATACCAGGCACCAGTATAGTTTTCCCACTCACAAGTTTGATGATAAATATAGCCTCCTCGCATCTTGGCATATATGGTTTCATTTCTACTCGACCAAAACCCGTCAATCCCTTTGTTGCGCCTGTTTTCATTGAGCCACATCCATATGTAAACACCTCTGTCTTTGTTAACTAATTTACGTGTAAGTGTCCATTGACACTTGCTTTCCCCTACCTCAACTCCCCCCTTCTGGGTGCGATGTAAACAATATATACCTTTAGTGGGAAATTGAATTGGCCATGTCCCACTATCCTCCCAGGTGGTGTTACCAGCTTCACTGTAATTGCTTACGATTTGTGCTGGAGAGAGAGCAGTAGAGACCCACGGCCAGCTTGATAATCCTAGGGGTCCTCCACAAACCCAACAATGACTTAAATTAAAGGTTTGGCTTACAGTTCTTGCTAACAAAACAAATTCATTATCTTCAAAGGGGTCATATGGGTTGTGGGGAAGTGGGGGAATTGGCTTCCCTTCACTTTCATAGGTAAATCCCAAAAATAATACAACAAAAATTAACATACACATCCTAACCAAATTACACTAAAGCTTGCGTCTGTGTCGCTTCTTCTGTGGGTGCGTCTGTGTCGCTTGCTTCCTCCTGAAAGTGAAACAAAGAGACAAATTCGCTCCTCGGGTTAGAAAGAGGGAACAATCCATCTAGTGTGAATCTTATGAGTTTTTCCACAGGCATCTTTTGCCTTCCAGGTATATTTGTTAAGGGGTGTGTCCAACACCAGTGGCACTTTGCCCACTGTGGGAAGTTCAACCAGGACAGGTTGTCCTGGAAAATGAGATGGATTGCTGGGGTGATCAGGACCATGTGGGGCTGGCATAATTGTGGGAGGTTTTGGACAGAATGCTGTGATCTTTGGGCATCCGTTTGCTCCCCAGCGACTGTTGACGCTTGTCACTGCGTCCCACCCTCGGTCAGCCCATCCTGGCTTATGAGGCTCGAGGAAGCGTTTTATTCCCCTTTTGTGTTGCAGGTGAGTTGTAAACATCCATCCTCCGCCTCCCCCCTCACCTTCGGGGGGTGGAGGGTCTAGTTTCCCGCCACCTTCCTTTTCTCCAATCGGCTCCTCCCCAAGGTCTATCAAGGGTGGGGCACTAGGAGTTAGTCCGAAGGTGACCCTTTTTCCTAACCAATTTTGCACAATTTGTTCTAATTTTTGAGTCGGGAGTCCATCCATTATGTCCCGAGGAATACCCTTTTGAAGTCCTAATTGCCACAGTCCCTGTCGAGTTAGGGGTCTCTTTCTTCCAAAATTCTGACATCGGGGTGACTCAGAGCCTTGGACCCTCTTCATGGATGGTTGCCGCCTAGTAAGTTGCTCTGTAGCCCGTACGGCTCTGGTCTCAGTTCTTTGGGATGATCGGCCAACAGGCCCATATTTTCTCCCAAAGTTAATCAATTCCTGGGCTACCTCTCCCCATGTCCACACTTTCCTCCCTGGCCGTCGATGGTCAGGGGTCACTATCCCCTCCAGAGCGGCCGTCATTCTTTCTGCATCGGGGGTGTTTTCAATCTTCCCTTGTAACTGAATGGCTATGGGTTTCAGGGAATCAGGGAGTCCTCGTATCAGAGGAGTCATCCTCTCCGGGTCCACAGGCATCATCACTGGGGAGCCTTGATTGGGCTTGAGTTCCCGATCATACATCATCTGCAGACAGGCTGCCTTCTGTACACTTTCCACTAACTGATCCACCGTACCCGTTATGGCAAGGGGATCTCCCCTCTCCAAGGGGTTCAGCCCTCCAGCCCAATACGCAGCTCTCTGAGTCAATGACCATGGGGCTCGGCGGTCGCCGGTAGTTAAAAACACACCCGGACCCCAATATCCTTCTGCTTCTTTCTCTGACAACAAAATGCTATCTCCTCCTGACAAAGACACTCTCCACACATACTCTGTCTCTGATTCGTTCGCCAACCTTGCAAAATCCTTTTTCAACTTTGCCAATTCCGTTGCTGTAAATGGGACTTCTTTGGTGATAACCTGAGGACGATTATCACTATCATCCTCATACACATACTCTGTTTTAACCAACGGATACATATGGGGTGGGCTTCCTACGGTTTCCTTTGCCTTCTGCAAATCTCCTTGAGGATAAATTTGCCGTATCCCCTTCTCCGAAAGTTTCACTTCCACCTCTGCCAGCGTATCCGTCTCCGCCAAAATATATTTCCTCAACTCATTTGTCAATATTAGATTCTGATTCCTTTCCTCCTCTAGTAACTCTTTGATATCTCTCAATTGGTTGCGCAGGGTCTCTATGACCGTCTGCTGGGAGTCTATTACCATATCTGCCTGACTAGACTTCTCCCTTCTCTCTTCCACCGCAGCTGTCAGACTCGCTCCTAATACTGCACAAATTATAGCTTTTCCTTTTCCCTTCTTAACCTTAGCTTCCTTCTGCAAAACCCTTATCCGATCCACCACACTCTGTAGTTGAAACCAGTGGTTTCTCGCCCAATCCTGTCCCTGGACTGAGGGACGAGACCGGTGTGCTTCCAAAAGATCATATAATTTACCTATTCCTTCAGCCCCTGAGGGCACATCATCACAAACATCGGCTGCCTTCAGGGCGGCCATTCTTAATGCAAAGGGGATATCGTCCTGAGAGGGCCACACTTTGTTATACACGTTTCCCCTATTCACTCTCAGGAGGTCACACCTTACTCAAACACAAGTACAAAATGCAAAGGGGATATCGTCCTGAGAGGGCCACACCTTGGTATCTATGTTTCCCCTATTCACTCTCAGGAGGTCACACATTAGTCACACAAACATGTACAAAATCACTGTCAACTCTTCCCCGATTCACTCTCAGGAGGTCACACATTAATGTTACACAAAGGGGGTTATTTCATCCTGAGAGGATTGCATCCAACACAACAAGGTAGTACAGCACTCTCGTCTCAAGGGATCCTGTCCGTGACGCCAATTAAAATGTCCCGATCCGATATCGGGGAGGGTTCTTAAACGATCCCAAGAGCGAGATTAAGACACAAACGAGGTCAGATGCTGTACAACCTTAGGAACTTTATTTAACAATAACAACTAATAATAGCGATAGGACAGAGAGGAAAAGATAGAGAAAGTCAGAATCCCTAAGCAAGAAGAACAGTAGAGGTGCAACTATCTACCACCACCATCAGGGATCCAGCGATGTTCCGTCGGCTTAGTCTCGGTGCAGGTGATGGTCTCCCGAGTTCCAAGCCGTGCTGAGACCCCAGGTCCAAGTCCGGCAAAGCGTAGATGGCAGCCGCTACGTACACCAGCACACACCAGCCCACTCCAGCCACCGCTCCAAGGAGCACTTAGTCCTTTTTCGTCCCAGTCCCCACGATTACCCCGAAGAGTCCGCCCATTTCCACGGAGCTCGTTGTGCCGTCCCGTGGTCCTCCATGTGCCCATGACCAGGCGTCCGGCTGGCGGGGGGGGGGGGGGGGGTTGACTCACAGTGCCGTGAGCCTCTGCACTTCTTCCTCCCCTCAGTTTCTTCACCCTGTCCGCACGCAGATGCAGGCACCGCTAAGGCAGTTGTTGTCTCAGTCTCCGGGGGAAGTTGTGGTTTCGTCTGGAACTTTTGAAGGGTACTCCTTCAGACAAAAACAGGGTGCTGGGGCCGGGAAATGGTGGTCATGAGGCAGCAATGTTGAGACAAACAAAGTCTAAGACAGACAAAGTCTAAGACAGTTCCCTACAGCTGTTAATATATAAATGGCCCATATCAAAAATGCTGACGTGAAAATTATATGTGTATTTAACTATACAGAAATATTGACACCCACATAGATTCAGTGTAAAACCAGCTATGAATAAAATATTTACAGTTCTTTGAGTAAAAAAAAAATAAAAATAGACAAGATCCCTCGGGCTGACAGATACAACAGCATAGGGAATACTTTCTTCACCATAACTTCTGTCACATGCTTGCACAGTGATGAATGAAGATGTCTATCTTATCTCCTAGCTGCTTAAGAAAAACCATATATAAGCAACAAGCGTCTTCAATATCATTACAAAAAATGCTTGTTGCATGCTACTGCTTCTCTCCTTTTCCATTAACAGTCCAGTTCTCCTATAAACAGCTTTCTGAATTAAATAAATTTAAAAAAAAAAAAAATCTTTAGCAGTTTGTTGGGTTTTTAAAAAAAAATCTTAAAGATCACTATATTCAAATAAGAGATCTAGCTCAGTACAATAATGTAAAACTAATAGTGAAAGTGAGGAGGAAACTGGAAATTTTCATCTCTTCCTTACTGTTTCTCGTCTGTTTGGTTTTAATTTTTATCTCCTGAAAATGGAACTCACTGACTGCTACAGATTATGTTGAAATCTGGGCAGTTGTTCTAAGCATAAAAAAGAATATGCTGAGATATAACCAGATTAAATATCCTGAACTGGAACATTGAATTTCAGGACTGCAAACCGCCAGTTGTTTCCAAAGCCATTCCTTTAAGGGGGGGGCAGGAGGTGGAAGAACATGAAAGCTGTGTACTTGGAGGAAGAAAAACGTACACAGAATGCTGTGGCACATCATTGTAGTGAAAATAATAAATCTGAGTTCTCAGCCACAAAACTGAAAGGAATCGTACAAACCAAGAGCTGTATTAAGCACAGGAGCACAAAGTAGTACAAATATTACAGTCAAGTACATTCAGTCTTTACTTCAGCTCTGTAAGTGAAGGAGAGGACAATATATTACTACAAATTAACTTAATCTGGCTGTGCTTTGCAAAGTAAAAAGAAAATAAATACAAATAATAAAGCATTTACTATCAAAGTAATTGACAAAACTATTAAACACAGAATAAACATCTGAAAACCAGATTTGCAGGGTTTATATGAAAGGAAAGCTAGAAATATATAGATAAAATCCAAATTGCTTTTTTCCATATACTTAGGACAACTGGAAACCACCAACTTGTCAGCCTCGCCGCTGTGCCTGGAAGATCACGGAACAGATCCTCCTAGAAGCTATACTAAGACAATCAAGACAATCAACACAGCTTCATCCTGCCTGACTAACCTAGTGACCTTCTGGGATGGAGTGACTGCATCAGTGGAAAAAGGAAGAGCTATGGATGTCATCTCTCTGGACTTCTATAAGGCCTTTGACATGGTCCCCCACTACATTCTTCTCTCTAAATTGGAGAGATATGGATTTGACGGGTGGACTGTTCAATGGATGAGGAATTGGTTGGATGGTTGTATCCAGAGGGTAGTGATCAACAGCTCGATGTCCCGACAGAGATCAGTGACAGTGGAGCCCCCCAGGGGGCTGTACTGGGACCAGTACTGTTTAATATCTTCATCAGTGACATAGACAGTGTGATCTAATGCACCCTCAGCACGTTTGCAGATGACACGAAGCTGAGTAGTGTGGTTGACCCACCTGAGGGACTGGATGCCATCCAGAGGGACCTGGACAAGCTTGAGAAGTGGGCCGGTGTGAACTTCATGAGGTTCAACAAAGCCAATTTCAAGGTCCGACACATGGGCTGAAGCCATCTCCAATATCAATACAGGCGTGGTAATGAAGGGATAGAGAGCAGCCCTGTGGAGAAGGACCAGGGGGTAATGGTGGATGAAAAGCTGGACATACGCCAGTAATGTGCTCTCACAACTCAGAAAGCCAACCATATCCTGGGCTGCATCAAAAGAAGCATGGCCAGCAGGTCAAGGGAGGTGATTCTGCCCCTCTACTCTTCCATGGTGAGACCCCCCTGGAGTACTGTGTCCATCTCTGGAGTCCTCAGCACGAGAAAGACATGGACCTGTTGGAGTGGGTCCAGAGAAGGGTCACAAAAATGATCAGAGGGATGGAACACCTCTCCTATGAAAACAGGCTGAGACAGTTGGGTCTGTTCAACCTGGAGAAGAGAAGGCTCCAGTCAAACCTTATTGAGGCCTTTAAGGGGGCTTAGAAGAAAGATGAGGACAGACATTTGGTAGGGCCTGTAGCAACAGGACAAGGGGTAATGGTTTTAAACTAAAAGAGGGAAGACTTAGACTAAATATAAGGAAGAAATTTTTTACATTAAGCGTGGTGCAACACTGAAACAGGTTGCCCAAAGAGGTGGTAGATGCCCCATTCCTGGAGACATTCAGAGTCATGTTGGACAGGGTTCTGAGTGACCTGATCTAATTGAAGATGTCCCTGCTTATTGCAGGAGGATTGGACTAGATGACCTTTAAAGGCCCTTTCCAACCTAAACCATTTTATGATTATGATTCTATGAACTGTTTTCATATAAATATGGAGTCTCATGACATCTTTACTTTAGAATATGTATGACCTTAAGAGTGCTCCCAAATTTCAGGTGTCAATATCTAAAATAGCACTGGCTGCATTGTACTACTGTGTGGTTGAGCTCCCCTTTGTTTTGGACACTTGCCAAGCTGCTGTGTTCACCTCACCCATTATTCACTCTCTTCTGATTTGTGCACCACCTATAGCCAGCAGAAGGAAAGCCCTCATTTTTCTTTTTAAGAACATTTTTCTCAGAAAACCGATGGTTCTCAGGATGCTGTGTAACTAAGGTTTTTGGATTTACCTGTAGTTCCTAAATTCTGCAGGAAAAGTAGTTAGGGTTCATAGTAAAGGTAATTTATTTATACCAGAATGCACTGAATAGAAAAAAAAATAAATTATTGTAATCTTCAATCTGTTTTATTATTATTTTTGCAAGTAGCTTATCAAAGATTCAAATTAAAATATCTCCTTGGAAAAATATAAAAATACGCATTTAAAAATATAATTAAATAAATAAAATATAAACGCAAATATTTCAAGATGAAAATAAAATAAACTTACGTATTTCAGCTAAAAAATGAAAACATTCATCTGAAAAATACTAAAATGATATTTTCTGTTTTGAAACAGTTTAACAAATTTATTAACTGTCTCAATCCAAATTGATGTTATTTTCATAAATATTTTAATGAGATATTTCAGATATTTTATCACAATTTTTGCCCAGTTCTAGTTTGAATTGCTGAGTATTTTCTTAATTTTTGCCAGCTTCAATAAAATACAGAAGAAAGCTTTTCTTCAAAATAAATATGGATTTCAGTTTTCTATTTCAATAATTTTGCTTGAATAAGAACCAAGCAAAATCGGGTAAGAACACAAAATTATCTTAACTAACTGCAATCAGCCCATAAGATGCTATTACCACAACCTTCTTAAAAATATTGCTTGCAAAATACATATAAAGCTGTGAGGTTTTTAGGTCCATAAACAAAACCATAGTTGATTATGGATATAAAGTCTAATTGCACAGAGATCAGAAATGTTTGAAACACCTTATACAGTAAAGGAAAGATTTTTAGCTTAACAATGTTGTCATTATGTGGTACAGGTAACCTTGACAGTTATGGAACTAGGAAATGAATAATGAAAATTCTTTCTGTGAAGATAAACCAGCTCCAGTTTTTCAGAGTAGTGATTTAATAATCAGGTTTTGTAACTCTAATGGTTTCAAAGATGCTCCCTAAACATCCTCATCAGTGCTTCCACTACTTCTTGTCCCTGCAGGTATTCAACTCCACTATGCCTTGTTGAATTGTCTGGTTCCTTTCTCTGACACTGAACAAGAGATGAAAAGGAAGAAAAAAAAAAAAAAGAAAAAAAAAAAAAAAGAAGAAAAAAGGAGAAAAGCCAACATAAGGACAAATAAAAGAAATTGTCTTCTGCCTGAGGAGCCTTAAAATTCCTCCTTTCTCGTACTGCAAAAGACAAATTACAGTGAATAAACTTCAGCCCCTATTACACAAAATGTTCTCTCTTTAGAAGAGGATAGAATATGAAGAATCTGAGATCTGTATGCACAAACGTATCTGTCTTCACAGCTACAAAAAAAAAAAAGATGTAGAAACCTCACTAACTTGAGTCTTGACCAAAGAGTCTTAGGATTTATACTTAAAAACACCTTCCTTTGAAACAATACTCATGTCAGTTAAACCTGTGTCTGGTGAGGACCCCAATATTTTAATTATTTACCTTGAACAAGCTGGGGAAAATATATCAGTCAGTCTTTCTCAGCTGAAGTCTTTTTAGCAACAGTGCCTACCTGATCCCGTTTTAGTTGGGTAAAAGATGTTACTATTAATATTCTAATTTCTTGATCTCCTAATGTTTTACAGCAAGGAATTACAACGACTGTTAATGTATTCAATGGAAACGTCTTTCCTTTTTATGCATTTAAAAAATTTCTCGTTTTGTTTTCAGTTAAAATTATGGGTTTATATTTGAAGATAACAAATACAAGTAAATTATTGTGCTCATTCACTGTATCTGACCAATCCCTTAGTATTAATTTCTGTGGTAAATAAACTTTAAAAACAAAAGAAAACAAAACAAAAAAACCCACCACAACAAAAAACCCCAAACAAACAAAAGGACACACTCAAAAATACAAAAAAAAATTTAAAAGCTTCTTATACTTAAGCTTTTTTATACATCTAGAAGTTACAGAACTCCAGAATAAATTATTGCTATTTCTGAATCATGCACAGTACTGATAAGGATTGATCTTTTTAAACATCCTTTTGGAAACAGTGTGTGGGGTTCATCTGCCCTTACTGTAGATGTCTGAAAGTCAGAACTTTTCATCCTACCTTCCCTTTCAGTTAATGGACAAAAATCCTCTCTAAAGCACAATTTAACTCTTCCTAAGTAGAGCAAGAATTCAAGTTAAATGAATCCTTGTTTGAAAACAGCTGTACCTTGCCATTTGAGAATAGAGGCATCCTTAGGATACCACCTCACTTAAGATATCTAAGATATCCAAAAATGTACTGGAAGACCCATAGCTTTTGATAAAAAAAATAATAAAACCTACTCCAGAATGTATGTATGATATGGTGTTATTACATTAAAAAGATTCTTCTTTCTCATGAAAACGTGTCAAATACTTGTTTGGATTATTTGGTAGTAGCAAACTGATCATATTTCTAATAAGTGCTAAACACTCATTCATGTTTTCTGGCTTTTAATTATTTAATCACAGAATAGCCTTGGTTGGAAAAGACCTCTAAGATCATCAAGTCCAACCATTAACCCAGCACTGCCAATTCACCACTACACCATGTCCCTCAGCACTTCACCTACATGTTTCTTAAACACATTTAGGGTTGAGGACTCCACCACTGCCCTGGGCAGCCTGTTCCAGTGAAGAAATTTTTCCTAATATGCAATCTAAACCTCCCCTGGCCCAACTTGAAGCCATTACCTCTCATCCTATCACTAGTTACCTGGGAGAAGAGACCAACTCTCATCTTGCTACGATGTGCTGTAAGGTAGTTGTATACATTTACTACTGTCATTGATAACTATCTACTCTGTGAGGCAGCCGTTCACAACACAGTCTGATAAAAACAGTCTTCACAACATTCAGTTGTAAAACGTTCTTTCTTATAACACAGCCTTCACAACTTGACTTCAAGGATCCTTCCAACACCAGCTGTAGAGCAGGTGTGGAGGAGAAAATTACTGTGTAAACAGTAAATTCTACTAATCTCCTGTCAATGAACTAGACAAAGAATCCAGCTGAAAAAGAATAATTGAATAGATGTTTCTGAGATGTCTGATTAAGCCCATCCCCCAGTTCCTGGCACATGCTGTCGTGTCAGGCTGCTCACAAATTATTACAAGTTCGAAGCACTGTCTGCAAAAGTTGTTCTCATGTGGCAAAATTGGTCATAAATAGTGAAAGAGCACATCCTCATTTCAGGTGCAACATCCTGAGTCAATGTAGCAATAACTTCCAATTCTGTATTTTAAATTGTGTCACATGCATTATGCTTTATTTTTCAGAAGTAGTAGATGAGTTTTCACTTAATGTAATGACACTTAACAGAATATGGGGGAAAATGTACTGACTGCTGCCTTTAGAAATGAAATTTAATTTTATTCATTTCTTATCAAAAGTCTTTGGGAGTTAAGTGAACCAGTGATTGCTGAAAAAAAAATAAATTGTTGCTTAAATATATTTATATCTGTTCTGTGGAAGATAAACAAAATAATTATAAACCAATAAGAAACAGCTGTATGCCAGAAGACATCACAATTATTTTATATTTTGCCAATGTGAGAACACTAGATGGGATTTTATTCAAAGGAGCTTGAGGGTTACTCATCTAACTGCAATTAAAATTCAGTAACAAATTCTCATTTCCTTGTTTGAAATTTGTTACTAGTGTGTGCAAGTGTCTGTGTGTAAACACCTATAAAAATACAGGTATAAATACTTATGTGTGTGTGTGTACCTTTCAATATCTATGCATTTGTAATACAATGGGAAATGGGATGAATAATAGAATCATAGAATGGTTTGAGTTGGAAGGGACCTCAAAGATCATCTAGTTCCAAACCCCCTGCTGTGGGCAGGGACACCTCCCGCTAGACCAGGTTGCTCAAGGCCTCATCCAGCCTGGCCTTGAACACTTCCAGGAATGGGGCATCCGCAACTTCTCTGGGCAACCTGTTCAAGTGTCTCACCATTATCTATGTTATCAGATAAATGTTATCAAATTTCTATGTTATCAAATATTCCATCAACATCCTCAGCTGAAAAGAATTCCTAAGGCATCTCTGCTTTGGTCAGGAACATCCTCAGTGGAATATTCTAACGCTGTTCTACAACTTCCAAATTTGTTAATATTTCCCATTATGACTGATCGGAGGAATGACACTTCTCTCTGTTGTACTCACTATTACTCTGCCGTAGTTATCAATGGCCATAATTTTTTGTTTTGACCTTTTTGTTTTGACCTTTTCTAATCATACTCAGTTTTTCCCCAGATGATTATTTATTTTCTTGTTCTCTGACTTGTCCTTCTCCCAGTTTTAGAAAGGACTTCATGTTGTTTGGTTGACAGTCTAAATGAATCATCCTCTGGACACTGGAAGAGAAATAAATTAAGGCTGATCTCATATATGTGTATGAACAAATGGAATGATTGATTGAGTTATGGTTGGATGCTATTGATGTTGGAGTTTTGGAAGCCCTCAAGGAACTGAGGAGTCAGCCTGTAATAAATACAGATCCTATAGCTTTTACCATCAGAACTGTATTATCTTCTTTGAACACTGATGGAATGAATTTGCTCCACTGTTACTGTGTAGTTCACCCTAGAACACGAATGTAAATCTGCATAAATGTCCAGTGGAGCAATCTCGCAGGAAGAAATGTTGCAGCTCATCTAGGAGCACAAAGGTAGTACAATGAGAAATTGAGTGAAAGAAATGTGAAAGACTGAACTGCAGGTCTCCATAAGGAACACATATACAGTGACTGAATCAATGACCCAACATCTGTTATTTTCCTGGAAAGTTTCTTACATCTTGATACACTGTTCTCTTTTATACTTTGCTGTGAATGCTGCCTGAGTAGACAGTTCAATATGCATAGGTAAGAAAAAGAGACCATATTTTTTTTTTATTTAGGGTTATTTAAATGACCCAGGGCTGAATAAGTTGAAGGTAACATTGGTGATCCCATCCAGCACTATTGACAAATATTCCAAAAGATTTTAGTGAACTCTATAAAGCTCTAATAAAATATGAAGGAAATTCCATAAGATATGATTAGCTAGCTCCTATAGACCTTATGTTAAGATAGTTTTCCACTGGAAGATTGAATACAAGGCCAGTGTGAACAAGAACTCTGTGAGAACGCATAAAAATAAATTCTGCATTCCTGAACTGCCTCCATATGCCGAGGATTACAACAATATTTACACTCTTTTCTAAGTTACTATTTACATTCCTGACTTCCTCAGTGCATTTCTTTCACAAAGTGCCATGGAGTAAAAGGATGAAAGGAAAAAAGTTCTGCTTAGAGAAGTCACACAACCTGGTGGCAGGAAGTACTTCAAATCCACACTCTGCAACCAAGTAAGCAATAGTCAGAATCAAGCACTACCAGTACTGGCAGCATTGTGTTCTCCCTTACTCAAGTATCAATATGAAATAATACCATTGTCTTCAGTATACACACTCCAGATTTACACTGGTGCCACTGAGAGAAGAAAGGAACCAAAATGTAGTTGTTGAAAGAAGATATTTTTTTGGTTTTAAGGCCTTTTTATCTGAATTGTCTCTTTATAGGTCTGTTCTATCCTAGAATCTGATTCCAGTGAACCTTATATTATTCACCTATTTCTAACTAAAACATAAGTTTTACTATTTTTAAGAGTGTCTGCCTTTAGCCAGTACCTGGGGCTAAACTGTAGCAGGTATTCTACCACCCGATGCTCCCCCCACAGTTGATAAGGAGAATCAGGGAAAAAAGGGAGAAGCCCCATGAGTTGAAGTAGAAAAATATTTAATGAAATAACAAAATTTATACAATCATCAACATAAAGTATGCAAGGTTCTACTCAGCCTGGTCCTTGAGGTCAACAGCAGAAGCAGAAGACCACAAGGGAAGAGCCCCAGGAAGAAGGAACTCCACCCTTAGTGCACTCCCTCCTTTTATAATGAGCACGATTAAGTGGTATGGGATACACCTGTGAGTCAGCTGCCTTGATTGGATCTCTCAGCTGACTCAGGGCTACTCATGGCCTGCCTGCATGGCTGGCCCATGGGTCAGTGCCTGGGGAACCAGGACAAACAGTGAAAAAGTTTTTTCTTATGTTTAACTGGAATTTCCCACATTTAAGTTGTGTCATGTCATGACATTGCCTTGCATCCTTTTGCTGAGAACTGGTAAGAAGAGTCCATCTCTTTTTTTTTTTTATTTCCTTCCATCAGGTGGTTATATACATTGATAAGATTACCCTGAGTCTGCTCTTCTCCAGGCTAAACAGTCCAAGCTGTCTCTGCCTCTCCCTTTTCTTTGATAAATTTTGTTGCTTTCACTGGACTTACTCCAGTAACTCCGTATTTTTTTATAGTGGAGAGCCCAGAAATGGACACTGCACTCCACATGTGGCTTCACCAGTGCTGAACAGAGAGAAAGGATCATGTCCCTTGACCTGTTTGCAGTACACTTCCCAATGCATTCCCAGAATGCTGTTGACCTTTGCTGCAAAGGTGCATTGCTGTCTTGTAGTCAGCTTGTTGTCCACCAAGCCACAAAACTCTTTCTTGTAAAAGCTATTTTCCATCTGGTCAGCCCCTGGCCCGTACTGGAATATAGGATTATTCTTCCCCAGGTACAGAGCTTGGTATCTTGGTCTCCTCCAAGTAGTCATTAGTCCTCAAAGAGAGTCCCTTTCCTCTTACTAAAAGGATCAAGGATCATAGTCCCTTATGTCGACAATCACCTTGTCCAGAGCCATGTAGTCATGCTCAATACTGTCCAGGTAGTACCACTGGGGCCCACACAAAAGAGCAGCAGGGGATAATAGTCTGAGTGACAGACAAACCTCGGCAGCATCTCTACAACTTCCTGAAAGTGAACTTTGGGCGGCAGTAAATCTCTCTAGATGACAGATCAGGTCAGCAGATGGGGATCTCAGTTATTCTACCCAAGGAGTCTTCTACTGCTGTCACTCACTGTTTTCTCTTGATTCTCCTGTGTCTCAGGAAAGGCTGTGGATGTCTACCTAGAATTTAGTAAAGCCTTTGATACCATTTTCCACAGCTTTGTCCTGGAGAAACTGGCTGCTCATGGCTTGGATAAGCATATGCTTCACTGGGTAAAAAGCTGGCTAGATGGCCGGTCCCAAAGAGTTTTGGTGAATGGACTTAAATCCAGTTGGTGACCAGTCGCAAGTGGTGTTTTCCAGAGCTCAGTACTGGGGCCAGTTCTCTTTAACATCTTTATCAATGATCTGGACAAGGGGATTGAGTGCACCCTCAGTAACTTTGCAGTTGACACCAAATTAACCAGGAGTGTTGATCTGCTTGAGTGCTAGGAGGCTCTACAGAGGGATCTGAATAGGCTGGATTGATGGGTTGAGGCCAATTGTATGAAGTTCATCAAGGCTTAGTGCCAAGTCCTGTGCTAAGGTCACAACCCCATGAAACACTACAGGCTTGGAAAAGAGTGGCTGGAAAGCTGCCCAGTGGATATGTACTTAGGGGTATTGGTCAACAGCCATCTGCATATGAGCCATCAGTGTGCCCAGGTGGCCAAGAAGGTCAACAGCATCCTGGCCTGTATCAGAAATGGTGTGACCAGCAAGACTAGGGACGTGATTGTCACCCCGTACTCAGCTTTGGTGAGGCTGCACCTCGAATACTGTTCAGTTTTGGACCCTTCACTACAAGTACACTGAGGTCCAGGAGTGTGTCCAAAGAAGGGCAATGAAGCTGGTAAAGGGTCTGGAGCACAAGTCTTACGAGGAACAGCTGAGGGAACTGGGGTTGTTTAGTCTGGAGAAAAGGAGGCTGAGAGGAGACACGCTCTGCAACTACCTAAAAGGAGGTTGTAAGGAGGTGGGTGTCAGCCTCTTCTGCCAAGTAACAAGTGATAGGATGAGACGAAATAGTCTCAAGTTGCACTAGGAGTGGTTTAGATTGGATATTAGGAAATACTGGATATTAGGAAAAATTTCTTCATTGAAATTGTTACCAACCATTGGAACAGGCTGCCCAAAATAACTGTCCCTGGAGGTATTTAAAAGTCGTGTAGATGTGGTGCTTAGGGGCATGGTTTAGTGATGGACTTGGCATTGTTAGGTTAACAGTTGGACCTGATGGTCCTTTCCAACCTAAACGATTCTATGATTCTACCAGCCATTTTCTACAAGACGGTACAACTATTTTTATTGACTGTAACTCATGTTTGCTGAGCTACATATAAAGATAAGCAGGTAGCTGACAAAGAATGTGGGGTTTTTGTCTATCAGTCTTTTCACAGCCTGTGAAACATACAGTTTTATCCATAAGCAATATAATTTAATGTAAAGAAAAAGGAAGAAAAGACTGGGTTTGGACTTTCTGTGAATGTGATGTGACTTAAAGTAGACCAAACAACAATGTTCACAAAGGCAGCAGGTATCCTAAAACTATCCCTGATGTTCTCTATCCTTGATGTTTCTCTAGGCACATCAAGGATGAGGGGGTCATTAAGAGTAGTCAACATGGTTTTACCAAGGGTAAGTCATGTTTGACCAACCTTATTGCCTTCTATGAGGAAATAACTAGGTGGATAGATGATGGTAGAGCGGTAGATGTGGTTTATCCTCGTAGATAAGCTGATAAAGTATGGGTTTAGTGATCAGGTAGTGAGGTGGATTATGAACTGGCTGAAGGGAAGAAGCCAGAGAGCTGTGGTTAATGGGACGGAGTCTAGTTGGAGGCCTGTGACTAGTGGAGTCCCTCAGGGGTTGGTACTGGGACCGGTGTTGTTTAATATCTTCATCAACGACTTGGATGAGGGTACAGAATGTATCCTCAGCAAGTTTGCTGATGACACCAAACTAGGAGGAATGGCTGACACACCAGAGGGTTGTGCTGCCATTCAACGAGACCTTGATAGGCTGGAGAGTTGGGCGGGAAAAAACTTAATGAAATTCAACAAGGGCAAGTGTAGAGTCCTGCATCTGGAGAAGAACAACCCCATGTACCAGTACAGGTTGGGGGCTGACCTGCTGGAGAGCAGTGTAGGGGAAAGGGACCTGGGGGTCCTGGTGGACAGCAGGATGACCATGAGCCAGCAATGTGCCCTTGTGGCCAAGAAGGCCAATGGCATCCTGGGGTGTATTAGAAAGGGAGTGGTTAGTAGGTCAAGAGAGGTTCTCCTTCCCCTCTATTCTGCCTTGGTGAGGCCACATCTGGAGTATTGTGTCCAGTTCTGGGCCCCCCAGTTCAAGAAGGACAGGGAACTGCTTGAGAGAGTCCAGCGTAGAGCCACAAAGATGATTAAGGGAGTGGAACATCTCCCTTATGAGGAAAGGCTGAGGGAGCTGGGTCTCTTCAGCTTGGAGAAGAGGAGACTGAGGGGTGACCTCATTAATTTTTGTAAGTATGTAAAGGGTGAGTGTCATGAGGATGGAGCCAGGCTCTTCTCAGTGACATCCAATGATAGGACAAGGGGCAATGGGTGTAAGCTGGAACATAGGAGGTTCCACATAAATGTGAGGAAGAATTTCTTCACAGTGAGGGTAACAGAACACTGGAACAGGCTCCCCAGAGAGGTTGTGGAGTCTCCTTCTCTGGAGACATTCAAAACCCGCCTGGACATGTTCCTGTGTGACCTTATTTAGGTATTCCTGCTCTGGCAGGGGGATTGGACTAGATGATCTTTTGAGGTCCCTTCCAATCCCTAACATTCTGTGATTCTGTGATTCTGTGATTCTCCTATCTGCTGCATTAAAGCAGGCTTTCATCCTCCCCAAAACTGATTATTAAAGGAAATAGAAATATTCCATATCATGATGAAGAAATGAAAAGATGTGTATGTGGCTAATTAATCTATTTTTATCATCTTCCTTCTGAACCTCCAATGTGCAGAACAAAGTTATATATTGCAGAAGGTGATCTTTTTGAGATATTTGCCTTGCAAATTCCCAAGAGCAACTGCATTGAAAGGCAGAAGTAGCAGTGGTTTTAATGCTGTGGGAAGTACAGTCAAAGGCCTGGGGAAGCTTTCACAAAACATAACCATACGCAAAAAAAAAAAAAAAAAAAAAGAGATAAAGTCTGTGACATATTCTACACAGAGGTATGTAGGGAGATTTTGTGAGTCTGTGGTTACAGAATTTAGTCACAGAATTTGCTTTTAAATTTACCTCTTGTCACAGAGCTGTGCTCCAGGATGTTCGCATTAAAATGATAGCAAACAAGAAAGATAGTAGACAGAGTGTGTACATATCAGCAGAGCATGCTGTTACTCTGAAAAAAAAATCATCAAAGAAACATGAGCAATGTAATGTAGGCTAGTGTATTACTGGAAGTGAAAACTGACTCTGAGAAGTGAAGATACAGAAAGCTTCAAATCTGAATGAATTTGATATTCAGCAAATGAATTAATCAAGGGTAGAGTGCTGACTTGTTCTCATCTAATTCAATAAAATCTCATAATTCCAAAATGCATCTGGAGATACTGCACAATTCAAGTAGTTTTTGGAAGTTGGCAGCACAACTTAAAACCATCACACTATCGGGACACTGCAGCTTCTAAAGGCAACATGAGCAGTCTTTTCTCTCCAAAAGGCAGGGTGTGGCTGGTTGAAACATGTCACACTTGCCTAGCTGCACCATCAGCTCTCAGTCACTCCTGAATGAGTTCATCCTGCTAGCCATCCTGTTGATGCTCTCACCAAATTAGTTCAGCATAAGCCAGGAGAACTGGCAAATCTTGGGTTTTTTTTTGCCAGGAAAGTGCAGATAATCCATTTGTGGACACCAGCTGGTGCAGACACATGGCCCTTTGCTTTTCTACATGGATTTTTCAGCTCAGTGAAGATTAGATCAAGGATCTCTGTGGTCCATAGGCATGTCGGTGTCAATGCCTTTCCTCCATTTTATACTCATTGAATTTCAGTAAAGACAAAAAATATAAATCTGTTCTGTGTTTTATCCAAGTTCTCATGCTTGCTATTACTCCACATAATTGACACTGGATTCATGTGGTCACATTGCACATGGTTGTAACCTACTGTTTCAATCATTGCACATCACTGTAGCCTACTACTATTTCAGTCCTGCAAAAAAAACCTCTTAGGGATATATATTGTATTTATGTGGCAAGATTTTGATAGCAAGGGAGGCTGCAGGGGTTGTTTCTGTGAGAAGAGGTCAGGGCTGCCCTGCCTTGGACAGAGCCAGTTCCAGCTGTCTCCAAGATGGACCCATCACTGGCCAAATCTGAGTCAATCCGAATTGCTGGTGGCACCTATGTGAAAACTTATTTAAGAAAGAGTAACAAAACTGTTCATCAGCTGTATGAGAGAGGAATCAGAAAAAAAAGTGAGAGAAACAACACTGCAAACACCATAGTCAGAAAAAGGACTGGAAGTACTGCAGGCACTGGAGTACAGAGCCCCCTGCAGCCCATGGAGAGAAGATCACGGGGATGCAGGTTGTCTCCCTGCAGCCCATGAAGGACCATGGTGAGGCAGATATTCACTTTGCAGCCAGTGGAGGACCCCACACCAGAGCAGGCTCCTGTCAGGAGCCTGCCCATGGAAAGGAGCCCATGCAGGAGCAAGTTTTCTAGCAGAACCTGTGACCTGTGGGGGACCCATGCTGGAACAGTTTGTTCCTGAAGGACTGCACCCTGTGAAAGTGACCCATGTGAAGCCACTCATGAAGAACTGCAGCCTGTGTAAGGGACCCCACACTGGAGTAGGAGAAAAGTATAAGGAGGAAGGGGTGGCAGAGATGAAGCATTATAACTGACCACAGCCCCCATTCCCTGTCCCTCTGCATTGCCCGGGGAGGGGAGAAGAATTGGGAAAGAAGGAGTGAGGTTGAACTTGGGAAGAAACAGGATAGGAGGTGTTTTTAGTTTTGTCTCTGTTTCCATCCTACTAATTTTTTTTAATTGGCAATAAATTAAAGTACTCTTCCCCAAGCCAAGTCTTTTTGCCTGTAACAGTAATTGGTGAGTGATCTCCCTGTTCTTATCTTGATCCACTAATTTTTTCATCTTGTTTCCTTCCCCTGTCCTGCTGAGAAGGGGGAAGGACAGAGTGGCATATGGGTGTCTTGCAGCCAGTCAAGGTTAATCTACCACAGGATAATATGACTGTAACTCACATTATGGCTAATTTAAAATTAAACACTCATAATAGTGAGATATCACTAATTAAGCTATAGTCCTCAGCATCATTAGTAGAGAACTCTGCATAGTGGAGGAGTTTGAAATTATGATGATTACCTCTAATTCACACAGGTAAGTGCATCAGTCTTCAGAGAAAATAAATTGTGTGTAACAAGTTGCCATGTGTGTAATGTTACTTAAATGTTTTGCTAATTGAGGGTTCTTAGGAAAACAAGTGGGGAAAAAAAATACCAAGAGCAATTATATTGTTCTTAGCTCACAGTACTATTAACAGGTTAACATGTTTTTTTTCTTCAAGTAATTAAACTTCCCATTGTTCAAACTTACTGCTTTTGTTTATATTAATACGGTTAGTCCTTAGTACATATAATTACAGTCATAAACCGGAATTGCCAAAGTGATGAAATAAGATTTGTTGTCTCTGCTGTGGAACAAGCAGGCTCAGGCTGGTATGAGCAATCACTGCAGTCTGATTAGTGTGTGGTGTTCCAGCCCCACTATCGCTTGCTGTGAGATAATATTTTACTATAAGGATGAATTATGTTCACAAAGTACAGTGATAATATGCAGAGGACCATGTCTACTGATCTTCATTTAGCAACATGCATTTGCTGATGCTTATATCCTTGCCAAATTATCCATTATAGGAAGCAATATACAACCAGGACATTATAAAAATCTTCGAGGCTTTTCCAAGACCGTTAGAAAACACTGTTCATAAACAATAAATATGAGCTCAAAAATGCCTCATTTGCAGAACAACCATAGTGTTTTATTCAGTGTAGCACAGTGCAGCACTACACTGAGAATTTAGCAGTGGTTTTGTGCTGAATTCTGATTGGTTGCTGCAGCTCACTAAGTTGTACCCTTTATTAATCCAGAATTATAGGAAAATGCAGTCATCTGAGCTAAATTGACACTTATTGCAATTGCAGGCATTTCTGACTTTTTCTTCTCAGAGTACAGTACTTTGTCTCTATATTACTGCCCTGTTCACTTCCAGTGTCCATGTCAATTTCCAATGGAAATAAATAGCCATGTCATCCATAGGTCAGTAGGTAGTTAATTAGAAAAATGAAGAAGATTGTATATCATCCAATTTTAAGCACTGCAATTTAGAGGCATTAGTTTAGGTTATACTATATTTTCCTGCAATTCAGTAAATGTGTAAAAAATTTCACTTTGTTTTTGTTAGTATAGCTGTTTGTGGTTCTGCCTCAAATTTCTCTTTAATACTTAATTGCTCATATTCCTCAACTCTCAAAAAGCTATTCAGGGAAAGAATATGAGAAAAAAAAGAAAAGGCAGGATACATAACAATTCTGAATTATACAAAAATCTATATAAGTTTCTGCAATGTAAATTCATAACAGCAATAGAAGTTTTTCCTCTGATCCATGAGAGCTGTAAACAAAATCTTCTAGTCCTGTTACTTCAGGAATGACCAATGCACATACTTTCTTGTTAAGTGTAGGTATTTTTTTAAATCTTTGACATATGACAACAAGAACATCAAGTCAGATTCTTAGATGACACATAAATCAACAGTTGCTGTCTTCAGATACCTAATGAGTGGTTACTGAGAAGAGTCAAACAGTGCTCAGAGGTGCACAGCAAAAGGACAAGAGGCAAACAGGCATGAGTTCCAGCTAAAGAAATCTCAACTAAATATAAGGCAGAAGTTTTCATAATAAGGGTAGTCAAACATTGAAACAGGTTGTTCAGGGAGTCTAAGCTCTGTCTTTGGAGATATTTTAAATCTGACTTGACAATGCTCTGATAAACCTAGTGTAATTTAATAGTTAGTCCTGCTTTGAGATGGGAGCTGAACCAGAATAACTCCAGAGGTTGTTTCCAGTTTGAATTCTTCTAGGACCTTCCCATCATTTTATTAGCTTAACTATTTTATATCACCTGAAGAGATGGCTTAACTTACATAGAAACATAGATACTGAAGCAGAAAAGATAAAACTCATTAAGAACCATTTTTATCAATGATTACTTTAAGTTATACTGTGGGAATTACAAGCAATTATTTCTTCTTTTAAATAAGGGTACTGATAGGCAACTAATTTAAACATCAGTATCAGGCAAACACAGAAAAAACACTAAACTACTATGTAAGGGGGGGAGGGCAATTTGAAGGCCACCAGGTTCTGTCCACTTACGTTTAAACAAGTGTTGTACAGACAAGATCTCCCTTCTGCAAGCATGTACTCTGCTTTATGCCTTGATTTACTCAGAGAATTTAAGGTCCTTAAAGGGAACTTCTTCATTCTGGACAATTTAAGTGTCTAACATACCTTGGTTGTTTTCCCCCCATGGTTTCATAGTGCCATGTATTTGTTTTCAGTTAGTTTCATTCTTGGTGAACTGTATGACAAGGAAACTTCTTGTATGGATAGCTTTGGGTTTTTTCCACATCAAATTTCTTCATTGTAGTAATTAATAAGGTATATAAAATTTTTTTGCAATTTTGTTAAACAGAAAGTTGATCAAAATTGTCAGAATAAATATTTTAATTTGGCTGTTTATTTCTTAGAGAACTTTTAATAATTACTATTTTTTTAAGCTACATATTTTGAGCTTGAACTGACCTGATGGACTTTGTAACTTGTTTCAGAAGCCAGTAAACTAACAATGTAAAATAAAATCTCCCATATGTATATCTAACAAATAGCACTGCACTTCTCCAGAATATTGTAAACTTAAAGGGTTCAGCTTCATAAGAGACCCTTTTCCAGTATCACATCACTTGCATGTGTAACTCTTGCTGTAACTCATAAATTCCATTGTAAAGGCAGCTGAATGAAATTTCTGTGGATATTCATTGGTTGTAAGTACTATTGGAAAGACAATCTGAGGGATATGAGGGTACTTCTAATTCATTGCCTAAATGAATTGATAACAATTTTATAAGCATTTGCTCCTGTTTATATAAAGCTACACAGTTATTCAATATTGTAACATAGCCAGTGGGTTTTGGTGAGGTGACCTAATGACTCTGAGTGTTTTAACAAAGCTCCCATGTTAACTTGCCAAGATTTACTTTCCCACCAAGCCAGAGGATATTATACAGTGATAAGTTAACTGCACTGACAAACTAAAAGGAAACACATATCAACAATGTTAGAAAAGGAGATGAAAAAGACCAAAAGAGAACAGAAAAAAAACCAAACAGACTGAGGATTCAACTGACTCTCTGTTGGCTTTATTTGTACTGGATAAATGCTAAAAATCTCAGGCTTACAGAAACAAAAACAAGTGGCTTCAGCCATGAATATCAGAAATTGATGGCATCAGACTGCTTTCTGCAGTACTATTCTGACCACTATTCCTCCCCCTCTTTTTGTCACTTACGTTCAGCTCTCCTCTGTGGCCTTTTTCAAAGTCTTCACTTCAGTCACTTTACAGATGTTTATCTCCTCCTTTACTTCCTTCTCAAAAGTACCAGCATCACACAGTAATTCCTCTCCAAAAGAATTAGTATTGGCTTTTTCATTTTGCTATAGATAATAAAAACCGAGTAACCACCACCACACACACTCAGTAGGGACTGAGAGGGGGAATGATGGTGCTACCATGACTCTTAAAAAGTATCAATATATTTGCTCTTTTGTATCTCTTTCTCTGACATACTGTTTGTCTTGTCTATTCAATTTATGTTTTTATAGTGGTATCATCCTTATTCCTATAGTACCTTACATGGAAAAAAGGAAGGAAGAGGAGAAGAATTAGAGTAATAATTCATGACTATACATTGAATTGAAACATAATGATAATGATGATGGAGAAAAAGAAAAAGTTAAAGCTAATGTTCTAAGATGACTGGAGATGAGTACAAACAGCCAAGACAAAGTTGCTAGTGTTGTGTAATGCAAGGACTCCAAAAGCACTGACTTCAGGCAGGAGAGCAATATTGGTACTGTAGTCAGTACATAAAATTGAAAATAGAATATAGAAATAAAATCAATTTTGTCAATCGTTACTTTTCATGAAGTGTGTGTTCAAAATGCAAACATGACTGCTGTAAAAAAGAAAATGGGATAGTACTTTATGGAAGATTATTCTTTCATCCTACAGAGGAATATTTTACCTAGAAATGCTGGAAAAGAATAACAGAAATCATTCGATAAATCAGGAGTTCAATACAATAAGGGGTTAAGAAAAATTTAATCATAATGCTGTTGTTTTTTTTTAAAAGGTCCATTCTGTGATTCTGTGATTTTCATGATGGAAGTGCCACAAAAGGATTTCTTACTTTAAAAAATGACTCTGTCTTTAGAACTGAGGTATTTTACACACTGACATTGGTGCTCATCTCTAAATTACCAAGAGTGGCAACAACATCATAAAATCATTGAACCCTCACACTAAATTACTCCTTAATAATGACTTCTACCTTTGACTTTAATCTGGGGCTTGGATAAAGGAAAAAAATAAATTTTTAGAAAAAACAACAACCAAACAAAACAAAAAACCCAACAACCTGAATTAGCTTCATTATAGCAAGTTTGGAAAGCAAACAATGAAGATACAGTGGAATGGATGTCAGTATAGGTTTCATAGCTAACGAATATCTGCAGACAAAGGCACAGCTTTATGGCCTGCTCTGAAGTTGGTATTGCTCCATTTCCACTCTATTGCTAGCCTAGTTAGCTACATTATCTCAGATATGCCCATCATACTTCCTAAATGCAGTGTAGCGATTGCCTGTGATGCATTTATTAAATGATATTATTCTAAAATAGACTGCATTGGGCATTGTTTCCACTGTTTACCTCTTTCTAAGTTGGAAAACCAGTAAAGTCCTTACCTTGGAAAAAAAAAAATTCAGTTGAGATTCAAACACACAGACTTCAGAAATTTTGTATGCACTGTTTGTGGAGTTAATTAATAAAAACATATGAATATTCACATTCTGTGGGGAAAAAGAAATAATCTATCAAGGCAGAAGAAGGTGCCACTTCAGCATAACTGTATTTCCACCTAGGATGGCACATGAATTAATTATTTCCCTTTTTTTCTAGTGGTGATAACTAGGAAATATTATCAAAATTCAGCATTTCAGGGTGAAATCATAGTCACAGTGATGTGAGTTACAACATTGTCACTGACTTGTTGTAACAGCTTTACAACTAAGCAGTAGTTTTACTTGCTTCCTAGGTATTAGAGCCTACCTCGTGTACACCCAGAGTCCATAAAAAGTACCAGGAAAACAAAGCAGCTAGAGCAAATGAATGTTCTCTTACCTCAAATCCCTTTGGCATTTGTCTTTGTTGTTTCTGACCACAGAATCTTCTTTAAAAAATCTTGACTGCCTGAGGAGAGACAGACACAATCTGACAAAACAAAGGAAGGACATCTTTGCCAAGTGGTTTGTTAATTCAGTGAGGAGGGCTTTAAACAGGCTGGTGGGGAAAACTGACAAGACATGAAGCGAAGTGGAGGCCTGAAGGGAAATGAAGGCCCACCCAAAGGAGTGCATGATGATGGAGGCACTCTCATTACATGCACTATGACTAGAGACTCATCTGAAGTGTCTGCACACAGCACGGGAAACAAACTGGAGAAATTAGAATGCCTCTATGAACAGTTCCAGAGCTGTGGGTGTCATTAGGATCACAGATATCTAATAGTGACACGTGGAAGACTGCCCTGTATAGGAGAGCTGGCCGATCTTCAGGACAATAGTCCTTTCCAATGTGCAGACAGGCTAGTAAACATGTGAGATGGCCAGCATAGATGAACAGGGAACACAGGACTGAGCTAAAATGCAGAAAATGAAGTACACAGAAGGTGGAGGGAGAGCAGCTGCCTGGGGGAAATACAGAGATATTGCTCAAGCATATAGGTTCAAAATTAACGCCATAAATTGAAATTTGAGTTGAAACTAGAAAAGAGTGTGAAAGGCAACAAGCAGGATTTCTGTAAGTACACAAGCAGCAAAAGGAAGACAGAGAAAAATGTAATATCACTGTTCATTGGGCAAGGGATCTAGTGATAAATGATGCAGAAAAGACTTAGAGCCACTTTTGTCTCAGTTTTACTGACAAGGTCTGCACTCAGTCTTGCCAGGCCACTGAGCCTGGCAGCAGTATGTGGGAGTGAAACTGTTACCCACGGAGAGGGAGACTGAGTTGGAAATCACTGAAACAAGTTGGATTTACACCAGTCAGTGTGACGATATATAGCGCAGCTGAACGTACTGAGGGAGTTAGTCAATATCGTTGCAAGACAGTTCTCTATTCAAAAGGCCATGTTCATTAAGAAATGTTCCTGATGACTGAAAAAGAGCAGATATCCACACACAGCTTAAAAAATGGCAAGGAGGAATATCCAGGTAACTGCAGGCCACTTAACCTAATCCTGGTGCCCAGAAAGATTATAGGACAAAAGTGATTCAACAAAGGAAGGGTCACAGAATCATGTATCACATGAAATTAGCTTGAGGACTTAATTCAGGATCTTATCCAAATCTTGTTAAGCACAGTAAATCTGAGAGTCTGCAAAAGTAGGATCTGAAATAAGACCTGGAGTCACATCCATTCCGTTTAGAAGACTGAAACTCAAACAAAACCCAGCTCTTCCCATTGACTCAGATCTGAGTTTCCCCACCTGGTAATCAGATGATTTGTTCAACATCAGACAATAGTATGAATCAATAGATGAACAATGAAGAGATTTGAACTCAAATTTGGATTCAAATCCAAGCTGACATCACAACACAGACATAGAGGGCAAAGGGGTTCAGGAAGGATGGACTCTTTTCAAGAAGAAACTGTTAGAGATGCAGGAGCAGGCTGTCCCTAGGTGTCACAAGACAAACTGGCGGGGAAAGCGACCGGCCTGGCTGAACAGGGAGCTTCTGCTGGGACTAAGGAGAAAGAAGAGAGTCTACCACCTTTGGAAGAAGGGGCAGGCTACTCAGGAAGAGTATAGGAATTTAGTTAGGTTGTGTAGGAAGAACATTAGGGAGGCAAAAGCCCAGTTTGAACTCAGCCTGGACACTGCCACAAAAGATAAGAAGAGTTTTTAGAAATATATTAACAATAAAAAAAGATGCAGGGAGAATCTCCATCCCTTATTGGATGCAAGGGGGAACATTGTTACCAAGGAAAAGGCTGAGTTATTTAATGCCTTTTTTGCCTCAGTCTTTAACAGTCAGACCAGTTAACCTCATGGTATTCAGTCCCCTGAACTGGAAGATTGGGATAGAGATCAGAATAAACCCCTTGTAATCCAGGAAATAGTAGTGCAGGGCCTGCTGAGTCTATTAGCCACCCATAAGTCTATGGGGCCGGATGAGATTCTCCCGAGAGTGCTGAGGGAGCTGGCGGAGGAACTTGCCAAGCTGCTCTCCATCATCTATCAGCAGTCCTGGTTATCGGGTGAGGTCCCGGACGACTGGAGACTTGACAATGTGATGCCCATATACAAGAAGGGCAGGAAGGAGGATCCGGGGAACTACAGGCCTGGCAGCCTGACCTCGGTGCCAGGGAAGGTTATGGAAAGGTTCATCGTGGGGGAGATCATGCGGCAAGTGCAGGACAACAGGGGGATCAGGTCCAGCCAACATGGGTTCACTAAGGTCAAGTCCTGTTTAACCAACCTGATCTCCTTCTATGATCAGGTGACCCGCCTAGTGGATGAGGGAAAAGTGGTGGATGTTGTCTACCTGGACTTCAGTAAGGCATTTGACACTGTTTCCCACAGCATTCTGCTGGAGAAGCTGGCGGCTCATGGTCTAGACAGGTGGACTCTTCGCTGGGTTAAAAACTGGCTGGATGGCCGAGCCCAGAGAGTTGTGGTGAATGGAGTTAAATCCAGATGGAGACCGGTCACAAGCGGTGTCCCTCAGGGCTCAGTCTTGGGGCCAGTCTTGTTTAATGTCTTTATCGATGACCTGGACGAGGGAATCAAATGTACCCTCAGTAAATTTGCAGATGACACAAAATTAGGTGGGTGTCTCGATCTGCCTGAGGGTAGGGAGGCTCTGCAGTGGGATTTGGACAGGCTGCAGCGATGGGCTGAGGCCAATTGTATGAGGTTTAACAAGGGCAAGTTCCAGGTCATACACGTCAGTCACAACAACCCCATGCAGCGCTACAGGCTTGGGGAAGAGTGGCTGGAAAGCTGTCTGGCGGAAAAGGACCTGGGGGGGTTGGTTGACAGCCGACTGACACGAGCCAGCAGTGTGCCCAGGTGGCCAAGAAGGCCAATGGCATCCTGGCCTGTATCAGAAATGGTGTGACCAGCAGGAGTAGGGAGGTGATCGTGTCCCTGTACTCGGCACTCGTGAGACCACACCTTGAGTACTGTGTCCAGTTCTGGGCACCACAGGATAAGAAGGACATTGAGGTGCTGGAGCGAGTCCAGAGAAGGGCAACGAGGCTGGTGAGAGGTCTGGAAAACAGGCCTTATGAAGACCGGCTGAAGGAACTGGGGTTGTTTAGTCTGGAGAAGAGGAGACTGAGAGGAGACCTCATTGCCCTCTACAACTACCTAAAAGGAGGTTGTAGTGAGGCTGGTGTTGGTCTCTTCTCCCAAATTACTAATGATAGGACGAGAGGAAATGGCCTCAAGTTACATCAGGGGAAGTTTAGGTTGGATATTAGGAAGAAGTTCTTTACTGAGAGGGTGGTTAGACGTTGGAACAGGCTGCCCAGGGAGGTAGTGGAGTCGCCATCCCTGGGAGTGTTCAAAAAACGGGTTGATGAGGCACTTGAGGCCATGATCTAATGGTCTAATGGTTAGGAATATGGTGGGATAAAGGTTGGACTTGATGACCCTGGAGATTCCTTCCAACCATAATTATTCTATGAGTCTATGATTCTATAACCATAACTTAAGAGCTTTCCCTGCTCTTCACTCAGAGTCTCCAGCTCTGTTGCTATATACCATTACTGGGATCAGTGCCACAGATGTGCATACCCATCATTGGTTGAATACCACAATGACAGAATTAATGCTTGCCTAGATAAATTCCATATCTAATTTCTTCCTCTGGCCTTTCTTTGTACACCATGAAGAGTCATAATAAAATACTAATCTTCAGTATTATTGCTGCTGCAAATAGATTTTGAACTCTCATCACAATTATATCATGGACATGCTTTTCACCATTCACAAGACATTCCCCCTTTACATAGCATACAGTCTACTTGACAGCTTATTTCCTTTGTGCTCAGAAGGTTTTACATTGCTCCTTGGTTACCTAAATTCCTGGCCTGAGTTTAGCCCAGTAGGTCAGTATAGTATGGGCTAGTGAAATCCTCTGGAAAATTAAATAGGATGCAAAACCAGTTTTTGTCTTTTACCAGTAACACAAAAAGAAAGGTTATATACATTGACTAAATATGTACATATTTGTTATTTGAAAAAAAAAAAAACAACAAAATGAGTTATGTATGTATATAAATTAAATTTCAAATATTTGCTATCATTTCATACAGAGAGAAATATTAGGTTGATTTAGTTATCCAAATCTTATCTTACAATTATTTATATCTATGTGAATCTTCTCTTGTATTAGTTTTGTTTAAGTTAAGGTTACCATCGGCCACAATTTGTTGAATTGGATGGGGATAATCTTGCGTTCTCAGGGGAGTAAAGGTTTGTTGCTTTGCGTACAGTTTCCTTAAGCATCAGGATAATTTGTTTCCTAGTGATCACATGGAAAGGTTTTCTGAGAAAATATTTGGACTCTGCTCCAGGTTTGAGCACAATACTACAGATCCCTCAGAACCTTCTTGAGATCAATATATGTTTGTGTAGAGCTGTGCTCAAACAAGGTTGTTCATATTTAATTTCTGAAATACAATGGGGACAGATATTCTAAAAATGAGGAATCATCTCTCAAAACCCTTAGAAATTCATCTTTGTATCCTGAAGGGAGTAATACTATGCCTCGTCTCAACTTCAGAACCAAGAATGTCACCTTTACAATGACTTGCTTTCTTTTTTTTATCTATTATGTTACAACATTATGAAAGCAATAGCACACAGGTAATGTGTTGCTGTAATGCAAGAATGAGAAGAACAAAATTTTAGTGACCTCTGGGTCCAGTGATGGCTTTGTCAAGTAATAATGGATCCAGGAACATATCTTAGAAGGAATATGATATTTCCTAATGCCAGTCTACTGCAGAAACACAAAATCAGCTTTCTGTTATTATTTTTGATATAAAGGGCTGGATTCAGTAGTTCAACCAGGCTTCAAGCCTGCCAGCTCAAAGCTGCATTACACAGTCAAGCTCAGATTAGCCTGTATGAGAATAAAACATTAATAAAATGTGACAAATAAATTAGTGTGACTTGGCTTTAAAACATTCCTCTTTTTCCTTTTGTCCCCTCAAGGAAGAGAAAATTATTACCTCCAGGGCTTAGGCAACAAAAATACATTGCCTGTGTAATACATTGCTAGCTAACAAGAGCATTTCAATTCAGGAACAATTTATTTTCAAATATGTATGGCAAAAAAAAATAAATCCATGGCACTAGCTTTGCACAGAGAACTTCTACAAACTTGGTCATAAAAGGCCTGTCTTCCTCCAAGACAGATCTTGATCCTGAGAGGGATGTATGTGACCACTACCACCACTTACTATCCCTTTCTCCATCACCAATTTATAGGCTATCTAGTCTTTATTTGAAGGTAGAAAGGTTAAAATTTGATTCCTCATGTCCCACATCAAGCATCTGAAGAAAGATGAAGAACAATCATATATTAAAATGTACTACTACTTCATCATGGAAATCTCCAGACACAGGCTGGTACAACAAGAATGGCATCCTCAATGTTGGCATACTTTTCTCCAGTGTAATTAGGGAAGAATAACATTTCCCCTATCCTCTCCCCTGCATAGCTCCTGTGGAGACAGAGCAGTGGAGCACAGAAGTCATTGCAAGGAGAGCAAGGAATGAAGTCTACTGTTTCTTTCTAAACCTGATTGGTCTCCTGTATTTTGAACAGAGGGCACAGAGAGGGACAGAGGATTTCTGTTAAACATAATGCTGTGTTTTTGAGCTGCCACATGGTCCACCATGTCAGTCAGCTTCTCTGTTAAGCTACATATTGCATCTTCACCCCTCTGTCAAAGTTTGGAGACAGGAGATTTAGCAAGTATCAGGTCTCCAGCTGTTTTCTGAAAGGAACACTGCCCCTAAGGAATCTTTTTTTAGCTTATTGCAAGGCTTCACTCCAGGCTCAACTGAAGAGCATAAAGGTGTGGGAGTGAGAATTTAACCCTTAACATAAAATCACAAGTTTAAAATACAGCTTCACCTCAGGCATATAATAACAAGCATTTTGGTTGTAACAGACTTGTTACAACTCAATTCTGAAACCTTGAACTCAGTTCATTAATCATGAGCTGCTTTTTTTTACATTTTATTCTGGTTGCCGAGTAGAAGGCAACCAGAAAAAAAAATATTTTACTCCATAAGAAACTCTTTGTGATCTATTATTTCTGTTTTAAAGCAATCCACACATACTTCAATGTTTGACAAAGAGATATGCAGAAATATATATTTTTCAGATGGATACAGATGCATTCACAGGAACACTTTACACAATTTAAATATTTATATTTTACCACAAATACTGATAGGATTTGTCTAGGTTTAAGCTATCTTTCCTATTACATCCTTTAGGAACAGCTGCAATTATCATAGGTACCAACACAGGAAAGGTCTTAAACATATAGTTGAGGCTTTAAAATATTTACAATAAAGAATAAATACATTTTCATGGCCTAATTCTCCATTTCTGTTACCAGAAAGCATCACTGTGACTCCACTGTATTATCCAGACATAAAATAGGTGGAAAAGAATCAAGCCATAAACTTGTGACATAAACCCACAGCATTACAAAACACTTGCCTTAAAAGCATTCTTCACATTTACATCTATTAAAATGTATCAAAACGAAAAGTGGTTTGGTCAAGCTGACATTTTTTCCTCCATGAAACATTTATTACCTCATTCTATTTGCAGAATATGACCATACTTAGCTGTTCTTTGTATGTACCAGCCTCTGAAAGTAAAACAACAATTTCTTTCTGTTTGGAAAGCAAATTTATATTGTATTAAAATATTCTGAATATTCAGCACAATATCAAAAAGTGATGAAAGAAATTTAATACCTTTAACACCAACTTTCATAAAGCAGAGTTACAACATGAACCACCTTGAATCAGATTAAGGAAAAATACACCTAAGTAGCTTACATAATAACCCTGAAATGACCATAGTTTGCACAGCGTGCAAATGAAAGACAAACACACCCTAAAATCACACTGGGATGAAATCCAGATGCGCACTGTCCTTCTTTCCTGTAGTCCCAGCTCCAAAGCAACTTGAACCTACATCCAAGGAAGGACGGAATTTTAAGTCTTAATGATGCTACCCTACTTTACCCAGTAAATAGACATGTAGGGCTTCCTTGAACATAAGGGTTTCTGTTCTTCCATAACAAGATGTCCCATCAGAGGCTAAAGCAGAGAGAAAGAAGGAAATACTTTCTTTACCACTCTTATAACCACTCCATTGTGTTGCCAAGAACAGAATATTCAGAAGAATAGAAAGCAAAACAGGGTATTTAGGTCTCTCTAATCCATAGTGAAGTATTCCTCTGATTGAGGGGAGACCTATGCCTATTCGACAGAAATATATTTTTCAAACATTGAAATGCTATAGGGTAAAAGGCACTGAGAGAATAACCATAATTCACTACTTCAAGTGAAGATCAGAATCAAAAATTCTCCTTCATCACTGCACCAACCATTATTTTGTCTCTGGACATGACACTTGCATTCTTGCTTCCATAACAGTTAGGCTAGGATGCAAAGCAATATCGCTTAGTTTTTAAAGATCTTTACAAACCTTCAGAGAATTCTAGAAGGCGAGCTTTTATCATCCAAGAGTCACAGTGGACATCAAACCCAAGTTTTCCTGAACCTGACAGATTACTCCTCTAACTTTTAGCTTTCTCCAAGCAAGTGGGCATCATTAACACCTTCATCAAATCCATTTATAATACAGATTTTAATCCTCATCACATCAGATGATTTTGCCACTTAAACTGAAAGAGATCTCGTATTTAAGTCTCAAATTAATATTTTATTCAGGGCTGCAAAGGAACCCTTAAAACTTTGGAGATTAAGTGGATTTTCAAACATATCTATTTTCTGACTACGTCCTCTTCACTGATTTGGACAGAGTTATGTGCAGAATGCTGACTTTTTGAATGTTTTTCTCCAGCATCAAGCTGTCTTCTTTCACGGCATATCTAAAGTTTATAGACTTCCTTCCTAAAACCAGGGACCTAAAATTTGAACAGTGAGATGCTGACCACTAGCATCTCTTATGTTGCATGTGTTTTATTCCTAATACCCAACAACATACTCATATTGATGGAAGTGGCTATCTTAACTTCACCATTTTCCTTCATTTTTAAGTTCACTTTTTCTCTTCTCTTTTGTTGTTTATATGTAATTTTTTAATTTTTTTTTTCATTCTTTATCTTGCCTTTCCGTAAAGCATTGCCTTACCATTAATTCTTTACCTAGAACAGACCATTTTTTTTCTGGCACCCCAGCAAAAGAGATTAACACCTGATATTCTCATTTGACTGATGGAAAAATGAAAGAACCTGCCTGAAACCACAAAGTAAGCTAATAACACTGTATGGATTGCTTCCTAGCTGTATGAAGCAGCTCTCAGTACCTTGGTGATATTATCTTGATTTGAATAGTCACTGCCAAGCACTCCTGAGAGTGGGTAATTGTCAACTGTGACCACAAGACAAACCCAAATGATACCAGAGCACTAATAAAAGACCAGTCACATTGTTACAAATGGAGACAATCATGTGACTAAGGCTTGTGCATTCCAAATCACACAGGCTAGGGCATCCAAAATTTGAAATATGTGTGGACTTGCCTTGGTGTTTTTCTGTAATAGTTTCCAGTTAGCTTTAATCAGGCAGTTTCTAGTGCAGCTAACCCTGTGTTTTGCAGTCCCAGTCAATGATTTGTCCCAGATTTATAATTTTGGTTGTACAGTTTCAGGCTTACTCAAAGGTTACAATGAAAAATCCCAGTCGGGAATCTATGATATAGCCAATTTTGTAACACTCGTATATTAAGTGGTCTGAAAGAGCTAGGTTTTGATTGATCTACCTTAGAGCCTGAATTGCAGGCTACTTTAATTTTCTAAGGTGGATATGTTGTATGTACACTGACAGCACTGAGAGACAATAATGTGCAAAAACTTGGCAAACACTATTTTTAAGATCTTTTGCACATTGTTTCATCTTTATGGTTCATCTTCAAGCTCTGCAAATGTTGGAATCAAAACTGTGGAAATTTTTGTTTTGTTTTGTTGTTTGTTTGGTTGGTTTTGTTTAGTGTAAACTACAGTAGTTCAGCAGTTATGTCAAAGTAATCTCCAAAATTTGCTCAAGCAAAGAAAACAACATAACAGAGTACCCAGAGTCCTGAAGATTTACAGTCTTGGGGTTTTGGTGGTTTGTTTTGGCTTGGTTCATTTTGTCTTGTTTTCTGTTTCATTGGTTGTTGATTTTTCTGGGGGAATGGGGTAATTTTTTTAAAACATCACTGGTAAAAATGGATCTCAGCAAATATTTTCTCTGTAAGAAACTCAAGAACTGAAATTGAGTTGTAGTAGTATTAGTGGGTGTTTTCAGTTGATTTCAGATGTACCAGAATGTTATCCCAGGAATTCAAGATCTATTTAAAACACATTGAGATTAATTTTATTTAGTTGTAGCAAAAGCCCATATAGGTTCCTGGGTAGCTGATGGAAACAGAGAGAGAGAGAGATTAGAGACCTCATTTTTTTTCCCAATTCATTCTTAGAAGTATCTTAGGCTGACTACATTCTTAAGTACTTCAGTTAAGTGAAGGGCCTGAAGATACATTTTCATGAAAGTGACTCAATTTACCCATGGCAACAGAAAGGAGAAAGGAGATTTGAGGACTGTCTGAAGGAAGGAAAGTGTTTCTGTTGTTTGTTTGAAGTTTATCTTGGAATCCTTGGAGTATTTTTATTACTTGAAAAAATATTGACTTTAAAAAATAAAATTGTTAGAATTGTTTGTTTTGTAGTTAGTATTTTGTTCACATTCCAGCTGATGGCTGAACATGTAAACATGGAACTGTAGATGAATGTTGGAATGCCAGCTGATAAAAGTGGTCTTTAAAGAGAGATTGGAATGAAAGACAAAGAGACGAGACTATGCCAACTGTGGTGAGATGCTTGGGTAAACAGATTGAGTGGTAACTTGGAGAAAGTATTCTGGATTGAAAAACACATTTGTTGGGATACATTTGGCAGAATATCTAACATTTGCCTCCCTGTGTAACAGGAGGCAATGCATTTCATTTAACAAATCTCAAAGCCTCAAATAAGCTATAGATCAAACTGTGTGACAGCTTGTCCAATCTTGCTTTGTAAGGATAAATAATTCTTATTTTCAGTCTTCTGTCCAAGTGTGTGTGTGTGCGTGTGTATTTCTTTGTCTTTTACAAATATATTTCTTAAATATATCAGTTCACTAGACAAGACTCTCTATGGCAACCTGCATATCACAGGTTATGATGGTATATCACAAATCAAACAGATCTTGAAATACTGTATATTTTCTTGCAGTGGCTGAGGAGGGTCTTAGGCTGCAAAAGTAAGTAGTTCCATAGCAATTGCCTTTAGATTGTGCTGATTTCATTACGAAACCTCCATTGGTACCGTAGTTAGGATCTTCTAGCAATTTGAATAGCGGTGTAGCATCTGTAGACCCTTACCTGTGAAGACCTTCAGTGAAAAAGGAAGAAGGAGCTAATTCAAGAGATTATTTGCCCCCATTATTTGTTCACTTTGTATGATAAAGAGTAAGCACAGACTAACACGGGTAAGCAGGAATCACTCAAATTTAGATATCTGAAAATTAGGCATATAAATTTTATTTTCATGTTTGAAAGAGGAACAAGCAGATCAAAATACAAATTCATCTAACCTTCCCTGGGCATGTATTTTACAGTAAAATGTATTGCCTTCTAGGGATTTTCTTTTCACTGAGTAAAGACGAACTGAAACTCAAGATCTTCAATATTAAAGAAAAATTTGAAATGATCATGCTAGGAAGAATAAATCTTCCACAATAACTTCTATACTAACACGGATTTTCTGCCCTCTAGCTGACAGAACCTTCAGGTCTCTATCATTTGCCTATGTAGCAGTTACCTTTAAAGCTATCTTTTTAGTAGAATTGGAGAAGATGTGAGAATCAGAGGAATCTGTAAACTGCACACAGACTGAACTGCCAAACTGATGATGAGTAGTTACCTCAGGATCACAGGATAGTCACTTCAGATGAAAATCTGGTCATCTGTGTTATTAACAGACTACATATGTGGAAATGCAACACAGTAATGCAGTTTGTGAAAATATAACATGTTGGATAAATTATACTTGTTTATTAAAAAAAACAGTTTATTAACTTCTTTGAAGAAGTGAAAAATTTCCTATGATGAATCTTGCGGTTTATGCTAAGAGCAGTCAGAGAGGTCACAACACATACAGTACAACTGATTTCATAATCAGGAAGGTGAAACTAGCAGCAGAATTAAGTTGTATATTGGTATATACGTTTTTCAGCTTCAGACAAGTTTCAGCAGTCCTTCACTTTTATTCTCAGAAAAGACCATAAACAAAACTACACACACAAGTTAATTAATGAGGACAAAGAAATCTGAAGATCCAAGGAGATATGCTGAAGATTACTGCACTCTGATAATACAGCTAGGATTTCAATATAAATAGAACTGAAGTGACAAAGGCAAGTGTTCTCTTCGGAAAACAGGACAAGAAAGGACAAGATGTGGCTGAGTAGCTTTTGAAGTTGGGCTATCTCAGAATGGTCTAAAATGACAAGCAGTAAAGAGATTAGTTTTAAGTCTCAATGTCATTTTATGATTTTCATGGATTAAAACTGTATTTTTTGATTTCTTTTTAACCTTATTTCCAATGTTATAATCAATTAGTGAACTTTTTATTCTATTGTACTGTTGAATTTTTTTTTTTTCTATTTAAACTCATCTGTTTTTTAAACTGAACTCAGGGGTAACTAATAACTCTGATGTCATTTTTGCATCCATTGGGGATGTTAAAGTAAATAGAATTTTATGTAAAAAATGTTTTCTGAGTACTTGAAAATCAAGAAAACTAGTCGAGTTATATTTTCTTCCAAACCTTATTTTGCCTCACAGAGTTGATAATATTTGCTCTAGATATAAAAGAGAAGTTCCTTCCAGCACACATATTCTAACAAATACCTGGCCATGGAGAGACAGCTTGTGATGTCCAGAAATACTCATAGTCTTAAAGAATCCTTAGATTTACTGGGAAAATAAAAAACAAGTTAAATTGAAAGCTAGCTGAAACATTAAAGGGTTGAGAAAGATAGAATTCCAGACTATACATCAGAAAAGGAAGAAGAGTATTAGAAAAATAGGGTTGAAGTCAGGGTAAAAAAAACATACTTGAAGAAAGAACAATAAAGCATAAATTGTATAAAGTTATGGAAAAAAAACGGCAGGATAATAAATGTAAGCCAGCCAAATAAGAAGGGGGAGAAATAGTAGAATTTTATTTCTTAAAAATATTCTATGAAACAGATTTTTTGCAAGTAGCTTTGCAAAAATGTCTTCCCAATTCCTTAGTCCTTGGGAACACATCAGTCCCAGGGATATGTCTTGTTTTTCATTCTTATGAACATTTTTAAAAAGTAAAGAAACAGATTGAAGCAGGAAATTATTATTTCATACCATATTTAGGTTTAGAAAAAAATTTCCATTCTTCATGAAATAGAAAAGGATATCTGTTGAAAACTAGATTGCAGTACTAGAGAGAATTAAAATGTAAGGAATTGTAGATCACGCCTTTTTTATAAGAAAATCGGGCAGAGAGGAGACTTCTGTACGGGTATTCCAGACAGCAGTCCTAAAGGTGATTAGGGTTTTGAGCAGCCTGGTCTAGCAGAAGGTGTCCCTGCTCATGGCAGGGGGGTTGGAACTAGGTGACCTTTAAGGACCCTTCCAACCCAAACCATTCTGACTATGATTCCATGAAACACAGGACTGATAGATCTGCTGTAATTGGTAAGCCTCCCTAGTTTTGACCAGAAATTACATCACTCTTAGAATCATAAAATCACAGAATAATTTAGGTTAGAAAAAACCTTTGTAGGCTGCCTAACCTACCCCCTGCTCAAAACATATCTAATTAAATCAGGTTCCTCAGACCTGTGGCGGTTGAGTCTTGAACACCTTTAAGGACAGACATGCTACAGCCTCTCTGAGCAACCTGTTCCAGTACCTGACATCCTCATGACAATTATTTTGTAATATCTAATCAGTAGTTCGCATGTTCCAGCTTCTTTTTTTTCTCATCCTACCACTGCAGGATTACAAGAGGTTGTGTTGCAGCCATTGGCTCCATCCCAGTATATGTTTAATCACTGTAATTCAGCAACACATAAGCGTGAAGTAACTGTTTTGTTGTGGTCTTCTTTTGTTTGTGTGAGCACGTTTGTTTGATTACTAAGACATAAGATTTTAACATTACTGAGAAAATGTTTAACGTTGACAAATAAATATTTTCCAGAGGAAAAAATATTTTATTGAAAGACTGACTACTGAATCTAATCAGCATTCAGTATATGCCACTTCGATTAGCTCTTGAATAAGAAGTTATCTGAATGGCCAAGTACAATTGATGATTTCATGTTTTAAAAATCCCTAAAATCTTTGTGCTGCTGATTTCTTTTTAATTGAGTTCTAAAACACAGATAGCTGCACAGGGATAATGAAACTGCTGGGAACTCATTCAGATTCAGACTGCTAGCAGAAATATTTTAGTGACATAAGCTGGGTTTTCTGCATTGCTTTTTTCACCAGTATGCTGGAAATTCTTACCATGCACCTCTTTCAGTCAAAATGGTTCTTGAACAATGAAGCATTTCTTTTATTTTTTTTTTTTAAATTTTCCTTAACACTGTAAGACTATCAAAGAAAGTGTCTGGAGCCACTGCTTGTTCTTCCTTGATGTTAACTTCAGTAAGTAGTAGGGGCTTTTTGATGGCTTAATGAATGCAACTAATCATGCTAGACAGGCATCCAGCTATGCTACAAGTCTACTGTCGATAAGAAGTGTATTTCCTTCTATTGTGATTTAATGTCTTTTTTTTTTTTAAGATTTCTGAATCTTTACTGCATTTGTAATTTCTCAGTGTCAATCTGTCACTGACCTGGCCAATAACAGAGTTTCAAACTTACTGTGAAGGACTGTAGGAATACTTCCCCTCTCCACTTATCTCTTATCCTTTACATGCTGCCAGTGACACTAGTTATCAATTTTATCTCATCAGTTGTCATATTTATTCACACAACACCTTTCCTTAGCAGGCTGGAAAAGCCATAATCTTCATTTTTTTCTAACATCATACTTCAGACACTTTACAAGTATGCCACAACTATGAATTTATTATTTTTTCACCCTTATGAATTTTTTTTCCAACACTATTCTATTCCTGCACTTTCAGTCTAGAATCATCTGTCAGAAATAAGTATGGTTTGTTGCCTTAGACATTGCATGACATGAGTGAGAATAAGAAATTTTTAATCTCAACAGGCTGACTTCTTATTTTCCAGAGAGAATGGGTGGAATATTGGGAAAGAAAAACATTGATTTCAATTTAAAAGCTACCTTTATTTTTTCCCAAGAAAAATGTGGAGTCCCTCAGGGGTCAGTACTGGGACCAGTACTATTCAATATATTCATCAATGATTTGGATGAGGGAATAGAGTGCTCTGTCAGCAAGTTTGCTGATGACACCAAACTGGGAAGAGTGGCTGACACACCAGAAGGCTGTGCTGCCATTCAGAGAGACCTAGACAGGCTGGAGAGTTGGGCAGGTAGAAATTTAATGAAATATAACAAGGGCAAGTGTAGAGTCTTGCATCTGGGGAAGAACAACCCCAGGTACCAGTATAAGTTGGGGACTGAGCTGTTGGAGAGCAGTGTAGGGGAAAGGGACCTGGGGGTCCTGGTGGACAGCAGGATGACCATGAGCCAGCAATGTGCCCTTGTGGCCAAGAAAGCCAGTGGCATCCTGGGGTGTATTAGAAGGGGTGTGGTTAGTAGGTCAAGAGAGGTTCTCCTTCCCCTCTACTCTGCCCTGGTGAGGCCACATCTGGAGTATTATGTCCAGTTCTGGGCCCCCCAGTTCAAGAAGGACAGGGAACTGCTTGAGAGAGTCCAGCGCAGAGCCACAAAGATGATTCAGGGAGTGGAACATCTCCCTTATGAGGAAAGGCTGAGGGAGCTGGGTCTCTTTAGCTTGGAGAAGAGGAGACTGAGGGGTGACCTCATTAATGTCTATAAATATGTAAAGGGTGAGTGTCATGAGGATGGAGCCAGGCTCTTCTCAGTGACATCCAATGATAGGACAAGGGGCAATGGGTGTAAGCTGGAACATAGGAGGTTCCACATAAATGTGAGGAAGAACTTCTTCACAGTGAGGGTGACAGAGCACTGGAACAGGCTGCCCAGAGAGGTTGTGGAGTCTCCTTCTCTGGAGACATTCAAAACCCGCCTGGACATGTTCCTGTGTGACCTGACCTAGGTATTCCTGCTCTGGCAGGGGGATTGGACTAGATGATCTTTTGAGGTCCCTTCCAATCCCTAACATTCTGTGATTCTGCGTGATTCTGTGTGATTCTGTGAAGGGGGAAAAAATATTTTCCAACATCAACTACAAAATGCATTTATTTTCGAATCTGACTATTTCATGATAGAAGCAAATATTTTTTTCTAATTTTATTTTAGAAAGGGAACTACATATATGAAGTGTTTTATAATATTTTCCTGAAGACTGAGAGTTTTGTTTTTTTAAATAGTGTGTGAAACAAAGTTAAAATTAGCTCACATCTTCAACCTTTCAGTATTTTGGGGGGAATTTTTGCAGGTTTTAGATTCACTACAGTATTTCATTTCGGGTATGTTTACACCAAAGAAGCAGAGATATTATTTTCAGGCAGAGATTATCAGAAACTTTTAATTCAGACATGCTGCTTCTAGAAAGCAATTTACCTTATTGTCTGAAGGTATACCTGCATCCTTGTTGCAGTAATCCAAAATTAATTATGTACACTCAAATATATCTTAGTGCAGCAGTAAAACATATTTCATCCTAAATCAATCGTTAGTGAACAGCAAGGGTCAGCTGCTCCTTAAGAGCACCAGGAGCTAAGGATGATGCCCAGGGGGCTGGCAGAACAGGTCCTCATCAGCCAGGGCCCACCCTACAGCATACAGTGAGGGAGTAAGATCGATCTGGAGATAGTGGCCAGCTCTGGCCAGGAGTCTGGTCATAAAGATGTACCATGGGGATAAGGCAGGGCCAAGGTCAAGTCCAGAAGTCAGTCAATAGTTCAGAATTAGGCTCTGGTCCAGGACAGGTCTCTCATGATGGCAGCAGAGCCAGATAGGGCCAGGATGCCAGTCCATGGATTGGGGTTCTGATGACAGGGTTCCGTGGCCAGGCAGGGGAATAGATGTGGCTGAGCAGATCAACAGTCTTCCAATAAAGCTCAGAAAAGGGCTGATGGAGGAGCTGCAACAGAGCTGTTGGGACTATAGGTGTGACTGAAAGCCTCAGGTGAGGCTGTTCAGGCCCATTAAGGCTTATTAATGCACTCAGAGCTCTGACATAAGCCTGAAAATACTAATGCATCATGATGGCAAGTTTGATACTTGTTTGATACTACTCCAAATATAGACTCTGAAGGCAGAAGACCCCTTCACTAGCTGAGAAAGTGAAAAGCATCATTACTTTTCACCAGCCAAGCATAAAAACTTTATGAATTCCTTTATTACATAGAAAAAAAAAAAAAAAAAAAAGTTGAAATACATATGATCAGCTCTATGCTTATCAAATTTGATATAACCTATAGAAATGAATTTTAGGTAAATAGGCAATTACAATCATATTCTATGATCTCCCTGGAAAAAAGCGTCTAGGAAATTCTGAATAAAATATAAAGTAAATGTTTCATTTAATCTTTCTCCTCTTTGACTGTTTTTAAGACTATCCTCCAAGGTTCTGGATAAGCACAATTCATTTTGTATAGAAAAAGATAACATTCTTTTAAAAGATCTTTGAAAATTCAGACGACTGAGGTAATGGATCAAGGGAACTTTAAAATCATTAAATGGGAGTTAAAAGTGTAGGCTTTTTTTAACCAGGTGTGTACATTCTCTGTATGCATAATTCTCATCATTGTAATAGAATCTCAACTTTTTGCTCATAAGCCATCACAAAAATTTCATTGAATAAAGTGAAAGTTTCTTCAGTAGACAACATAGAGAGAGGCAAGCTCATATGTTTTGCAATATTTAAACACAATAAAGTCAAGTGACTTCTTCAGAAAAAAAAAGTAGTTTTCTTTTTTTACTTAAAAAGCTTTATTTTTACTTAAAAAGCTTTAATTTGATGCAGCGAATATAACCACTTTACTATGTGTCATGCAACTAATGTAAATAACTAAGTTAGATCTGTGCCTTGTAAAAATGTAAATGTTCCAATGCACTCAATACAAATGAGATTCTGACATGGAAGTACCCAAAAGCTGCCTGTTCGCAACCTTGTACTATGAGCTTCTTCGATGAGCATTCAGTACGTTTTCTCTCAAAAGAGTACATAACAAAACGTTATGTACTTACCTACCTATTATTTTGGGGGAAAAATTAGTCAGATTTGGGGGATTATGGATGGAGGGTTTTTTTCAGATAAAAGATATCTTTTACTGACAGTATTGCAAATAGGAAAGAGGGAGGAAATTAACTGACTTTAGAAAAAAATAATTTACTTGTACTGGCATGGACTGTTAAAACTGTTTAAGACAGTTTTGCGTCAAGTCAAAATTGGAATATATTCAGAAGAAAAAGGAGAAAGGAAAGAATGGCAAGAAACTGAAAGTATTTCCATTAGGGAAAATAAAGTGATATTTGACAGGGTGTAAGTTAATAGTGACAGCTTGTCAAACTTATCAAAAATGATGTGGATGCTGTTTGAAGCCACAAGATGTCTAAGAAGATAACATTAATAAGATACATGATCTTGCTGAACTCAGCACACAGAAACATAAGGTAGCAGATCTCTTAGTCATTATCCTCAGGGTTTATTCTCTCTCCTAGTGCTGTGGTATGCAACATCTATAACTTTTCTGTGTTAATATATAAAACATTTATATTTTAAAATATTTAGGAAAACTATATAATTCAATGCTAGAATGAATCACCAGTAATGCTGATTATCAGATGGCAACTGCCATGGTAAAACTAGAATCAAAAAGAGCTTTAAAATTTCCATCAGGAACTTCTGAAGAAAAGGGCACTGTCTGGACATTAAAGAAAAGGGCATTTAGACATGGAGAAGGTAAAACTGGGATTTGTTTCAAGCAAAGCTCAACTTTCTTGATTACAATGGGAAAATGCAAACAGCTCCAAATGGTGATTTTGTCCTCACTATTTTAGTTCTCTGATAAAGAGAATTAGCTTTGGAGGTACCTGTACCCTACCATTGCCTAAGCAGCTACATAGAATCTAACATTAAATGAAATAAATCTGATACTCAGTGATCCTCCCTAATTACACAGGAAATCAGTGGAGCAGTTGAAAAAGGGCAGGTACATTTCTTACATGTTTAGCAGAGAATATATCATGGACTATACCTTTTTTTATGCAATCATATCCATACATTTGAATCTTGATTGTTTACAGAATTAAATCATTCTTGAAATGTCACAAACCTGAAATGATGTTTATGAAGTTACCTTAGTATGTGACAATTCAGTCTGTCTCCATTGAAGTCAATGGCAGTTTCCCCTGCAATCAGATTAACAAGAGTTACTGAATATTCCCATGTTTCCCATCATTATAGACATACCTAGAGGGATATATGCAGCTGTAGGTGGATATATCAAGAACTGAACGATAACAAAAGCCTTAGACTCAAGCTAAATCTTTTTACAATCTCCGTAACATTTAGTTTGTGGTTGTTGTTGTTGTTACTAATTTTGCTTTCCTCTACACTTTTTAATCTGTCCAGAACTAGTGCTAAAATAAGATAAGAAAAGCTATTTTCACTACTTCCAAAACCAGTTGGTGCCAGAGAAAAGTCTGTTCTCATAAGTTTTCAGACTCAATTTTTACAGACCTCAGGGATTTAGCCAGCTCAGATCGCTCAGTGAACTTCGTTGTATGTATGTGAATTTAAATCAAGCTCTTGTACCTTTTAAAATTTTGCCCCTTACAAGCTCCTATTTTTATTTATGTATCCTTTTTATATGTACAAACAAGGAAGTATTGCTTTTCTTTTGTCTAAACATTTTGTTAACAAGTTAAAAATCTTAACATATTTCGCTAAAAAATTAATGTATATATCAGTTCTAAGATCGGGTAACATTAGTAATAGAGAAAAGATAAAACTTTTAATAAAGAGCTTTTGTGTCCAATTTATAGACAAAGAAAAAGAAAAATTCTTGTATACAAAAGTAAGCAAAAATTATTTAATAAAATATACTAAAAGAGCACAGACTGGTCTCTTTCAAAGCAAATACAGTTCATAAATAAACCCCTGTCACAGCTGTTACCATCTTTGATTATTCAGTAGAATATATAAAATACACAGTTCATAAAGCATGGGCTGATTTTTTAAAAAGCAGCTCAGAAACTGCTTGAATATTTGTGGAATTTAATGTCAGGAACTTCATTACCATGCTGTCCTTTAAAACTTTTAAACTACTGACTACGTGACTAAAAAATGCATCATTCACTTTTGAACGTGGAAACATAATGATAAAATTTGTAAAATGACAGTGAGAAAGCCAGTAATTGCAACCTGACTTAACTCAATTCTCAATCCAAATGTCTTCTTGTAGATAATGAGATATAACACTCTGCAATGCCCTGGATAAACTTCTGTTCGTGTCTGAGTGACAGCTATTTTAGCAGGAAAGCAATTAGAGAATTGTTCAGAAACCCAGACACTAGTAGTTGACAAGGTTAAGTTATTTTTATAAAAAATACAAGTTAATCTTGAAAAAAATAACATAGAGAGACCTTCATTTTAGACTCTGTGGTTTCAAAGTCTGGAACTCGTGAGATAGTTGACAACTGTGGATCATCTTTTATCTTGGAAAACAAACATGAGCTCATCTACAAGATCAGTTCAGAAGATAAGTGATATAAGGATGCTTTTTTTTTTTCCTAAATCCTAGATCCATGTGTTTTGATATACAAATTCTATTAATTATAAGTTATAATTTTAATAAGTTACAATTTCCTTCTTTTGCTCTTCTTTAAGAGATACTCAGTGATAAAAATTTATGCATAAAATACTTAAATAATGAAAAACTGGATGCAGCTGGATTTGCTTGCTTTATTTATCAAATGAGAAGCCTAAGCTAGTTAAAGAAATGTTGAATAAACAAACGCAACAGATGATCATCAACACAACTGAGCTAATCAGTGACGTCAAGATAGGAGGTAGCCTGGGCTGCAGTAATCACACACTGGTAGAGCTCACAGTCCTCAGCGATGTGAATCAAGCAAAGAGTAAAGTCTGGGCCCTGAGTTTTAGAAAAGCAAACTTTCAGTTGTTCAAGGAGTTAGCTAATAGGATCCCCAGGAAACTGCCCTCAGGGATAAGGGAGCAGAACAGAGCTGGCAGATCTTTAAGGACACTTTCCATAGAGCACAGGAGCTCTTGATCCCCAGGTGTAAGAAAACACGAAGGGAAGGCAAGAGACTGTCATGACTGAGATAAGACCTGCTGGTCAAACCAAAGGGCAAGAAGAAAATGCACAGGCAGAGGAAGCAGAAACAAGCATCCTGGAAAGAGTATAGGAATGCTGTCCAGTTGTGTAGGGATGGGGTCAGGATTGCCAAGGGGCAAGTGGAGCTAAACTTGTCAGGGAACACAAAGAATAATAAGGGCTTCTACAGGTGTCATCCAGAAAAGGAAGGTCAAAGTAAGTCTACCCCCTGATGAGCAAGACTAGCAAACTGGTAACAACAGACAAGGAGAAGACTGAGGTATTCAACAATATTTTTATCTCAGTCTTCTCTGGCAACCTCTCTTCCCACACCGCTCAAGTAGATGGACCACAAGGCATGGACTGGAGGAGCAAAGTCCCTCCCACTGTAAAAGAAGTTCAGATTCATGATCACCTGAGGAACCTGAACATTCATCAGTCTGTGTGAACTGATGAGAGGCATCCCAGAGTCCTGGGAACTGATGTAGTTGGCAAGCCACTCTCCATGATATTTGAAAAATCATGGCAGTCAGGTGAAGTCCCTGGTGACTGGAAAAAGAGAAACATTGCACCTATTTTTAAGGGTGGGAAGTAGGACCCTGAGAACTACCAACCTGTCAGCCTCACTTCTGTGTCTGGGAATATCATGTAACAGATCCTCCTAGAAGCTATGCTAAGACACATGGAGGACAGGGAGGTGATTTGAGACAGCCAACATGGCTCCACCAAGAGCAAGTCCTGCCTGACCAACCTAGTGACCTTCTAGGATGGAGTGACTGCATCAGTGGACAAGGGAAGAACTACGGATGTCATCTCTCTGGACTTCTGTAAGGCCTTTGACGTGGTACTCCAGAACATCCTTCCCTGGATTTGATGGGTGAACTGTTTGGTGGATGCGGAATTGGTTGGATGGTCGCATCCAGAGGGTAGTGGTCAATGGCTCGATGTTCAGATGGAGATCAGTGACGAGTAGTGTCCCTCAGGGGTCCGTACTGGGACCAGTACTGTTTAATATCTTCATCAACAACACAGAGAGCAAGATCAATTGCACCGTCAGCAAGGTTTTAGATGACAACAAGCTGAGTGGTGCAATTGACAAGCCTGAGGGATGGGATGCCACCCACAGGGACCTGGACAAGCTTGAGAAGTAGGCCCATGTGAACTTCATGAAGTTCAACAAACCCAAGTGCAAGGTCCTGCACATGGGTTGAGGCAATCCGCAGTACCAATACAGGCTGGTGGGATGAAGGGATTGAGAGCAGCCCTGTGGAGAAGGACCTGGGGCTACTGGTGGATGAAAATACGGACATGAGTTGACAATGTTCACTCACATCCCAGAAGGTCAATCGTATCCTGGGCTGCATCAAAATAAGTGTGTCCAGAAGGTCAAGGGATATGATTCTGACCCTCTACTCTGCTCTAATGAGACCCCACCTGGAGTACTGCATCCAGCTCTGGAGTCATCAGGAGAAAGACATGGACCTGTTAGAGCGGGTTCAGTGGAGAACCACAAAAACAATCAAAGGGTTGGAACACCTCTCCTATGAAAACTGTTGTGATTCTTCAGCCTGGAGAAGAGAAGGCTCTGGGAAGACCTTGCTGCAGCCTTTGAGTACTTAAAGGGGGCCTATAAGAAAGAAGGGAACAAACTTTTTAGTAAAACCTGTTGTGATAGGACAAGGGGTAATGGTTTTAAATGATAAGAGAGTAGATTTAGACTAAAGATGGCATTTTTTATGCTGAGGGTTGTGAAACACTGAAACAAGTTAGCTCAGAGAGGTGGTAGATGCCCCACTCCTGGAAACATTCAAGGCCAGGTTGGATGGAGCTCCGAGCAATCTGATCTAGTTGAAGATGTCTCTGCTCATTCCCACTACCTGTGGATTCTCAATATATATGCAAAATTAGGCAGCATTTCTCTCAAAAGTGTCTATTCCAGCTGGTGCCTCTTGCATGGTACATCAGCTCTCTTTATTGCATCACTCTGCCAAATATAACTGGTGGCATCTATTCTGTCAGAGCACAGAAACAAGTAGTGCATCTACAGATACAGGCCAATGCACTCCATAGCATTTTTTCTGTCCAGGGAATTGGAAAAAATAGGATTAACTAAACTGTCTCAGTGGATGCACTAACACGGTTCCACTTATTCTAGTGATTTCCTGCCAAAGGACTGCACCCTGCTAAATGAGAAGGGAACGATGACAGAGCCCTTGCTAAAGCAGCAGTGAGATGGGGCATGTGGATGAAATCATTATCCTGAAAGTAACTCAAAAAAGGGTAAGAACAACTGCTCTAAAAATCTGCAAATAACTTTGTGGCAATGGCTCACACAGCACTGAACTGACATTGAGGGACCATTATTGAATTTAGCCTTTCATTTCCTGTTTCTCTAGACTATGAATTTTTAGTAATATTGGGAATAAAATTATTGATGCTCGACATTTAATACACCTGATTCTTTTCCACAGCAACAATTGTTCAAAGAACATAAAAATATTCCCTTTTCTCAAATGAATTTTGTGAGGATAAATTTATTCATATATATATGAGATGCTCAGCATCTAGAGCTGGGAACCATAAAAATAGTTTGTAGAAGAAACAGTGTTTGTTTTACTTCTCTGCTTTGATAGTGTAGTTGTAAAGCTTATGGCTCCGATTCTGATCTCACTTACGTGACTGTAAATCAGGCCTATCTTCACAGCCATGCAGTTGCTGGTGTAAATGAATATCAGAATTAGGTGTTATTAATTAGAGCCACAAAGATGATGAAGGGAGTGGAACATCTCCCTTATGAGGAAAGGCTGAGGGAGCTGGGTCTCTTTAGCTTGGAGAAGAGGAGACTGAGGGGTGACCTTATTAATGTCTATAAAGATGTAAAGGGTGAGTGTCATGAGGATGGAGCCAGGCTCTTCTCAGTGACATCCAATGATAGGACAAGGGGCAATGGGTACAAGCTGGAACATAGGAGGTTCCACATAAATGTGAGGAAGAACTTCTTCACAGTGAGGGTGACAGAGCACTGGCACAGGCTGCCCAGAGAGGTTGTGGAGTCTCCTTCTCTGGAGACATTCAAAACCCGCCTGGACATGTTCCTGTGTGACCTGACCTAGGTGTTCCTGCTCTGGCAGGGGGATTGGACTAGATGATCTTTTGAGGTCCCTTCCAATCCCTAACATTCTGTGATTCTGTTATCAGATAAATCCTTAGCTACTATAAGCTGTTGTGGATCGATTCCACACTTCAGATATAAATGAGACACAACAGTTTATAGCAAATGAAAATGTGCCCTTATTTATTTTCTCTTTTTAAATCACAGACATTACAAACTCCTGGTGATACCCTTCCCTTGCCCATCCTTGCCCTAGGTTTTACTGTGTGGTGTACAGCCCGTGTCATGTGGTGAGAATTTTGTCCTTTCCGTATTAATATCATGGTTACATACAGAGTTAACAGATTTCTTATATAAGATGACCTAACACTAAGGTGGTAAGTCTTGATCCAAATTTATATTAAGTCAGTGGGAGCATTGCATTGATTCCAGGTGAATTTTTGCTTTATACCATAGCATGACAAATCTAAGAGCTCAATCTAATTGCACACAGTTTGAATAGTCAATAAAGTGTAGAATAATATTTATCCTGAAGAGTGATAGTTTATTACGTATGTGGTGACAGCAAGGACTGACAGTAGCTTTGATGGAATCTAGGGATTGGCATCAACTTAATATGATACAAAAATTATTGCTTTCTGTAATCTCCCTTTAGAATAGTACCTCTGTATTGACTGCTTTCTTGTTGCTTAATAACAACTCTTGTTGCTTAATAACAAGACATGAAAAGTATACTCGATTGATTTTAGATAAGTATCTTATAAATTTGTCTTGAATTTTCTTATTCTACAACAACACAGGCAGTCACTTGTAAAAATTCTAGTTTCCACTGACTGTGGTATTCCTAGATATTACATTCCGTGGCATATTTTTTTTCCTGGTTAGACCTTGCTGTCTGTAAAGAGCAATTCGGTGGTACTTCAGAAAACAAAAAATCAAATTAATTAGTGAACTAACAACAACCTTCAATGGGAAATAATGAGGATACACTCATAATGGTAGCAGTGTTGCTGTCCGATTACACTGGGTGTCTTGTGTTCCAGGCAAATGTGGTAAATACATGTGTAATTTTGGTTTGTGCTTTGTTGCTTTAGCTCTTTGAAAGAATATCATGCATAACATATTTCAGTATATTATGCAGTGCAAACAATAATAATGTTAACTTTATTAAGATGGGATGACTTATGCATGAGAAACATCAAGTGTTCAGAATACTAAGGAAGCTGAAGTTCGTTATGTTCATAATATTCTTTTAACTATTCTTTCCCTTTAAATGGGTGTCTGGTCAAAGTGATATACCTAGGTAATGAGCTTCAAGGTTGTCCTTTCCGTAAAATTATTCTTGATACTTCCTTCTGTCCAAAGCATGGAAAAGAGACTACACCTCTCTTTTACCTATCCCATTCCTTTACTGCTTTCTCCACAACATACAACAAGAAATTGGTGTATTTGAGTCCTCTCAAGTAAAGGAGGAAATTGGATCCACATCTGTGTGTAAAGTAGAAAAGAGTGTTGTAATCAGACGGCTTTGCTAAAGTAAATCTCATTTTTCATCTATGTTTTGAAAAAGTGAGACTTTTTCAGATCTCTGAAAGAAAGGATGAAACTGCTAATGGTTCAGGTTGCACACCTTCAAACATAAATGTTTTCCCTAACCTGGATGTATGTCCAGTATGAGGTTTTTGATTCCTGTCTGTATCTAACCTTTCTGTATTGGCTAGTGTCTTATGGCTTCCTTCATGTTGTAATTTCAGCATGCTGATTTATTTTGTATCTTGCTGTATTACTTAATTCCTTCTGTTTCCATGGAGCCTAGACACCCAAGACATGGTTCTGTATTTCACATTGAATGTCAGTTATAAAATATCATGTCACTTCTTGTTGTTCAAAACATTTATGTGATATAGTTTTCTCTCTTTACGTGATTTTCTCAAATACTCAACCTTCACAATAATTTGCAATCCTTCAATACAAAATTAACAATTTCAATAAATTTCTTTTTTTATTTGAATGTCTCCTGTTCTACACTTTCTGAATTTCTAGGCACCAATATCTTAAGTGACAACATTAAAATTTCTATCTTCTATATATGAATTTTACTGTGTTTTGCCATTTTAGATGTTCTATAACTGTGAACCCAGAAATGCATGTATTTCCTTTAAGTCCTGTATCATAGCTGCCAGTCTCATGCAGATATATCAGATGTCCCACAGCAACTTTTAACAGATACGTATATTCAGGGAATTGAATCAAGTATGGTCAGTTAACTCACTCTTTAGGCTTCACTTAATGCATTGACTTGTTGTTTTTTTTCCATTTGGACAAACACAATGGTGCTTGAGGTACCCTTGAGTATAAGAGATATCTGCATAGACCTATGTAAGTTGCAGACTGCTGTAGAAGTGGCTAGAAGCCAGGTGAACTACAACAGGACATCTCAAATGAATTGGATCCTTATATCAAGGCACGTTAATTGAGCTCCACTGACGAGAGAGAGCACAGATGCCTATGTTGTGTACAGACACCTGGATATGTAGGTATCTGAACTTGAACCTGAATCCTATATCAATCACAAAACATAAATTAAGTCATGCAGCTGTGTTTCTTAAAGCCTAAATTTTTGGGAATTAGTCTAAAACAAAACAATCAATAAAAACGAAAGTAACCAAAGTAACCAAAGGGAACCAAAGTAACGTAACTGCAAAAATGAAACTAAAAAAATGCTGTAATTGATACCTCCTCAGGATAAATTAGTCTCCATTCTGTCCATAGGGGGAATTTAACATCTTTGGAATTATGAATTTTGGAAGACAGTATATCCAGTAAGAGATAATTCATAGGAAAGTAAACTATTTTTGTAGGAGCAATCCATCATTCCTACAAGTGATTATGTCCAAGGCAGTGCCTGTCCCCACTAGTTAACACATGCAACAGGCAGGTAAATAAAAATTGCTGCTCTGTGGTCCCTATTGAAGGAATCATCTTTCACAGGGACATTTTCAGTGAACACCAATCCAGGACAAACAAGTGAAAAATTATGAAAGAGGAGATGAAATATATGACAGCATCATTAGATAGAGAATACCTCATGAAATGAAGAGATAAACAAAGACCTCAAAACAGACTTTAGGAAGAAAACACAGTCTTAAAATTATACGCATTTGAAAGAGAGAATGTTTGTGTGGGGAAGGTTTGTATATAAGCTATCAGTTCCTACAAAGATTGTTCAATTATACTTTTGAAGGGTAAATCATGAAAACAGACATGCAGCTATATTAACAGTACTATGCAACATCAACACTCTGGTACTTGATAATCTTTACTTGAGCCATCTGTCCACAGAAAAACAAAAAGATGATGAAAACTATGCAACAAAATCTACTCAGTCAAGGTAGATGGCTCATTTAGAAAGCGTCTCAGCTCAGAAGTTTTAAACTTTTTTACTAAATGTAGAGCTGAGAGGAGTATGTTGTTCAAAGAAGAAAAGCAGTGATTGTTTAATGATGTTTTGAATTCATAAAGGGTAAAAAAGCCTTTTAAAGTGTTTTTTAAGCTAGGATGAATGCATTTGGTAAAGACAGAGACTCATAAGCAATGTGTGACTGTTCCATGTCTGTTTCTCACTGTTGGTTCCATTCACAAAGAAGAGATCCTGCAGGCATCTGAATGCTTTGCAGTAATTATCTCCAAATGTTTGATATTTATGAAAAATGCAATTTACTGTAGGGAGTACTTCACTACAAAGTAATGTCACAACAGTACATTCTAACATTGCTATAATTATCAGCCTATCGCTGATTCTCATTTTTTCACAGGCTTTTCTTACAAAAACTTGCTCAAGGCTGATATTTAACATTGGGATCAAACTGGGAAATTTTCCCCACATCTAAGAATGGAGATCTCACTTGAAAATTCAAGGATCAGATCAGAGCTGCCTTTTTGAATAGAAACACTAGATCCAGCCCACACTGTCTTTTAACAGCACCACTTCACTATGCCAACTCTGAAATAATGCCCAATAGTTAAGACAAAATGCTGGTGTAGCTACTTCAGAAAATGCCACAGAAAATGGGGTTTATTATTAGTAATGCAAGTCTAGACAGTAGGCAGCCTTCTCATGGAAAGAAGCCTGAAGCCTACTCAAGAATTGCATAGGCTGCTGTTTCTAGAGGGAATCAGATAGACCCACGGCTGCACGTGGCAAATGTGTCAGATTTGTCAGGGGTCTGTGTGCCTTTGGGTGGGTATTCTTCCCTGATCTCCATAGAGGAGCTCCATGGGGATAACCAGGTATCATGTCTTTGCAGAGAGACCACAGTATAACACTCCAATAAAATGACAAGTTCACAAATACTTTGCTTGAGAGGTTATTTTCACAAAGAAATTTTTGTCTGAAGACTCCTTTAAGGAAATTGCTAAGCTGGTCCTGCTTCTAAACCACTAGGCTTCTTTTGCCCAGCTGAGAATAAAGCAAGTGAATAAAATATACTTATTGCATGATATAATTAACATTGGGCACTAGTGACTTTGAGGAATTTTTTTCCTTTCTTTTGTAACACTGGGGAAATAATATATTAATTGCAGGGGAGTGGGGGACTATTAAGCATAGCAATTACTTCACACAGTAGTTTATTTTAACAGTTGGAAGTAGTTTAGTCCCACATACCAGAATCTAAAGCCTGAAGAAAATGAGAAAATGCTCTTTAGTAGGAAAATTTTGATAATTCCTAGGACGGTAGTGCTTGGAGGTAGAACTCATGTCTTCTGTTGATCTTGTATGGTTTGCCCCTTTGAGGTTCATGTCCTGGAACATTAAAGCTCAAATATTCACACCAACCTGAGATAACTGGTAGGTCTTAGCTAAAGGAATTAACTTTGGAAGACAGTTTCATCAGATAATTCAGATTGTAAGTGATGGACTAAAGTTAGCCAGAGAATCTGGTCTTAACTGTACTTTATAGATGGTGGAGCACAGGCTAAGAATACATACCCCATAAGAAAGTCATTTGCCATTGAGAAAGATAAAATTTTGATAACTGAAGTTTAAATATTCATAAGGCACTGAAAGACCTAATTTGGACCACAAAAGCAAACAATATTGGTAAAAAATATGATCTTGAAGAAAGAAGGTGAGTTCAAAAGTGACTTATACTCCTGGGTTCTTCTCCATAAGCACATGAGTGAAGTCAGGAAAACTGATACTTACGTTAATACCAAGAAACCAGGTGAAGGCCATAAGTAAGTACCATACTTAGACATGTACATCTCGCCACACACATTGGAATAGAGGGAATAGAAATGCAGCAAATGAAAGTTCAAGAGGTATTAAGTGCTCAAAGTCAATTTAGATTGAACATGATGAGTAGGGAATAAATATATATCTAATAAATAATAATAATAAATAGATATCTAATTTTAGTGACAGTGAAAGTTTTTTGGGTTTTTCAGTCCATTTCTAAGGCAATAACAAATACTTCATTCATAGATATATTTTGAGGCTTAACATTTTAACGTTTAAAAACCTCTTCTGTCCTTGACTTTAAAGTATTACAGAAATGTGATTTTTTAAAGGACTCCCAAAACAGAGCGCTGTGAAAGGAGTCTGTGTCAACTTTGCTTTTAACCTGCATTCTAGAATGGGGCTCCTTCCTCCTGGCTGCTGTCACAGGTGCAAAACACTGTTCTATAGCATCAGGAGGGTGAAGTAAGGACAGACTGTGATCTTAGTCTTTCAACTGTAATTCTGGTTGGTTGCTTTCTTTAGACTTCATTCAAGCCCTTTGGGGCTATTTTCTAGGCAGCCATGCACAAAGTTGTAGACAGCCAGTACACATTAGTTTTAATGGACATTTTCTCCTTCTACACACAGCTTTTAAACCTCGTTTGCAATCACCTGTTAGAAGCTCAAAAGTAAAACAGTTTTATGATTTTCCTCTTGTTAAACTGACAAAAAAAATTGCAAAGCATGCACAACTTATACAACTGTATTGATGTAAATAAGTTCTATTATCTGTATAGAGATGCACATGTAAAATCCACTAAAGAATAGCTATAAAATATCTGCATCATTTTTATTAACCACAGAAAGCTGACATTGAGGCACACTGCTTCGGTCATGCACTGCTCTCTGAAAACAAATGTACTGATCAGAACATACAGTCATTTCATTGTATCCAGCCTTTATCCAGGCAGTTTCTTAACTCTGACCTGGTATTTTTTTCAAAAATATATTGACATTACATTACAGCAGCTTAGTAAGTTTTATAAATCAGTAGACATATAACCAAACAATAAAATAATTCATATGATCTATACTACTTATCATGTAATTTAGTAGTGTACAAATTCAGAGCTGTCTTCTTTACACATTCATTTAATATTTTGCCAAACAATTTCCATTGCTGTGGTATTAATAAGCGATAGTCGCTCACATGTTTTGTAGGTGACTGAAAAATCCAAAAATCTTTCAGCTGTAAATCATATGTTTAAATGATCATTGTTCTCAGATTGTCTCCAGCTAAAATAATAAGGATGATATTTACAATGGTAGCAGATTTAGGTGTGGGCGAGAATTGTTTTTCCACTCCTAAAAGAATTTGTTATTACTAATTTGGAAGTTCAAAGGTGTCAAAACAGCCCATTTCAACAGCCTGATATTTTGTCTTTCAAAATAGGAAATTAATTTAAATTGGCCTTTTCCCTTTCCCCCTTTTTGTTAATTTTTGTTTTCAACTAAACAAAGGTGTGTCAAAAATTTCTGAAGCACTGTACACAGCATTCCTTTTATCCCATTCTTCAAGTTCAGGGCTAAGTATTTTGCAAGTCTCATGATGAACATAGTATACGCATTTATTTACAAACCTACCATATGGTCTCTTTATCTGAGGTTCATTCATCCAAAGTCGTCCTTTCCATGTAGGTACTAACTTTTTAACCACTTGATTGACTGACAGTTTCTGTATTTCCCTCTGCATCCATAATTATCTGAACAGTAGAATGATTTAACACTTTAGACCAGTGTCACACATGCCTAAGAAACTCACAAAATAATTTTGCTGTTATGAACTTAATTATAGGCAGGATCATTGTCCTGAGGTCACTGTTGCATTTTATATCAGTGCCACAGAAAGCAGTTTTACTGCTTATTCCTAAATCAATGATGAAAATGTATGTCTTACAGGGGCAAATAACATCAGTTGTTTCCAGCTTCTGCAAACTCCAAATATGCAAAGCATGTCCCTCCTATGTCAGTTTGTAAATACAGAGAGGGGAAGTGAACTTTTTCTATTCTTTCTGCAAGAAATGTTTGATAATACATTTTAAAATTATAAGGCATGGAACCCATGCCAAGGGTGATGCCAGCAGCTCTAGACATCATAAATTTCCACGTTTGAGATAGACACTTGAGGTTTCTTTTTATTCAGTGTAGAGAATTAGGTATACTGAAGAGCAATTCTGATCAGGACTATTAAGAAATAGTTCACAACCCAAACCCTGTTATTTTTCTCCTTTGGCCACACAGGATGTTGAGCTGACCAGCTTAGATGCATAATCTATGGCTGGTCAGGTGCAACCCAAATTTAGTAACTTTTGTATCACCTGGAAAGTAGCTACCCATGTTATAGCTAAATCATACCAGAAGTGCAAAAAGATCCCAGTCAATCTAGGTAGGCCAGTTCAAATGCTGCAAAGATTGCTGCAGCAAGTGTAGAGCCACATGAGTGCAATGATAGCCATCTTTTGCGCAGAAACTTTATAACTGCTTCCAAGCTGTCCTGAGCCCTTGCCAGTGATCACAAGCTATCCCAGCAGTCTTTGCGTCATGCACCCTGGCATATCTGAAGGGCTCATTAGTTTAGATACTGTATACCAGGAACACAGGCTCAGACCCGAAGTGGCTCCGTGCATTTGGACAGCATAGCATTTTTTATGGAGCCAAATGGGCTGTACATGGGGCTGATCCTGAGCAAGTTAGCTTAGTATGGAAACCACAACATTACCTCTGTTTTTGAAACTCTGCCAAGCTCCAATTAGCATCGATAATGAAGGGTTGACTGTATTGTGGTTACATTAACAGAAGGGATAAACTCATTCTGAACTCAGTGCTGTTGGGACTTCACTGCTTCTGGCAGGTGTGCTGGTTCAGGTGTCTCTTGACTCCACTGCAGGCTATACTGTAAACAGCCTCAGTGGGATTATAGATGCTAGCAATTCACAGAATAGTGTGGGAAATGTTTCTCAAAAATCTAGGTGAAAAGCATATGAAATACAGTATTTAATTCTCACTTGAATCTCATGAGTCATATTTCTTGTTTGCAGATTACATAAAATTACCTTTAAAGGTAAAGTGAATAGTTAGTTTATCAAAACAGTATATATGTATCTGCTTATCATCATCTTTTTACAAGCCATTACATCTGATATATTTTGAATCAATACGTCCATTTAATATATCTTTCTCATTTTTTTTCCTCACTTTACAGCTAATATGCTTGAACTGGTCAAGAGAAGGTGGATTTTTACATCCATCTGTCTTTCACTGCATTTTAGTTTCTCTTAGTCAAAAAAGAAAAAAAGAGATGTTCTAGTTATCACAAAAAATAACAAATATTCACAGAAGTGAAAGAGTGCTAATGAATACAACCATTTTGGCCAGTAATCTACTCAAGAAATGTAGATGCAACTCTATTCATAATTTATAAAGAAAACCCTAAAATTTCTGTGGATGCTTTTCTGTTCTGAGAAATAGGTTGACATTTTTTCTGATTTTATTTTTTATTTTGCTTTTCTTCTAATTTATTTTTAAATTGAAGAATATCTGACTGGTTATATAAAAAAGATAAGCAAAATTCCAATTTAGTCTTTAAGATCCTACTAAAGATACTACTTTTATGATACTACCAAAGTAGAAATAAACAAAACCAATGAGTCCTCTTAAAGAGGAAAAAACAAAGAGATTAAAAGAATGGTTTTCAAATTGCCTAAATAAGATCTCATAAGAAGAAAATAAACCAGGAAATTTATTAAATGATTTACCAGCCTAAACTAGATACTTGTTTGTCTAACTTATAATAGTAGAATACATCTAAAGAATATATTAAATTATATAGGAAAAAATTGGTACCCCTAAAATGCAGAATTTTGCAAGGAGGACAAGCAAACAGGAATGAGTTTAGAAGAAATGCTCACAAATAGGAATAAGAACACCAAACTTTCTAAAAAATTAATGTCTTTTAGAAACAATGGTACTTTGTGACCAAATTCTATGCATTAAAATGAAAAGTTCTAATTAAAATGTAATTATTAGTTTTATTTTACAACTTTTTTAGTAATACACGTGGCTACTCATACCTTATAGACACTGTGTACAGATCAGAGCAGGCACAGAGTAAGACATCATGGCACAGAGTAAGACATCATGGCCCAGAGGTCGCCATCCCAGGCTGATGGACGCGTTTGCTGCTTTCCTGTTTGCAGGTTCACAGCACTGCCTTTAACACTCACATATAACACATAAACCAGGACTCTCAAAATATAAATACAGTTGGCCAAGACCTGCTCCTCCTCTCTGACTGATCATGATTGAAGTTCTCTAGTGGAAAACACGTGTGCTCTCACTCTCCAGATGCACAAGTACACCCGTATTCTCAGGTCCCTTTAATACCCATCTAACATCCCTGCCAGTATCTCAGGCCCCTTCACCCTCTGTATAGGTCTCCTCCTACTCACTCGCTTGTCCATCTTGATGTTTACCAGGAAATATCCATTTTACTTCTGTGTAAATCCTTAGATCTCTAGCCTCCATTTACTAAAAAATTCGTAAGGTTGCACCTTAGAAGAAAACAAACATAAAGATATGACTGAAAAGTTCCTGTGTTGATTAAAGAACTTATAACTAAAAGAAGCTTGAGCAAACAGCAAGTTCCACCCTCACCTTGACGTGCTCGATTTTTTGGTGTCCCTGGAGATATTTTTTTATTAATCCCACTGAGAAAAACCTGTTCTGAATTACAGTCCGTAGTGTGCATCTATATACACACAAGAGATAAAATTAAGTCCTCTCCTGATGCTATTGCATCATCACCAGAAGCTAGACTACTGTGTATGATCTCCAAAATGCTTTCTTCAAAAAGCTTAGTAATGATAATGAGAAAATCAGTCAAACTCTTTGCACCTTTTTGCACCTTTTGCTTGAAAAGAGAATATAAATTCTTTCAAGCAGAACATGTTTTCCACTACATTTTTACAAAGTCTTTTCAAAATAGTACCTCAGCCAGAGCCATTGTATATGCTACAAATAATAGCACTTACAGCATTAATAGGCTGCTGTCTTTTTTCTCTGAAAAATTTTCACCCAGAAATTCTGGCACTTTGTAATACAGTGCTACTTCAATTTTGAAAGCTTGTGATAAAACTAACATTATTCTGCAGAACATAGCAGTATGTTACTGTTTTGCCAATTACTAGGCCTAGTACAAAGGACACAGCCAGCAAAAAGCAATCCAGTAAGTAGATTCTATTGCACATAGAGGAGTCAGTATTTAGGGGACCACTGGGGGTACAAACAAGTCAGATAGATCACAAGTAATAGACATCAACCCCAGCAACCCCAAAAATGACATAGCACGACCAAGAATGGATGGAATAAACAAAGATACAAGGTATACCATGGAAAAAATGGGAGACAACTAAGTCAATAGGGTGATCACACACAATAGAAGTAACCCCATGTTGCCTCCCCACAAAGCCCGCATTTGTAAGTGCCAGACCTGACTGCAATCCAGTTGCATGAAGAGTCAGGAGGTCCTTCCCCAACAGGAAACTCTGTGAAGTGCTTCCAGTTCACAGACAGACACTCCAACTCTTCCTGCAAGTGGTCCCAGCTTTTATGCCCAAAGCAGGACACCTGGCACTCATTTACCCAATGAAGGGCACCTGGGGCTTGTTTACCCAAGGGCTTTCCCTACAAGGTCAGCTGCACCTTGGAGGAAAGCCAAAAGGCAAACTCATCCCCTCCTCTTAAAGGACCATGGGAACCACCCATATGTCAACCTTAATTCAGGGCTTGGGGTTCAGACCCCAGCACTTCAGTTAGTCAGCCCAACAGATGAGAGATGAATACTGTGTTTGTGTTGATGTGCATCTTGTATCTACAGGTCATTTCCTTAAAGATATTTTAAGCTCACATTTGCACTCAGAGGACAGAATCTCTTGGCTACTGTGATGAAAAAATCCTCCTCTTCTGTGATGGGACCTTTATCCTGTCTTACAACACCTTTTTATCTGATGTAGACAGGCTCATCTAGAAAAGGCACTACTGGCATATACATCTAATCCTAAATTAAAGAATATTGTCAAACCTGTTGTAATCTGAAATACTGTTTTGAAGCCTGAGAGGTAATGCAGAGATACCTGACGACATCAATAAATTATCTCAGGTGCTAGTATAATTCCCCTTATGGTACTGTGAAGAACCTTGATGAAGTAAGTTAGCCCATAGGTTGCTGCAGGTACATTACTGATAATATCCACACTGTTTTAGTTAACATGGTATCTTACTCTATCCTGCAAGGCTGATAGATCTAGAATTTTCATCTTCAGTTCCAGCTTCCTGTTTGAAATGGAAAAGAGAATTTCACTTTTCAAAAAACAAAAAAATTACTCCTCATTTTAAGTCAAAACTGAATAAAAATTTTTTCAATGTTTGAAAATTGTTTACATAGCCTATTTTCCAACACCTTTTTCTCTCTTTTCATACATGCCTGCAGCTCTGGACTCTGCTGAGACAAGAACTGGAAGTTCTGAAATATCAAAACAAAATCTGTTCACACAAGATTTCCAGTAGAATGTTACACATCAGAGAAGGAGTTCACAATTAACAAATGAACCTCAATATAGAATCTTTTGAAGTTTCTCCATTCTTATTGGTGGTGTTATAGCAGCCCTGTTGTTTATTGTGTTGTCTTCTCTTTCTAAATTACATTTCCATTTATTTTTTCCTTTGGGACATTTAATGTAAGTTACTGCATGCTCTTCTGACTCATCCTCAGTCTTCTGGTTCTGAGAACTGAAAAAACTGAAAAACAATATTCAGACAGATTTGGTAACTGAAAGAAGTATGCTTTCAAACACTGTAATTATATAGGCTGTCAGTGTTCTTTTTCAGACTCTTCAGCATTAGAATTCTACACAGTACTGCATGTTACATATTAGCTTAAGTTTTATTCTTGGACTTTCTTTCTATTTTCACAATCCTTGTTATCCAATAACCAACCAGACAGGTCAACTCTCACAAAGCCTCTATATCTTTCTTTTTTTTTAACTACAGAGAAATAATCTAGTGGAAATTTAACATATTGCATAAAATTCAAATGAGAAGAGTTGTCCCACTTCACGTAAAAGTTAAAGAAATGCCTAAAGTTCTTTTCTTCTAGACTGAAAAAAAAAGTCATCCATTTCAGATTAATTTACAGCAACACAGCCCCAAAGCAGTATCTCCCATAACTAATTTTAGGGCACTTGCTTATCATGTGGGTGCCCTGATCCAAATCTGCTTCATTCTAACTTAGAGAACTTGTCCTGAGGTTTCATTCTCCCACATAAATGTCACAACCTCTATCATACAGAGTTATTTATGCACTCTCTGTTCCTATAAATATTTAATTAGTTACATAAAGTGAAACTGTTCCAGCAAGGATGATAAAATCACACTTACAGTAGCATGCAACTGAAAGCTTTTGTATATACAATAAAAGAAAAATTCTGAACCCATTTTTTCTGTATTTCAAGTGAAATCTGTGACACTTTACCTTCTTAATTATTAAGAAGAGAACTCTGCTTTGTCGAGCAGCTGATTACATTGATGACAGTTCCTTTGAAGTTTGTGCATTACTGCCCAGAAATCACACCCTCAACATCTGTCACGTTATCAGATAAGTCCCATTCATGAGACTCTTATTTTGTGAGCATTACCTGCACATCCTTCGTTTCTGACCTAGTCTCATGTGGCTGCCAGGAATAGGATTTAGGAGGCTATATGAGTATGCGGGATCACTCTCAGTAGTGTGAGAAAAGTGTGTGAGAAACTAATCAGACCCTTTAATCTGTTAGACATGAAACTAAAGATTATAACTGCAGGTTTTGGGGCAGGATTTTTTATTTCTTCAATCTTTTCTCCTATACAAATTAAAACAAATTTCTGACTGTCCCAGTAGACCAAAATGCAGAGTTATAAACGCTGAAAACAAGGACTGAGTTCTTTTCGCAGCCTGCTGTCATGGTTCCGATAAATATTATCGTACCAAATTTTAAACTCAAGGCATTTATAGCAAAGAGTAAGCAAGATAAAATATTTAGTGCTACTAGACCTTGAGCTTCATCTTTAGAGTGTTTTGTGCCTTCTGTGACTAAAGCTATTTGATTTACTTTTACCTGTGTCCAGTTGCTTAAGTATATTTCTGCCTTGAAATACGTTTTCAATAAAAAGTAAATATGCTTATTTCATTGACTACTTGTTGTGGTGTGACCCCAGACAGCAACTAAGGACCACACAGCCACACTCTCACTCCTCCCTGTTGTGATGGAGGAGAGAATCAGAAGGGTAAAAGTGAGAAAACTTGTGAGTTGAAATAAAGACATTTTTATTGGTAAAGCAAAAGCTGCGCACACAAGCTAAACAAAACAAGGAATTAATTCACTACTGCCCATGGGCAGGCAGGAAGGCAGTGCTGCATCACATGTAATGGTTACTTGGGAAGACAAACACCATAACTCTGAACATCCTCCCTTTCTCCTTCTTCCTCCAGCTTTATATGCTGATCATGACATCATATGGTGTGGAATATCCCTTTGGCCAATTTGGATCTGTTGCTCTGGCTATGCTCCCTTCCAGCTTCTTGTGCACTCACAGACTAGTAAAACATGGGGTCCTTGCTTTCTTAGCAACAAATAAAAACATCAGTGTATTATCAATGTTTTTCTCATACCAAGTCCCATATTAAATCCAAAACTAAGAAAAAAATTATCTCTATCCCAGCCGAAATCAGACACTACTCTGCACTATGTAACTTTGTTGCATGGAAGTCTTTGAGGATTTCAGGACTAATAAAATGCCATAAACTGTTCTTTCAGATATAGAGTCTTCTCCCAGATTAAAGAGTCTAGTGCTCCATTGGTATATTCCTAACTCAGATGTACATTTATTCAGATCAATTCTAGAAAGTAGGTACGTTAAGGTAGCTGTAAAACATTTGTTATTATAATTGAGATTCAAACCAGAACTGTTACTACAGTTAAATTAACACAAGAAACAGGTCTGTGTCATATATACTTTAGGCATCCTCCCTAGGACAGTAAGTGCCATTTATACTCCACTTTTTAGTGATAACACCATTCAGAAACAGAATAACCTTGAGAAAAGGGTATTTGAACTTGTTATAGGAAAAGAAAAGCAAACAAACCTACAAAACAATGTGTCATGCATTCTTTGTATTTTTTTTAAGATTATACGTGTTTTTATGACTGAAATGTTGTTGGTTTGTTTATTTTTTCTGGTAACACTCTGTGCAGTAAATGCCTACATTCTACAGTAGTTACTATTAACATTATTTATTAAAATTACACAATTTGGATTTAAGTCCACACACACTGAACAGAAAATCAGCTCCGCATAAATCCACCCAAATTTTTACAGTTCTGAAAAGACTTTCTAACTGTTTCTAATGGGTTTTCAACAATATTTAAATCCTTTCCTGCACGATGAAAGTATAGGCTGTCTCCAAGGCTGCAAAAATCTAAATTTTGAAATGGGGATAATCTGAAATACTTAAGCAAAGTACTGGAATCTGTCATGGCAGAGGAAAAAAGAAAAAAGAAAAAAAATCATCTCTTGTCAAGGTTTTCTACTTTACAACTGAAAGTTTGAGTGTCACATTTTCCAGAATTGACATCTGTTCTATTTAGAGGATGTCTGTTGTGCTGAAGCAGACAAAGCAATGAATGGCCTTTGTGAAGCTCAGCATTTAATCAACTGGAAAAGTTGTTTGCTGCAAATACTTTGCATCACACACATTGCTATCAAGAGGACAGTTTCAGACATCAGCATCTTACAGAAGATGCAATTTTTCTTCCTTTTGTGAACGTTTGGAAGAAATGTGATGTGTTTCTGTCACTCTCTTGCTGACACTTTGAAATGATGCTAACATTGGGAATGTGGCTCACTCTGGATAAATGAGAAGCCACACAGTCCATAAACAACAGTGAGAGCAAATTTCTGATACCAGGAGAGAAAAAGTCATCCTCTAGCAGTGCTGTGCACAGTGAATAGGACACTGGGATGGAAAAGGAGAAACATAGATTGGTACTTCAATATTTCAAACTCGTTTTAATTCGGAGTTACTGTGAGACCCAAAGCTTAGATAGAAACATAGGATTTTTTCCTTCTTCTGCTCTGCTTTGGACTTGATGATCTTAGAGGTCTCTTCCAACTAAGGCTGTTCTATGATTCTATGATTCCTAGCATTTGTCCTTTTTCATGCCAGTCTTGTTTCATATCTTTATCAATGACCGGAATGAGGGGATTGAATTGGTAAATTTGCAAATGACACGAAATTAAGTGGGAATGTCGATCTGCTTGAGTGTAGGAAGGCTCTGCAGCGGAATTTGGACAGTCTGGAGTGATGGCCTGAGGTCAGTTGCATGAGGTTTAACCAGGGTAAGTGCCAGGTCATCCACTTCAGTCACAACAACCCCATGCAGCGCTACAGGCTTGGGGAAGAGTGGCTGGAAAGCTGCCTGGTGGAAAAGGACCTGGGGGTGTTGGTTGACAGCCGACTGAACACGACCCAGCAGTGTGCCCAGGTGGCCAAGAAGGCCAATGGCATCCTGGCCTGTATCAGAAACGGTGTGACCAGCAGAAGCAGGGAGGTGATCGTGCCCCTGTACTCTTGCACTCGTGAGACCACACCTTGAGTACTGTGTCCAGTTCTGGGCACCACAGTATGGGAAGGACATTGAGGTGCTGGAGCGAGTCCCGAGAAGGGCAACGAGGCTGGTGAGAGGTTTGGAAAACAGGCCTTATGGAGACCAGCTGAGGAGGTTGTAGTGAGGCTGGTGTTGGTCTCTTCTCCCAAATTACTAATGATAGGATGAGAGGAAATGGCCTCAAGTTGCGTCAGGGGAGGTTTAGATTGGATATTAGAAAGAAGTTCTTTACTGAGAGGGCGGTTAGACATTGGAAAAAGCTGCCCGGGGAGGTGGTGGAGTCACCATCCCTGGGGGTGTTCCAAAAAAAGGGTTGATGAGGCACTTGAGGACATGGTCTAATGGTTTAGTGGTTAGGAATATGATTGGATAAAGGTTGGACTTGATGACCCTGGAGGTCCTTTCCAACCATAGTGATTCTATTCTATGATTCTATGATTTTTTTTCAGCTCTAAGATCTTACTTGTCTCAATGCGAAGTGCCTAAAACCACAGTACTGCATAACTCTGAGAATTATATTCTAAGAATGCTAATATTCTTATGAGTAAAACTCTAGTGGGTTCAAAGTAGAACCTCTTTATACAGAAGATCTTCTGATGATTAAAGCTGATATCTGTAAAAAATGCTATAGGAGGACAGAAATACGTTTGCTTACCTCAGTTGAAATATGACAGGTTCCTTTTACTCTGTAGGAAAATAAGCCACATGTACTGCTTTCAGTGTTTGCTTTCATTTCTAAATACCTTGCAGTAGGAGATCCTAATCAGCATGTTTACAACAAATTTGCTTTAGAGCTTATTCCTAAAATAAACATTGATAGAAGCTGAAAAACCACCCTTTGAATTGCATCCTTCTGCAATATACACCACATTTAACACTCTTAAGAGCCTTCAGTCTGTTTTATCTACATCTCTCCTTAAACCAGCCAAATTTTCAGTGCATCTAGCCTTTGGTATTTAACAGGACAAGTTAACTTAGACACTTTGTCTGAAACAAAGAATCTACAGTGCCAACAACTTCCTTACATTTAAATTAAGCTCAAGCATCTCTGCTGCAGCATTATACTTTTGAATTGAAAATTGCTTTTATGACTCATTCTACTCAAGGCAAAGATCAAACATTGTAGTAATGTCTCACCCTAAACTTTCAACCAGTAAGTATAAGTCAAAAGTCCACTTGATTAATACACAAATTGTATATGCAGAAGGTCATCAGAGCAAAAGAAGTAAAGTAGACAGCACAAAAGGTGGACTGAAGTACCTATTGAATTACCTAATTAAGTGGACAACCAACTTACAAGTGATTTAAATAGATTTTATATACTTACATGTCACACAAGGAAACTCTCATGACTTTCAGTATAAATTTACATCAAACTATTAGAAAGACTCCCTGAGCAATATATTGTATTTTGAAGTGCACAAAATAGCTCTTTTAGCTAATGCCATAGGGGAGCCAAACACCTGTTTTACATCCCAAGAGATTCACATGTCAGATCTTCACACTGGCAGTGTTGGACCTTTGTATCATTCAGGAAAACACTGGGACAAACATGTTTGGAAAGGAAAAATATATTTTTGGGATTTCTCTGAATAAGTGCCTTCACAGCAGGTATCTTCTGAGCTAGCCACCCTCAAAATCCTTTATTGTCAATAGATACACAGTTCAATAAATCTGAAGAAGTGTATTTTAGGATGTGATGAACCACTTTCTAGAAGAGCCTTTTCTTTCTCCACTGAGTACAAACAAACCCAATGTAGACTAACTCAGTGTTTAGCTGAGAAAATACTAACTCATGTAGTGAAAACAGAATATACTCAGGGACTGTTTTAGCATATTCAATTGCAAAATGGATCTTTTTCCCCTTCATTAAGTTTTTTTGTCTTTGTGCTTAAGTTTTTGTTTATTTCATCATTTTCCTAAGGTTAAGAAAGTTGTATCCACAACAGTTTCTGCAGGATTAGTCTAGTAAACTTTATTCATTACAATGTGAGGTCAACAAATTTGCTTAGTTGGTATGTTGGATACTTTGTCCTATTCTTTTCAGTATTGTTAAAGTAAGCATTTTATTAAGAAAATATGTGTTTGTGCTCCTTTGTTTTATATTTCAAGCATAGTTTAAAATATTATATTTTACGATTAATAGTGGATATTCTACTTCAGGGGACATTTCTGAATCTCAAGTATCTTTTGAATGAGAGAAATTTTTTTAACTGTTGTAATTATCAATATGTGTAGATGGCAGGTATTATTATTATTATTATTATTAACTAACACATCTATTTTCAGTTATTTTAAATTTTGTTGACCTCTATTCTTTGTGCTGAAAGCTTCCATGCCAGGTATCTGCCTTAGACTGGATTTCCTGCTTTTTAACATTTATACCAAAAAGGATCAGAGAAAAGAGGATAAAACGTATTGTTTCAAAAATATCTTCCAGTCATTTGATTGAGAAACTCTCAGCCAAGAAACTGATGTAAAGGTGATGGTGGGATGACAAACACAGCTCAGAAGGAGAAGTTAGGACTGAATAAGCTTGAACATTAGTACTGGGACTAAGTTTCTGGGAGCCCAGGGAATGAGAAAATCATTGCTTAATTTTTCTGACTTTCTGAAATATGCTTTTGGATGTATTTAATGTTTTAGGGTTTGTTTGCTTGCTTGCTTGCTTGCTTTGTTTTGTTTGTTTGATTGTTTCCTTTTTAATGAGTTTTCTGAAAATGGATTAAGGCTTGTGATTACAGAAATGTGAAATTGTCTGGAGAGAGTGGGATTGGTTTATTTCTGTAGTTACACTTCTGATAAAATGCTTTGCTTTGTCAGTAAGACACATGAGTGAGCACTAATTTCACATTTTATATATCTAAATCAATAAACATCCTTAACCCAAAACCTGGAGTGTCAAAGATTGTTATAGACAGTGACTTGCAGCTGGTTTATATGGCAGATTGATGTAGCTGAACACATTATAGAGTAGGATAGGATAGGATAGGACAGAATACTTTCAATTGGAAGGGACTTACAATGATTATCTAGTCCAACTGCATAATTATAAGTTACTGTGTTAATGTTATCGCAGTAAGTGTTAGTATCCTGGAATTTATTGTTACTTAAAACATCTCTGAAGCAGCCCTGAAATTATTTAAATTAAGTAAAGGTGAGAGCAACAGTGAATTATACTTTTAATTTACCAAGATACTGTTCCAGGATAATTTTATATGGATTATATACATATGCTATATTTCAGAGGCAGTGAAATCTTTTTAGATTAATTACTAGACCATAGCAAGCTTAAGGAACACAAAAGGATCCTTATCTGATAAAATTAAGTGGTTAATAGCACACTATCAAAGTTGGATAATAGGGACTAGATTTCAGTAAATGAAACTATATCTCCTCAGATTAGCATTAAGGTTCAAAGATATCTCCAGGGGATTTGCATTGTTTGCGGCAGTGCCTCAGTATAGGAAACTGATTACATAGCAGTATTTAGGTTTCTCATATGAGAAATAGCAACTAAACAAAAAAATCAAATTTCATTCTTATCAGATTTAGTACTAAAGTTACAGTCTTTCACATTTTTATTACAGCTCATTGTTACAGCTGAAAGCATTCTCTACCCATTCAGCATTAGAACTACATGTGCTTTGAAATTAATGAGGCAGAATGAAGCTCAGACCTTACAAGGTTAATTTAAGCTTGTCCTGCCTTGTGTTTTCCTGGAGTTTTACATTATGCAAATTGCATGTGATGATGTGAAGCTTACGGAAAACCCACAAGTCATGAAACCAGGTCACAGCTGTGGAACAGAAATTAGTATAGCTGATGATCAGAGGAAATGACGCCACCTTGTCTTTCTCGGCAACTCCTGCAACTTTTCTTCCTTCTAATACAGGCTTTTGCAGAGCTTCTGCTTTTATCTCTTCAATGAGATTATTTGAGACATAAGCTCCTTTAGAGCTAAAAAGAAAAAAAAAATAAAATCTCAGGGTTAAGATTCCCCAGAAAGGGGAAAAAATTACGGGAAAAAAAAAGAAGAAAGAAAAAAGAGAAAAAAGGAAATTTATGGTGGTTTAAACTCTCAATTGGATTCCTACTGACTGAAGTGCCTTGATATACTTTATTTTCTGTATAGATGATTCATTGCATAATCACAGTAATTATTCCATCATTCTGTATTACCACAAACTTCACAGACAAAAGACCCATGAGGGAAAAAAAATAAATCCACTACAAGTCTCAAGGCTTAACAGTTCAGGTAGAAGACCTTTCATTTCACTAGAAGTGTTCCTACTTTTACCAGTAAAGAACTGAACCTCTCTTCCCAGTGCACTTCTTATATATTCACAACACTTTGAAGCTATATTTATCTTACCATGTACATATTTTATATCTGGAACACAGTAATTTTTAATGTGATTTTGAAAGATCTTTTCTCGTATTTTAACCACCCTATGTAATGCACTGGCATTATGTATATACCTAACATGTATAGATGTAGCTATAAATTCAGTAGAATTGGTGACAAGTTAAAGATAAAATATTGGAATGAGATGATCTTTGAGGTCCCTTCCAACACAAGCCATTCTATGATACTATGATTAGTATTGTATTATATTAAATTATTATAATATTATAGTATCATAAATTATTTCTGAATTTTTCTCATGTCTGGAAACTTAATGTCTGAATATTCACAAACAACTCTAAAAAATGTGGAGGAAAGCTGACATTAAGTTAACAACCTGTTCACAGTAAAATAATACTGGTTTGATTATATCTGTCATCATTAAACATTGCTTTTAAATCCTAGGCATTTCTAGGAAAAATACTATAGAGTCCAGGATGCTGTTGATGAAGCTTGTTCACACTTCATGTCAATATTTCTCTTGCCCTGTCTATCTGCTCTTTATTCAACCTTATCTCCTTCTGCTCCTCACAGCCTCTAAGCTATACCCTTATCTTTTAGCTGATGCTTTGAACTCTTCCTAGAGCCAGACGCTGCTTGCTGGACGGTGCAAGTAGCGAAAGATCCACAACAGCCAAAAGAAAGCAGATACCTCAAGCCCTACTTGCACACCATTTGCAATAGTGATACATGCCAACAGTTCACCATCCTTGTCGTATGAGCAGTTCTAGAAAATTTGTGTCACTGCAGACCTAAAATCCCTAAGGACCTTCCTTCCATTTCACAGGCACATAATCCTTTTCCTTCATCAGCATGGAACAAATGGTTACTTCTGCTGTGTTACTTCAATTCCTAAGGCCAGTACAGGCAATGAGAGATGGTTTCAAAGTCTTCACAGTGTGTTACTGCTGCATGTAGAGATGAGTAGAATTGCTCAGGTGCTGTGCTTCTCCCTGTGAAAGATTAAATCTGCTTGTGGATGTCTCCCTTCCTGAGAGCATATTTGAACAGGTTTCCTAAGCAAGTCTCATGCACTTACATCATGTATAGGTAAGAATGAGTTTTTTAGGTGAAAAAGTGGCATGCAATCCATAAAATATACATTGGTTATATCTCTTATACACATACCCTGCAAGTGCCTCTTACTCTTGGGACTGCCTATTTCAAACTGAGTCTGTACCTTCATTACCTGTTTTCATGTTTTCTTTTTGTAGTCTGTTATTCAGTTCACTGCACACCAGAGCTGTCTGACACGTCCCACAATGGGCCTCTGTAGCAGGAGAGGCCAGCTCTGTGTTTCCTGTAGATAAAATGATTTCCTCGTACAAGCCAGGGTGCACTCATCAGACTTGCTCTAAAAACTAAATCCCTTTCTTCCTCCCTGGTTTCTCCACTCAGACTGGAAAGTCTCATCATCAGAATGATGCAAGAGACCAGAATCCTATTATTTTTTATTAGTTATTGAAGCATAGGCTAGAAGCAATATTGTCTCACTTCTTTCTCTCATTGGAGTTTTTTGGGTGAGCTGTGTTACTTGCAGCAGAGAGACCCACTGACCTTGCAGGGAAGGGAGAGCAGATCTGTCACACATCCTCCTTGCACAGCCACTGTGGATTTGCCATGAGTGGCTGTGTGTGTCGTGCTGTGCAGATTGTATAGCTACGTCCCAGATGGCTCTGTGCTATGCAGTCAGTCCATAGGCACAGTTTAGAGCTAGTTTTATTTTCTCTTCTATGAACCCACAAAATATTTTTTTCTGCAAAGGCTGGAGGAGCTCTTGAAAATGATCTCCCAGATGTCTGGCAGCTCTGCGACTCTTGTCCATGTTTGTCCATGACATTGTTGTGTAATCTTTCTATTTTAAAAACTGTTTTGTTTTGTTGTTGTTTCCCAGAAGGATTGTACAGACATCCCATTTCACTGGTCGTCTCATTTCATAATGAAAGCACAGTTTCTATGTCCCTAAGCAATTCCTATAGTTGAGTCATGGCTTTTATTCAGTGCACCAATTTGTGTTTTGACATTGTGCTTGATATTTCTTGTGCACACAAAGATTTTCTTATGTAGCCCTCTGTGCAAAAGATTTAAGTGTTTTTGTTGCTGCTGTTCAGGTTTCCATGCAGAGAACTGGTTTTTATTTCAAAGACATCACACCAAGTACAAACTGATATACTTAATCCAAAAAAACATTGTATTACCTGTGAGCAATTATGGAAGCATGAAGTGCTGGGGTTTGAACCCCAAGCCCTGAATTAAGGTTGACATATGGGTGGTTCCCATGGTCCTTCATAAGGAGGGGATGAGTTTGCCTTTTGGCTTTTCTCCAAGGTGCAGCCGGCCTTGTAAGGAAAGCCCTTGGGTAAACAAGCCCCAGGTGCCCTGCATTGGGTAAATGAGTGCCAGGTGTCCTGCTTTGGGGATAAAAGCTGGGACAGCTTGCAGGAGGGGTGGAGTGTCTGTGTGTGAGGTGGATGCACTTTGCAGAGTTTCCCTGTTGGGGAAGGACCTCCTGACTCTCCCTGCAACTGGGCCCTGGTCAGGTTTGGTACTTGTGAACGTGAGCTCTGTGGGAACAGCATGACTTTGCCTCTCTCCTATGTTATCAGCTTCTTGGCTTGGTTGTCTCCCATCTCTTCTATGGGAGACTTTGTTGCTTTGTTTGTTCCACTGGTTGTCAGCTATGTTGTCTCATTCTTGGGGTTGTTGGGGTTGATGTCTATTACGTGTAACCTCATTGACTTGTTTGTACCCCCAGTGATCACCCATGTACTGATCCTTTTGTGTGCAATAGAATCTGGTTACTGTTTTTTTCTACTGCTGGCTGCATCCTTTGTACTAGGCCTAGTAATTGGCAAAACAAAGCAATAAATTTAAGACAAAGAGCTGTGAGATTTTGAGAAAACTCACATGGCATTGAAGTTGACTTCTAAAGCAGAAAAGTAAAGTGCTAACTATTCCACTAGTATGTGATGGTGGAGTTTAATTCAAGTCAAAAAGGAAAAAAAATCTTATATAAAAAGAATTTGGATTAGACCAATTACAGTCTATGGAGAGGCAAAGAACAGATTCAGGCATGAAATAAGTGTGATTATATCACTCAGAGTATCACCCTCATGAAAAAAAGTTAGCCTTAATTCAACATAGAAGTCTACCTAACTATAGGGAAACTTTTCTATCATAAAGAACATATTTCCCATGTGCAAGTGCTAACATAAAAAGTATCACACAGAAAACGCAATGGAGAATATGCTGCAGAGTGCCCTAGACTAGTTTATGAAAGTCCTTGAATGCCCCTCTTGCTGCAGAAATCAATTGTTAAATGAATGTTTGTCTGATTTCTAGCCTCACAGGTATCTTCTGTCATTTAAGGAGAAATAAAGGCCAAATAACATTTTAGAGACTTTTCAGAGGTATAAATGAAAAAACTAACCAGTCTTATTATGCTTATTGACTCAATCTGATCTTAGGTCTGGTTTTGTACTGTCCTGCGCTTTACACAGTTATTTCTCCTTGGTAGTATCATACTCCACTTGTCACAGGTAGAGTGTTTTTATATGCCTTCAAGGACAGATTTCACAACTTTTCACTTTTCTAAAATCCCCTAGAAATACTGTATCCTCACACATCATTGAAAAAAAAGTAGTCTCTGCCTGCTCCATCTTTCTAAGTCCCAGGGATGTTCATCATATTTATCACTGAATATAACCACAGACTGACTCAGAATCTAGGTTTGCTTGCTTGTCTTCAGTGCATGCTAATCCATTTCTGGATGTGCCATGAGAAGCAGTGGATGAAACACTGCAGTATGAAGAATTCTTCATAACAAGCTATGGTATCAAACTGATAATAAACTTATTTGCCTTCTTACTTAACATTATTCATCCCTTCCTCAAACTCTTTCATGAAGATCAGCATGGAGAAAATTGAATAAAATTGGAACTCATATTCAGGGAATATTTTAATGTGGTGTTTGCGGTTTTCTTTTTTTCCCAGCACTAATGGTTTAAGAATCCAGTTTCACTGAAATCTAGTAAATGACATTATTTTTTATGGTAGTGAGAAAAATAAAAGTCTTCTTCCTTGTGATACCTACCTCTAAATTTATTATAATAAATAATCATCTCCATCTGTTAACTTTTATTCTTCACCTTATTACAGTAATTGAACTGCACTGATCAATAATTCACTGTATGCAATCAGCTTTATGAGGTTGTACTCTCCTCCACCAAGAGGTTCTACCAGCCAGGAAAATTGTCACTTTATTTCATATTCTTTTTTTCAATATAAACTATTATCACAGTCTCATATCTCATACATACATACACACACAAAAAAAAGAAAATAGTAAGTTGGATGAACCTACTGATTTGGCAAAATGACTTGGCTTCATAACTAAATACTCGACAACTAGATTTAAATAAGACAGACAAATATTATTTATGTCTGCTCCAGTAAGCATTAAGAGTAAAATCTTAGTATTTTTCCTAATTTCTAAGGCTTCAGTGTGCTGGCACTGGCCATATTAAGTTTTGGTCAAAATCATTTGATACCACTTACATACAAAAACAGCTGGAAGTAAGTTCATCATCAGCTGACTGGAGCACCGTGTCTGCACTCTCATAGGAAAGAGGGAGAGGAAAAGTATCAAAGAACACACTGTACATTTTCCATCCCTTATTTAAGAACATGCCAGGTTCTAACACTGTTTTCAGAGAACAAAGGCTAGTAACTGGCTTTCTGATTAACTTTCCCTTCTCCACATTGACTTTGCAAGAGACTCAGAATGCTAAATTTATTTCTGGTTCCAAGAAAATCTTTCTGAATTAGTAACAATTTTCTCGTTACTTACAAGGCTGCGAATTATTATACCATGGGTAAAATATATAGGAGAATACGGCTGCTAATTTCACTATGTACAGATGTGCATAGCTGCAAATGAATGAACATTTTCATTCTTTTCTTCTTGCTTTCACCAACTAGAGCAGAATTGGCTTTAAACCCATATACTCTCATGTACAGCTTCAATGTAAGCGATGGACATAAGCATCTACAAAAGACAGCAAATGCATATCCCAAGAGAAAACCGACAGTTAACTATTCTCTATGCTGATGCACTCTGGTAAACAGGCTGAAAAAAGTCCTCAGAACTCATAAGCTGATTGGAGCTTGCCCCACAAATTCACTTTGCATTAAAAGTTTGATTGTGTTTGCTAGGGTTTGCATAAAAACATCCTCAAAACAAATTTGGAAACAGTGCACCAGAAACTGATGGAAAATTAAAACTTACTGTCACCATGGAAGCTTTAAGTACTGAAATGAAAGGAAATGTTAGCATTAGAGCTCCATGTCCTCATCTCTTCTTGAACTGGTTTGTACAGGCAGTGTCTATGAAGTGTATCTTCAAGGAGGGCTAGAAGGCCACATGAGGGGACGAGCTGTATGAAGGGCTGGGAGGGAGAATTCATTGAACAAAGAACTGAACACTAAATATAGTGGCCAGAGAAAACTTCTTTTGAAGTATGCTGGGTAGGGAAAAAAGCTATATTTTATGTTGTTCACTGGAAATATAGACAATCTTTCCTACTTTTAACATGCTTTCATTTTAGCAGTGGTATAGAGTCACAAAAGTAAAGAGTCAAAGACAAATCCTGTGTTGTGACTGATCAGTAAGTACCATTTGGAAAGGAAGGTTTGTTTCTCTATAGGAAAAGAGAAGCAGGAGCACCCCTCACTCTTCTCCAGAGAACATGCTCAGACTGAGGATACGTACGTTCAGGCAAGCACAGCAAGATGAATACTGGAAGAAAAAAAAACAAGACTTTTGGCCTCCTGAAAGGAAAAACTCTTCCTAAATCCAAGAAAGAACTAAAACATCTTGTTGGCATAGATTAAAGGTGGAAAAACTACATTTTGCTGGAGGAAACTCTAACTTCTGCTTTTTATTGCCTGGCAGTAGTTATAGTAGAAGAGGCTTCTCGTAAATCACAAACTTTGTGAAGGTTTGTGTGTTTATCTGGAAATCGGCAGAAGCGATTCCTATAGCCTTGGATTCATACCATCGTAACCTGAAGCTGAAGCCTGTAAGAATGAATGTTCTAGTTTTTATCTCTCCAGAGCTTATCCCAAAGTTTTGGAGACGGATGCTGTAGCCTGCAAATGGCCTTCCACTTCCACGCTAGAACCTGAGAGTTTCTAAGCTATCCGGAGGTATCTGATAGATTATACACAAGGCAGAGAATATCCAAGGCCTTCTGGAGGGTCAGTTGGAGTCTGGGAGAGATACTCTAGAGCCTTTCAAAATACTTTTGTGTTTATATGTAAACATTGAAACATTGCTCTTGTTTTCATTACAATAAACCCCTATTACATTAAACACCCATTGCATTAAACATCCAGATGATGTGTGAATGTCTATATTGCAGTTACCTGAAGTTAGATGCCTGAATCTAGGCTTGAATCTCACCCCATATTGTGACACTTCTGACAAATCACAGAGCTGGCGACCCAAACCTAGGTATTGCTCTAAAGACGTATTTTCAGCTGTGCCTCCTGCTTATGCATGAGCTTCAGTGAACATAACTCTACTACACCTAGCCACACTTAGTAGTCCTAATTCCAAAGTCCTAATTACTGGTGTAGTTCTGGGTGAAGAAAATGTGTGTGTAAAGTAAGGCATACAAAACTACCATAAGGAGAAAGACTTGATTTGGATGCTTCATTTGAAGTTAGACTGATAATAATAGACAGATTTTCTTCAAATGTGTTAAAAGGACAAGCAAGACCTTTTATGGTGATTCAGTTCAGCTGCTTTAAGTTATTAGCAAGATATCCTGAAAATTGTCCTGTGTCATAAGCTCTCATGCAGACTGCAAGTTGTCTAAATATTGACTGAAGCGGTTTGCACAAGATTTCTATCCTTTTTCATGTAGCTTAGTACTCTATCAACAGAAAAAATAAATAATCAACAACATTAGAGTTAGAAATATAAAAATAATATTATTACCACTTATTTTGATATCAGGGAAAGCATGTATTTATTTTACAAATGAAGAGATTTATAAAAATAATGATAGGAAAAGCTAAGGACTAGTCCCATAGTTCCACTAGTCAAACAAAACTTCTACAGCATATGTCTATACTATTCAGGGACAAAATGTCCCAAAGACCACTCTGAAACTACACTTGGTTTCCATTAGTGATCATGGTACCTAAATCTAAATGTCTGCATGTGAGCAAAGGGTGGAACTGTGGTGCCTAAACAGACATCAGGTGCAACTTTAAATGTCTGCTCTGAGGTATCTGGTATTACCTCAGTCTTTGCTCCAGAAAGTCACAGGAACATAGAGAGCATTTCAGCTGATAAGTAACACTCATCAGGTCTAGCATGTATGCCTATATATAGATATCTAGTACTATTTGAGATCTCCTTGTGCATGTAAGACATCCACTTCAGCTGGCAGATACAGCGCAGGTTCTACAGGATTCCCGTAGTTTTCTACCTGTGGAAACTGCATAAGATACACTACCGTAACTCAAATGTCCATGTATAGGCAAAGAATCCCATCTGTCATAGATGTCAGCTTAATCACTCTAAGCTCCAGTGAGGGTATTGACTAAATCTTCATTAACTGTAATGAGAACTTTCACTTTTATCTACTGTGAACAACAGCTTCCTGGAAACAAACTCTGATGTCCTTGGCTAACTTCAGCAAACTAAGAACAATCACCTACTGTTATTTTAGGTACTGCGATGGTGCTTTAGCCTAACCACAGATCCCAAGCTATGCAGATCTTCCATACATCCTTTGTTATATCTTCTAGCCTATGCCCCTATGAAGGGCAACAAAATGGCACTAGGTGTTTATGTTTAGATAACTGAATGAAACATTTAAGCTCAACCTGAATTTCTTCCTTTGTTCTGTGGCTAAAAGCCATACCCAGACATGATCACCACATGTCTCTTGGAAGTAGTTTGCAAGCTTTCTGGTGAGGAGTCAAACAAAAGTCAGGCAGATTGCACTGACACCAGCCTTTTACAGAAGTGTAGACTAACCCACTGACTTCATAACAGTCTGTCTCAAAAATTTAGAGTCTATTCGCCTACTTGCACAAGAATTATCAGATCTGATGGATGTCACAGAGGAGTATAATATCATGAGAGTCAGAGCACTCATCTTTAAAGTTCAACTTTAAAAATTTACTATCAGAATTTATAGGACATTCTAACTTTAAAGAGATTACTTGTTTTTTCTTGGTTGTGGATTTTTTTCTTTGCTGTGCTAAGTTTAAAATTGGGCAAAAAATGGAAGCTCTTGCGATCTGACTAAAGGGCTAAATTTTCATCTGTGCAGAAGAAAGCTGTCATTAATAGAGACTTGTCATTGTTTATTCTTTTCCGTGGTATTGATTTCTATTATCTTCTCGACTGTGAATCCAGCTCAGTGACTGAGTCATAACTACAGCATATGGAGTGGAAAAGAACAAGTCATAAACCACTGTGCCAGGCAAAAAGCCACCAATCTCCCAAATGCCTTATCCCAACTTGTTTTTCAATCTTCATAGGTTATTTTGGTTCATGAAGCTAACCTTAGTTAAAGAAGCATAAAAAACATCTCAAATTGGCCTCTCTGTAATTTCTGTTCTTACCAAGGACAGTACTTCCCAAAGAAAAAGAGCTAAAATAAAACTTGTAGGAACAAAAGACCATGCAGGTTCAAGTTCTGCTCAAGTCATTTTAAGAGAGTGGTGAGCCTACAGCAAATTCAGACACCTGGACAGCTATGAAAACTTCTTAGGTCTTTTAAAGATTCAATTCTAAGAAAAACTTCTAAAACAGCAGAAGTGGAGCCTTTTTTATTATTATTTTACCATTCTGTTCCCTTTCACTCTAAAAAGAAGATTGTTTCTGTATAAAACAATTGGGTTGTTTGTTTTTTTTTTTAAAAAAAAGCCTTTTATTTAAGCTAAATGAAGACTATTCCCAAAAAAGTACACTTTATGTATGTTTTTTAGTTACAGATGACACTCTTAATAAAAACTTTATGGATTCATGGCTAAATGTACTTCATTTTAATTTTGACAAATTTCAAAAAAATGTACCTTTCTAAAATTATCTATTGCTCATCAGTCTTACAAGGGATTTCAATTGAAAAATACTGCATTTGGCAACTGGATCCAATCTGAGGCCACTTTATTATAATCCAGAGTTTACAACATTGAATTAATACTATTGTATCACACGAAAATTATTGACATGAGATAGTGGCAGTATTCTCTTTCTGGAGAAATAAAACCTGCAGAGTATGGTTGCTCTGAATTCAATTGAATAGCCAGGGTGGTGTTCTTTCACACCGAAAGGAAGGAAACAGAGTCCAGCATTGTTTATAGACATTAAAATGCGATGTTTACTTTTATGCTTCTTATAAGATTCATGTTTTGAACAGCTTTTACATATGTTGGTGTGTGAACTTTACAATATTGTCTGTAACACTACTAAATATTTTTGAATTTCCAACACAGAGATAATATAAAAGGGATTAAAGTTATAAACCCTCATTCAAATTTAGATATAGCACAGCACTTACAAGGGCTTTTTAAAAAACTCAAAATAATATCATGTTAATCATTAAAGTGGGAGAAAATTTTAAAGATTACATTTTAGAAGGTTAGCAGCAAATTAAGTGACACTGTAGCAATATCCAATGCAGTTTTTGAAAAACACCTCCAAGTTTCAGGAATATTTTTTATTTTGCAAATAAAAAATAGATTTTCAAATTCCAGCTGAGTTCATCTGTTTATTACAACATGCTGTGTTGTTTTTCTCTTCATGACCAAATACATTTCATTGTGAAGAAAAGCATAACAAATTTTCATGAGCCACAGATATAAAAAGGAAAGTTCTAGCTCCTCCAGACTTGTGGTACTGGTGCATTTGAAATTAACTTTATTTCTATTAATTTGTTTTCAAGAAAAGAATCAAAATAAGAATATGAAGATTAATTGTTAGTTACTCCGTTTCTTTGTATATTTTTATATAGTATTTATTTACAGTATTGTATTGTACATTTATATTTTCTCATTTCATTTGCTAAAACATGGTGGCATTTAAATATACACAGGATAACGTGTCAACCCCAAACACTGAAACAAAATAGAGCAAATATGTTCATGTATGTGCTGCATTCCCACTGACTGTATAAAATGACAGGGTGTGTTCTGTATTTGCTGCTTTTCAACAGATTTATGAACTTTAAATCTTATTTTTATTGGCCTTTTTGCTAGCTTTACACATTAATAAAGTTGCCATTTGACTTGCAAGGCTTCTTCAGTCTTCTTCTCAAATACAGCAATTTGCAAATTTTATTAAAGCAATTTAGAAATGTTGAGGCTATTATAACACAACAGAATATTCAGTTTAGACAGTTTGCCTATAATATTATTTTAAGTTTATTATTATTCAGTTATCTTTTTGTTTCCTAAAGGAGACACATAGGAAGATGGGTAAATTGTCAAACATAATTAAGGAACATGCTTTTGTATCATGCAGTGTACAAAATACCGATTTTCCTATTAAACAGCCTACTAAGAAGTTAAACAAATAATTTGATCAGAAAATGAAAACACTCAGAGATATTCCTTTCTCTCTCTTCCTTTCTGTCTCTTTCTTTCCATCTCTTGAACAACTTGTGCAGAGCTGAAAAGTGCATTAAAATATGTTGGTTTTAAGTTCTGTCTGCCTGATTACTTTGCCTGAAGCTTTAGAGGGCTTAAAAGGGCATAGAGCTTTTCTTAAGCCTATTCCCAGTAATGAATTTCACCTTTTCACCTGGCATAAAAATATAAGGGTTAAAACCTGAAGTTTGTAAATACAATTTGATATATTTCAATGCATCCCTAAGACTCAGAATACAAGCACTAGATGTAAGGCAGCACTTGAGATTGTTTATACCACTAGAGAACTTGGGTCATGAAGTATTGATACATCTGGAACCTTAATTCTGAAAATTTAATTTGATATTTGTGTTAAAAGAGACCTCTTAATTATTTACAAATGTTCGAGTAGTGTCATGCAAAACCTCCAGATGGTAGTAGCAGTTTGTCTGACAAAAATCATGCCTATCTTAACATAGGACAAAAGTGCAGCTTCAGTAGCGCTAGCGCCAGTTTCCTCAAAAAGCTCTTTCTAGAGTTGCATTTACTTTTGGAAAAAGTATACTCTTAGTCTTTAAAAATCACTATATTTTTTAGTATCTTCTTTGAAGTCACTAAAGAAAAAGAAATGTAGTATTCTTTCTCATGTTCTCTTATGAAGTATGATGTTTTGTTTTTTCCCCTACCTGAAGATCCTACATGAACCAGTCTGCTGCAGCAGACTTTCAATAAATGAAAACTTGAACTTCCTTCCATAGCTGTCTGAGTAATTATTACATACCCCGGTCATTACCCAGACCACAGAAAAGGCCTGCTATGTTTTGGCCACTATTCAACTAGGAAAAATGTTAGTACAACCTGTACTTGCGCAGCAATGTGCCCAAGACCTCCACAGCAGAAACCATGAAAGATATTTAAGTGCTCTCTCTTCATTTGGTATGTCTGACATGGGCAGCATGGGAGACAGCTGGCAATTTTCATTCAAGCTTTACGATTACAGTACTCAAGGGAGGTAGTCAAAGTTCAGATCCCTGCTTGGCTTTGTCTAGAGAAGATCCTGGAATCTTCAGTATGCCTGTGGAAGGACCTAAACAGGCTGTAGCTCGTCTCTGTGGCAGCTCTCATAAGTATCTCTTTAGAGCAAAACTCCATACAGACATCTCACTCCTGGTTGGTACAGGTAGTTCCCCACCTTTGGAGCTTATCAGGAAACCAGGAATCTACTCCCATTTATGCACAGTAAAGTAGGGAGGGGGTCTAGGAGTCTGAATCTGTGAAAAGGGATATATACAGCAAAAGGTTCACTTGCAGAAATGCCACGCATCTGTGTGGAGACCAGACAGGTTTCTCATAATGTTTGATTTCAAAAACCATTAAACCAGTGTTCTGTAGAAAGATTTGCAATACTTTAATTTTTTATGACAATTCTCAATGTAAACATAAATTCAAAGGTATAAAAAGAGAAGGGACAGGAAATACAGCATTTGGCAAACAAGAGACTATGTACAGTGAAGAGAGAAAGAAACTTTTAAAGATCATTTTTCTTGAAACTAATGCAGAGATAAGTAATAATCTAAAAGTTATTTATCTGGACTTTTTGTATTATAGGGAAAGAGCTCAAAAAAGTCTGACAGATGTCACATTCTGCACATCACTGTGAAAGGAGAAAGCAGGATGAATCTTCTTCCTGGACTTTTCTTAGCATTTTTTTCTGTAGCAGAAGTGGTATGCATTTTACTTTCTTCAGAGTAACAGATCTCTGACATAGATCATACTTTCTTGTGGGTTCTAATTCTCTGTTTCAAGTCAATGAAACATCAGTAAGTGCTTCAGTGAATGCATTCTTTCTGTTGCTATCAAGCAAGGAATTTAGCATCTCCATTTCCTGGGAACATTTTATCTTTTTATCATTTCATGTTGCCTTGGAGCTAAAAAGGAAAAAAAAAAAAAAAATTTATATTATCAGGGAAAATTGAAAAATGAAACTGTTAAGAGTTATGTAAATAGAATAAGACACTGTGCTGATCTTGTTTGTTTGCTTTAGCCCTCAGGATGCTTTTACTAAGAGCAACGATATTTTGTTCCTTAAAACCATCCTGCAAAGGAAACTATTCATTCAGATAATGTCTATCTATCCACTGTACTTAATAGCTTCTGGATTAGTAAAGGAAACAAGCTGCCAATCTGGTTTGAAAGCAAGAACACAAACAGAAAATGCAGCTTATCATGGAGATTTCAGCAGAAGCTGGATGATAATAATACTGTTTCAGACATTTGTTCATTTTGCGTAACGCATTAAAAAGTAAAATGTTCTCTTTGGAAAATAAGACTTTGAAATTACAGTTTACCATTCTAGCCACATTTTTCTTCTTATCTATTCTTGAAATGGACAAGTCATTTTGAGAATTCTAGCTATACAGTATCAGAATATGATGGAATATCAAAGAGCATTTCAACATTGCTATTTATTGACTCATTCTATTGCATGCTTTTAACAGTATGGTAGAGATAGGATAAATCGAACTGTCCCAGATCTGGACACTGTAAGTTTGTGATGTGCATCCAGAGCTAGCTATTGTAAAACTACTTTTTGGTGCTTAAAAACTCCTACTGTCAGTTTCAGTTGTCTTCCTCACACTGAGTATAACCTGACATCACAAATAGTTTTTTTTAGAATGAAGAATCTGTGAATCTTGTACTTTAGTCTTCTACAGTGTTGCTCTCTTAGAAGCATGAGTTCTTTGCAGAAGTAGTTTACAAAAATAGAGATGCAGCTCAGAGAGTAAGCAAGATATATTGAACTTCCGTGCAGGTCTATGTATCTCAGGAGAACTACCTGCACCCTAGGGAAGAGTAGTGAAGGTTCTATATGGCTGAAAATAAAAATCAAACCAAAACATTACAGATCTGGGAGTTCAACCAGATACCTAACCCTTTCCACAAATCAGAAAATCTCTAAGTAGACACAGAGATCAATATCTGTGGGGTATTATTTTGGGAAGAAAACAAGGGGTGAAAAAAAACTATGGCAATACTGTCAGACTCCCCAGTTTGGAAGGTTACAGTTTACAGTAACCTTATAGACATTAGACTTCATAGATATACCAAGCAGTACAGCTTGTTCTGTCTCTGTCAGTAACTTATTGTGTAGTTCTACAAGGTTGGAGCCAGTAGTCCAACTTTAATGCTAAAAAATACATATTTTGGACAGAACTTCCTAAGCTGACTTATTGATAGCTGTATCACTAGCTGTTCTGTTTTTATTAAGAAATTCTTTGTAACTTTAAAGTTAGCAATCATTTCAGGCATCAGAATTTAGTCATCTCCTAAGTATAAGAATTTATCTCAAAATGCCTCTTTTCATTTTAAGTAAAAATGCTGAGATTTTTCTGGACACATACTTGCAGACACATCTGAAAATGAAAACCAAATATATCCCAAAGTGTCATTCAACAGAAAGAAAACAGGGTAAATCCCTGATAGTGTAAATATGAAATATAAAAAAATTTTAAAACAATGTGATGACTGGCCTTTGTTCATTTATTTACTATATATAGGAATGCGAAGCATTCTAAACCTAGTTTGAAACATACGACACTTCAAAAGATAAGTTTGTTTTTAATAGCACTGAGTTTTCTTTGACTCCTTTCAGTATCACTGGGACTCATAAATTTATTGACCAACTGAGGTAATGGTTTGTAAATCGCATAAATTTGCCAAATATCTTTAATGGCTTAAATTGAGTTTTCTAAAAATACATGATGTTGATCTTATCTGCTGTTTTGTTAGATAGTTCTGACACTGGCTATCAGACTAGACCAGCACTGAGATCTCACCCTCCTACATAATATAAAAGTCCAAGACATTTTTGTCATCAATTATCAGGTTTAATAAAAATTAAGCACCACATTTTTCCAAACACATCATGTTTTAGGTTTTCATATAAATATACATAATGCTTCAACTTGCTATTTCAGAAAAAATTAGTTCAGTTAAATATAATTAAAAATTGAGAATTTGTATTTTAAAATGAAATTAAATCAAACCAAAAAATCCCAGGACCTAGATTTTTCTTTCAAATTGAAGTACTGCTGCTTAACAGAAAACTACGTTGGTTTTGATTCTGAAGTCTGAAATTTCAAAATCAATCTGTACTTGGTTATGAATAAGATCTCTCATGTTTCATTATCATATTGATTTTCTTCCTTCTAAGATACAGAACTGAAAGTCTTCAAAACCTGTTATAATTATTATTTGGTTTAATGACTTTTGACCCCATATGTTGAATTTACAGAAACTTTTGAGTATAAACTACAGATGAAAATAGATTAAAATTAAAGTAATTCTGATACCTTAAATTCAGCTTATTTTTACAACTACAAATGAACAAAATAAATTAATAGATTAAATCACATTCTAGCAGAAAGTAAAATAATGAAAATTGCCAAGAATAAAATTAATTGAAAAATTGAAACATGACAAATTGCATATGAATTTGTCATAGTAATGGTTTTATCTTTAAAGCTGTACAGACAAGTTCAGAGGAACACTGAGAAAGTCAATAGAATTTTTCCATATATGGCTATAATAACAGAATATAATTCTAAAGGAATGTAATGACATTCTACAACAGAATAAGTCTCATTATTTTTTTTATAATGTCTAGTTATTTTATTATTATAAAGTTGTTGAACTTGAAGAAGTCTAGGTGAGACAGATACAGAATATAGCAAGGTGAGCTACAAAATTTACTGTACTTAAAGGGAAAAAAAAAAAAACCTCACATATTCCAGCTCAAGAAGGCAAAGGTTTCAAATTTGATATAAGGTATACGCAATTTTAAATTATATCAGCCTCAGTCAGTAATATTCATGTAGCACAGATAAGAGGTCAGATAGAAACTCAAATGCTTAAAACGTATAAGGCCAAAGAAAGAAAAAGTGAAGGGAAATTATACTTTGCAGATAATTTTGCAGTGTGGAATTACCAGAACAGAAGAGCTTCCAATGAAACAAAATTACTGTAATATGGCACTGAAAAGAGAGATAAAAGGAGAACATAAAATGCTGAAATTTGTCTTTAAAATTGATTCGTCTTTTTTTTCCACTGATCTTTTGGCTCTGAGAGCCAGTGTATACATTTGGCACATTGGAAATTAGCACCAGGTGGCTTAATGAAGGGAAAAATCACAATGTTTTGAATCAACTTTTATATCTTATCTTACCTGTGTTAACTCAGGGTATATTCCTTTATATTGCTAAAGGTACGCCATAGCAGCTTCACATAGTAGTATAACGTGGAGATACCCACTGTAGTTCTGAACAATTTAATGCAGGTTATAGAAGAGTGTCTGTGCAAGAAATTGAGAAAATTAGCCTCTGCTGTTCACCTAGACTTCAAAGTCAAGCTAGTTGACACAAGTATTGTTTGAATGCCTTTGAAATACATGACTGTTTGCAATGAAAAAATATGCTTATGTTCTGCAGCGATGTGAACTACAAAATGAGGTGCAGAAGATGCAGGGAGTATCAAGACCTGATGGGCCAGATTCTGTACTTACAGAGTAGGAAGCATCCTAATCAAAATGATTACCCTCCATGTTAGGGAGGCAGAGGACTCAAGAAAATAAAGAATCTCTTCATATACTAAGATTGTATACAAAGCAAAAGATGAGGGAGCAAAAGCAAAACAATATGTCATGGAGAACAATATGTATTTCACCTTGGAACAGAAAATCTCTTTCTATGCTGCTTACATGGCAATAGCAGAAGACACCTTTTTGAACTGAAAAAACAAGTTCATTCTTGGCATCATTCCATTATGTCAGTTCATAGAATGACACATAGAATACAGTGGGTCCAAAATGTTTTTTGTGGTCTGTGGTGGTAAAGGAATTGATAACATGAGCCAACTGCCTGTGGCTGTGAGTGTCAGAGGAGATTGTACTCATTCAATGAGTTTCATATGAACATCTGAGTCCAGTATTTGTGCTTAAAGGAGTAGATGATGCCACAGCTGCACTGCTAGAGAATTAGTTTAATTTTTGGTTAATAAATATGAAAGGCAACAAAAGGGAAAGAATATATCAAATTGGGAGTAAATGATTAAAAAAGCAAGGTTTGGCACCCATTAGTTCTTCTTTCTACAATGAGGCAAAAAATTACTTGAAAATTTCAGAGAGCAATTGAAAAATGCAGGATAGTTGTGGGTTTTTTCTTTGCCAGATGTAAGCAGCTATGCTCGATAGAAGCTATTTCAGACTTTGAGTAGATGGTAAGTGTAATATGTCATAGTTTCCGTTACTCTGAGTAGAGACTAAGAAAATGATCCCTCTCAATGAATTTATTTGCTTTCATGTTTCTGTTTCTCCTTTCCTTTTCCTTAAGTTGTAAAAGAAGTATTAAGTCCTGACTTCTCTGACTTTCTCTGATGATTAAAATAAAAAACAAAAAACAAAACAAACAACTTCTATGTGGAAAAGTAAGTCAAATCAGTTCTCTGCTAGTTCTCAAAAATAAAGACACGATAAGGGATTGCTTTCATTATCCATCAGTTTTAAGTCCGTAAAGTATCCATAAGCTTATTCTGAAGATCTCTGGAACTCAAGAGGTAGGACATGAGGCTCAAACCAGAGACTCTTACTCTTTGTAATGTTACCTTTAAATCCTGTAATCCCTTCCTACAAAACTGCCACAGGTTACACTGGGAATTCTAGTTTGATAAAATACTAGGATCCAGCCAGATCCCAGCCAGATCCCAGACAGAATATATTTTACTCTCTAAAACAAAATCACTGTATAAACTCTGTTGCAAGGTCAGGTTTGTTTTAGGAGCTTGTCCCTTCTGCTCTGTTTCATGTTGCACATGCACGATCAAGCATACAATATGCTGCTTATTCATGAGGATATCTACCTAACCTCAGACATTTAACAAATATACCACGTCTGCATCATCACTAAGATGAAACTTTCCATGACATGTTTGAATCCGTCATTTATTGTTACCTGCACTTTGGCAATGATGAGAGAGCCCACTAAATACACTCTTCTTTATGAAGACTGTTCCCTCAACTGTTTGAGGAATTCTCTAGCTAGCCCAGCTATTTCAAGAATAAAGTGTTCACTTTCATAGTGCTCTGTGACTTTTCAAAAAGCAGTGCCTACATATTAAAGTAAGGCTCTTACAGCTTTCAAAACGATAAAGATTTTATTCTTCCCCTTGGCATTATATAGAAGCTTCTCCAGTTTATTTGGCTGATGCTGTTTTTCTCACTAAGATACTACCAGACATAAATCTAACTTTTCTAAAATGCAGACAACTGAAAGTTTCCTGAAAAAAAAAAAAGTACTACTTTGCTTCTTGCGTCAGAAGCGGGTTTGTTTGTATGATCGTTTTTTGTGGTTTAGGTTTGTGGGGTTTTTAAGGGTGTAATTACCTTCTGGGAAATATTCATATTTTATGTTGTTTGGTAACAAGAAATAAAAATACTTTTTAATCGTAGTATTTTTTAAAAAGTTTATCTAAATAAGGCCTACCATATGAAAAAACTCCTTCAGTAGACTTCTCTACCAAACAAGGAGCCTGGTCACCATCACATAAATAGACTCATTATTCACGCTAAATTCATTGCAGTAAATACCAAAGAAACAATATCTAAGTATCTCATTTGTGGTTATTTATGGCTCTGTGCAGCTTTTTTATTTTTTACTCTTTTTCTTCAAAGGAATCTTCCCTCCCTTGTTCCAAATCTTTTTGAACTCAGAGGCATTTCTGTTTTGTTGGCACTGCAATTTTATCATAATACCCTTTAAAAATGCATGGAAAATGATTCACTGTTCCAAGGCTATTGAATCCTCACTCTTATATTCATAGCCAGTTTTCCTCATCCTGTTGACCTGTAAGGTTTTAACAGACAAATTTTTATTATTTTTTATTCAAAAATTTGAAAATATTCCTTATAAAACCAATTAGAGTTAGAGTTAAACCAATTCGCATCAGGATGTTTTCTTACTGAATCCCATAATAAATGTCAGCATTTGCAAATAAGTAAAATTATTAAAGTCACGATTAATTTTACTGTGTAAGTGATAAATGTGATATTCTTATTGAACAAAAAGGAAGGCATCTTCATGATGGTAACTCATTTAAATGTTTTAATTAGATGAATGTTTTTCAGTCAGTTCTTCGACACTTGGATTAAATTCAATTGCATGTCATGGGTATATGGACATGTGTATAGAGAGAAGAGGCAAGACAAAACAATTCTGAATAGTTGCAAAGATAAGCATAGATTTAAGGTGGTTTGTGTTGCTGGTAACGTTCAATACTTCTACAAACTAGAACTTAGATTATCAAATAAAACATGAGGAGCTCATAGCTAATGATCACTTGTGAGCAATTTCTTTGAAGTGATTTTCAGGCATTACATAAGGACCATGTGGCCAAGGGCAGGAAAGAGTCCAGCTCAGCAAGAGAGTAAATGCAGTAAGGAAAAGACCACATTATTTTCCTGCTAATTTCTGTCTTGTTCACTATGCAATACATAAATTCTGTGTTTTCCCTGTGCAACACACAAATGAAGCAGAGATCCTGCAGAACTGCTGAAAACAGAACACTGATTCATAATCAAAAGATCCTTGTAATTTGAACATTTTTAGATGTCCTGTAAGTGTGAAACAAATGACCACGTAAATAAGGTCTGTCTCACCAATGACTGAATCCTCAACTGGCAATATCTACATTGCTAGCAGTGGTTCAGTGGTTCAGTCCCAGCAAGCTAGAATATAGCTTCGCAGAAAAGGACCTATGAGTGAGCAAATTGAAAGTGTATTGGCAAAGAAGGCCATACACATACTGAGCTGTCTTCAATTACCTATCATGATGGTATAAAAAGCCAAAGCTGGATTCTATTGGAAGTGCACAGTGAAAGGCCAAGGGGCAACAGATGTGAATAGCAACAATTCAAAGTAGGTATTAAGGATAATATTGTTAACAGTGGAGGTTGTCAAATATTAGAGTAGGTTGCCTAAGGGGGCTGTAGAATCTCCACCCCTGAATATATTCAGACCTAACAGGGCCCTCAGTAGCCTGCTTTAAACTGGCCCCCTTTTACCATGGAGTTGCAACATTACGTCCAAAGCTCTTTTCTAATATAAATCACTCTAAGATTTTCTAACCACATTTTTAGCATTTGACTTTCTAACCTAAAGTACTTCTAAATGTGTGTAGGTGGCATCACAGGGTGTTTAGCTACAGCTACTACTGTCAACAGAACGTTCGATAACCTTTTTTTTTGTTTCCTGGGTAGGCCTATGGCAGCAGATAATGCACCTTCAAAACGCACAGCTACACAAGGTCAAAAGCAAAACTGTTCTAAATAGTACCTTTTGGCTGAAACAGATGTAAAGAAGGGAAAAGAGCAGTTCTGAGGGAGAAGACAGGTAACAGAAGGAAAAAAAAAAAGCAAGCCATTCCTCAGGAAGAATCTAAATCACATTCATGGTTGTGAACTCTCCAAAAGAATTAATTATCTCCTTTCACTGGACACCACTGAAAAGAGTCTGACCCCATCCTCTTGACACATGACCTTTAGATATTTATAAGATCTCCTCTCAGTCTTCTTCCAGCTAAACAGACCCAGGTCTCTCAATCTTTCCTAGTAAGATAGATGTTCCAGTCCCCTCATCATCTTCGTAGCCCTGCACTGGACTCTCTCCAGTAGTTCCTTGTCTCTCTTGAACTGGGTAGCCCAAAACTGGACACACTACTCCAGATGTGGCCTCACCAGGGCAGAGTAGAGGTGGAGGATCACCTCTCTCAACCTGCTGGCCACACTTCTCTTAATACACCCCAGGATACCGTTGGCCTTCTTGGACACAAGGGCACATTACTGGCTGATGGTTAACTTGTCCACCAGGACTCCTGGGTCCTTCTCTGCAGAGCTGCTTTCTAGCAGGTCAACCCCTAACCTGTACTGGTACATGGGGTTGTTCCTCCCTAGCTTGCAGGACCCTGCACTTTCCTTTGCTGAACTTCATTAGGTTCCTCTCCACCCAACTCTCCAGCCTGTCCAGGTCTCGTTGAATGGCAGCACAGCCTTCTTGTGTATTAGTTTTGTGCCATCAGAAAACTTGCTGAGGGTACACTCTGCCCCTTCATCCAGGTCATTGATAAATATTTTGTACAAGGAGACTACATAAATCAATTTTTTTAATCAATAGCTTTTAAATCAATAGATAACTATCCAAATTTTTACTGTGCCTTAAAAAATATAATCTTCAAACTTCAATAAATACAGGCAGATGTGTGTAAGTATATTTAGTTTGGGAAGAATAAGTTTTTGCCTCTTGTCCTCTTTTGCGATCAAAAATAAAATAATAACAATTATTATTGATCAAGGATATGTTATTGATTATGAATGAAAATAAAAATTTAAATTTCTGATAGAATTTTTAAAGATGATTTTCTTTAAGAAAATATATATTTGAATTAAAAAGAAAAAAGTGCTAAGAAAATGGAGCACTCACAACAAAAAAATGGTAGAAGAACAAGCAAAACTTTTTGTCAAATATTTTTTTTTTTTGTTATAGCTTTGATGGAAGATTTTCAACCAGCCCTTCTGACAGCTCGTTAATGATGACTACTGTCCCTGTATATTTTCAGAGGAAAGAAATTTAGAAGAAAGAGAATATCTTCTGCAACTAGATGAGTTTGCAGGGAAACACAAAGGGTTTATATAATTTTTCCTGAGACACAGGGTAAATAGCAATTATGTATTTCTATTTGTGCCTTAGATTTATCAGTCTTTGCTATACTCATAAAGTGATATTCCTCACAAATTTTTAGATGCATTCAATTCACATCGTAGCAAAGTCAGCTTTGAAAGATACTCTTGGCACAATTTCCTATGAAAGAAAACAATGCTTATCGAAGACAGGCTGCAATAAAGAATAAGAGGTAATGAGCTTAAATTGCAGCAGAAAGATTCAGTCTTGATATTAGGAAAACTTTTCAAACAGTAAAAATAGAGAAGTTCTGAAATAGATTGCCTCTGAAACTTTAAAAAAAATTATCCTTCCTGGCTTTTAAGACTACATTACACAAACATTTGTCATGGTTGAAGCTCCCATCTATGGTAGATTTGCTTTAAGGACAACAGTTAAAGCTAAGGAGAAAGCCAACTATTAAGTAGTATGAGATCAGGATATAGGTCCAGTCTATGGTTTAGTTACCATTTTGTGTCTTGGCCTTGAAAATCTGCTGATAAAGCTCTCACAGAATAAATATCACATACGTACTATGAGATACTGCCTTAAATGTTGCTTTGTCAGTTACTGTGTGACATAAGAAGTAATAAGGGGTTGGATTTGTGTGTGTTGCTAGAGCATAATGATTAACTTTCCACTGTTTATGATTAATAAGGTTTGGTAAAATTATAAATCAAGACTTGCAATTGGATGAATAAAGGTATCAGCATATGCATTCAGCAATGCAAAAGGGTTTATAAATTAAGAAATAAAAAATCATTCAATTTGCCTGTATTGCAGTAAAAAGGATTCCATGAAAAATGTGATGATCTGCTCTCACCCAAGGACAGAAAGATCTAGACAGAAAGGACATGGACAGAATTACTTAAACTGATGACTGACAGGGTGGTCACCTAGGCAATTATGCCCAAATTGCTTGCATGTTCCGTTAAAGAAACCTTTACTCTGGCAAACAACTTCAGCCTGTGTGCTGCACCAAAACTCCTGCTTGGATCTATCTCAGGGTTCAATTCTTGAGCTCACTGCTTGGCCTTCTTCCCATAAGTAACATAAAAGTAACGTTGAGGTATGCTCCATGCTCGTTGTTTGTAGTTGTATGTCTTTTGAACAGAAGAAAAAGCTTTTGTTACTAAGGCAGGGACAGAGAATGATGACAGCCTCATGGAAGTGCCTGTTCTCCCAGAAGGATGTTAACAGCTTTTATGTTGCACTACATGTATGTGTCATCTCTAAACCAGCAATTCATTTGCCCTTCTCTTAAAAATGAATGTACTGTAGCAGGAAGTGTATAAGCAGAATTTGAGGGTAAAGTAAATCAATCTTGTCTTCAGTCAACAGGCAATATTATACACTAACAGGAGGCAGACAGGACTTGTCCAACATTACTGCTTGCTAAAGAGGAAGGTATTGATTTGTGTTTGCCGTTTTATGTTAACACTAAAGAGCCTACAGCACCTTCACACATCATAGGATAAGGCTTAAAGGTGTCAAAAAGCAATATACAAACCTCAAAAGGTTTGTAGCTTTGATTTGTGAAAGCTATGAGCATTTTGAATGCTTATTTAAAGTTGGGGTTTCTTGCATCATCCATCTTCCTTCAAACCAACAGAACTTTTCTTTTGTCATTGACCTTCTAATAATCACTTCTCAACAGAACAGTTTTCAAAGTCTAACCAGTGCTGCTCACCCTTGTTTCTCTGTGATACCAGAATATGCTGAGAAGTATCTTACACATAAACTTTTTCTTTATATGAGTGATTTTACTGTGTCCTTTGGTATGCAGGTATTTGCCTCAGTTTTTCAAGCAAAACAGGAAATACCAAGAATTTTTACTAAAAAAGTGTTGGTACAGCAACGTTTTGGCATAAATTTCTAGGATATCATGAGACAGAGGGATAATTTACTATATGATATATATGCCAACTGGCTAAACAAAAGCTTAATAATCTCACTTATGACTATAAGTCAGATAAATATGAAAACGTTAGCCTTCTGAAATATGTTCACCCAGGGCCATCTATTGTCTTGCAGAATAAAAAAATCCTTTCATTATTCCTAATAAACTCCCACATGCCCATAACATGAGCAAATTTTTTATGTATATCTCAAGTTTTATATTTAGCTGAAAAGTATTTAGTTGCCACTGCATGCTGAATTACATGTGTGGACATGGAATAAGAAAGCCATTAACCAGATTTACAAAATGCATCAATACACTTTAAATTGTTCAGTGTCAAAGAAGACGTCTCCAAAGAAACCACAGTTCAAAGATTAATAGGTGAAAGTAACATTTTGACTAATGAGTAAATATGAGAATGTGTTCTTTAGTAAGCAATTTGTGAACAGAAAGAAAGAAAGCATTTGTTAATTAACAGCTTATCTATGGGATATTCATGCCTTTGTTGAGAAGATAAAATGCTCTAGAGAAAAAGGGAATTTTACAGTCTTTGTTCTTGCTCATTTTCAAAACTTTTGTGTGCAAAATTACTATATATTGTAGCAGAACTGAGCTTCAGGCCATCTCTAACACTAGGAGCAAATGGAACAAAGAAATACAGAGTGTGCTGGGTCATATCTTCAGTCATAGAATCAACAAGAAGGAGTTGTGTATTTATCTGAAAAACATTAATGGTGGTATAAATTAGTATTTTATTCTTTGGCTTAATTAATGAAAAAATTGTCAGTTTTATCTTCTTCATTTCCCTAGCAGCTGATAGCCATCGGTGGTCATTTTAGATATCAGAGTATCCTGTCTAGCCTTCAGCTGGTCAGGTTGCCTCAGTTTCCTAGAAATGCAGAAGGTCGACAAGCATGTCATGAGATTAAAGGGAAATCCACTTCTGCAGCATCTGGATGTCACATGCCATAATGTAAGACACTTAAAATGGCATTGAAAAATCTATGTTTAAGAACTGAATCCTACCCTAGATGACAAATTTAGGGTGATCTTGACTGTCCTCCAAGCTTGGGGCAAAATTCAATTGCCTCATGGTGTCCTAATGTCATTTTAGGTATTGTGAAGTGTCCTACTTGGTCTCTAGCGGTCACTCCAAAAAGTTAATGGCTTTCTCTTGTCTTGTGTCACATTTGGTAGCCTGTGCCCCTTGTCCTGTCATTGGGCACTACTGAAGAGAGCCTGGTTGTGTGAGATCCAGATCAAGAATGTTTGTCTTTGATTTGTCTGCATTTTTGAAATGGTGACTGACAAGAGAGATTTTGATCTTGCAATTTTGAGAAAGTGAACTGGTCTTATGTTTGACTGATACCTCACTTAAAAGCACTGGGGTAAGTCACAGTTCTTTCAGCATGTACTGGTATTGCTGCTGAAACTTCTTTAGTGTTCCATTAATCTTATAAAAGACAGGCTTGCTTTATAGTAACATCTACACACACACAAAAAAACAAACCTAAAAAATATTTAGAAAACACTTACTGATTAATTGCGATGATGTAATTGGACTATAACAGCGGAAGTATATTTTATGTGATTAATTTTCATTTAAAATTGATGGATTTGATGCCCTTTTCATATGTCTTTTGTAAACAACTCATCTTACAACATTATGATGTTAGATTTCTAAGCACCTTATAAAACAGGGAACTATTATTCTCCACATTTTACAGATCTGTAGACTGCAGCAAAGATTGGTGCAGTGACTTGCCTAGTATAGGGTCAGCTCTCTCAGTATTACTGCTATAATCCATTTTGAAGCACTGGTAAATTTCTGTGTTGGAGTTGCCTGCAGCCATTACATGTGAAAATTGTTCACTAATAGAGTTTTTACCAGCTTGAGACAGCCAAAGTGCTCCCTCTGCCAGTGTTCTGAAAGCAATTTAGTAGGTAACTCTTTATGACTGTGACAGCCACGGGTAAATCCCATGTGGGAGTTCTGTTTTCCTTACTTCCTGCAGCAATACAAATACAAGCAATAAAAGGAAGTTTAAGAAGTATTAACAATGGTTCAGAAAGGATCTTGCAGTGCCCCTCATTATTGGACCTGTAACAAGCAAGCCATATAGCCATTCAATTCCCATTGTAAAACTCAACTCTAAACATGTTGGAGGAAATCTGCTATACTAAATCTAAAATATACAGTGTTCTGATATGCTGGTTTGGTACTTTGTCTGAAAGAAAACGTGGTATTTTAATGTTATCCCACACCATTATAATGCCAGAACTGTATCCTAAGCATATACTGTGCTATCTTAAATAGTACACTAGATAATGATAAACATAATACCATTGATAAAATATGTTATTTCTGACATCTGTATTGTTCGGTTGAACTCAGAAGATCAACTTGGCTGCAGTTTCTCTGAACTTTCTCATTGAGAAATATAGAGAGTGACATTTTCACTGTTTAGAACACCAATGTCTTTGAGTTCACTGAAAATGTAGATTAAGATATCTGTGGAATTTGAAGTTACAACTTTAAATGAAGTTGCACTTACAGAAGAAGTTGCTCCCAGACACACTACTTTAAGGCACGACAGAATTTGCTCAAGAGAAATGGAAAACTAGCTGTTGATCAAAACCTTCTGTTGATCGCTTAGCTCTTCTCCCTGGTATCCAGTAATAGGATAAGTGGGAATGGTTCAAAGCTGCACCAGGGGAGGTTTAGGCTGGGCATCAGGAAGCATTTCTTTAATGAGAGGGTGGACAAACACTGGAACAGGCTTCCTAGAGAGGCAGTTGATGCCCCAAGCCTGTCAGCATTTAATAGGCATTTGCACAATGCCCTTAACGTGTTTTAAATTTTGTCAGCCCTGAAGTGGTCAGACAGCTGGACTAGATAATCATTGTAGGTCCCTTCCAACAAAAATATTCTATTCTATTGTATGGTATGGTATGCTATGCTATGCTATGCTATTCAGCATTTCACCCCTTTGTTTATTAGCTGAATCCTCTCAGTTTCCAGTGCAGTGTAAGTCCTTTTAAAATAAGCACATAGCATAAATTTCGGAAGCAATGATAACAAAAAGCCATACCACAAATGTCAGATTTCAAAGTTAAAAAACAAATGAGGATAAGAAAACTGAAAACACAACTTCTTACCCAAATAGATAATTTTATATACAAATGGGTCTTTGCTGTAGGGATAATAATATTGTACAAGCTAGTGCTGCAGACTTCCAATAGGTGACACTGACACTGAAGTGCACAATTACTTTATCTCCTTTTGCATATTACCAATTGTAATAAAAGCACTATTGATTTTGGTGTTGTTATTTTTTTTATCTGTAAAAGCTCTTCACCTTTAACTCAATGGCATTTACAGCTGCAAGTGCTGAGTTAAATGCCATTAGATTTGAAATTTTTTCCCAACTAGATTTAACAAATGTGCTATACCAAGAGCCAGAATCAAAGTTTGTGTTCTTATTTTATGAGTTCTCAAATTATTTGACTTGCTAAACTAATAAGAAAAATAAAATAGGGCTACATTCAGTTCTCATTTATACTGGTTTAAACATGGAGTAACTTCGGAATATCAGGAATAAAGTTTGCTAGAGTAAGCCACACATTTTTGACCTCCAGACCCTATTATTGCAACTCATTATATTTAGGAATGAATCCAAGCAGGCACTAAAAAGAAGAAATTTCAAAATGCATCAACCCATCTTCTCAGTAACACATAAGTCTCTGTACATATCACCCTTGCACTGCGATGTGCACTGCCTTCCTACTGAATACAGGACCTAATTTACAGTTAATGTTCAGACACTTCCATAGAAAAAGACTAAGCTTTTATTTTCAGAAATCATGACCTTCCTTGACAGCTGTTACAATTGAAAGAAATTATAAAGTTTTCTGTCAAGAAGGAAAGACATGCAAGCATAGGAGATAGAACTTTCACAAGAGCTACACAGAGATCAGAGAACTCTCTTTTACAAGTGATAGGAGCTTGCGAAAAGAACTCAGATTTCACAGCTTTCATATTTAAATGCAAAATCAATTACTTTCACTTAGTTTTCTCTAAATGGTCCTCTTGCATAATGTTTTTTGCTGACCTAGCTTAGTTTTTTTATTGTTGAAGTAGGAGGTTAGAATCACAGAATCACACAGAATCACAGAATAGCCTTGGTTGGAAAAGACCTCTAAGATCATCAAGTCCAAACATTAACACTGCCAGTTCACCACTACACCGTATCCCTCAACACTTCATTTACATGTTTCTTAAATACCTCCAGGGAGAGGGCAAACAAGTATCCAGACAGACCCTTGCAACAGTCTTTCATCTTTTTCTCATTCCATCCATACTCTTGGAGATTTTATCAGCATAAGGATATAGAATCTTTGTGTTGTTTTTCCTCTTCTCTCCTCTCTTCAGTGTGAAATTTCATAAAGATTTCCATGCTGGCCCTTTTATTTATCTATCTCTGTCTGTACTAGTCCCAGATCCATAAATAACATGGTTCCTCGTAGGCTCAGATTGACTGGAGACTTATCTACCCTGGTCTGGAGTCAGCATGCTCACACAAAATGGCTGTTGAAGTCTATAAAGCAAGTTCTATTAGCTTTGGTGCTGAACTACACAGCTGTTTGCTTTGTCTGTTTCTGTGCTGAGCCAAGTAGGTTGAGTGCCTGATAATTAATTGATCACTATCCCACATTCAGTGTTGGAAACTAGTTACTGGTTGTCATGTGCAACTGGTTATGGACTCACAAAATTGTAGCCCAGAATTCAAGGTTCCCTGTTGACTGCAAATCAGCGCCCAGATCTTTAGCTGGTAAATATGGTTAGGCACCACTGTCAGATCAGAAGAGTCTTCCCAGGTTTATTCTTTCCGTAGAAAAAATAAACACACATTTCTTTATGCCAGGGCCAGAATAATGTTAACTTGGGCTCTGAAAGATGATTTTTTTTTCTTTTGATGCACATTTGCAACACTTTTATTATGAGTGATCAAATTACATTGTTAATTGTAGTTGCTTAATGCCATTTCTTTACCTTGATAAGCAATTTAATTTGTGCAAAGAGCACAGTAAAGCGCTGCCTATTATTCTCTTTGTCTCAGCCCAGTGGAGCAAATTGACTGACAGAAAAAAGTAATTTTATTTGTTTCAGCAAAGAAGATAGTACCCTTATTATCAACAAAGAAAGTTCATTTCAGATAATAGTTTTGCAGTTGTTTCTCACAGCAGAAATGTAATTTTCTGTATGATCATACCACTGCCACTGTCCAACATAGCCTATATAGGTGAAAACCCTTTTAATATACTCAATCATTTATAAAAATTAGTTCTTCTAGTGCATTTGAGTTTAGGACCTGATAATAGGTATGTTGCGCATTATGTATAGTTTTTAGGGCAGCAGTTTTGCACCATATCAAGAAGGAAAATAGCCTCAGAGATTAAGTATGTGAATACACTTTATGATGATTTCCTGATATTTCCATTACTTAGACACGGAAATGCAAATTCTGAAATCTATGCAACCCAGTTCTTCCTAGACCATCTCTAAATCTAACACCTACTACAAGCAGCAGAATGCAGTCCAAAGTATCAACAGTTTTATCCATAGAGAAAGCAGCCAAGGTGGATAAGGTCAGAAATGCAGAATTAAATTACACGCGTGATTGTTCAGAGTAGAAAAGGAAAGTTAAACGTTCCTGCTTATTCAAAACTAAGGTGACATATCTGGCAACATATCTGAGAGCAATTCACAAACACTGTACTAACAACATAGGTACATTTTCTTTTGTTATATCTATGGGGGGGGTTTGATGATTTTGATAGGGAATAGGATACCAAAAAGTACAGGAATACTGTTTTCAGAAGCATTTTAATGTCTAGGTATACCGTATCGTATAGAAACAGGCAAATCAGCACTGTAGAAGGAGTCATGGAACCACAGAATGGTTTGGGTTGGAAGGGAAATATAAAGGGCATCAAGTTCAAACCCTCTGCAGTAAGCAGGGACATCTTCAACTAGTTCAGATTGCTAAGAGTTCCATCCAACCTGGCCTTGAATGTTTCCAGGGATGGGGCTTCTATCACCTCTTTGGACAACCTGTTCTCTTGTTGCACCGCTCTCACTGTAATTTTTTTTTTTTTTTTTTTTTATATAGTCTAAATCTACCCTCTTTTAGTTTAAAACAATTACTCCTTGTCCTATCACAACAGGCCTGGTTAAAAAGTTTGTCCCCACCTTTCTTATAAGCCCCCTTTAAGTACTGAAAGCCTGCAATAAGGTCTCCCCAGAGCCTTCTCTTCTCCAGGCTTAATAACCACTACTCACTCAGCCTTCTTTCATAGAAGAGGTGTTCCATCCCTCTGATCATTTTTGTGGCCCTCCTCCAGATCCACTCCAATAGGTCTGCGTCTTTCTTGTGCTGAGGACTCCAAAGCTGGACACAGTATTCCAGGTGGGGTCTCACCAGAGCAGAGGGGGTCAATCACCTCCCTTGTCCTGCTGGACATGCTTCTTTTGATGCAGCCCAGGATACAGTTGGCCTTCTTGACTGCAAACACGTATTACCAGCTCATGTCCAGCTTCTCATCCACCAGTATCCCCAAGTCCTTCTCCACAGGGAAGGATGTCTCTTCATCCCCCAGACTGTTTTGATATCGCAGACTTCTCTGATCGATGTGCAGGACCTTACACTTGGATTTGTTGAACCTCATGAGGTTCACACAGGCCCACTTCTCAAGTTTGTCCAGGTCCCTCTGGATAGTATCCCGTCCCTCAGGCATGTCAACTGTACCACTCAACTTCATGTCATCTGCAAACTCGCTGAGAGTGCACTTGATCCCACTAAGTCATTGATGAAGATATTAAACAGTACTGGTCCCAGCACAGACCCCTGCGGGACACCAGTCTCCATCTGGACACTGAGTCATTGACTACTACCCTCTGGATGCGACCATCCAACCAAATGCGACTATCCTCATCTACCAAACTGTCCACCCACCTAAATCCATATCTCTCCAATTTAGATAGAAGAACATTGTGCAGGGCCACATCAAAGGCCTTACAGAAATCTAGAGACATGACATCCATAGCTCTTGTCCACTGATACAGTCACTCCATCCTAGAAGGTCACTATGTTGATCAGGCAGGACTTGCTCTTGGTCAATCCATGCTGGTTGTCTTAAATCATCTCTCTGTCCTCCACGTGCCTTAGCATAGCTTCTAGGAGGATCTGTCCCTTGATATTTCCAGGTACAGAGGTGAGGCTGACAGGTTGGTAGGTCCCAGGGTCCTCCTTCGTACCCTTCTTAAAAATGGGTGCAATATTTCCCTTTTTTCCAGTCATGAGGTTCTTCACCTGACTGCAATGACTTTTCAAATATCACAGAGAGTGGCTTGGCAATGACATCATCCAGTACCCTCAGGACTCTGGGATGCTTCTCGTCAGGTCTCATAGACTAATGTATGTTCAGGTTCCTCAGATGGTCATGAACCTAATCTTCTCTTACAGTGGGAGGGACTTTACTCCTCCAGTCCCTGCCTTGTTGTCCATCCACTCAAGAGGTGTGGGAAGAGAGGCTGAGAGAGAAGACTGAGGCAAAATACTGAGTAGCTCAGTCTTCTCCTCGTCCATTGTTACCAGTTTGCTAGTCTTGCTTATCAGCAGGTAAGATTTAAAGTGGAATATTCCTACTAAGTGTAACTTTTTGTATTCTACATTGCCAAACACAAGAAAAAGACAAACAAAGAGAGCCTTTCCACTCACTGAGTCATGCTTTTTATTCTTGCTGAACAGATGGTACGCTCAGCCACTGAGGAAAAATACAAAGGAATGCCATATGCCTTCACAATAACTTCATTCCAGCCCCACATTCCTTTCATTCTTACTGGCGTGTCCCCTTGTCTTTGACATTCTTTTCCATACAGCTTAACTCTAGCTATATTCTTCTGACTTAGGAAAAAAATAAAAAGAAATAATGTAACTAATGACTTATCTGCTGTCATCATATAAGTTCTGTGCAGTGTGTTTTACATTTCATTCTCCAACTCCCAGCCGTTTTTATCTTGGCTACAAGCTCTTCAAGACAAGGGTCATCAAGTAATCTGTGTTTATACAATGCTTATCTCAGAGTAGTTCTTTTCTTCTTCAACCTTTGGGTAGTGCTATAACAAATACGATCAATAATAATAATAATAAAAAATACCAATCATCACAGCTAATTTTCAACAGATATCAACACTGGATGAAATTTAATGGCCCTCAGTATATTCCAGGCTTGACAAAATGATCTAATAATCAGTTTTGCCTTAACTTATATGAATCTATGAAGATAATTATCTACCTCTCCTAACTTGAGTTGCTTGAAATAGCTTCAACACAACAGCTATAGAGATTAGATACAGAATGAAATTGATTACTGTGTGCAAAGAACTTGGTTTTAAGAACATGCTATATAGTATTGCCAAATTTCTGGGAAAAAAAACAACCGACCAACAAACAAAAATCCGAAAACTCAAATTATCAAGAGCAATATATTATGTCTACTTGTATTTTAAACTAATGTATGTAAAGGCAACTCTTATGGCAGAGTGTTCAAGAAGGCATTTTTATATTGCTCTCATGATGTCATGGAAACCTTATGTAAACCATTATTTCAGAGTTAAAATTTATAAGTGGCTTCCATGGCTCCTACTTATTGAAATAGACATAAACTCAAGTTAGTTGCTAGGTTTATTCCAGTCATAACCTTAAAAGAGTACAGCTGTATGTATACCAGTCATTGCTCATAGCAGAAGCAGAAATTAAGATTTACTTTGCTGATGGCTAAATAGTGGCCAACTGCCTGCCTTGTTAATCTTGTTCACAGTAAACAGTGATGTTAATGGAGTAATCACAGTGGAATCAAACAAATAAAGAAAAGTAAACATAATACCTTCATCTAACAGGGTGAGTGATCAGAGTCATTACAGAGTTGGTAATCTCATGTCAGTGGTTTGCAAATATTCAGCAAAATCTTTAATAGAAAGATTAATGAAAGACACACAAAAAATAAAGGATTAAAAATAGGTGTGATGTAGATTGTGATAGACTAATTTAATATCAGTTTTCTGACAGACTATTCATTTTCTAGTTAACAGGAACGTAAATTGACTTAATCTAGCTGTACTTAAAGTATTTTATATGGTGCTACACAAAAATCTACCAAACTGGGCACAAGGGTATACAATAACTGCATTTTGGACAGAGACAGTAAACAGTGCTGAAAGCAAAAACATAATTATACAGGGAGCTAACTAGTGGAATTATTGAGAGAATCACAGAATTGCCTAGGTTGGAAAAGACCTGTAAGATCATTGAATCCAACTGTTAACCTAACACTGACAGTCATCAACTATACCATATCCCTGAGCACTATTTCGACATAACTCTTAAAAGCCTCCAGGGATGGGGACTCTACCACTCCCCTGAGTAGCCAATTTCAATGTCTGACAACCCATTCAGTGAAGAAATTCTTTCTAATATCCAGTCTAAACCTGCCCTGGTGAAACTTCAGGCTATTACCTCCTGCCCTATTGCTTGTTACTTGGTTAAAGAGACTCAGCTCCACCTCTCTACACCACCCTTTCAGGTAGTTGTAGAGGGCAATGAGATTTCCCCTCAGCCTCCTCTTCTCCAGACTAAACAGCCCCAGTTCCCTCAGTCACTCCTTCTAAGTCATCTATGTATCATAGAATGATTTGGGTTGGAAGGGACCTCAGACACCCCTCATAAGGCTTGTGCTCGAGACCCTTCACCAGCTTCGTTGTTCTTCTTTGGGCATGCTCCAGCACCTCAATGTCGTTCTTGTAGCGAGGGGCCCAAAACTGAACACAGTACTCGAGGTGCAGCCTCAACAGTGCTGAGTACAGGGATAAAATCCCTTCCCTGCCCCTGATGGCCACTCTATTCCTGGTACAGACCAGGATTCCATTGGCCTTCTTGGCCACCGGGGCACACTGCTGGCTCATGTTCAGCCAGCTTGTCAATCAATACTCCCAGGTCCCTCTCTGTCTGGCAGCAGCAAGCCTGTAGTGCTGCTGGGGGTTGTTTTGGCCAAAGTGCAGAACCCAGCATTTGGCCTAATTGAAACTCATGCAGTTGGCCTTAGCCCATTGATCCAGACTGTCTAGGTCACTCTGCAGAGCCTCCCTACCCTCGAGCAGATCAACACTTCCACCCAACTTGGTGTCGTCTGCAAACTTACTGAGGGTACATTTGATCCCCTCATCTAGATCATCAATAAATATGTTAGACAGGAGTGACCCCAATACAGAGCCCTGGGGAACACCACTCATGACCAGCTGCAAACTTGGTTTAACTCCATTAACCACAACTCTTTGGGCCTGGCCAGCCAGCCAGTTTTTTACCCAGCAAAGCGTGTGCCCATCCAAGCCATTAGCAGGCAGTTTCACCAGGAGAATGCTGTGGGAAACAGTGGGAAAATGATGATGAAACATTTTTTGATTCCCTATGAAAATAAACCCACATAATATTTCTTGCTTTTCTTGGCTTTTTAGAATATAGATATGTGCAACTACATGGTTTGCACTAAAAAAATGACTTATTGGATCCTGTGTTTTTCTGATGAAACTCCACTGTCCTCCTCAGTCTTGCACAAAAAATTTGCTGTTCATACTGGACAGTAGAATATATGTTCAATTTTGGCTAATTTATCTCACAGTGACATTTAATTATTATTATTTTTGAATAAGATATCGATCGTTGAAATATCAGCTCAGTAGTGGAACTTTTGTATAGCAGTGCATTTTTCTTTCTTTAACTTCAATTTTGACCAAAAATCTCTACCCTTCATTTCCATCAGAACAATTAATGCTCTTGCTGCTATGAATCTGGGTGTTTGAGGTCAGCAGAGTTTGAGTTCCTTCCTATTTTTCCCTGTATTGGCTTTTCTGGCCGCATTATAAAGCAACACCATACTTTATTTCTCACATTCATTATCTCTCTGGAGTTAATACACAGAATCCATTTATCTCTAGTAATATGAACTAAAAATTGATTATTTCAATCATAAACAGTATTTACTGCAAGCAGAAAACTAAATCAGCTCTGCACAGTTTAAATTTGGTCTGACAGACCCAGTAAATAAAGCTAATTTTTGTCCTCTGATTTGGCGAGGCTTAGTGTCAGGGTTATTTTTGTTTGTGTCTTGAAGATTAGAAAAAAAAATAAAGAACTCATCTTGTAAAAATATTCTCATCTTGGCTGACACCACTGCATTTGATTAATACTGGCTTTGTCTACCTAAGGTATCTTTGACATTCACAGTCATATATTTCACAGATAGGTCAAGATTCAGGTTAATTGTTATTCTTGGATAATTCATAGTTTAGCTTGAATTATTTGATAAAATGGATGCTACATAAAAATTCTCCTTCATCATAAAAAGCCTCTTTGTAAGGCACAGGTTTTTTATAGAATTCAGGGATCTTTTCGCATGTTGGTGTCCATCCACCCACAGTACGAGAACCACCGAAGCACCTGGGAAAGCGTGTCCTCCAACAGGTGTATAGAACTACTTATTTATCATAACTGATGAAAATACAATATAAAAAACACTCTGGTCTCACATAATTAGGAAAGGAGACAGAAAGGAATAAAAGCAGAGTAATACAGGTTCTTTTAAGGGCAGTAAATTCACGAAGGTTGAGTGGATTTGGAATAGATCCCACAGCTAAGAAAAATTTCTGAGTTGTCGTTGCAAATCCTCTTTTCTTCATATCTGAGCCCTATTCTCATTCAGTTGAGGTAAATTATCTTTTTTTTGTTTTTTGGGTTTTTTTCCCCCCTCTTACAGGGTCTTCCACAGAGTTCTGGGAAAGATACAATGAGCCACAGGAAGTTTGCCAAACCTCTCCCTGAAACCTTTTCTTACTTTAGGAAACACCAGTACAGCTGGCCAAGGAGCTTCCAAGAGCAGGACAACCAGGGGCATGAGAGGCAGCCCCAGCCCCAAGCATCAGACGCCTCCACAGGGATAGGGACAGGCCAAGGCTGGGCTGGGACATGGTCCACAGGTGGGCCTGGCTCAGCAGGGTCCATGTCTGGGCAGGGAAAGGCTGTGGGGAGCTGGAGACTGGTCCTTCCGCGGTGTCACTGGGCCAAGAGCTAACAGGCCTGGGGAATTTAAATAGGGTCTTGGGCCAAGGTCATGGTGGGGGAAGCCTTTAAGGAGTTTGGGAAGCCATGAATGAAGGGTTTTCTCAGCCAAGTCTGTCAAATTTCTCTTCCTTCCTATATACATGAGGAGAGCAGGAAGAAAAAATGTATAGCAGTTCATTTCTCTCTGAAGTAGGAGAAAAACAAGTGTAGAAGGTATGGTCATTATGCTCAGAGGAGAATATAGTTGCCTAGCCACTTAGTAAAAGGCTTTATATAACAAAACCCACAGAGATATGACAGGTAAATGTGACACAGTTTGTTTGTAAAGACTGTTCACTGCTTGGACAGTGATACTCTATAAAAAGCCATAGAATGGTTTGGGTTGGAAGGGATCTTAAAGATCATCTAGCTCCAACTCCCCTGGCATGGGCAGGGACACCTTCCATTAGACCAGATTATTCAAAGCTCCCTCCAGCCTGGCCTTGAATGCCTCTAAGAAGGGGACATACACACCTTCTCTGGGCAACCTGTTCCAGTGTTCCATAAACCTCACAATAAAGAGTTTCTTCCTAATATCTAACCTAAATCTACCCTCTTTCAGTTTAAAACCATTACTCCTTATCCTATCACTATCTGCCCTTGTAAAAAGTCCCTCCCCAGCTTTCTTGTAGGTTTCCTCAGGTACTGAAAGGCTGCTAGAAGGTCTCCCCAGAGTTTTCTCTTCTTCAGGCTGAACAACCCCAACTTTCTCAGCCTGTCGTTGTAGAAGAGGTGTTCCAGCCCTCCGATCATCATCGTGGCTCTCCTCTGGACTTGATGCAACAAGTCCATGTCCTTTTGGGGATGTTTTGCCTTTTTTAGGGGGTTGGGGGTGAGTGTATTTTGTTTGTTTGTTCTGATTTTTTGTTTTGTTTTGGGTTGTGTGTGTGGGTTTTGTGTGGGTGTTGGTTTTTTTTTTTTTAATTTGGTTGTCTGCTTATTTGTTTTTTGGTTTGAAAAATAATCTATTGATTCATTTCATTTAAGCTTAAGAATTTTGGGGAGGATTCAGCTACAGAAATACCTATCTAAATTTAAGTGTGTATCTGTAAGTATCTGCTGCTGAATCAAGTGCATTAGATCCTGTTATAGATACTGGACTTCCAGTGGCCCTTGTAGTCAATACAGATTTAGGAGTCTAAAAAATAATTGTGATCTTCTTAATATGGGCACCTAAATCAAGATTCAGTTGCCTAAACATAAGTACCCAGCATATATAATCTACAAAAGGTTAACAGACATGACACAGATTATGAAGAATCTACAGGAAACATATTTTTCTGCATTAGCAGCAGGAGGTGTGGTAGGATACTCTATGGCATCCCAGATAGCATCTTTTGCTTATTTTTAAGCAATTGAATTCCACCCTTCACATCTGTTAGTTGTATAGGCTCCCTTTTTTGAAAAAACCCACAACGTCTTCAGGGGAGGAATCTCATCAGAAAATACATATGTATGAGATGTGGAATTAATCACCCTTTGTATGTGCTTATTTCCCTCCATCAAGAACAGTAGGAAACAAGATTGGTAGAGCTAGATTGGTTAAATTCCACTTCTGACAATTTATGGGAAATATGGGTAGACTAATTTCAAAGGCAAACCATAGTGATTAATTTTAAATATTTATTTTCAGTGTTTTAACTTCACAGAGGTGAGGTGTTCCAGATCTGTGGTAGAACATAAAATGGAATTTATTGCTGCCATCACTATTGTTAATTGAATTGCCCAGTTTGGCCTTCTGTTAAATGTATCAGAAACAGTGTGACCAGCAGGAGTAGGGAGGTGCAAATAATAAGGGCAGCAATAGCTTGTGAAGCTTGTTTTATTTACATCTAAAGTCTGAGAAAGACAGACAGGATGGGTATCCCTTGGTTCTAACTGGAGCTCTGGTTTTAAGTCCCCTAAAGTTTTATGTCATGTGCAGATTCCTAATTAAGGTGTGTTGAAATTCATTGGAGCCACTCCAGTTGATGTAGTTGTTAGTTGTGCAGCTAATTAATCACAAGTTTAAATTTTTCAGGGTTTTGACCTCCAAAGAAAGTAAACTAAAATTTCATTTCTGTTTCCAGCATAGAAAAAGAGTTGCATCGGATGTATGCTGTCAAAGCTAGAGGTGTGGTTGACAGGAATTTGACCACAATGAACAAGAAAACTCTGAGTGGAGAAAAAAACCCCAAAGTTCCAATGTTTATATCTATATCTACACTTTCATGGATCTAAATGCTCTCAGTAAAAAAAAAAAGTATAAAAATTATAAAGAATAATAGTCAGAACACTGAGCTTCAGGGCAGTCTGAAGCAGCTGCATGCTTTTATTATAACAAAGCTTGCTCAGTATGGCTTTACTAGCACAGGTGGTACTGTACATTATTCTTCCTAGGAAAGAGTTATTATATTGCATTATACCCATCATTCAGAACTACAGCATTCTTCTTTTCAAAGTAGGCAGTTGAGATGAGCTTTGTAACTTGAACTGGGAGGGTGTATGCTGTTACCGGGAAGATGATTAACAGTAATTCGATGCAACATGTAACATTTGCAAAACTGAGAATAATAAAATCAGTGAGGCAAACAAATGAGCCATATGTTCAGTTATCTATCACCCATGAAGTGTACTAGGAAAAGGTGGCTGATCATCTGACAGCATTTTCTGAACATATATATATTACCAATTCAAGGCTAGAAACTGTATTTGATGATCACTTGTGGTTAGCTTGCACAATCATTCTGAGAAATGAACTTTTAAAAATTATTACTTACTATTGCTTGCATGGAGGAATGTGTTTCTCAGTAATCTATAAACACTACTAGCAAAGTAAGGAAATCTGACTTGCAGAAAAAAATATTTTACTTTAATGTTCAAGAGTTCATTTTATGTCAAGAGAAATACATGCATGTTCTATCATAGTTACAAATAGATGTCAGCAATTATAAAGCAATTAACAAAAAAAAATATTAAATGGATGAAATTATTTCCTGTCTGATTTTTCAGTGCTGACCCTTGAAACAAGCATTAACTAAAGAGATCTCTGACAGTTTTTTTGAATGCTTCATGTTATTCATAGCAGAGTTGAAAATATCATTATAAAATTATTTCTACATTTGCCAGATCTGGTTTGAACTTACAATAACTGTTCTACTTAAATAGAGTGACAGCTTTTCTTTTTTCTCTTTTTTCCTATGTCATACTGTGATTTTTTTTTCTTTGCAAAAAATAATAAAGGCACTTTTCCTTCTTTTTATTATTGTACAAATACAAACACTATTGTATGAATAAGACATGGTCAACAGCTTCTCTTCTCATAATGATTTCACATAATGATCTATCAGAAAGGTTTTCACATTATCTGAAAATATGTTATTCCTTGTGACATACCAAAATTTTTTGGCAGAATTTATGACTTTGAAGCTGGAAACACTAAAAAACTGAAGCCCTCAAGTTTCAAGCATCCTTTGTTCAATAGGTCTTTATGGAGTTCATAAACTTCAGCATAAGAAAGTTTTGATTTCGTTTGATAAGATGTATAACTAAACTGCTGATATCTTGATTGCCTTTTACATGAGTGTGACTATTTCACATAGATAAAAATTACATATAAAGCTTCAGGTCCACCCAGCATGGGTTGATGAAGGGCAAGTCCTGTTTAACCAACCTGATCTCCTTCTATGATCAGGTGACCCGCCCAGTGGATGAGGGAAAAGTGGTGGATGTTGTCTACCTGGACTTCAGTAAGGCATTTGACACTGTTTCCCACAGCATTCTGCTGCAGAAGCTGGCAGCTCATGGTCTAGACAGGTGGACTCTTCACTGGGTTAAAAACTGGCTGGCTGGCTGAGCCCAGAGAGTTGTGGTGAATGGAGTTAAATCCAGATGCAGACCGGTCACAAGCGGTGTCCCTCAGGGCTCGGTCTTGGGGCCAGTCTTGTTTAATGTCTTTATCGATGACGTGCATGAGGAGATTGAATGCATCCTCAGTAAATTTGCAGATGACACGAAATTGAGTGGGAGTGTCGATCTGCCTGAGGGTAGGGAGGCTCTGCAGTGGGATTTGGACAGGCTGGAGTGATGGGCTGAGGCCAATTGTATGAGGTTTAACAAAGGCAAGTGCCAGGTCATGCACTTTGGTCACAACAACCCCATGCAGCGCTACAGGCTTGGGGAAAAGTGGCTGGAAAGCTGCCTGGCGGAAAAGGACCTGGGGGTGTTGGTTGACAGCCGACTGAACACGAGCCAGCAGTGTGCCCAGGTGGCCAACAGCATCCTGGCCTGTATCAGAAACGGTGTGACCAGCAGAAGCAGGGAGGTGATCGTGCCCCTGTACTCGGCACTCGTGAGACCACACCTTGAGTACTGTGTCCAGTTCTGGGCACCACAGGATAAGAAGGACATTGAGGTGCCGGAGTGAGTCCAGAGAAGAGCAACGAGGCTGGTGAGAGGTCTGGAAAACAGGCCTTATGAAGACCGGTTGAGGGAATCGGGGTTGTTTAGTTTGGAGGAGACTGAGAGGAGACCTCATTGCCCTACCTAAAAGGAGGCTGTAGTGAGGCTGGTGTTGGTCTCTTCTCCCAAATTACTAATGATAGGACAAGAGGAAATGGCCTCAAGTTGTGTCAGGGGAAGTTTAGATTGGATATTAGGAAGAAGTTCTTTACTGAGAGGGTGGTTAGACATTGGAACAGGCTGCCTGGGGAGGTGGTAGAGTCGCCATCCCTGGGGGTGTTCAAATAACGGGTTGATGAGGCACTTGAGGCCATGGTCTAATGGTTAGGAATACGATGGGATAAAGGTTGGACTTGATGACCCTGGAGGTCCCTTCCAACCATAATTATTCTATGATTCTATGAACCCTCTTTCTCTGCAAACACTGCTGTAAACCCCTTTATCCTTGGGCTCAGCAGGCTGTGCTCTAAGGGTCCAACACACAGTTCTGATCTTGCCCAGCAGCATAACCTTGCCTTTGACTTCTGAGAAAATTTTTAAGTTGTGAGAGCTGTGAGAAAGAGGTAGAAAGATAAAATTACAGCCAGAGGTAGCTCTATTGAGACAAGATTATTAGTCGCTCAAGCAGTCAAGGAGAAAAACACCAACATGGAAAAAATACAAAATACTAAACAAATAACTGGGAAAGATAATTGAGTAGTTAGGAATGACTGGGGCTTTGGATCAAACCGTCAGTGTCGTCAGTGCTGACAGAGCTGGTGGGACTTGGCAACTCAGCAGCACTGAAGGACCTGTTCAAGAAGTGATAGAGACCATCCCTGCACCTCCTGACTGGTGCCTGTGTGGCTGAGAGAGTGCCTTAAGAGTACTGGTGAGTAAACTAATGCTTAGCCTAATAGATCATTAAAAGTTAGCTATGTGCTTTGTGTACTGAACTAATAAATAATTGCTTTTTACTTTTCAAGTTGTGTATATATCACTTGCAGAGTCTCTTTGCACTATACAAAAGACAACTTCATGAACTGACCCTAAAGAGGAGAGGTAGCAGAGTTCAGTGACAAATAACCCCACAGCATGTCTTACTCTGTGAGCACTGCACAAGAAAATCAGCAAATGAAAATAGGGATAACTATGGGTAGAAGGCAAAGTATCAGAGGTCTGGCCTGTTATGGCAGAATTTTGCCCTTTATAATACCTGCTTTCTATATAGTTTTGAGGTTTTGGTTTTTATTTACTTTTCCAGAGGAAAGATAAAAATTGGAGACCTAAAAAAAGGTTAATATGACCTAGCTTTTCAAGGAAAAGCTGGTGAATGGTAAGCAAAGGACAGTTTAAAACTTCTGAGTGTTTTCTCCCCATACACAGTAGTCCCTGGGGTTTCTAAAAGCTATTGGTTTAGCAGAAATGCTGGCAGCTAAAAGCTGCATGAACATTAGCTTTCTTTCTACAACTGCATGAATTGTAAAGAAAACAGAAATGGAACTGCTTCTTGAGATTCTAGACCAAATTTCAGCTCAGTCAAGTTCTTTACTTTTTCATGTTTATTTTCCTTGAATGTTTGAATAGCTGAGATTAACTAGATGAGACAGGTAGAGAAGCAAAATTTCCTACAAAGATTATCAATGAATTTTGATAGGATTACAGCGTTTGTAACACATGTCCAATTCATTGATTACTGTGCTGAAAACACATGAAGTGACCTATGAAGTGAGGTTTTCTGCTGTACCTCTGAGATTGTAACACCATGCTCCTGTGCTCAGCGAGGAGGAACCCTGCAGTTATAACCCTGATTTAACCTGAGCAGGCTACACTTCATCCAGATATTCAGCTTGCATATGAAGACTCAGATTCCTTAGTTTTTCAAAATATTGAAAGCATGAAACAGAAAGTGTGGCACATTAGCTATAAATCTATGGTCCTGAGTATTTTAATAAATTTCCTGTAACAGTATTTGCATTGTAATTAAGAATTAATCAAGAAAAAAAATAAAGAAGAAAAAAAAGAAACAAAGCTCCTCAAAGACAGGAAATTAGCTGAAACTGTTTCTTACTACATTGACAAATCGAGCATGAAGAGCTCTTGTTTTAATTACTGTATGGAAAAACAGAAATTAGCCCAGAAGACATGACTGAGTAGACACTTGGAGAGATAATGTGTTATATGTCTCCTTCAGGCTCAAGCATTCAGTTAAGTGAAAGAGGCTAGGGTTTCTACTTGTTCATAAAGACTGGGAAAAAAAGTATTAATTATTTGCATTGTTTGCAGGGCAGTGATCATATCTGTGCTTTCCCAGGGAAAGAGAAAAAGAGATTCTCAAAAACAGAGTTACTATGGAGACATAAAATGAAATAAAAATAATTACTGCTCAGGGGGAAGAACTCAAACCTGTGCTGTTCACTGAGTTAAAATTGATATAAGAGTTTAATAGGATCTCTAATTCTAAAGTATCAGCAAGGAAGCAGATGTCTAAGTATTTTAATACTCTTCAGTTTTCCTATGAAGAAGAAATTTACTGTACGTAACAGTAAAAAACACGTTATTTATTCCAGTCTCTCTCTGCTAAGGGTAGCTTCTGTGCCAAAATTAGGAGGTAGAGGTGTCTGTTGTTCTATCAGGAGAAAAAAAAAAAAAAAAAAAAAAAGCAGGTAGAGAAATGATTTCGTCTGCTTGGAGTCAAGTTTTCTTAGACACAAAGTTTCTGCAGTATTCCCTTCCCAGACCATATTAGCCAAGTATAAACTGGAAAAGGTACTGGCTCGTTACTGTTTTCAGGAGAAGCTGTTTATGTGTAACCTAATCAGCCAATAAACAAAGTTCAGAGCACATCTAAGATGCATTTCAACATTTCTCAGCTTTTTGGAAATACAGTCTACTTTTGATGCATATGTCTTTGCAAGATCCTCCAGAAAGCAATCTTCCCCTCTCTACCAGATCATGTCTAAACCCAAACTCAAGTCCAATCATGCATGTAACATTTTAAGCTATAAAAAAACCAATCTAAGATTGGATATTAGGAAAAAAAATTTAGGTTGGATATTAGGAAAAATTGCTTCACTGAAAGGGCTGTCAAACACTGGAAAAGGTGTCCCAGGGCAGTGGTGGAGTCCCTATCCCTGGAGGTATTTAAGAGATGTGTAGATGTGGTGCTGAGGGACATGGTTTAGTGGTGAACTGGCAGTGCTAGGTTAATGGTTGAACTTGGTGATCTTAGAAGTCTTTTCCAGCCAAAGCTATTCTATGGTTCTACGATTCTATAATTCGATTACCTCTAAAGTGAGATGGAGGAGACAGTATTAATTACTGCTGTTAGTAATTACTTATTTTGCAGGCATGCTTTCAGTAAACTAACAGTAACTAGAGATTTTTCTTTCTGTTCTGGAGGAGCTGAACTACTGTTTTATCAAAGAAGTTAATCTTTCTTTGTACATGAGGTTATTTTTCTGTATTTTTTCAACTTTTTTGAGAATCAATGACCTAAACTTTATCAATCACATCACTGATATATTGGTCCCAGAACCTACCAGCTACTACCTGTTCCTTTGCAGATCTCTTATGATGTGTAAGCACCATTTATTACACATGTATCTAAATTTTGTGCCTCTAAATACATAAAATAATATTGATTATTCTGGAAACTTTTCATCCATGTCCATAACTATCACCAGCAGAATGCCAACAGGCCTGACAGAATTCCAATAAACTTAATCTTTACCTTTCTACTGTTAAACTTCTATACAAAACTGATGTGAGACTGAATTGTCCATACTATCTGGGTGAAAACCAGGTTGCGCTCATTCTACATTAAACATAACTTGAATCCTCTCTAAGGTTTTTGTCAGTATGTATCCAAGAAAAGCATTTAAAGGAAAACTGTGGAGCAATCTAAAAGCAAGACAAATGTAAGTGATGCTAAAAGTAGCGTGGATAGTAGAACTTGCTTAATTTATAATATTTTCCACTGCTGAAATTGCTCTGATGCTTATTCACCTGCCTGAATCCATCTCCTCTGTGTTTACAATTCCCTTTTTTTTTTTTAATTTTGTACTTCTCATCCTGAGGTAGCAATCATCATTAACTGTCACCTTCAGGCATTCTTTGATCAAACCTCTTATTGTGATGACAAAGTTCAGATGGCAGAGTGGGAACTGAGTTGAATTTTGCAAGCAACACCTATTTATTTCAGACCAGAAGCAGCCAAAGGGTTATCCTTAGTTAACCCAGTCACACCAGAACAGCACCTATGAAATTTTTCAATACCGTGTATGAAACATAATGCAGGGATGCAAAAGGTCATAGAGCACAGATTCCTAATGTTTCAACAAATTATGACCTTTTTTGATTGTTCAGTTTTCTGTGATGAACAATTCATAGTATGTTAACTTCCCAGCTGTCATGATACCCTTTTAACTTGCCTTTAAGTTACCTTAATAGCATAGTGAGGATAACAACACTTACGTGAATTAAAAGCTTTTTCATGTCTTCTGTTCAGCATTTTGCTTTCATCCTACAGAATTTCCATCTTGTTCTCCAGAAGACACATCAGTGAGATTATAAATGTCAATTTGTCAAATTGTTTATCCCATCTCATTCTCTCCCAACCCAATTTATTTGAGAAGAGAAAATGTGAACCTTGTTTCCTGTAATCTCATATACTGATTGCTAGTCCCATAAAAAAGAATAAAGTACAGATGCAGACATAGTCTTTCCCATTCCTTATCTACTTTCCAAAAATATTCTGGAGTCCCTAAGATGAAAAGCTTCTTTTTGAAAATATAGTTTTATCTGTCCATTCAGCTATTATTACTATTTTTATAAACATGGGATATGTTTTTTGTCAAGGAATGACAGTCCCCTTTATTATTATGCTAAAACAGACTCTACTCTGAGTTTCCTGTGAGTCAGCTTGCACTGGCTCACTTCCTAATCTGTGGCATAAAGATCTCATTATAATTAACTGATCTTTTGACTAATTAAAAGCTTCTTCTGCAATACACCCTAATTCTACCACCTATGGATTGCATGTGTTGCCTAAATAATCTCAAAAATAATTATGAAGAACCAAAGCTGATAATCAGTCTTACAAAATCAACAGTCAGATTGTTCCAGCTACAGTATTTGACCCTGCTGTAACTTCCATACCAGACTCTGTTTTCAAGTTCAAATTAAGTTAACATTACTGCAAAAGCCTCTCTGTGCTAAGCTACCTTTTATTCAAACAGAAATGGGCTCAAGCCATACACAAAGCTTTGTTCCATGATAGTACCCATGAAGGATTAAAAAAAAAAAAAATGGAGAACCAGAATCCTTGCATGAAAATCAGAGGTTTTACTCAAACTCATTATGGAAGTGGGTTCCTATATAAACTCTGAATATCTGAATATCTGAGCTCTAAATTGACAGTTGCTTACATGTGAATTGGTTCTTTTTGATCATCCATTCTGTATCCTGTGTATGTTTAGTGAGCTATCTGCTTGTATTTGTAACTAAAAACAGAGCTAAAGAAGGAAAAGTAGAAGGCAGATTTCCTTTTTTGTTTCTTTCCTGTACACAATGACTAAAGAGTGTAACACTGCTCTAAACATTGTATGGTTGCAGAGCTGTTACTGAATATACTGTTAAAAGAAATACCTGCCATCTGAACATGAGGGATTTATTCGATGTGAAAATATATTCTTGTTCATTATTTCATGTAAACAGGAAAAGACAGGCCAGTGATTAAAGCTTAAGGTAACTGAGGATCAGAGGCTTACATTTCTTCTTGCCAATCAGATTTTTTTTGTGATCTTCAAGTCCTCACAGACAAGTATGCATGAGGGTTGTTTTTAAAACCCTCCTCAGTCCTTTACCTGAATTTTTATATGATTAAGTACCTTTATGACTCTGATTGTTCAACTTCTAGGGTGTATATAGGCTTTGTAGCTAGCTCTGTATCTGGAATAGATCATAGACAAGGAGCCTGGAGAAGAGAAGGCTCTGGGGTGACCATGTAGTGGCTTTCCAGTACCTGAAGTGGCCTACAAGAAAGCTGCAGAGGGATTTTTTACAAGGACATGTAGTGATAGGACAAGGAGTAATGGTTTTAAACTGGGTAGATTTAGATTAGACATTAGGAAGACATTCTTTACTGTGAGCATGGTGAGACATTGGAACAGGTTGCCCAGAGAAGCTGTGGCTGTCCCCTCCCTAGATGTGTTCAAGGCCACATTGGACAGGACTTTGAGCAACCTGGTCTAGTGGGAGGTGTCCCTGCCCATGCCAGGGGGGTTGGAACTAGATGATCTTTGAGGTCTCTTCCAAGCCAAACTATTCTATGATTCTATGAAATAACTTTGAGAATAAATTATATTCCATGTAAAAGCAACCTGTCGCTCTCTTGGTCTTCTGCTTCTTCTGCTGCTCTTGAGGACTAGGCTGAGTACTTACATACTTATTGTTGGGATTTGCATTAGTTTGGTTATTTTGTTAAATCAGTTTCTATTTTAACCCACAAGTCTTCCACCCTTTTACCCGATCCCCCTTCTGAGCTAATGAGGGTACATCAGGTGATAGAGTAACTGCTACAGTTCAGCCTCAGATACAGCCTAATCTGCATAATGTAATAGCATGCCTTGTATATTTTGTGTGTGCTGAAGATACATGTAATACAAGCACAATAAAGAATTTACATCAGTATGTATGTGATCTTTACACCAGTCTAAGCAAGGACTTATTAGTATTTGAATAACTATAGTATTCTAACAATATAATTATTAGTATTCTAATAACTGGTAATGTTTGTAATAAAAAATACTTATTATAGCTAATTTTCATCAATAATATAGGTAAAACTATTATACACAGAGCTTTTCTTATCTACCACTTTCCTCTGATGTTACAGTTAACCTCCAGTTCCTCAGAGGGTTCTAAGGTTGATGGTTTCCATTTTCCTTAAAAAAAAACAGGTATTTGGGAAAATCATCAGTCTAAATAATTTTCCAGGAGGAATATAATGTTGTTAGGGGGAAAGGTGTCTTCCTCTTTACTCTTGGATTTGTTTGGGATATTGTCATATGTTTTCTAACACCGTCTCTTTAATTGGTCTTTGATTCTACTTTATGTCAAATCTACTCATGTGGTACATTTTCCATATGTTGGGTACTTATTCTTTGGTTTCTTTGTTATCTATAAAACCATCTGTACCCCGCTGTCAAGGTTGTACTCCAGAGGTGGCCACTAATTGACCACTACTGTAGTGTTTATAACCCTGGGCCTCTGGTATCATCCTGTGCCTTTGCTTTCAGCCCTCTGTCATCCTCCTATGCCTGTTCTCTTTTCTGCTGCATTTGTATTACAGGTTCATAGATAGTTCACACGGCACATAATAGCATAGTAAGTCCAGACAAAAACTTGGTAAGTCCTAGTTCTGAGGTTTTGTGGAGTTAAAACAGACCTGTGACTTTTTACTAGCAATGATAAGATGTAAACCTCCAGAGATACAGGGCTGCAATAAACACAGTGTAACATAAAGAGTACTTGACTTCACCAGACTGCATTTAGATCATGGTAGGGTGCTAAAAGACATACTTCAGCTCAAAAAAATTTATAACTTAGGTATGGTCGTCATCCTAAAACTATATATAACTTGTATTGCCATGTTTAAAATTACTTCAATTCTAAATTCTCTGCAGAGATCAGTAGCAAAACTATACTGAAATTAGTGGCATCTGTGCCACCATACCCCTCACTCGGAGTAAAATACCTCCTTGATATTCTGCATCAGCACCAGTCCACTGCAGTCCTGAAGTACCACTGCACAGCCTGAATCTCAGAATGCATGAATTTTCCCAGTCATCTCTCTGTCTGCCACTACCTTTCTGTAGATGGATAATTTTCTGATCATAATAATGTCTATACTTTTTAGAAAAATGCTTTGGGATTGGTTTTTGTTCTATTTATGTTTTTACAGCTGTCTCTACCTTGCCTCTTTCAAATGCTCTGAAAGAATTCATTTGGTGTTCATATTAATATGTCATTTTTTAATGCAATATCACGACATAGCATTAGCTTCTGTGGCCTTCTATACATATTTGGTCTTACATGAACCTAACAAAACATTTCTTTATTATTTTTTTAATACTGAATGCAGTATGCCGTAGTACCTTGCATTCCTCATTTAAATAGAAGTAGTGAAAATAAGTCCAGACTACATTAGCTGATGATTTTTAGAGCAGATGGCATAAATTACGCCTCAGATCAATTTTACTTGCAATTTGTTACTCTACAGAGGCAATTAGAGATGTTCACTCATTTTATGATGTAATATTAGTTTCTGTTTTACCTATAATGAGAAAATGTCTTTTTGAACACAGCAAATTAAAGAGATGGACAGGTACCTTTTTCTTAACACATTTTTTTCTCTTTTGAGTCTTTGCATAAATTTTGGTAACCAGAATAATTTTCCTTTTTTCCAACATTTCTCTTCTGTCATTTTGTGAATCATTTGAGAGAGAATAATTCATGCACAGCAAAGCTAACATTTTTTAAAGAACTCTCAGCTGTGCTCCTAACACAGGTACCTATTGAAAGTAGCTTTATTTTTTAAGAAGAAAAAAAAATCCAGAGGACAACACGGTAGTATGATGATCTTTTTTTTTAATCAGCAGAAAAAACCTGTTTGCCTACATCCAGTAACTGAAGTATTCACATGCTGTTGGTGTTTTCCTACAAACTATTTTATGACTTTTCCTAGGATACCATAAAAATATTGTGGTTTACATGTGTATCTATACTATTTTTTCACTTCTTGAACCTCAGTTATACTATAGAAACTGTCAAGTACTGAAGTATCTGCTTCATTTAGTATTAACTGTTCTTAGAGTATTGAGTAACTGGCACAGCTGTGACATAAAACAGCAGAGGGTGTGTATCTCCTTGCTTATTAGCACTCTTAAATTCCTTTTTAAATTTGTGTTTGAAAATTACAGACTCAGGCTTATACATAATGTCTTAGAAACATTCAATTCCAGCATGTCCATAAATAAAAAAATCTGAGATGATCTTGATGTGAAATTCAGCTGCATGGCTAAGTAGTGGCTTTACCTGTCAGCTCCAGAAGTGATTGTACTCTTTGAGACAGTTTTACCACTGCATTTACAAGCTAGTTTTCAACCAGATGCCAAGCTGAATAGGAAAAATAAGGAAGGAGGTACATAATCTTCTAAATCAGTTCACAGAAGGATAATTGTGTTATTCGTGTCCACAGGCGCTTATGACAGTAATAGACGTCTTCCTGAAGGGCTGAAAGCTTCAGTCAGAGCCAATTCTTTCCATTTTTTTTCCCCTTTAAGTTTAATCCTTTCACCATTTCTATAATTATCTAGTTTTGGCTGAAGTATGTCTTATCAACATGCAATATAGAGAGCCATTTCTTATATTTACTTTCCTGTCTCAAATTATTTTAGCCTCATTGTTTTTGTAGTCTGTTTTAGTTAAGAGATTGGTCTAAGCAACAGAGAAATATCCATGAATAAAGATCTTTTTGCTGGGCTGAGGCATTTGAATCGTTTCTGTCTGCTGTTGTAGATATACTTCTGTCACCAGCCTAAATGCCCGAGGAAAATGGAGGAGAAAGGACTTAATTATAGAATGCTTTATATGCTAAAGTTAGTCCTCATGATGCTTTTATCGCTTCAGTGCTGACTTCGAAGTCAAGAGATAAGGGCAGTGTGAGTAAGAAATACGTACAAACGGGAAGGTTAGTATGCAGAGGCACTAAATGTTTTCAGAGAACTTTAGATCCGCCTCTAATGAAGATACAGCATTGATTAAAATCACTCACAGGGCAAATCTGAGTGTAATAGAGCTCCACCAGGTATGAAATTTGCTCCTGGCCTGCCACTGCAGCTTATTCTCTTCCACAACAGATAGAGTTATCAAATCTGGGCCAAATGATGTAATACTCAACTGTTAAGTGTTGCACAGCCTCTGTTCAGGCAAAAGTATCACTTTGTATTTCTCTGTGTAAAAAAACCGTATGTATTTGGAGACTGGACCTATTGTTACTAATACTGGTATTACAGCATTTCTAAGAAATTTTTATGAAGGACAAAAGAAAGAGATATCAAAAAGTCTTCCTTTAGATAACAGGGGATTAGGATGGTTTGTTTTAGAAAGAAGTGAGGAACAATACATAAATTCCATTTACAAGATTTTTAACAACCCAAATAAATCTGCAATGTTGAAACTGATGACCTTCTGTAAGCTTGTTACATGACATGTTATAGTCAACATACTTTTAGTATCTCTAGGAAAGGATCATGCTGTTCTTTTCAAGACATTGAGTAGGCAAAAAAAAAAAACCTTAGAGGAAGCTATGACCTCTGTACAATTGAAATAATATTCATTTTCTGAGACTATTAAAAAGATCTTTCCTTTTTTACCTTTCAGCTTTTGATATAATGTAGGACTGATTTTGTACAGGTACTGTGGAAATACAGGGCATAAAAAGTCATTACTGTCAGCAAGAGAAAGAATGGCATCATTTACGATTTGTACATTTGTACTTTCATGCAAGGGGTCCAGGTTAGTCACCACCTTGGTTTAAATTGACACTTGATAACTAATGGGTAAAAGTGACTAGTAGGAATGCATTTACAGTAACCTCTAAAGACGACTTGAATATCCATGACTGAATGATGACTTAACCAAAGTAATATCAAATGTTGTATTAAATAAAAAAGCTTCCTATTTGAAACACCTTAAGCAAACAAGGAATATGACAGTTTCTATAGGGAGCCTTAAATATCCTAAGTTCTTCCAAAGGAAGATGTCTAAAAAATTCATTTTGTTCTGGACATGCTTATAACGTTCCTGGTTTCCCTGAAGTCAGGTAAGGTTTGATATACTTTACCAGTGACTTAAGAAGATTAAAGTATTAGTGGCCCAGATTCATTCTGATATTAACCATAAGAGAATATTTTTTTATTTTATCCACTTGTCTAATCATGAAGATATAACTACATATTAGAATCATAGAATGGCCTTGGTTGGAAGAGACCTCTAAGATCATCAAGTCCAACCATTAACCTAACACTGCCAATTCCCCACTACACCATGTCCCTCAGTACTTCATCTACACTTTTCTTAAATATCTCCAGGGATGGGGATTCTACCACTGCCCTGGGCAGCCTTTTCCAATGCCTGACAACCCTTTCAGTGGGTTATATATCTTTATATCTAATCTAAACCTCCCCTGGCACAACTTGAGGACATTACCCCTTGTCCTATCACTAGCTAGCTGGGAGAAGAGATGCACCCCTGCCTCACTACAGCCTCCTTTCAGGTTGTTGTAGAGTGCAATAAGGTCTCCCCTCAGCCTTCTCTTCTCCAGACTAAATAACCCCTCAATAAACAACAAGAGCAAGTCATTTATTAGTGACAGTTTCTGTTTCTTCTGAGTGGTCCTGTAGATGTAATGTTAAATTGCAATTTACCATTTAATAATCTTCATATTAACAGAATGAAAAATGTTACCATTCCTTTTATGTTGTTAATTGTTCCTGATCCATACCAACTGAAGACCTGCATTTATTTCAATTAGAATTTCCTATAGCTAAATCATTAATATACAGAATCTTTTATTGTTGTTTTGCACTGAAGCATTCAAAATAATTAGATAATCTCTATTTCAGATTACTAATTAGACTGACAAGAAGAAAAAATTAATTTTCTGACTATCAGGAACCAAATTTTCTCTTAGGGGAAAAAGCTATTAATCATTTGTAATAGCAGGTCTTCTTTATCAAACTTGAAGAATAAATACCACAGAAGAAAACTATAGCTCTTCAATATTTTAATAGACACAAATAAATCTCCTCAGTAATTTTATGAGTATAAAAATAGAACAGGCAAGCTATATTACATGCATGTTTTTCAGCTACAGAGTCTAAGTGAGCTTTCTGATTGGTTTATGAGAACCTTACATATTCAAGACCAGCATAAATTTTTATGAGTTAAACTTAGATTTAAACTACTTTCTATCTTAGATGTCCAAAAGTATAGATGGGCAAACAAAACTCTGGACAACAATATCCTGTGAAATAAACAAATACTGTATTTACTGTATTTATATAACCAATACCCTGGTTTCTTTAGCTATTTGCACCAATGTAACTATCTTTATTGTGCATTTTTTAAGGTTATACATGGGGGAAAAAAAGAAAAAAAGAAAAAACAGATAAGATTGAATTTGATACAAGGAAGTCTAAATTACATTTTCTGACAACTGCAGAATATATTCCCAGATACAGTTAGGTCACAGGATCCAAGTATGTGCTTCTATTCCTATTCTGAATAAAAAAAAGTTTCATCTTATAAGTGTAATGTGAATGAAAAATAAGTAGTTTGCACAGAAAGAAATATTACCTTCATTGATTTTAGACAATTATTATGTAGATTAGTTTCTTGTGTTATCAGGAACACTATAATTATGTTTTCATTACCAAAATATCTTTTCCCTTTCTATTCCTTTCAAGAATCTCATTTTGTAGTTTTTATCATCCACTAGAAGGAAAAGTTGCTGAATCTGTTCACTTCCTGTTTTCAGAAGAACACATTCTGGGAAATTAGCCCTCAGGAAGTAAATTATCCAAATAACCCATGGATTCCATGACTTAAGAAGGATATAGAAAGTTAATCAGTTTTATTGCAAGGCAAGAGTTGCTATTTCCACAGTAGGTTTATGAGGGCAGTGTTTCACCAGCCTTCAAACATGAAATATGTTTATATTCCTATCCTTTCCAAGTTCATCCTCCTGCATCTATCTGTCTGTTCTCTCCATGAAACTTCTGCCTAACTGATGAGGGAATTTGGGAAGCAATGCAGCTTATAGAGCACTACAGTTTGACTTAGAAAGGCGGAGTTCCAGAGAGTATTGATATGTCTTCCTATATCTTGTGCCTTCTAGAAATACAGCAAAACATCACCATGTAGTTCCCAGAGTACTGAAGGAACAGGGATTTGAAAGTGACAGCATAGCTGTGTTTCACAGGAGGCAGATATAAGCCTAAGCAAATAATATTGTTGAGACTTACGCAGAGAATAAGAAGTCTGGCAGAATGGTTTTGAGGCAATGCAGTTGGACATGACCAGTGAAAAGGGAAGTGAGTCCATTGGGAGAAGCTGATTGAAGGTGGATTAATAAGATGAACTCAGGTATTTTAGCAAGAAATTAAATTCTGATGGACTGCAAGGAAATGCAGTGGGATGGGCTGATGGAAAACTGGCTTACATCATTTACTGAGTGCTTGTGGCTTGTGTCTCATATATTGTCATCAGAGAGGTTGAATACTCCTATATGACACTTTTCATGGTTTTACTTTACACCAGATAAGCTATGGCTTTGCAATCAAATCTGTTGAATTCACCCTGTTTCCTGTGAACTTGGTTCAGCTTTAAAAAACAGCATTTATTCAATATATACTCTTTCTAAAATATTTATTTTTATTGTAGCCAAAGTCTCACAGGATCCCTAACAAGTTTATCATTGGCACTTCAAAAACATATAGCAAGAAACAAGTCCCATGTCACAGGCCTTACAATCACAATGTGGTGCGTGTGGTATCAGGACCATAAGGAAAGATAGTCTGTTTGGAGAAGTTCTTAATTTTTCTTCGTTAGTTGACAGAAATTTGTGTATAGAATTAGTCTATTCAGCCAAAGAATATAGAAGGCTGCTACACAGAAATAGCAGCCATATTTTGAAATTCTTATTATTTCTATGTATAGTAACTATTTAAAGCTACATAAAATGTAGGTTATCTCCTCTTGCTTTTCCTAATTGTTTCAAGTTTTATAATGCATATGTAAAATCAAGACCAGGCTTACTACTGCTTTTTTCCTCATCTTTGTAAGATAATGTCATGCTTGAAGATGTGATTTTTTTAATTCTTTAAAAATATTTTTTCCAATTTCTGAAAAAAAACTTATTTAAACTGTTATATTTTTTCCAGTTCTTACCTAACTGTAATCTTCAGGTAAGTAAGGAGAAAAGTCCATGATGTTTGACTAGTTGACTAAATGAGGGAGATAGTTTGGGCATCTACTTTATTCATACATACATTTCCTAACAAAATAGCTGCACTTAAAAAATCGATTCAATTTGAAAATAGTCCAGTGGGCTGAGTGCTCCTTCTTTTCCAACATAAAAGAGGTAACACTGCAAGGATCAGTTCAGTATCTAAAACTGGAATCAGCTCTTCAAGGGAAACTTTGTTAGTGAAAGGTATTGTCTGTATTTTTTTTTTTTTTGGTACATATAGTATCAGTATGTTGGGGTGATTTCAGCAGTGGTATGGTCTTCCCATGGGCTGTTAAGGACTTACAAGTAAATTTGCTACTTACCTTTAACAAGGTAAGACAAGAAAAGGAGTCAGTAGAGAGTTTAGGTGAAAAGGGAAATTTGAGTGAGTCAGGATATAAAGAAACAACAAAGTTGTGGGTTTTTTTCTGGAGAAGTGAAAAGAGAAAGTTCTTGGTGCCTTAGCTAACTGTTTTGGCATATTATCTGTGTTTATGTTAGTTTGGCAATTTCAGATTGCCTTCATCTGTGACAAAGAGACTATAGGATTTCTGATTGAGCAATTTTTTCAAGAAGTCCATGAACAGTGTAGAAGAAGAGACTAAGGAACCAGTTTGCCATCATTACACAGAAATTTCCCAGAATCTCAACTGGACTATGGGACTAAAATACCCTCCTCCTAGAGTCAGAGGGACTCATTAAGCAGAGTGCTGCAGGCAATTGACTCAAAGGGAGTGAAACTGCTGAGGCGACCACATTATCAGGCTTATAGCCAGGTGGAGGCATGACTTGTGGTGCTTTCCTCCACTAAAAGAAATTGGAATTATGTAAGTTATTAACTTAGTATACTTGTGCTAAACCAGAGAAAATAAAAATATACTGAAGCGAACAGCATCCTTGTGAAATCTGTAAGCAGTCATTTCAGATTACAGGCTTTTTGCACCTTTGATAATCTCATCCTTCCCATCATTTTTGTCAATGAACAAATATTAATCTAAAATTTTTCTTTTTTCTCATTATCCCAAGGAAAAAAATTCCAAGAATTTCATGTGGTAGGTAATACATGTGTATAAATATTTTGCTTTCTGTTCTTCTGAATAAAAAGAAAACTTAAGCAGAATCTAAAACTACAGGATATTTGGTGTGTAGGGACTGAGACTTCAAAACTGTGTAAAGAAAAAATTGTCTTGGGATTGGACTGTCCACTAATTCAATCAGAAGTTTCTATAACTTCAATCTCCTGATGGCTAGAAACCTGTTTCTGTCTACCAGCCTACATTTTAGTAATGGAAGTTTTATACCTATTTCTTTCCACAAACATTATCTATTCTATTTAAAAAAAAAAAAAATGTTCTTAGTCCCTAATCTTTTTTCTTTTCATGTACTTATAAAGAATCTATATTTTCCTATACTTACTTATTTTTTTTTACATTTATTTAGGCTGATTTTTTTTCTTCTAATTTTCTTGGCTACCTGAGTGATGGTTTCTTGCAGTCTTGAAGTCTGAATTCATTTTTCCTAAACAGGGAGGATCAAGTTTTGACTTGTTAAAGACATGTGCCTAATGTCTAGCATAACATTAACACTTTCTTTTTTCTACTGGAAATATGTTTTTGAGTGCATTCAAGAATATTTTCTTTTCTGTTGCTGTACCCTGTTAATAATTCAGAGTCATTCTATCTTCAGCTAATACATCTAGGTCTTTCTTTTCCTTTGACATTTCTAAATCATGAGCTCCCAGCCAATACCAGAAATTATGCTTGCTATCTCTGAATTGTGTAACCAGCTATTTTGCACTATTTAACTCCAACCTCTTGATAATACTTCAGTCCTTCTTAAGGTCACCTGATACTTCCTGTAGAATTCTTGAACTTTTTTGCAATTTATAGGGTCTTCCAACATTATTTTACCACTTTTTTCCATTAGCAAATATTTCAAGGTGGTTACTACAATTATCAAGTAAAATGGTTCAGTATGCCTTTTTTTTGGTAAAGTAATCCCATTGATTTCTCTTTCCTTTCATTGTTTTACATGAACCTTTCACATGGTCTGTATTTCCCTAAAAACTATTGTCCTAATTCCTGTATACTCCAGTTTTGCTGAAAATTCCCCCAGTGTCACTATCAAGTGAGGTAAAGCTTCATATTGAGATAGGATCTGCCTAAATTGCCTGCATCTGAGCTGGATGTTTAAGGCCCAACCATAGTAAATAGAGATCTAGTCAATACAGTTAGTGGCACTTAAGAGCAGAGTGCACTCCCTTTAAAGTAGACAAGGAAGATGAGATTTAATTGTGTAAACATAGGTACCTAGCAACACTTTGAGGCTTTACCATATCCACTACATTTTCAACTGTCACTCCAAGGCTGCATGGGTCTCCCATAGGTTCTATCCTATTTCTCCCAGATCCACATGAATATCTTGGACACCCTGTGGCATCCAGAAAAGAACAAGGTGTTTGAGTTCCACCCCTACGTAAGTACACCTGAAACTGGTTGAGTTTCAAAGTAACTGCCACCCATTCTGTGATGTTTTACTGATTACATTTCTGATATACAAATCAATGAGGTTTACTTCATTTAATTCACCTGGAAAGTTATCCAACTTATTGAAAAATAAAGTCAAGTTGTACTGGAATAGTCAATTTTTCATGAGTCCATGCTGTATTTTATTTCATTTTACTTTGAAGTACATACATTTAGCTATGACTAATATTAAAACTAGTGTTAAAGCTTACCCATTAAGGGTAGCTTGAGGAGAATTTAGCTTCTCAGAGCCTCTAAACCTACAATATAACCTTTTACTAGCTGTCTTCAGAATTTCTGGTGCCAGAAAGCGTTCTCCGTAAGGAAGATGTGATCTGGACTTCATTGGACTTAATTGGACATAATAAAGTGGGAGGGACAAAAGAGGCCTAAATGTCATCTGTCACAGCCTTTTCATTAAGAGATTATAGGAAAGAGAGTAGCAGATAAAGGAAATAGATTTTGTGTTCTGTGGCTTTCATTTTTGTCATTTTTTCATTTAAATCAGTCCCTGAAAGAACAATCCGTAGAACACTGCTTGAGAAGATGAAAAGGACAATGAGCTTCTGTATTTAAAGGAATATCTGATTAATATGCTCTATCTGGTTAAAGTTTTTTACAGGTATGGTTATGTGACCTACCTATTATGTTCGTTGTCATTTGACCTCAATTTAAACCTGTGTATTTCACTGAAAATCCTTTGAAGTCATCCAATATTTATATTGTTGCAAATACACTGAAAGGAGCTCAATTCCCTTTCTGCATTCTGCTTTTGTATGATAAAATAGCTTGTATTTCATTCTTATCTCTCTTTCAAATCATATCCTCCAAGAGTAGAATATCTTGCTTGCGACATCAAAGGTAATAAGCATCTTCTCCTGCATTTCCTCATGAAAGACATGGCTTTCAAAGTTTTCAACAAGTTAATGAGGACATTTGTTCCAGTACTTCATATGCTGTCTGCTTAGCTCACTGATAGCAATTAAAATTTCAATTTATTCAATTAATTTGAGGTAGTATCTCATATAGGTTCTTAATGATCAAGCTTAATATTATAAGAAAACAGAAACTGTTGCGACATTTCACAACAACAATGGATTAAGCATTTTGAGTCAAGGGTACTCAACTGTGGAACAGCTTATAGAAGAGAAAACATTAAGGCAAAATATGTCTTATTTTCAAAACATGCTGCAAAACCCATTTTCCATATCATTCTCATTTTCAGGGACTTCATCTTGGTGTATAATTGTAATACAGGAATTTTTACATTATGTAAATTACAATTTTCTACTGCTTTACCATGCACGCTATAGAAAACCACAAATGCTTCGTAGCATACATCTACTGACTAATTAAGTTCCAGCAAACACATCTTAGCTTCTGCAAATAAAATTAATCAGAAAAATATGGCAATCAGTGAAAATGTAAGCATTTATCCCTCTGGGTATTATATAGCATTTTACCGAAGCATTTACTTAGAAAATGGTTTCAAATTCTGTCTGATTTTCCACTAAAAAAATGGTTTTCCATTCAAAGAAATGCTTGACGATGAAATGGAGCAGCTTCATTACAACCTTTCAGAGCCAGAAATTCCTTACCTTTTTTACAGAAGACTTAAAAATTATTGGATTTTATTCCTAACTGGGGAGAAAAAAAATATCTACAGAGCTTTATTTCTTTATTACAAACAACTCTGTCCAAAAGTATGAGAGTTTACCTATTTTCCTTTCTAATATAACAGGGTGAGCTTTGTGATTATGTATATAAATGTTAAATTAGCCTTAATGATATTTTAAGATGATTAGATTCACAGGCTGAACAGTATTATTGTTAGTAATACTCATGGGGAAAAATAAGGAGAAAAGCAATTCTAACTTTGCATGCACAGTGAAGGACTCTGAACTAGCTTGTAATACAGAGGAAAGACAACTCCAAGTTATAATACATTATTCTATGAAAATAGAGTAATCATCTTAATGTTCAGAAGCAGTCAAACAAGCAAATTGAGTATTAGGATTTATTAGGAAAGGAAAGGAGAACTAATCAGAAAATGATGTTGTGGCACTATAGAACACACAGTGTTCCTGGAACATGAATATTGTGTTTATTTCTGTTCCCCTGATAAAATAAATAAATAAATAAAATAAAGTAAAACGGAAAAGGTACAGAGAAAGGCAACAGGGTGACCAAAACCAGAAGAGCTTCCATATAAATAATGATTAAAATCCCTACATTTTTGTCATTCTAGGAAGGAGTTAAATAATTTTTTAAATTTTTAATATGAGAAAGATGTATCAAACCACAAATGTCTCAGAAAAGTTGAAACAGATGGTTTTTTTGTGGTGTCTTACAATTTAAGAAACAGAAGGCAGCAGATGAAATTGTCACTTGTTAATCTGGAAAACACTTTTCCACATAAAGCACAGTTAAATGACGGAACTCACTGCAATAAGATATTGTGCATGAAAAATTGTATATGAGTTCAAAAGTAATTATAAAATTTAATGGAAGAAGAGCTACCAAGAGTTATTAAACATAGTTCAGCAACTCATATCACTGTCTTGGACAAATCAGTAGAGTCCAGACAAGTGTAACATGAAAATATCGCAAAACACTTATCTTGTTATTATATTCTTTCTAAAATGTTATTATTAGTCATTCTTGGTGGTACAATTAATCTGATCAGCATATGATGAGGATGTCACGTGATTGTAGGAGAAAGAGGGCAAGGAGAAAATGTTTTTTAAAATATCTAATAATTATATTTAATATTTATTTTATTACAAATTATTATATAATTATAATAGAACTATTGATTATGATACTAAAGTGGCAGGTACTGTTGATCTTCTCAGCAGACAAGAGTCCCTGCAGAGGGATCTGGTATATTGGAGCACTGGGCAGTCATCAATGGCGTGAAATTTAACAAGACCTAATGCTGGATTCTGCACCTAGGATGCAATAACACCAGGCACCTGGGATGCAGGTTAACAGGAGGCTCAATACAAGTCAGCAGTGTGCTCTGGTAGCTAAGAGAGGAAACCGCATCCTGGGGTGCATCAAATGCAGCATAACCAGCTGGTCAAAATAAGTGATTATCTTGCATTGGTGTGGCCTCAGCTTGAGTATGTGCAGTTCTGGGCCTTACCATTTAAGAAGAGTATGAAGGTCCTTGAATGTGTCTGGAAGAAGGCAACAAAGATGGTGAAGGACCTGGAACAAATGTCCTATGAGGAGTGGCTCAGGACTTTGGGCTTGTAGAGTTTGGAGACAAGAAAGCTGAGGGGCTACCTCATTGCCCTCTATGGTTTCCTGAGGAGGAGAAGTGCAGAGGGTGGTGCTGATCTCTTCTCCCTGGGATCCAATGACAATGAGAATGACTCAAAGCTGTGTCAGGGGAGGTTTAGACTGGACATGAGGAAGCATTTCTTTCCCGAGGGGGTGGTCTAACACTGGAACAGGCTTCCTAGAGAGGTGGTTGATGCTCCAAGCCTGTCAGTGTTTAAGAGGCATTTGAGCAATGCCCTTAATAACATGTGTTAACTTTTGGTCAGCCCTGAAGTGGTCCGGCAGCTGGTCTAGATGATTGTTGCAGGTTCCTTCCAACTGGAATTATTTTATTCACCTTTGATCATATATCTGCAAAAGATATGGTCATACTTAAACCATGCATTCTCTTACATATACCTGCATCAAATTATTATCAGAGTTAACAAAAGTATATGTAACTTCTTAAACAGCATCTAGGAAATTAGTAGTTTCAAGTCCTTTCAGGGTCTTGTCTTGCTCAGAAGTGTAGGTAACAATGATGGCATACACAGGCTATTAGAACACAAAGACAGGTCCCAGCAGCCACTTATCTCCTTCACCTTCCCATTAGCCCTGAGTTCAGCTGTTGAGTGACAAGAAGGTCCATACTTGTACCCGGGTCCTGACCATGATGTTGCATTTCTCTTGCAGCATAAAGGGGTAAGGCTTTTCTTTGAAGCACAATACATGGGAAGGGACTGATAGAAAGCAGGAGTCAAAAAGACCAGGTTAAATGGTGCCCAGAAATCCTTGTAAAAGGCCAGTAGCAGATGCTAAGATAAAATATCTGTGTGCTCCCCTGTCTCACTTTTCAGCCATCCAATATGTCTGTCTTCAGACATCTTTCCAAATATGCATAGCATCAGGAGAGGACATTGCAATCATTTAAACTCTTTCCCAGCCCTATTCCTAGAGGGCTTACAGAGAGCATTGCTTGATATTTCTTTCTTTCCTTCCTCCCTCCCTTCCTTCTCCTTACATAAAATGTCAAGGCAAGCTCACACAACAGCTTGGGTTTAATTTTTTAGCTTCCTCTTTCTCTGCTTCCTATATTAAAAGAGACAACTGGCCTGGCTTGAGCTGGTAGAAGGACTGCTTTGTTCTTTCCACTGACTATCTAAAGCATTCCAGGAGTGGAAAGTGTGAAAGACATATCTGCAGCCCCCTGGAATGCACTATTCAGGTCTTCTGTGCTTCTTGGATTTTTTCCCCCTCACCATCTTTGAGATGCTGGTGTTCTGCAGACAGCTGCTCACTTAGGAAGGCAGCTATGCAGCTGCTGTTTCTATTCCAGGCAGCAAAGGGAAACTCCTCTCTGGTTTTCCATGAGAGTGTCAATCACCACCTTCTACCTGGATATTATGTGAAAAAGAATAAAGTTGGCCTTAAAAAGCTAGAGTTAAGGGAGAAAGACAAAGATGGAGTTCTGCAGAAACTCCATCTATGGACTCTGTTGCCAAGGTGCATCTTTTTTCTCACTGTCTCATAACAAGACAGAGCATTTCCACTTGGACCACTGCTTTGGCTGGAGAAAACATGCCCTTCTAATGCTCATAGCAATGGCACATGGAGACCTGGAGAGAGACTGGGACTGACTTTAGATGGAACTCGTATGGGTATGAAGCATCCAGGGGAACTTCCAAAAGAACTCATGACCAAAACCAGCTTGGTAAAGCTGCTGGAAAGCAACTTAGCAGAAAAGGCCCTGGGGGTCTTGATGGATATGAAGTTGACCAGGAGATAGCAAGGTGTCCTTGCCGCAAATGTGTTGAGTGATACCCTGGGTTGCACTAGGCAAATCATTGCCAGTAGCTGGAGGAAGGTGACCCTTTCCCTCTGCTCAGTGCTGTCTCTGGGGTTCTCAGTAAGAAACTGCCATGGACATAGTTGTGAGAGCCAACAGTGCCTCTTCCCCATACCACACAGCCCCAGCATGAATACTGAAGTCAGAATAGCATGCTGCGTTCACCTGGCGTGGGCCTGGCAACGGTCCCAGTGCCTCCAGGGACGGTGCTGTGTTGGCACAGATTGGCACTGGGGAGAGTCAGGCTCTTGCCTAGCAGAACAGTCAGGCACCAGGGCCCCACTTTTCAGCCACACTCAGGCTGACTGGGCAGTAGCCTGAAGGATTTTTTATTATTAAATATTTATTATTTTTAAATACTGTTGAAGTAGATAAATGTCAGTTTATAGTAGAAGAAACACAGGCCAGAATACATCAAGCCTATTAAACCACAGCCGTCCTGCACAGTTACTCTGTCATTATTTTAGCATGTTTCCAATGTTAATTACACGGCATTATTATAATATTATAAGAATATGTAAGAAATTAAGCTGATGATGTCATCAAACAAAATGAGCTATGAAATAGTTAATAATCTTGAAATACACTCATAATATTTAACTAGCATAAAATATGCAAAATAACTCTAGTAATATCATGGTCTCACTCCATAGTGACATAACATTTTTATCTATGTTCCAAAAAAACCAACAGACCTCTTAGTCTAACATCAGTACCCATAAAAGTTGTGGAGAAGATCAGCCTGGGTGCTACCCAAGGACATTTCAAGTACAACGCAATCATCAGGCACAGTCAACATGGGTTCACAAAGGGAAAGTCCTGTTTAACTAATTTGTCATCTTTCTGTGATAAGGTCAGCCATGCAGTGGATGATGGGAAGGCAGTGGATATAGTTCTGGATTTTAGTAAGGCTTTTGGTACTGTCGCTCACATCATCTTTCTGGACAAGTTGTACAACTGTGAGATGAGCAGGTTTACGGTGTGCTGGGTAAAGAACTGGCTAAAGGGCAGAGCTCAAAGGGTAGCAGTGGATGGGGCTACATTTGACTGGCAGTCAGTCAACAGTGATGTTCCTCAGGGCTCAGTGTTCTGTTCAACATTTTAATCAATTAGTTTGGAGAGAATGACACTGAGGGGTGACTTTACTCACCTGTACAGCTTCCTGTGGAGGGGAAGGAGGGAGGGAGGGGCTGATCTCTTCTCCCCAGTATTCAGTGGCAGGATAGGTGGGAATGGCTCAAACATGTCAGAGAGGGTTCAGACTAGATATAAGGAAACACTTCACTATAACACAGTAAAGGTCTGCTTTAAACCAGTGGATATTTTATAGAATATGGTTGAAGACAGCAGCAGAGTATACCTTGGAAAGCGTGAAGAAGAAGCAACAAGAAGGTAAAACCAGAAATTTTAAGGGATTTAGCACTTGTCATGCATTCATCCGTATGAAACAAACATCTTCACCAGTCCTTATAAATTCCTAGGTCCCAGGTGGCTGCCTGAGCCAAATGGTTGACTAACAAGTAAAAGTAAGAATGGGAAACTAAGATCCAAAATGATATCATTAAATGAAAGATAAGGTTACAATAAGATTTCTGTGTCTGAGAAGGTGGTTGAAGAAAATTAATCCCTGGATGTTGGGAAATAGATTTTGAAAAGCCTTAGGAACTACAACTAAATCAACAGGTAAAATACCTTTTTTTCCCCAAATGTTTCTCAGTCATAAGTATAAAAAGTTAAAATCTCTGGCATATTACAGAGAAATCATATTCCTCAAAAAATGTTTTTTGTTTGCTTTTAAATTTCACAGACATTATGCACATTCCTAGAATGAAGCATAGGGATGAATGCAAGTTGCTTTAGAGGCTTATATTGAAAGTCTTGGGAAAAATTTTTTGATCTATACAAAATAATATCGAACTATTTGCAAAAATTGTCTTCATATAGAACACTGGTGATATATATGTACATGTTATGATAAACATATGTATTATCACTGTTCTCATTTCTCTCTGTACCTGCAACTGAATGATACAATAATTTGGAGAAAATGCTCCCTCATCATTACCTTTCCTGTCACTTAGTGGGTCTGGATGGTTCTTTTATTTAGTTCACTGAATGATTTTTAGTAATCTTTCTTTTATTTACTAGTTCATAGGGTCATTACAAAGCCTTGAGCACTGGCTGTGCTATGGTTTATATCTACGTGCAGTGATGTATGACTGGCACTGTGCTGTGTGTGTTTTTGTATTTATATATCAACAGAGTATCTATTGTAAGATAATTCCCTGTCTCTCTCTAAAGAAGTAACATTTTCTGTATCCTGACTTAAATCTTCTTACTTGTATTCCATATTATCTGGGAGAAAGCATTTTGCTGTCTTGAAGGTTAAATCCAGATATATTTGAAATGCAATGAAAAATATGAAGTTAGTAATCAGAACAAACCAATTTTTGAGCTTATAAAAACCTGTGTAACACCAGTCTTCTCTATTTGAAATTAATATGCAATCACAATAATTTGCTGAACACATCAGATGCAGTGGAAAATGTTTTTATTAACAAATACAGGGATTAAAACTGATGTACTGATGTGTAAACAAGTGTTTATTTTACCAGAAATTTTAAATTAAGAAAGACACTTTCTTTAGACATCAAATGCTTTCCTGGAAAATACAAAGTGAAATCCATGAAAGCACCTTGATTATGCATATTTGCCTTTAGGGATCAACAGATTTCATCTGCTGGAAGCTTTGACAAAAAATATTTAAAACAGTAAATGTGTGCTAAAATGGCATAAAAATTGCATTAACATTTGAAGAAATGTAACCTCAAACTCATATCGCTGCCTGCAAGCCAATACACTACAAAGTAAGATAAAGTGACATAGTCAGTAATAGGTTATTTCTAAGGGACAAGTTGTCTGTAAAGATTCAAAATGGAATACTGACTTTCTCAAATCTAGGCCACTGATATTCCTCCACCAATTTAGTGAGATTACTTTTATTTCTAGGTTTTGGGAATGTAGGTGTTTATTACCTGTATCTTCCCATTGGTATATTTATAGTGCATGATTAAACACATAAAAATGAAAAACTGTTACTAATATGCATAGCCATAACATAATGTAAAAGATAGTTATGATTCATTTTTAAATCACTAAGGGAAGTTGCTGCTTAATAAAATTGAAACAGTCTGTCATAAGTCAACTTCAATAATAAGAAAAAAAAATAATAAAAAAACTTAACCTGTTCCTAGAGGCAATCAGCTGTAAAAGTCGATCTAATAAAATAATTTCAAAATCATAAAAATAACATATAAACCAAAATAAAGTAAAACATTAAATGAAATGTAGAAATATTCTTACATTAAAACATTGAGGATGTAATGGAAAATAAAATGTACATTAAAATCCAAGTATATTTCCAAAAGATGAATTTCAACAAAAAGTAGAACTTTATTTTGGAAAAACTTCTTCAGATAAAGCATTCCCAACATCAGTATTCTGCTCTGGGACAAAAAAAAAGAGATCTAGTTCTTGAAGACACCTGAATAACTTCTATCAAAAAAAAAAAAGATAAATTCATTTATGGAAAATCTCCATGTATGGAGACCTGAGACATGCTCTGGCTTTCTCTTTCCATTAGTCCAAAACAAACCTGTCAGACACAGGTGAGGCACTGCTCAAGTGTGCTCAAGGGAGATACCTCTTTCTCCTGGTGGAACTTTTTTTAACTGTACCATTTTAAGATTGCTAGATGCTTGTACTAAGTAGTATAATGACTACTGGGACCTCATGAAGTTCCTAGAAATTTGGACCATGCAACTAAAGATTTATGCTTTAACATTTGCTTGCTGTCTTTTTTTTTTTTTTCTTTAGAAAAACAACTACTATGTGTAGTTTATTTCCTCTGAGTCAGAATGCATACAGTAAGTTGGTTTGAAAAAAAAATATCTTAATTAAACATTAAATAACTGTCTTTCTGCGTGTGATTTTTTTTGTTTGTTTGTTTAAAGTATTTATAGTAATGATAATATTTTGGAATCAAAAATTCCAGTTCTACTATATTTATCCAACTTTAACTGCTAAAACTCTTTTTTCCTCTCTCTTTGGAGCAAAGATAGATGTCACAGGAAAATAAATTCCTATAAAAAAAATATATCTGTGCAGCAGAGGAAGAACAGTATTTGATATTGTATTTTATCTTGTATTTTACAATTCTTTACAACATTCTTTTGGTTAAAATAATGACATTTCTGCTAGATATCACAACACAGAGGGGAAATAACCTGCATACAATGTGATATGAAAACAGATTAAATAGGAGATTTAGTAATAGAAGCACATTCTTTGGAATAATTTTGCGACAAGATAGTAGATTTAATTCTTCTGACTACAATACAAGCTAGAGTGAAAGCAAAGAGTATAGATGAATAATAGTCCTCCATATTGCTTTACAAGCTTTCTGGGAAAGAATAAAAGTAATTTGGCAAGTAAAATAGCTTTGGCAATTCACATGAAAATGAGAAGTAGTATGACTTTATGTTCTGCTTTATAAACAGCAACTAACAAGTATATGAATATTAAGCAATGTTCTTATAAACACTAAAATTATTGCTTTTTTTTTTTGCTAACTCAGAGGAAGAAAATTACCCACAGTGGAAGATACCTAGCTTGAAACATTAGCACAAAGCTTTACCAAGGGCAAAGCAAAATGTCTGCAAACTGAAAATATCAAGACAGGTTCACTGTAACTTCATCAGGTTTATATGTAGGACACCCCAACTGCAAGCAAGAGTAGATAGAACATGTTTTCCAGATAAATTAAGTAGGCCAGTGTAGAGACAATATAGTTTCTAAGCTGTAGAATTAAAAAATAAAAACATGGAGTATACATCAGAGAGATTTTCTCAGCAGTGAACAACAATGGAATGATTCAAGTCAAGGAACACAGGTAAGACCTTATCTTCCTTGAATCACTTTACTGAGCAGAAATCCACTGGTCACAATCTTGCTGATTTAAGACTGTACAATTATCAGGTCAGGAGTCTCACATGCCAGGAAAAGAAAACAGGGTGAAAATTCTAATGGAGAGATGATGTTGGAAGCAACTTCACAAGCAAGAAGCACTAGAGGACTGTTACCTGATCACCATTGTACTAGTACAGTCCACAGACAGGGACTGCAGAGGTGGGCCAGTGACAGTAGTAGGGAGGACAAAGAAAATGGGCTTCCTAAGGAAACAAATCACAGGCTAGTCCTGGTTAGGAGACCTATACATTCCTTTTCATACCCAACAGGGGACTTAATTACTGGAGAGAGATGCTACTACCAGATAGTAGCCCAGAGAGTTCTGGTGAATGGAGTTAAATCCAGATGGAGACCGGTCACAAGCGGTGTCCCTCAGGGCTCAGTCTTGGGGCCAGTCTTGTTTAATATCTTTATCAATGACCTGGATGAGGGGATCGAATGTACATTTGCAGATGACACGAAATTGAGTGGGAGTGTTGATCTGCCTGAGGGTAGGGAGGCTCTGCAGGAGGATTTGGACAGGCTGGAGCGATGGGCCAAGGCCAATTGCATGAGGTTTAACAAAGGCAAGCGCCAGGTCATGCACTTCGGCCACAACAACCCCATGCAGCGCTACAGGCTTGGGGAAGAGTGGCTGGAAAGCTGCCTGGCGGAAAAGGACCTGGGGGTGTTGGTTGACAGCCGGCTGAACACGAGCCAGCAGTGTGCTCAGGTGGCCAAGAAGGCCAATGGCATCCTGGCCTGTATCAGAAACAGTGTGACCAGCAGGAGTAGGGAGGTGATCATGCCCCTGTACTCGGCACTCATGAGACCACACCTTGAGTACTGTGTCCAGTTCTGGGCACCACAGGATAAGAAGGACATTGAGGTGCTAGAAAGAGTCCAGAGAAGGGCAACGAGGCTGGTGAGAGGTCTGGAAAACAGGCCTTATGGAGACCGGCTGAAGGAACTGGGGTTGTTTAGTTTGGAGGAGACTGAGAGGAGACCTCATTGCCCTCTACAAGTACCTAAAAGGAGGCTGTAGTGAGGCTGGTGTTGGTCTCTTCTCCCAAATTACTAATGATAGGACGAGAGGAAATGGCCTCAAGTTGCGTCAGGGGAAGTTTAGACTGGATATTAGGAAGAAGTTCTTTACTGAGAGGGTGGTTAGACATTGGAACAGGCTGCTCGGGGAGGTGGTGGAGTCGCTATCCCTGGGGGTGTTCAAAAAATGGGTTGATGAGGCACTTGAGGCCATGGTCTAATGGTCTAGTGGTTAGGAATATGATTGGATAAAGGTTGGACTCGATGACCCTGGAGGTCCATTCCAACCATAATTATTCTATGATTCTATGATTCTATTTTCTACTGGTCAGGTACCCAGGAGTGAGGCTAGGTGCTATGGTTTTCTCCAGGAGTTACACAGCTTTAAGTATAAATTTTGTTATCTAGTGTTGTGGTGGTTTGACCTTGGCTAAATGCCAGGTACCCACCAAGCCACTTTATCACTTCCCCCCCACCTTCTCTCAGCAGAGCAAAAAGGGGGAAAGAAAATAAGATAGAAAAAACAACCCTTGTGGGTAAAACAAAAGCAGTTTTAATGTAAGCAAAGCAAAGTAAGGTCCGCACGTGGAAGCAAAAAAAAAGAAAACAGAGATTTATTCTCTACTTCCCATTATCAGGTGTCCTGGGTTGCAATGTATTCTATTACCATGAACCGTTGAGGCCTGGCGCCGGTGTTCCTTGCCTCGCCCCTCGGGACTATTCTTCTGTTAATGCGCCATCAGTGCCTTGCCCCAGGACTCACCATCCCTTTGTGAGATGCCCCGGCCAGGGGGGGAGGGGTGGAGCCAAGCATATTCCCGCCGGAGATAACTTTGGGGTTGGGAGCAGGGCTCGGGGCCTTACCCGCTGGAACCCCGGAGGACAGGGACTGCACCGCCGCTGGATTTTCAGAGGAGGACCAGTTTTCTTTTTTCTACAAAATCACCGCTTCAACGGGATCATCTAAAAGAGAACTGCAGCTGCCACCGAAATCGGATTGCTCAGACTTTTCTTTTTCTTTTCCTACGGACCGCCGCTTTAACAGGACCATTTCGGAGAGAGCTGCAGCTGCCACTGGATCGGACTGGTACCAGCACCCTGCCCGGCAGGGGGCCAGGTTGTATCCCTGACTCTGTCGGGCCTATAACCAGTTTCTCTGTATTATAGTTTTGTTGTATACATTAGTAAAAACTGTTATTCCCATTTTCCTCATATCTTTGCCTGAAAGCCCCTTAATTTCAATTCTGTAACAATTCGGAGGGGAGGGGGTTGTATTTCTCTGTTCCAAGGGGGGCTCCTGCCTTCCTTAGCAGACACCTGTCTTTCAAACCGGGACAGATTTTGGCGCCCAACGTGGGGCCTGAGGGCATTGAGGAAAAAGGGTGAAAAAGGAATAACAGTTCCTGGCTAACCTGATGTTTTGTGCACTGAACGTGGGATCTTTGTTAGGCAGCACCATGTGGTCTAGTTTACCTTGCTTCGGGTGGCACGTGGTCGTGGCTATGCTTTTCCCCTTTGCAGCCCCTTGTCTAAACATGGGTCCTCTGACTAAGGCTACTGTGGTTGTTATCCAGCTTGCACTGTGGGTTGGTAAGGTGAGGAGTTCATGGTTTTTCGATTTCCTGTGGAATGTGGGCACATGGATAAAGGGCTATCACACGCTCAGCGTATGTTTCGGGGATTACATTAAAAATGGTACCTTCTGTGAGGAAATAACACCAGGGGAAGTTTTCTCCCAACCATTCAACCAGTTCTTTGGGTCTGCTCCATCAGCTTTCGAAGGGTTTAGTTTTCCCCTAGATATTATCCATGTGTTGCTGCTAATAGGCCTACTGCTAATGGGCTGCTTGGCCTTCAGAGATAAAGTGAGACTGGCTTGGATAACTACTTGGGCACCCACCCCAGAGACTAGGAATGCTGCCCCAGAACCTGACACGGCCCCAGAGGCCAGAGATCCTGCCCCGCAGCCTGACCCTGTCCCACGACCTGGCATTGCCCAACAGCCCACCTCACAAATGGACCAGCCTAATTGGGTGGGGGTGCTGATAAAGGAAATACGCGAGATGGGCCAGAAGCTGACGGAATACACCTCCCAAACTAGTGGGAAACCTTGTCCTAAAGAGGGAAAGTCTGATGGTGCAGCAGTGGGACCCACAGATGTTACAACTGTGCAGGGTCCAGCTGAACCACAAGGACAGCCACAGCCAGCGGCAGTCGCCCCTGTGCAGAGGAGAAAGTGCAAGGCCAAATCAGTACGCCCAGTTAATGATGGGGATGAGCCAGAGCCCTCACAATCTGCAGGGGAGTCAGAGCCTGAAATTATCACCGAATCCCTGTCGTTCGACAGTCTCCGTAATATGCGAAAAGACATTGCGCGACGGGGGCGTGAGCCTTTTACAACTTGGTTACTTCGGGTTTGGGACCTTATGGGTAAAGGCGTACAACTGGATAGTGGTGAAGCCAGGTATTTGGGATCCTTGGCCCAAGACTCAGGGGTGGACCAGGTATTTGTAAGGGAGCCGGGGCCCCTTTCTCTCTGGGAGCGGCTTTTAATGAGTGTGAGGGAAAGGTTTGTCCACAGAGAGAGGATGCAGGAGTACCATCATAGAATGCAATGGAAGACCCTTGAGGAAGCGATCCAACAGCTGAGGGAAGTGGCAGTGTTAGAGGTACTCTTTGGGAGGGACGGACAGCATGATAATGACCCCGACAAGGTCAAGTGTACAGGGCAGATGCTGTGGAACCTGGCAAAGCTGGGGCCACAGCAGTATGCCACATTCATTGCAACAATTAATGCTGATGACAACCAAGAGACAGTGGGTTCTGTTGCCAACAGGTTCAGATATTATGAGAGTTTAGTCAATGGCCCAATGAAAGCTCATGTCGCTGCTGTGGCTAGGGACCTCAAAGAAGAGATTAGGGAGGAGGTGATGAAGGAGGTGAGGAGGAGCAGCTCTCATGTGGCACCAGTGCAGGTCATAAACCCCAGAGCCAGAGCCCGACGTCCCCCAGCTAGAGAGAGAGGGTACACCCCACGATCTGAGCTGTGGTTCTTCCTGTGTGACTGTGGGGAAGACATGAGAAGGTGGGATGGGAAACCCACTTCTGTCCTGGCAGCACGGGTTCGTGAGCTCAAAAGGGAAAACACTAACCGAGGGGGTTCCACTAAAGCGAAAGTAGCCTCAGCCTCCCGTGACCGAGCTGCCAGGTATTACAGAAGGGAGGATGATGTGTCAGATCCCCTTGAAGAAACATCTAGCAGGTATGCCCAGAGAATGGATGATAACCAGGCCTAGAGGGGCCCTGCCTCTAGCCAGGAAGAGGCACGGGAGAATCGGGTCTTTTGGACAGTGTGGATCCGATGGCCTGGCACATCAGAGCCACAGAGATATGAAGCATTGGTTGACACTGGAGCACAATGTACCCTAATGCCATCGGGACATGTGGGGGCAGAAGCTGTGTCTATTGCTGGGGTGACAGGGGGGTCGCAGCAGTTGACCCTGTTGGAAGCTGAGGTGAGCCTGACTGGGAAGGAGTGGCAGAAACATCCAATTGTGACTGGCCCGGAGGCCCCATGTATCCTGGGAATAGACTTTCTCCGGAATGGCTATTACAAAGACCCAAAAGGGTTTAAGTGGGCTTTTGGGATAGCTGCTGTGGAAGCAGAAGGCATTAGGCAGTTGAACACCTTGCCTGGACTATCAGAAAATCCTTTTGCAGTTGGGCTCCTGAAGGTGGAAGAGCAACGGGTGCCAATTGCCACTTCGACGGTGCACCGCCGGCAGTATCGGACGAATCGAGATGCCGTGATCCCCATCCACAAGATGATCCGTGAGCTGGAGAGCCAAGGGGTGATCAGCAAGACCCACTCACCCTTCAACAGCCCCATCTGGCCTGTGCGCAAGCCTGACGGAGAATGGAGACTGACTGTGGACTATCGTGCTTTGAATGAAGTGACTCCACCATTGAGTGCTGCTGTGCCGGACATGCTGGAGCTCCAATACGAGCTGGAGTCCAAAGCAGCAAAGTGGTATGCCATCATTGACATTGCTAATGCATTTTTCTCCATTCCTCTGTCACCAGAGTGCAGGCCTCAGTTTGCCTTCACCTGGAGGGGCGTGCAGTACACCTGGAACCGACTGCCCCAGGGGTGGAAGCACAGTTCCACCATCTGCCATGGGCTGATCCAGACTGCGCTGGAAAAGGGTGAGGCTCCAGAACATTTGCAGTTCATCGATGATATCATTGTATGGGGGAACACGGCAGTGGAAGTATTTGAGAAAGGAGAGAAAATCATCCAGATTCTCCTGGAGGCCGGCTTCGCCATCAAGAAACGCAAAGTCAAGGGACCTGCCCGAGAAATCCAGTTCCTGGGGGTAAAGTGGCAAGACGGACGGCGCCAGATTCCCACCGAGGTCATCAATAAGATCACTGCGATGTCTCCACCGACCACCAAGAAGGAAACACAAGAATTCCTAGGTGTCATAGGCTTTTGGAGAATGCACATTCCTGAGTACAGCCAGATCGTGAGCCCTCTCTACCTGGTTACCCGCAAGAAGAACGATTTCCACTGGGGCCCTGAACAACAACAAGCCTTCACTCAGATCAAGCAGGAAATCGCTCATGCGGTAGCCCTCGGCCCAGTCAGGACAGGACCAGAGGTGAAAAATGTGCTCTACTCTGCAGCCGGGAACAAGGGTCTGTCCTGGAGCCTTTGGCAGAAGGTGCCTGATGAGACTCGGGGCCGACCACTGGGATTCTGGAGCCGAAGCTACAAAGGGTCCGAAGCCAACTACACTGCGACAGAGAAAGAAATCTTGGCCGCCTATGAAGGAGTTCGAGCTGCCTCAGAAGTAATCGGCACAGAGGCACAACTCCTCCTGGCACCCCGACTACCGGTGCTGGGGTGGATGTTCAAGGGAAAGGCTCCCTCCACGCATCATGCCACCGACGCTACCTGGAGCAAATGGATTGCCCTCATCACACAGCGCGCCCGTATTGGAAACCAAAATCGCCCTGGGATCTTGGAGATAATTACCAACTGGCCAGAAGGTGAGGCTTTTGGATTGTCTTCTGAAGAAGAGGAAGAGGAAGTGACACGTGCTGAGGAAGCCCCTCCATATAACGAGCTACCAGAGAGTGAAAGACGATATGCCCTCTTCACCGATGGTTCCTGCCGAATTGTAGGTGCTAGCCGGAAATGGAAAGCTGTTGTATGGAGCCCCACACGACAAGTTGTACAAGCTATCGAGGGAGAAGGTGGATCAAGCCAATTTGCTGAACTCAAAGCCGTCCAATTAGCCCTGGACATTGCTGGGAGAGAGAAGTGGCAAAAACTCTACCTCTACATTGACTCATGGATGGTAGTCAATGCCCTGTGGGGTTGGCTGGAGAGGTGGAAAAAGGCCAACTGGCAGCGTAGGGGAAAACCAATCTGGGCTGCTGATGAGTGGAAGGACATTGCCGCTCGGGTAAAGGAGCTACCTGTGAAAGTCCGTCATGTAGACGCTCATGTCCCCAAGAGTCGGGCTAATGAAGAACATCGCAACAACGAGAAGGCAGATCAGGCTGCAAAAATAGAGGTGTTCCAGATAGATTTGGATTGGCAGCATAAAGGAGAGTTGTTCTTGGCTCGGTGGGCCCATGTTGCCTCAGGCCATCAAGGCAGAGATGCCACCTATAAGTGGGCACGAGACCGAGGGGTGGATCTAACCATGGACAGTATCTCCCAGGCTATCCATGACTGTGAGACGTGCGCTGCGATCAAACAGGCCAAGCGGGTGAAGCCCCTGTGGTATGGTGGGCGGTGGTCCAAATACAAGTATGGGGAGGCCTGGCAGATCGACTACATCACACTGCCTCAAACCCGCCAAGGCAAGCGCTACGTGCTCACAATGGTGGAAGCCACCACTGGATGGCTGGAGACCTACCCTGTGCCTCACGCTACTGCCCGGAACACCATCCTGGGCCTTGAAAAGCAAGTCCTTTGGAGGCATGGCACCCCTGAGAGAATTGAGTCCGACAACGGGACTCATTTCAAGAACAGCCTTGTCAACACCTGGGCTAGGGAGCATGGCATTGAGTGGGTGTACCACATCCCTTACCATGCACCAGCAGCTGGGAAAGTTGAACGGTGCAACGGACTGCTTAAAACCACCTTGAAGGCACTGGGCGGAGGAACTTTCAAAAACTGGGAGATGCATTTAGCAAAAGCCACCTGGTTAGTTAACACCCGAGGCTCCACAAACCGAGCAGGCCCCGCTCAATCTGAATCCTTACAAACAACAGACGGGGATAGGGTTCCAGTAGTGCACATGAGAGGTATGCTTGGGAAAACTGTTTGGGTTAATTCTGCCTCGGGCAGAGACAAACCCATCCGTGGGGTTGTCTTTGCTCAGGGACCAGGTTGTACTTGGTGGGTAATGCAGAAAGATGGGGAAACCCGGTGTGTACCACAAGGGGACCTTATTTTAAGTGGGAACTGAGTGTAGAGTTTCATTGTATATGTATGTGTATATATATATGTGTGTGTGTGTGTAGAGTTTAAGAAAGGTATTGATTTGGGATGATGCAAATGGTAATAGAATAAGGGGTGGATAATGTCCTGGGTTGCAATGTATTCTATTACCATGAACCGTTGAGGCCTGGCGCCGGTGTTCCTTGCCTCGCCCCTCGGGACTATTCTTCTGTTAATGCGCCATCAGTGCCTTGCCCCAGGACTCACCATCCCTTTGTGAGATGCCCCGGCCAGGGGGGGAGGGGTGGAGCCAAGCATATTCCCGCCGGAGATAACTTTGGGGTTGGGAGCAGGGCTCGGGGCCTTACCCGCTGGAACCCCGGAGGACAGGGACTGCACCGCCGCTGGATTTTCAGAGGAGGACCAGTTTTCTTTTTTCTACAAAATCACCGCTTCAACGGGATCATCTAAAAGAGAACTGCAGCTGCCACCGAAATCGGATTGCTCAGACTTTTCTTTTTCTTTTCCTACGGACCGCCGCTTTAACAGGACCATTTCGGAGAGAGCTGCAGCTGCCACTGGATCGGACTGGTACCAGCACCCTGCCCGGCAGGGGGCCAGGTTGTATCCCTGACTCTGTCGGGCCTATAACCAGTTTCTCTGTATTATAGTTTTGTTGTATACATTAGTAAAAAACTGTTATTCCCATTTTCCTCATATCTTTGCCTGAAAGCCCCTTAATTTCAATTCTGTAACAATTCGGAGGGGAGGGGGTTGTATTTCTCTGTTCCAAGGGGGGCTCCTGCCTTCCTTAGCAGACACCTGTCTTTCAAACCGGGACATCAGGTGATGTTGGGCCTTCTCAGGAAGCAGGGCTGTGATACGTGTAGCGGTTGCCTCGGAGGACCAAGGGTGAGCCCACCCCCCTTCCTCCTTTTTCCCAGCTTTTTACTTGAGCAGACGCCATATGGTATGGAATATCCCTTTGGTCAGTTCGGATCAGCTGTCCTGGTTGTGTCCCCTCCCAAGATCTTGCCCACCCCACCCCACTGGTGGGAAATGTTGGAAAGAGCCTTGGTGCTGTGTAAGCACTACTCAGCAGCAGCCACAACACCAGTGTGTTATCAACACCCTTCTAGCTCCCAGCATAAAACACAGCACAATGAGGGCTGCTATAGGGGAAAATCAATTCCAACTCAGCCAGACCCAGTACAAGTGTGCTTCAGGAAATCCCACTAGCTGTGCTCCCGGGGACAGAAAATCTGTTCCAGAACTCTCAGTAATGGCTATATGTTGATCAATGGCTTTGAATCTGATCTAGGCTATATCTGCAGTCACAACCTACAAGCACATGCTGCTTTCAAGAGATCCAAGTGCTTACCATTTCTGTCACATCCAGAAATTGCTGTTTCTTTCAGCAGTTATAGGAAGGAATCTCTCAGGAAACCATCCAATCCTGGTGAAAGAAATGGGTATACAAGTGCCAGGAGGGAATCAGGACTTTCTCCAACAAACTCACAAGGTCTAGAAGCAGCATAACTAAACAGAGCAATTAATCTTCCCTCCCTTCCCATCTTCACCATGCCAGTAAGGCATCACACACATATAAGAATTGTCTTTAAAATTAAAGATGCTGGTCCAGCTCAGTTCCTCTGCTATCAGTTTCTGAAAGTTTAATAATTTAACTTGCTGTAACAAATATGATAAACATTTTTAAATGGAAGGACACATTCTGTGTATTGTGCATTTAAAAAGAGGAGCCTTAGTTTACTATTTACAGATCTCGGACACCACAATTTCATTTTCTGGGTCTTTTCCTTGTGTTTCTTCCTTACTGGTTTCAAGCTGATCCTTAACTAACTGTACAGCTTCACAGCTGTTATCAAACCTATGTTCCCAGTTTTCATCACCTGATATCCAGGTTCTTGAATTTGCTCTTTCTTTGTCATTTTATGTCACAACCTGCAATAAATTATTGAAAGTATATATGGCACACTCTTTTTATAAGTATTAAAGGATGTTGTACTGTCCCTGTGCATCTTACATAGTGACACGTCAAGTTTATGTCATGAACAAACTTATTTATTTTAGTTAATATTAGGAACACAAAATGAACCCTTTGAATATCTTCATATGAGATAATAGCCAGCCATGTTTATTTTCTATCGACATTAATCTGAGAGCAATATCACATTGCTCCCTAAACACTAATCGAGATTCCTTTGGAGTACACGAAGCAAATAATGGCTGCTGAGCTCTTACTAATGCCAAGGACTTCTCTCAGAATCTCTGATTGTATTGAGTGGTGAGTGACTTGACATTAATGGGCACTGCAGGAATCAGAAGTAATAATTAAAACCCTGGATTTGTATTTTGATTTGTGGTTTGCTGTGAAATCTTGAAAAAAAGAAAACTTGGCAGAAAATGATCTACCTATATATAGAAGCTTTCATTTATCTATCATTAAACTGTGTAGTGTGTGAGCTATGTAATTTAATCTGAAAAGAGAGTTTGTTACATCTCAGGAAAAAGGGTTCTTATTAATTCCAAAGCAGTATAGTTTGCTTTCAAAAATATTTACTATGGTGTCCAAAACTACAGGGTTACGCTCTTACAGAAGTATTTTATTATTTATCTGTACTCTAAAGATATACTGACAAAATATACATCTTTCTCAAATGGATTTAATAGCTTTGGCCATGAAACGCAGCTGTCTGCATTGAAAAATCCATCAAAATTGTACTGGAACTCTAAAGAAAACGGAGCTGATGTTGTGATGAGTGCACCTCAGGTCAGCCAGTTAAACATAATTTATGTTATTAATTTTTAAATGCTACTCTCTCAAGTCCTATGTATTTTGTAAGTAATGATGTAAAGAAATACCCTAAAACAAATGACCAAGTATTTATACCAAGTCTTTCCTAGCAGTGTCACATCACTGTGTAGAAGGGTGGACATCAATTGTATTAAAGGCTACCTAAGTTCACGTTGGTGGGAAATGGTATCCGAGACAGGTATTCCTCCTAGCCTTCTGCACGCAGCCATTCTGCAAAATGCCAGTATGCCAAAAGAAGTGTAACCAGAACAGGACATCAGAGAACTGGAACAGGCTTCCCAGAGATGTTGTGGAGTCTCCTTCTCTGGAGACATTCAAAACCCACCTGGATACATTCCTGTGTGACCTGATCTAGGTATTCCTGCTCTGGCAGGGGGATTGGACTAGATGATCTTCTGATGTTCCTTCCAATCCCTAACATTCTGTGATCCTGTGAAGCCAGATAATAAAGATCTTACAATCTTCATAAACATAACTAGGCTAAAGTTTGGGGTAAAACTCTCAAGTAAATCAATGCTGCCTGAAATATTCCATCTATTCTGTGACACCCATCAGAGAGCATCCAGAATGTTTTCTCCATTTGGCTGCAACGACCAGCCTACTGGGAGCTATTGATGTTCTTTTTCCTAAAATGGGGGTCCTGGAAGGGTATAACTCCTCATATATACTCAGAGACTCACAATACTTCATGTATGAATCCATGCAAGTCACCAGCCTCCGCAGCCTTTTTCTGTCTTTTCTCTTAGACCACTCTGTATCTTCTGCACAGCAAGAGACTGAACGTAGCCCGATAGCTGCATTTCAAAATGTTTGTATATACTCAGAATTTAATTTTAATTTTCTACCTCAGAAATGATAAAATAGGTAGATAGATAGATATTGATAGAATTTTCTAGAATAGCACAAAGTCATATCATGTTCATAGATTTATTGAAGGTAATAATTCTCCAACAGCTTGACTATAAACCACGTGACTAGAATTTCATGATTTAATAGCACTGAAATTGGCATGGTGCCTTTTCCATAGGCACGTATGTATAAGCCATTACTATTCACTTTTACAGAATGTAATGAGAAAAATAGCTAGTGATGGACAGCTTCCATAAGTGGAAACAGATATATCAACTTATTCCTGGAAGTTCCAACTTCAGAAGGGGACAGAGGAAAATAACTTGAGGAATAGGCTGAGGTTATACCTTCTAGTGATTGGGGCACTGGCTGGGAGGAGAAACCTGGCTTACAACCATTGCTTGGAAAAGTACTTGTAAACTTTAAATGTAACTTTCAGTTCACAAATACAGAAGCAGTCCTGTGTTCAGGGCCTGAAAAAGTAGTACACCTATATGAGGAGGAGCAGAGACACAGGACACTGAACAGCAGGATTGCACTATTAAAAAAAAAGTGTTGGTCACTAACATCTTCAAGGAACATTAAATACATCTTTGTCTCTTCTTAGACCAGCACTCACTCTGTATAACCAGTGCTACCAGTTGACTTAGGCTGCATCTTCCAGTTAGGTATGGGGACTTACACAGAAGAACCCCCAGTTCTTCAGTGCAGGTCAGGCACAGACAAGAGAGAGGTTAGGAGATATTTTGACTGGAGTACTTCATCTGCTTAAGAACACAGTGTTCCTAGAGATTGTTAATGTCAAAACAGCAGCAGTGAAGGAAGGATTTTCATTTTATTTTATTTTAGATTACAGGCCTTGCTAGCCTAGTTTTGTCTAAATTGTCCTTTGGATATCTGATTTTTACTGGCTCTAGCTTAGGTGCTTTACTGGATCATGGGATAGCTTTCAGATAAATTAAATGGATTTATACTGTTTGAATTAATAATAGATTGGCACACCTTGAAAACTTCAGAAGGCAATTTTCACCTACTGATGAAGTTTGAATTCTCTAAGCATTTTAGAAAATTTTCTGAAATTGGTCTAGTGGTGGGGAAAAAAAAAGTGAAGAGGAGTTTGAGTTCAGTTTGGATGATAATCAAAAAGCTTGGGTCCTCTTTCACAGGATTATTAAAAAAAAAATAGGAATGTGGTAATCTACATCTCAGAGTATCTTAAAGAAATACCTCTTTCCTATTGAGACAGAGCCTTTCCATTGGTGAATATACTTCATCATGCAAAAAGTTCCTGTCAATGAAACTGTCAGCTAGTGAGAGACCATCAACGGAGAAAAAGAAAAAAGTTTCCCAAATGTTTTTGAGCCAAACTTTGTGCGGGTTTGAGCTTGAAGAAATGACTGTACATGAAGATTTTGTCAGCTGTGGGCTATGTCCTTCCTGAAGACTCTCCTAGTCATTTGAAAATAGTTTCTAGCACAGAAGTGTACTGTATTGCTCATTTCTGTTGCTTGAACTTCATTACAGGACAGTACAAAATCATAGAAAATCTGGGTTGGAGGTAGCCTCTCAAGACCATTCAGTCCTATCCTCTCAGAAAGCAGAGACCTAGATTATGCTGTTCAGGGCACTGTTACTATGAACTATTATTATTCTTAAAATGGATGCAACTACTAAGTGAGGTGTGAGTTACATTAAAGAGCAAAGAAAGCATTACTTTGCAGATGTAGCACTGGTAAAATATGTGGCTTACTGAGTTATTAAAGTCCGACCTCTATGAAAAGCACTAAACACTTCTACAGTTTCTCCTTTGTAATCTTTTTCAGTCACAGTTGAGCTTTAGCTGAACTTAAAGTTATTTTCAGAAAAAGATTATCCTAATGAGGTATATTTGTACATATAGGTAGGTAGGTACATATGTAGGTATATATGCAAATTGTATTAGCCCTGAGGACAAATGATGGCATTGTTTCATGTGCATGCAAAGTAGGAATACCTTCTTAAGATTTTTTTTTTCTAAGCACATTTATAGGAATCGGTTTTTGTTTCAAACTGTAAATACTAAAAAATAAAATTGTCTGAAAAAAACATTGGAAGAACATGAAGAAAAATAGTGTTATTTTATAGGTCAGAGTTTATAATGAGTATTTTACAAGAAAGCCACAGGAAAAGTATGAAAAAATAGCTAAGGTTGTAAAACAGAAATGCTCTCCTTTTATCCATGAGCAGAAAGCTAATACATGTTATATCACAGTAAAATTCAACCTGCTTGTTACTGGAGGGCAGAAAAATCTGTATTTTCACGCAGCTGTTATCAAAGAAATAGCATGTTCCTTTAAAGTTAAAAACTTTAAAGACTAATAAACATTACAGTAAGTCTTCTTGTTTTCATCTCAGTAGGTTAAAAATGTCCTTTAAACCTAGTATCAGTTATAGCAGACTATAATATATTAAGGAGCCTGTACCCAGGGCTAAACTGTAACAGTTGCTCTACCACCTGATGACCCCTCCCCAGCTCAGAATGGGAATCAGGGAAAAAAGGGAGAAGCCCTGTGGGTTGAAGTAGAGATAGATTTGATAAAATAACAAAACTAATACAATCACCAACATAAAGTATACAAGCTTATACTCAGCCTCATCCTCAGGAGCAAGAAGACAAAATAGAGGAGCCCCAGAAAAAAGAACTCCACCCTTCAATAAACTCCCTCCATTTATAATGAGCATGATGAGGTGGTATGGGATACACCTGTGAGACATCTGCCTTGATTGGATCTCCCAGCTGACTCAGGGCTACTCATGGCCTGCCTGCATGGCTGGCCCATGGGTCTGTGCCTGGGGAACCAGGACAGGAGTTAATCTTTTCAAAGACCTGACTATCTCAGTTGAAACGATGTGACATCAAAAGCTTGAAACACTACATGGCCTCATCCTAAAGTGTTTGTCAACTATGTTAGTAAAAACATTGAAATAGGACCACCCCATATACCAACTGGAAATTTTTTTCTTCTGAATTCAGTTGGAAAATTGTCATAACATACAAGTAAAAATTGTATTTCTGTACAACTAAAATTACTTTAAGAAACTGTTGTTTCTGTATCTATATGGAAAATACTATACAAAAGGAAAGCAGAAATCTAACTCTCAAAAACTCTTTAATAAACCTTCCACCTGTATGCAAAAGACTCACTTTTTTTCTGACAGTTTTTTCAACTCTGACTTACTAGGAATAGTAGTGTAGTTCCCACCATTTTACTGTGAAATTTTCAGTCTAAGAAGTACTGTGTAACGCTAGAAAATTAAATTTTAGAAAAATGTCTAATTCAGACCAGAATCATCTCTAGACAACAGTTAAAGTCATCCAGTTCATGAAGAGCTATAATGAAGTGTAGAAGCATTTCCTATAAGATTTCACAGATGGGGCGGGGGGGGGGGGGGGGAAGTTTAACTTTAAAAATCAAAAAGGAATTTAAAAAAAAAAAGAATGCATTTGAATGTAGACAATCAAGGCAGAAGCTACCAAGGACTGCAGCTCCCTTCTGAAAATTTGGCCCTTTCTATTATTCCCAAGCTTTTTCCAACAATTTGATCTCAGAGTCAGGAATGGATTTTAGTAACTCTAACTCTTAATTGTAGGACTGAAATTACTCAGCTGGTTGTGACTTTTGGTATTAAACAAGCATAAACATTTCTTAATTATCTGAGATTTATGTTTTCCATGACAGAACCAGCACCAAATAACAAAGAAATATTTCTGACCCATAGAGTTTTTGAGCCTCTGAGAGCAAGAATCTCTCTTTGAGCAGCTGGAATTTCAAACAACCAGTGAGAATTTGAAAATTTTCTTCATTATCAGAATATTGCAAGAAGAATCCTCAAGAAAAAAACAAAACAAAACAAATTGCTAAACAATCATGGTCTTTTGGGAGATGACCATGTATCAATACAAATAGAAATGAGTTCTTGACGTGATCCACAGATACGAATAGTATTACAGAATCACAGAATCACAGAATGTTAGGGATTGGAAGGGACCTCAAAAGATCATCTAGTCCAATCCCCCTGCCAGAGCATTACACTTGGAGAATGAACCATCATAGAACAGGTGTCAAGCAAATGAGAGAGTTTATGGCAGCCCAGGAAGCACTGAAAGCTGCTGATGTGATCAAGACTGAAGAAAACAGCACAGCGCACAGATGGTGGGCTTTGTTTTCAGTGCCTTTTACTTTTATTCTGCTCACACAGCAAAACTCCTCAGTTAGACGGTCACGATGCTACTATGTGTCCTAATAAAATTTAGCATTTTGGTTTAGGAGCTCTTTTGCTACACTTAGAGCAACTCTGGGTGCACTCTCAGAGGAAAAAATGTAATCAGATCCACCTCAATGTCCTGTCACTTATGTCTACGCAAAGCTGTGATACCAGGGTCACATTCAGGTTGTCTTTCTTAGGCTTGCTTCGGCTTTCTTTACAGTTTAGCCTTTCCCATCAGTCTTAAAAACCAAAATTCCTTAGGCCATTTCTCTACCCTCTTAGCAGCAAACTTACCTTAAACATGCTGAAATTCTGCTTTAAGACATTCAGTTTTCTTTTATTTTGTTACTTAAAGACTGTCATTTCAGAAGCATGGTTGTATTCTTTTCAGTCTCTGGGTCACTCTTGGTTTAGCAGTAGGATTTCTGTAAAATGAAACTCTGCTTGGGTTTTCCCAGCTTTTCACAGTGCAAATCATCTTCACCACTCACCAACCTGAATTCTTCTTAAATACTCTCATTCTGTCTCTCATATCACCCCTAAAGACAGGGAAGAGATTTAGTCTAAGAGCTAGGATTGATGCCATGCTATAAAGTATCTCTGTTGGCAATGTCTACACAGAACTGTGCTAGAAAGCTGCTTAGCATACAGTAATGTTCCTGTTTCACTTCAGCTTTTGTCTCCATCCAACTCGCTCCACCTGGCTCATCTACCTGTTCAACTTCGTCAAAGGACAGACTGGGAGTACTTCTGGGTAAAATGTACACTTTTTATTGCAGGTCTGTTTTATAGCTACCACAATGAGGCTTCTTACCTTGATTTGGTCCTCTGTTGCAGGGTAATGGTGAGGTGCGATGACAGAAGAATTCTGCACCTGATCTCTTGTTCATAAGAAGCCAATATAATGTCTTCAGGGCTCTATGACAATTTGAAAAACAATGCCCATCATAGCCAGAGATTACAGCCTGCAGATGTCCAGCTGTAACAGATGGAATCCAACAATGAATTATCTGCATCCCCTCTTGAAGCACCAGCTTAACATTAAAAAAAAAAAAAAAGCATTTTTTGGTAGCCTTTTTAGTTCTTCTTTCACACGTGATGAGTTAAAACAGGCTGGAAAGAATGATCTTTGATTAACAGTCAAGCCAATTTAAGATATTCTATAGAAGAAATAAAAGCATCAGTTAGGAACTGTTTGAAGTTTGGCGCAAAGCTTAGCCAGAGTTCTGCATTTTTTGTTGCTGCAAATCTATTGTCCATCCAGAATCCGTTTCAGTCTTTCTTACTGCATTTGCCTTCAGTAATTGTAACTAATTTAGCAGATACTATGGAATCTTTTCCTACAAATTTGTTGCAAATGGTAAATAAATTAGCAACTGTAAAGTCATCAGTACACTACTGGCTAGGCTTAGCTGTAATGTGTTTCAAGCTGAGCAAGCAGATGGCACTATTTTCATTCTTACTCATTTATTTAAAATTATTTTGTTCAATATTTCTTAGAAAAAAATATTCTCTGATATACTGAGGGTAAAAATATAGTAGTCAAACATTCTAGGCAGGGCTTTATAATTTTACAGCAACATTTAAATACATATACCAAAACAATGCTGTTTTAAACCCAACAGAAATCCCTCAATGTTTGCAAAATGTCCTTAGGTAAAAGACAAAGCTGTAGCCTTAACTAAAACTTCTCTGCCAAATCATGAAATAAAATTCAGAATACCACTCTCATACTGAATGTGATGTGTTTTCACTTAAAAAAATTGATGTGAAAATCAGAGCCACAGTTCTAAGAAGGTAATATTTTATAGCATGCAAATTCTTCATTTATTCAGTCCCTCATTCCCTAAGTGGTGTTGACTGATCATTAAATCTAACTTCAGAAAGCTGGTTACAAATTGAGCACTGAGTAACTCCACTAATAAAATGTGTTTCTTAAATTGACACAAAATCCTTTCAGATAGAAACATCATAAGAAAAGGAAAGGGAAAAAAATATCTGTCTCCTGAGCAAACTCAGGTCAAATCAGACTCAACACAGATGTCATGGAGGCACTCACAAAATCTGCAGAGCAGCCTCTCAAACACTCTAACAACCCAAGCCAACCCCAAGCCCGGGTGCCAGGCGGAGGCGCTCACACACAGACAGGGCGGTTACTCAAAAATAAAGATTTATTCTGAGCAAAACTACTTAACACTCTGACAGACTAAAAGTAAAAACACAAGTTCAGATGTCAGTTAGGAATATGTCACTACACAACTGGACTAAATCACGTCAGAAAGATGACTCAAAAAGGTGCACACTCACTCAAAAGGGGGAAAATCTCCCACCAAGGGTACCCAGAAACATACAGTCACTCACCCACAGGGATGAGGGCTCACTCAAGGATATCCAATGAGTCATTTGCTGTCTTCTACAGTGAGACAGTCTTTAATTCTTAAAATAACTCCTGTAAATATTCTACAGTCATACTCACTTCAGGGCTTTAGATAGGCAACACCTCATCTGGTTGTCAATTCCACAGTAAGCAAAGTGTGTTTATTTGCAAATATCATACTTTTCAATTTTTTACTTTATTACATCAAAATAGCATTAGACCCTAAACTGCATTATGAGCTGACGTTAAAATTGAAAACAGGGCTACTATTTGCTGTTGTAGATAATTATGCACAAATTTATTTTCTCTATTATTATTTCTGATAACTCTTCAATACAGGTTTGTTCAACCATTCCAGTTAAGGAATTTATTCTTTCTTCATTTGTTTGATGTTGTGGGGTTTTTTCCCAGTGCATCCTGTCTTTTAAGTATGTGATAGTGATTTCATTTCTTGATAGGTACTTCCACTAATCTTGCTGTTAGCTATCAGAAAAAACAGATCCTGTTGCTGTTTCAAATCCTCTGGATAATTCCAATTATACAATTCCCTTAAATAAGCATACATCTAGCATATCCTTTGGGCTCTTAAAGGTCAAAATATTATTACTTTGCCATATTCTCTATTATTTCCCCATGATTTATATGCAAGGATGTTTTTTCTTGCTATATTTGCAATGCATACAGTTTTCCTTCCAGGATTCATAAGAAAATTCCTTTCATCATCATCTAAAAGTAGCGTTTCCTACTTGGAAGCATTTACTTTCAATGCTCTGGGTATACAACTGGCTAAAAACTAGTCTTTCCAACATGTGGTTAATTAAGGAAACAATATGCGTGCGCACGTGTGTGTGTACATAGTTTTTTAATATGTTTGCTCACAGGTCAAGGAATTGTTCTGAATCAAAAGTGTCCAGTTCACTAGTACTGAAAAAGAAGTAGATAATTTTGGAATGCTACAAATTACTAACACAGTCAACACACATACAGAATTATTTATATGAAGCATACATTATTCATTATTCAGTCACATATGCCATTGCTTTTCTTGTGTTATTAAGCCAGTAAAAAGCATGCTTTACTTTTATGTATTAAAAAAACATAATTATTTTGTGTGATATTTATCTTACACAAACTGCAGCTCAGTCTTCATTTTCAGACATATGGTCAGGAGTATCATTTTGTATGTTGAATTATTCTGCAGTGAGGTTCAGTCATATATTTTTAACTCCCTGCTTAGTCAGCAAAGAAGAATAAACACCTTTAAAAGGCTATTCATACCATCCCAAAATAGGTATATATTGGTCTCAGATTTCTTTTGGTACCTGGACCCTCAGACATTTTATTATCATTTTTGTTGCTGTTGTTTTTTGAGTTCTCAGTGGATGAAAAAATACAGTGACCGTGCCTCAGCTCAGCTGTTGAAGTTTCTTTTTTTAGAACATTAAATGGTCATATGTATTTCTCTCCAACAAAAGAAAATCAGGGAAAAGCTGACCCAAATGGACTTCTCCTTTGAAAAGACTTGCAAAAGTCATTATTCTACAACATATTTTGAATTAGTACAATGCAGTTATACAGTCCTGCATGGTTGTGTGTTTCTAAATCTGCCTTAGAAGTTGAATACGCTTCTTAGTTGCAATTATTAGTATATAAGAAATGAAACAGAGTATCATACCAAGATTTTATTTTTCCTGTATTTGAATATTTGTAACAACATTTATGAATGTCTTTTGACTATTACATATAGTATGGCTATTTCTCAAAACATATATATTGAGCACAGTTAAAAATGTATTTATCCGAGTCTCAGTGCTTGTTCTGTTCTCTACAGTCAGACTAAGAAGATTGAGTAGCATGATAAATGTAAGAGTTCGCTGGTAGTAAGAAATGTTCAGTTTCTAACATTCCACTTGCATTTTTCACATACTTAGAAGGAAGATTTTGAAGACAGATGCCACCTAGGGATCTTACTATCTCATTTCTAAAGTATTATAAGTTTCTCAGATAACCACAATGCTGGCTGTCTGTTTACAAGAGCTTTTTTGACAAAGTATTTTTTGTTGGAACTGGTACTTTTCAATGGATTGCTCTGTTTTCCCTAAGCCCCAGGTGGAATTTCTCTCTAAACTTTCTCTTGGGGAACTCTCCAGTGCTACTAGGTGTATTCATCCCACTTAAAAAACAACTTCTGTCTGACCTTTGGGTCATAGCTTCAGCCTCCATGTCACTGAAATCATGCAATTGTTCATCCCATCTATATCCACAGCTTCTTCCTTTATGAATAAAGTAGCTGAAGATACCATAAGTCACATTTTGGAAGTCTATACACATAACTTAAGCATCTTTTATGGTGATATGAATACAGGCCTTCAGCACCTATTTTAGGAACAACTTAAAGGTATGATAAAGTTAAAAGTTATCTTCACTGATGTATTTAAGTGCTCTGAAGATTGCTTAAAAGTGATACTACTGTTCTTTATCTATGCCCAGAATATGATTAATTTCCTTCACATAGCAAGTTCTCCTACAGAAACTGAATAGTAGGAAAATGAACAGCACTATTCAAAATTGCTCTAAAAAGCTGGATTTTCTTTTCCTTAGAGACTTTGAAATCATTTTGACCTTCAGGTATGGCAAATCTATATATCAATTGTTTTTAGGAATGGAAGTATTCCAGAAATTTGTAAATAGGAATGATGAAACATAAACTTTTTGCAGTTTTGATCAAAACCAAGTTGGTCATAATAAAATAAGTTTTGATTCTAAACAATTCAGAAATCATAACTCTTGATTTCAAAACTCAAGCTCTGTTTCAGTGTTTGCTTTCATTCTTTTGACTCTAAATATCATTCAAACATACAGTTACCAGATAATTTTTATTGCCCATTTTCCTACTGGGTATTTTTAATGCAAATTCCAGTTCTCAGTTCAGAAGAAATTAGGACTTCCACAGAGATCAGGAAGATGTTCCTTTTGAGGATATGTAGTGATTTTAAGTCCTGAAACTGTTGCAGTCTCTTTTCACTGGGAGAAATAAGTGACATAACAAGATGCTAACACCTAACCACACAGTGATCCCTCCTTTTCTTGCCTTTTCTCTGTCATCCCCTCTCTTTACAAGAAAAGTACAGGAACTCTCGGACCATTGGTGATAGGAGGAGGGCTTTGCCCAGTATTCTCTCTGTAAAAGTCACATGAGATGAAGAGAACTGGGGGTAGTATACACTTTGTGCTTTTTTTTTTTTCCCTTCTCTTAAAATCAGGGAAGAGAGAAACAAAGAGGAGCCAGGTGTGGGGACAGGAAGAAAAAGGAAGATTTTTATTTACACACTGAAATAATTTGCAAAAAAGATACTTTAATGTTTAAATGTTTTGAGTATCCTCTGTATTGTGCATGTTTATATGGGCTTGTTTTCTCCATTTGTTAATTTTTTTTCTTTCTAATATAATTTTTTACAGGAATGTGATCTTTGGGAAATGCTTTTTTATTATACTTGGATAATAATTATCTAGCTTTAAGTATTTACCTCTGATTAAACATATTGGTTTTGCTGATAATACTGGTTTTCCCCTTTCGCCACGAAATCCAAATATCTTTTGAATTGCCAGAGTTTAGCATGTATCGCATGTTGTTCTCCTGTTTAACATAAAATACATCTGATTAAAAGCACCGTATCAAGAAGACCTCAAGGTAAATAAACAATAATAAAGTCTATGCCCTATGACAGTGCTATGACACTGACTTGTGAAGCACATTCTATTATAAAGTCTGTGTGAAAGGAAACAATTCACATCCTGGTTTTAAATGTGTTTCAGATTTTCAATCTCTTTTTGAAAGTCTCCTTGACTCTCATCTTTTGATAAGACACTAGTAAATATAGAAGGTGCTAGGAAAACAAAACAAGCCAAAAGAACTCCCTACAGACTCGTCCTCTATTGTGAAACTGGTAGATACAGACAGATCCTATAAACAGGAAATTTTACATATATTCATGTATATAGTCCTATTTCAGAGAGAGAACGTTTAACAACTGGATTCTCAAAAACAGAGACAAAGGGCGGACTGACTACGGAGACTCTGAATAATGTCCCAGCTATTATTATTATTTGTTCAGCTGTTGCGCTGGTTGCCACTGAATTTATTAGCCTTTTGATGAAGTTACAAATAAACCTTCTACCAGAGATCTCTCTCAGATTTCTGACTGTTCTCCTCTGACATCCTATCACTGTCTATGCACCCCTTCATGGATTATATGGGGAATCTATGGTGACTACACTTACTTAAAGTTTCTCAATTTAGAGCTGAGAAGTAGGTAAAATGAATATTCTAATTACTACAAGACATCAACTACAGAATGATCCTGGTACTCCCTTGAAGAGTTTAGCAGTTGTTCAGAAAGCTCTTTAGAAATAACTGTTGTTGTTGTTTCTTTGTTTCAGGATAGTAACCAGTAAGCATATGAATATATAATACATGTTCCTGTAAGAAAAAACACCATTACATGAAACTGCTTCCAAACTTTCAAAAGCCATTAAGAAATGATAAAATATTAGACTGAGACTTGGGTTTAAAGAAGGTATTCAGCAGCCAAATAACATACGGTTTTCTATAATATCATGGCTAATGACTCGGACTACAGATTGCAGGTGTAAACAGAATATCCAATACAGTAATAAAAGCAATTAGATTTTTCAGCTTTGAAAATACTCAGCACAGAGAAATAATACAACACAGTGCAGGTCAAAATCTGCAAAGGCATTTTGGCACCAAGTTCCCACGGATTTAAGAAGCAGATAAACACCCACATTTCTTTTAATACTCACAGAATATTTAATAACACAGCTCTGGCTCTGAGCAGTCATTATTAAGATCCTGTGCAGCCTTTACTTGAACAAATTCCAATGATAATAAATACGAAATTTATTTCAATCAGTTAGTAAGGACCTCATCAATCTGTAGAGGATAAGCAAATTCAATCTGCAATAAAACCAGCTAATTCACCTGAAGAACAAAAGAACTCAGAACACAAACCAACAAAAGAAATGCAAACAGGCAAATTCATATTCTGTAAAAAAGGGAGGGGATTAAAAAAGTAGTGATGCCTACCTTTGTGGGTACTGAAGAACTAATGCAGGATCAGTGCACTGACACAGGATGGAAAAACTTAACAACCCAGACTAGGAGGAAAATGTATATGATCCATATGGTAACAGAGCAACTGCATGTATGTTATGCTGCAGACATCTAAGACTCTTATTCCATGAGCATTTAGAAAAGACTGACTGTTTTCTAAACTTCTACAAGAGAATAGGAAGAAATACTAGGATCAGGAAAAGATAAAGGATGAGAAAAGATTAAGATATGAACAAGGTATATCACTAGCTATTTTCTATATTCATTGGCTAGTGTTATCTGTATATATGTGTTTTACTATGCATTTAATACTGTATTTCAGACAAAAGAAGATACACACTCTGCTTTGAGGATGACAAAGTAGCACTGACTGGATACGTGCATAAAACATACCAGGAAAGAGTGAAAATATTGTGTAGAATGATCTGAGAGATTATAACTAAATAATAAGGGATCAAACATAGGGAATTTTTAATAAGTTTATAGAATAAATCCTCAGCAAGTGTGAAATGTCAATTATCCATTAACTTCAACAGTACTTGTGAAGTCTATCAGTTAATACCAAATTTTCATACGTAGCTTACAAAAGCATCTGTTGGGACTGAACAGAATTTTAATGTGAAACTATCTAATTTCATACACATAAATTAGTAATTTGTTTTTATCTGATCATTTAAACACTCTCCATTGGAAAAAAAAAATAAATCAGAAATTAATTCAGTTGTTCTTCACTATGTATCTTAAGATGGGATGAACGGGCATCTGGAAATGCCTATCTCTCTCTTTACTGTCTATAAATGAAGTAAAGATAATTAATGTAGATTAGACTAGAATTCAGTTAGGTCAACACAGGTGTACAGTGACACTGACACACCATTTAGCATATCTACAGAAGGCTGAGAACAGGACTAATGATTGACCTGTGATCTTCTGGAGTGGCAGTAGAAGATGGGACAGGATACTGTCAGATATCACAAATAGCACTAGATATCTATGTATTGCAGCAAATCAGTACCTAGATGCCACATTTTTATAGAGTTAGGGCTCAGTTCAGCTACCCAAAGACAACACCAAGTGAAATGCCCTGGTTGTGCAACACATCCACATGATGCTGACAAACATGACACAGGACCTATGAGCACTGTAAGCCTATGTATGAGAAACTGAATCGAGTTTCTGGTCACTGTGCTGCTTATATTAACCCAGTGAAAGCATTCAAAGACATACATTCTAATCTTTTTTTGAAGTAAATCATTGTAGCTCTGCTTGCCTCATGTATTTTTTCAGCTGAACGACAGTTGAAGACCTAGTACAGAGTTTAAATCACAATCTTGCAATGTGGCACTACGGACGGTCAACATTTTACGTCTTTTAGTTGCATGAACACAGACATACAAAAAAGAAAAGACAAATCTGTAAGTTATAAAGAAAAGTGTAATTATTACGTTTGATATAACAGAATATCAAAGTTGAAAGGGAAATATTTTATTGTATTTGTATTTTCTGTCTTCACCAGACAAAAAAAGATGTGTTTCGAGTAAACTCAGTATAATCTAAGAGGAAATATGTAGTCACTTTCCTCACCTCATGAATTAAAGGAGCAATGTTACAGCTACACGAATCACTCAGATTCATTTATGTTGTTAATACTGTCATTTCTCAGTGTACAAGTACTCCTCAAAATAAACCTCACTAAGACCAGTCCCACACCTCCAGATATTTAGAATTTATAAAGAATCAGTTTGTGACTTTTACAGGTATTCCTCAAAGTCTTCTGTAACAAAGTGAGGAATTGTAATCTTTGTGCAATAAATTTCATTTTTCTTTTTAAAGTCACAGCAGTGTTCAAAAAATTTCTCGTAAAACACCTGTATTTTTTAGTTCAGAAAAGTGTATTTGTTACTTTTGTGTAGTATGCTCAGCTGCATCACCAAACAGAAAGACATATTCCTGGGCTCCTTTGTAGTTTCAGCTCCGATTAGAAAAATTATGTAGCCATGGAAATCAGATCAGGTGTTTTCTATCCTTTCTGAAACATCATTCTCACTTTAAAATGGGTTTATTATTTTAGTAGTTTGTACAGTCTGCATTGAAATGAAAGACAACACTATGATGACAGGCAGGGATATGAGCACGAGAAAATGTAAAGGAGTTTCTGCATTGATTATGAGTTTTCTAGCTATTATTTCAGGAAATAGACCTCAATTTCTCAACACTTCTTATTTTCTTTCATTGGAATATACGTTTCAACCTCTGCACTGACTGGATTGTTTTCAATATTTGTGGTCTAATACTGCTTTATATGACTTGTTATATACCTTAAGTTTTATAATTTCTTTCCTTTGGCTATAAGATAAAACATTGCATTCTATATTATAGGTTGCAGAGGCTTTGACTCAGGCTGGGAGAGATAGTAATAACTGGAGAATTAAACCATCTCCTTCTTCTATTTCACAAGATTGATGATTATGTAGGAGTTAGAAAAGTGTAACTCACACTATGGATAGAAAAAAAAACATGGAAAGAATACATCTCAGTTACTTTAAGTATGATTTGCTCTCCTTACAATCACATATTAAATTGATTTGGCATTCACATGTGTAAAACGTGAATGATATGATAATGGTTTTTGCTTCATGTTATTTTTCATGTTTCTGTTAATTTAGAATGATCATAGAAATATTTTATTTCCAGAAAAATAGAATTCACTTTACACTTTATTTAGGTTGAAGTTTGCCCAAGCTTTGGTTCTTGGTTCTTGAATACCTTTCTAATTGGCGTATTTTTTATTACCTTATTTTTTTTTCCTTTTATTCCTTTTGCAGTATTCTGAGAGTTAATAATATCTTATTTAGCTCATGTTCTCATTTTTGAAGTTTCTGAATTTCTATGCAGGAAATTCTGTTCACTGAAGATTACAAAGCCACCAAACACATTCTGCTGTACCCAATCCAGTACTGCTCTATGTGCAAGATGAATACTAAAAGCACCGTTAGCAGCAGAGACAGAAAGTTACCAACCACTTATTGATGATTATGTAATTAATTAAGAAGTAGCTTCACATTAACATTTCCAATCTGAGTGTACATTTTCTGTTATGTATCCAAAACCAAAAGTTGTCAAACTGCAGGGCCAATCTGAGTTGCTTTCTTGAGTATTCTCTAACCAAGGAGTTGTAGGAAACAAGTAAGTGTTATGCAGCACATAGCTTCAGCCTGCATTCATGACTCACAATCATGCTACACTTCCTGTATTGCAAAGGAACAGCATGTACTTCATGCACAAGTGATGACTGTCTTCATCACTGTGTTAAAGCTTCTTTCTATTGTTATGGATAAAATGAACCTCAAACTATCTTAAGAGTCAAGGAGATATTAAGTACAGAAATAAGCTTATACATAAAAAAGTTTGGGTTTTGCCTTGAAAAAAGAGTAGCTGGTTGATGAACGTGTTTATTTCTGTTTCTTGAGACTCTACAAAATATTTTACTGCATACTTAACTGGTTATACCCCAGTGCTGCTACTTTACTGTTCTGTAGATTGAGGAAAACATTGTAATTTGGGGGGGGGTTGTGGGGTGTGCTGTGTGTGTAGTGTAATATTACTTCCCAGACTGGTATTTCAAAAGCATTGTGAAGTGTAATTACTGTAGATTAACTTCTTTATACAGAAAGGCTCTGTAATATTGATTAAAAGGAAAATAGGGCTTCATTCCAACATATTCTCACACAATCAGCCCTAGGCAACCTCTCAACACAGCAATACAACCAGATACATCAATGACTGTCTAATTCTTCAATTTCAGCACTGACTTGACATCAAGCAAAAGCTACCTCTATAGTAAACTGAAATGTTTCTCTGCAACATTTACAAGCTCCTGGAAAAATTGCCTGAAGCCTCAGAAGTTTAAGGTTTTTTGTCTAATAAACAATTTAAATAATCCTGTTAATTTAGTAAATCAATAAAAAATAAACAATGAAGTCTTCTTTATGACACTTTAGATGGAAAGCTATTCTTTGTGCTTTTTTAAACCAACAGTTTAATATATTGTCTCTGTCAGACAGTTATGAATATATCTGTCCCTAAAAATCCCTACTGGCAAATGGAAGTCTAAGAGAAGGCAATGAATCTAACTATTCATAATGGAGGACTTATCAAGGTAACTATACAGACAGAGAAGGGGGTGGGGGGAAGCTAATATATTAAAAATGGCTTTACTATTGCAACTCAGGGAAAAGGTCTTTTAGTCCAAGCACGTGTTTTTTAAATAAATAAAACCATGTATGTTCAGATCAGTAGGCATGCTGTCAACAAACATTACTCATGAAGGCTCACTTGCATCTAACTTCCCATTCCTCTTCCAGCCACCTCTCATTTCTTGCTCACATTTCCACACAACATATTTCTGTGTCTGCCTCAGATTTCCCTTCTTCATGCCTCTTGCTACACACATTCTTCATGTTAAGCTAAATGATACTGCTGGGCACAGGATGATATTACAAGGAGATAGACTGGATAGCTCTGATCTCTTTTTTTGCCTCCTTCAGTCAATAAAGATTAAATCTTAGATGCTTTTTGTTTGACTTCTTTTCTTTTTAAAGGTAGAAGTACTTTTGAGATCACAATGTCAGAAAATGAAAAGGTTAAGGTTGCAAACGAGCTAACTTCTCTGTATTGCACACTATCCTTCATAATTCTCTCTTCTCACATAGCCTTCAGATGCTATTCAGAAGGGCACAGGCCTCACAAGCACCCTGTGTTCTATATACCATCCCATATGCACATCCTGGATGCACCACTGTGTGAAATTACTAAAGTAGCCTCTTTTAGACAACCAAACTGAGCCACTCATCAAGGTATTTCAAGGTGTCTAGAGAAGTTTTCAGCTGACCAACCATAGGTGTCTTACTTGCAATGAAATATGGAGACAATTAGGCCTAGAAACTATTGTCTATATTGACTCAATTTTCAGTGACTGCCTGAAGTTCACTTTACATCTCTAATCCAAAGATGTAATTAAGAGAAAGCGCTAACTTTCCTCTTTCCAAGACATCCTGGGTTTGTGAAAAGGCAGTTTTCCAGCACTCATCCCTCTATTTTGGCTTTGGAGAGGTATACAAGCTTAGCGTCTTTGAATAACTTCATATTGGATTCTCAGACTCCATAATGCCCTATGTTAAGGGCTGTATAAAGCCATGAAACAAATCTCAATTATCAAAACAAAAATGTGAGCAAAATACATATGTCCTTTTGTAGATGATGTTTTCTGCTTCAGAGAATCCTCTTTTCATGTTGTACACTGGTATCAGAGTGTCAGCGTGTGACACTAGCATCCTTACTACGTATATGAACACTCATATTATACACACTGAAAATCATTAGATTCAGTTCTTGGTAGGGACCATAATGGATATAACTGTGATACTCTGTTATGAGACAGAGACTGATCCTTGTTCAGAGTGTCGGAGGAAGTAACGTGGTGTAGTTAAAGTACAAACAAGGAAAGGAGGAAGACTGTACAGATCTTTAGCACAGAGCAAATCTGGGACAAGTCCTGTGAACCTAATAAAGCTACAGCAGTGTTGTACTGCAGAGAACAATTCTGAATCAGTATTTTGCGAAGGAAAAGGATTATAGGTAAAGGAAGTGAAGACAGAAAATACTCATGTAAAGGAACAGATTTATGCTACTTCCATTTGTTTAGTACTCCGTTCAAGCCATTTCATAGTAAGAATGAGAACATACTTCCTTTGTGCAATTTAGTCCTTCTGAAAAGCCAAAGTTGAAAACTTTCACACCCACCCATGAAAACCATGCCTGGTATGCCACTTTTATTTCTACTGGCTAATTTATTCTAAAAATATTTCCAAAATATTACAATGTCAACAGCACAAGGTGCACTGATAATGAAGGAATTATAAACTAGTTTCATGACAGGACTTGAGAGGCCCAAGTTACTCTTTTCATTTGTCACAGTATCAATGGAAATATATCTGTTAATTACTACTTCTCAACTGAGCCCATCATTGCCTGCATGAGTGCTTCTCTCTCAGCTGAAAGGCAACAGCATACACCACCATCAAACAGTTGCATTGCGGGGTGAAGTCAGCCTTAAAACAGAAGTCAGAGCAGTACACAGCAGCCTCCAAGGCTGAAGACTGGGGTACAAGCTTACATTTAATCTTGAGTATGAAAAATCCTTTCAGGCTGAACTGATCCTGGGACTTTGGGGTTATCGTGCTTTGTAAAGAGATGATCAGAAAGATTATATTTCTTATCTGCTTCATATAAAAACAGACAATAAGGTATAAAGAGTAAAGAAACAAGATCTTAAAACTGTTTTAGTTGGGCAATAACTAAAGCTTTAGACTTTAAAAATATTTTTTATGCAATAAAATAATTCAAAATCTGCTTTAAGAGGTTTAAAAGGATCCAAGGTAGCATGCTGTTATGGGTAAAAATATTTCACCTTTCATTATAAATCAGGTTTTCAAGGGTTCAAAACACATCTAAAACCTTACTTGAGGCTGACATAAAAAATTCAGTACAAGAGCATGTTTAGGGGGAAAACAACAGAAATCTTTTGTTCATTTCTGGGTTATATACACCAAGAAAAAAATAAATAGCTTTATCACTGAGAATGAAAGGAAACCATGATACCAATCATAGTTTATTTACTGTCAAGTCTACTGTTTCTACATGCACCTTTTTTACTCTTACTAGATAACTAAGCAAAGCCTTCCTCCTTTAGCTGAAATTTTCAAGGCCATGTAATAAACAGATGACATCGGGCATCTCTGAGAAGGACAGAAGAGGGAGCTAATGAGACGGAAATTTTATTGTTTACAGATATTTTTTCTGTGTAAATACAGCTAATTTTTCTCCACAAAAATTTTACAAGGAGGTTTAGTATGCAGATTACCCGTGACCATATGCAGTAACTACACTGGTAAATATGTTGTATATATGTATATGTAATAACTCCAGTCTGCCAAAAAACCTCCCAAACAAACCTAATTAAAAGTGCTGATCCTTAACCGAGTCTTAATTCATTCCGTTTTCTTGGCAGGATACTGGTTTTCAGTAACACTTATTCCATATGTTCATTTATTGAACATGTGAGGAATGTAACTAGTGGAGATCTCAAATGCAATTCCTTCATCATTCATAAGCAAAATGTTATTGAAATAGCAACTGAAGCCTGGTTTCTTGCCATGTGCATTTGGGTTTATGATGACTATATTTCCTTGTTAGACCAAATGTTGGATTTAGTATTCATTTGGATAGAGTCTGCAGTTAAATTATTTTAATATCCAGTTTTAATTTAAACCAGAGGAGAGAATGTTTTAATTTAATTTGTTTAAAATAAATACTCTGTAAATGTAACAAAAGGTCGTCTACTGCTGTTGTTGATTTAAATGGAAGTAAAATAAAATAAAAAATTGGCATATGTGTCCAGCTATCTGTAAGATAAGGCCTGTCCTTATAAATAGTTCTGCATAGATAAGTCTTGGAATCTTTTAAGGAACTCTATTGATTTTAGAGGAGGCTCAAACAAATGATCAACCATGCAATGCATTGAGTAAGGTAGAAAGATAAAACCATAAAACGTTCCATCGTAAGAATGTTAGAAAAACAATCACAAGCATTTAAGAAGTAACTGTTTTACCTACCCTAGAAACTGCTTATCCTGTTACAGAGTTGTAAGGAATTATAATTATTGCGCACTGTTATATTTTAAATTAATGTCATTCTTTAAAGATCAGTAACTCATGAAGAAATTATGGTGCTTTAGTAACTATTATTGTTACTTAGATTCCAGCTTTCTGCTGCCACAAAAGTCAATTTACCTACCTGCTGATAAAGGCCAGGTTTTACAAATTTTCATTTAATTGCTTCCTACTCATTTTTCACTTCTTTTGTTTGCATTCACCCGCCTTCAAAGAGTCTGTACCAATCTAATCAGTCCTATTTGACAATCTTTAATCAAAGCAAAACAACTGATAAGATAGTTTTAGAACATCCTGCAGTATTTATTGACCATTCCTTGAGCATTAGAGACAAAATGCGTGTTTAGAAGACAATTTAGACAGTTCCCATTGCATCCTCTCATGGGTTCATACCTTTACTCAGCATGTTGTCCTTTCTCTTAATTTGTATCACAACAGAGCTGAGAAAGGTGCCATTCAAGATCATTGCCAGTCAATTCCATTCAAAAGCTTCAGACAGACACTGAATATCTGAAGAAAAATCTCAGATCTCTTTTTTTTTCATCATTTGTATTTGCAGTTTATTTTCCTGGGTACTCTTTCACTATTCTCAACAAAGTTTGCATATTTTCATCATTCACTATTTTGATGGCATGACATTTAGTGTCTTTCCAGATCACTCATAAAGGTTTTAAACGCTAAATAGACTAAGGCTGATTAAACACTCTTCTTCTGTACCATTTGTGCTGGTTTTGGCTGGGATAGATTTAATTTTCTTCATAGTAGTTAGTATGAGGTTGTGTTTTGGATCTGTGCTGAAAACAGTGTTGATAATGTAGAGATGTTTTAGTTATTGTTGAGCAGGGCTTACACAGAGTCAAGGTCTTTTCTGCTTGCATGATGCACCAGTATGTTGGAGGTGCACGAGAAGTTGGGCGGGTACATAGCTGGGACAGCTGACCCCAATTGACTAAAGGGATATCCCATACCTGTGAAGTCATGCTCAGCATATAAAGCTGGAGGTAGAAGAAGGAAGGGAGGAACACTTGGGGTGGTGATGTTTGTCTCCCCAAGTAACTGTTATGTGTGTCCTGCTTTCCTGGAGATGGCTGAACACCTTCCTGCCAATGGGAAGTACTGAATGAATTCCTTGTTTTGCTTTGCTTGCGAGCATGGCTTTTTCTTTATCTATTAAACTGTCTTTATTTCAACCCATGAGTTTTTTCAATTTTACTCTTCCAATTTTCTCCCCCATCCCACCAACCCCATTGCCAGATGGGGTTAAACCACAACACTATTGTACCTACCTGAAAGCATCACCCTTTAGCACTTTCCTACATTTATAGTTTGGGGCTAGTTCTCAATACACACAAAACTCTGAGTTAACATTTTCAATAATATAGGTTGCCTTTATCTACTGATCTCTCGTCTTTCATGAATGTTGAAAATGTTCTTTATTCTTTTAATTAGCATGTTGAGTGAATTTCTTTGTGATTGAATACTGTTCATGCACCATAGTCATCGCTTCTTGAAAAACCATGAAAAATTTAAATGAAACAGAATATGTCAGGATTTTCTGTCTTGTAACAAGCATTCTTAATAAAGTCAGACTGCCTTTTACTTAGAAATCTATTGGAATATTGAAAGGCATTTTTATTCTCTAGTAGAGTCTAGCAGTCACCATTTCTATGGGGTAAATAGACATCTAAATCAATCATAATGTTCTAAATACCCTGATGTATAGTAAGTGCAATCTCAGGTGAAAACTGGTCTAGGCTATTTAATATTTTATTTATCTCACAGGTGATCTCTAACACAATGTGCCTTTTGCAACAGTTGAGTCAGGGGACAGATTTCAACTACTGTCATAAAAAAAAATTGTCATATATCAGCAGATAATTTTTGTGTTTTACCATTAATTCTGAATTGTTCCATTCAGAGGTCTAAAAGAATATGGGAGTTTTAACTTTCAAGGACAGATGTAAAACATGTGTCTGCTCTGGCATTGCCTTGACAGTGTATTTTTTATCCATTGAAGTCCTAATATTTAGCTCTTGGGAGAGTTAAGTGCAATTCCTTAAGAATGATCAGCGCATGAACCCCAGGACAGGCCACCATCAACTATCCCTCATTGTAAGTTACATAATATTTCTAATTTATGTACTTCTGTGGATCTTGTATACACTGTTTCACCATAAATCCATGTTCTCAGATACAATGGGCCATATAACCAAAACTATACTGTTGATCCATTCAAATGTAGTTTACAGAAAACCATAAAATGTTAAATAATAAATACAAACTTGAATGAACTGTTTTTATTGTGCTTTTTGACATATTTAAATTCCACATACAAAACAAAAATTTGTAACCATCTTTTCTCAATTAATTTGCAAGTGTTAATGGAACAGTGCACAGACTTGTAGGTCCTCAGATATCTTGTCAGTTTTCAACAGCAAAAACCTCAAGGCAATAATTTTGGAACATGCTAGAATGCTGTCAAGAATATTTGTCTGCATCAAAAGGCAAACATATTTCACAGGAAAACACACTGATGTTTGGTATAGTTTGAGTTTTAAGAATATTATAGTCCCAGTAAGCTACTTTTCTTTCAGCTACAGCATAAATAATCAATTTGAAGAGATAAAAAGATAAATGACATGGTCTTGAGCTTTGCAGGAATACCTGTAAATAAGTACATTATATTTAGAGTGAACACATTAATTTTATACTTTATAGATCAACTTTTCCTGAAGTTAGAAAATCACTGAATAAGAAAACAAATCCTTCTTCTAAAGTACTGCTTATAGAAGCTCGTGCAAACCATGAAAAGTCTAACTGTTAAACAAGATATTGCCTTCAGTTCAAAAATTACCTGAAGCATAAATACTCTGTTATTATACTATAATCATTTTCCTGGGCATACAATTAAAATAATATTACTAGTGATATATGAAGAAGTTGAAAAAGTCTCATAAAGCATCAAAATATGTGAACAAATGTCAATACAAACTTACAGCATATTAAACTCCAAGCCCACAGAATCTTAGTGTAATAAGGTAGTTGCCATGAGTGTTATTTCAGGATTCAGATACTGAACAGACAACATTAGAAGGATAAATCCCTATTTATGGCTTCACACCAGAATGTACTTAACTGAGAACCAACCTCCAAAGACAACATGCAAGAGATGGGGTTGCAGCCCTTCCCTGAACATTTTTGCATCTAGTCCTTGAATTCCTTTCTGACCCTTGTTTATTTAACAGTGCAGAAATATCCTTATTTCAAGAGAAAGAAGGCATGTGCTTAGTATGCACCTTCTAACTCAGTTTGAAAGCCTAAATATCACACTGTGCCAGAAAATAATTCTGATCTTGTACTTGAGTTTCATAAAACTATTGGCATAAGTTCCCTTAAGGATATGAAGTACTGATACTGCACATCTTTGGAAGCACTGTCAGTCTGTCTGACCTGAGTGTCGAGACATATTCATCTTACCAAAGCCCTTTTGGGATCCAGAAAAAAGGGTATCCCTATGTCTAGACTCCATAAAGGACTCAATTGGCTACATACCCATCTTCTACAGAATAATGCTCTAATTAGGGCATTTGCACAGAATTTTAAGCATAATTGAACCTAAGGAGGTTGTACAATGTTGCCTTCTTGGAACAGTGTTCTAGCCACCAGCCAAAAAAAGACCAAAACCCTCTCCTGTGTCAGAATGCTCTGTTCTGCTGAAATTATATCACACTTCTGCTAAGACTGAAAATGTGTGGAAGCTGAATAAGTGAACCTACCCTGGTATCCTAGTGTGTATGCAGTGCTTTGAAATACTTCCTCACTCTATTACTTTACCTCTATGAAAATGCACTCCTGAATGACAAAATCTGGGAAATTACAGAACACAGGTCATCTCAATGCTCTTCTGTCTCAGATTGTTTTCTTGGGCCACAAAAAAAAAAAAAAAAAGCTGATGAGAAATCAGAGCTCGGTCCTCAAGGTAGTTCATATTTTTGAGGTGAATGTAAATGCATCTGAAGATCCAGATTTTAGACTGGGAAAGTAGTCTACTTTCCATTACTTAATATTTGAACGTTCCACACACCACTGAGTAGACTACCCATACAAAGTGCTGAAATAAATTCTGTCTAACAGAAGTTTTTAAAAAGCATTTGCAGTTTGCAGAAGGAGACTGCAGCAGCTATAGCTTGGAAAAATACCATCAATACATTTCACCTCAAGAAAAACAGATAACAAAGCTCATGAAGTGCAACATGACACTGCTGAAGCAGCTCTGCAGAGAAACTGTGTGCTTGTGCAAATTTAAATCACCCTTGCATTCTGACTATCTCTTGGTCTGGTTTGACTTCTGACGCAAAATGGAGCTGCTTCAGGGTTACTTTAATTGGTATTAACAACTAAGCGCCCCGTCCCCCGCACGCTCTGATTTTTTCCCATTTTATAGAAATTGTCAGATTATAGTAGTACACCTTCATGTGTACTTCCAGTGTCTCATATAACATTCCTGACAAGAGGAAGCTCGAAGTTGCACAGGACAAGGTATTTTGATTTTACAATGTCAACATTTTTATAAAGGGGAAATCTTCAGATAACTAGTTAAGGAACTACTGCAGCAGTGCAAAGGCAAAGAAGAACCTAACAGGTCCCTGGTGTGTATCCTTCAGGGAAATATTTTGGGTGTTTTTGAAGTTTGTGTGTCAATTATTTTCAAATAGCTTGAGTTTTTGCCCAAAGTGAGGGACGAAGTAAGGGCTGTGATGTCCTCTGTCTCATAATCAGACTCAAATTAAAACACGTACAAGTATGTTAGAGAAAGATCAAGCAAAAATTACTACACTTGGCTTCTGAGCCAAGGGAAAAAAAAGCCTTTTACTTGCAATCTCTGCCTTCTGTTAAATCTTTCATAGAGAACAAGTACTAGTAGTCTGAACTCTCTAACCTCCTAGTGATGTGTAAGTAGTATGTGAATAGTAAATTACCCGGCTCTAAGACCTCTCCAACGTGAAAGTGTTTACTTCTCTTCTAGTAAAGATACTTCAGGGGAAAAAAAGCCTGACCTCAGTAACATCTATTTGAGGTTGTAAGACAGTATGGCTTGATAGCTACATATGTGCTTTGATTTAATTTAAGAAATAATTTTATTCTAGTTCAGATAGATTGAGACCTTCCTTACAGATGACTCGCTATGATATGCAAGTGCTTCTGAATAGATATCATTGAAAACTTAGAGCTAAATCCATCTTACATTGACCAGTGATTTAAATGAAGTCTTTTAATATGATCAAGAGAACTCTAAAATTGATTCAAGCAATGTCCTCACCATACTCACAAAGATCACAAAAATTCAAGGACTGGTTCTATAATTAGAGAATCCTCCCAAACGGAAAGTAGAAAGACTGACTAAAAAAGAACTATTGAACTAAAGCACATACGAGATCTTTCAAAAGAACTGAGTAAGTTACTAAACAAAGCCTGCATTGAGAAACAATGAAAACATATGGTAATAGAGATGATTAAATATTAAAAGATGAGTATTCTGGCTTCTTCTCTAGGGTTTAGGCCACTTACATCCAATCTTTAATAATTATTCTCAGTGTCAGTATTAAGCGGTTTTCATACATCTCCACCAATTCAACCAATACATATCTTCAAAGAAAATTTAAAGTTTTATAACCACCATTGCATGAGGCTTACCTTTGGTTATACTATTTAAAGGAGAGACAGCAATTGATTCAAGAGCCATTGAATGACACAGGCACACTGCTTAGTGCCTGCTCCATGTATACATAATCTCTGTAAGAAACAGATAGTTCAAAGGATCCAAAACAGTAAAGGACTAAGGTAGCAAGAAGGCAGTGTGGGGACCAGCGATCTAGTACTCAAGCTCCATCTCCATCATATTTTCACTTGGAAGTGAATATTTATTCATAAATATGCTCAAGAATCTTCTGCAATATCTCGGGAAATGTTTCGGATACAACGTATTTGGTACAAAATCATAAAGCACACATTATACAGCAAAAAATAAAAATAGTACACATCTTTGGAACACCAGTCTTCTTGGCAGAATCCCAAGCACTGGGTTAAAGCATACTTTAATACTTCTGAGTGCTTAAGGTTGCTTGAGATTCAAAGAAGTAAGGAATTTATTTAAGAAACACCTTGTCAGAAAGTTTCAGTTTGGTGAAGTATGATGAAAAGCAAAAGCAGTAACTTTCTGATAGTAGTAAAGTGAGCTGGAACCTAAAAGATTCCAGTTCAGTTTTGCTCGCTGGGAACCAATTTGAATGCAGAGAAAACCTACTCTACTTCCCTCACACTCTGACTGCATGTGCTCACCACCGAGTTTTAACCCCCTCCCCTCTTTCATTTCTTTCTGGTTCAGTGATTATTTAATTATATAAACAATGCTAAGGAGCTCTCCTGGAAGAAACTGAGCAGAAATTATTCTGAATAGTGCATGTCCAAAGGTTCCAAATTCCTTCTCTAGATTAGCCAGAGTAAGAACCTGAAACTGGATTGTATCTATCCACAGCAAGTGCCTTACCAGCTGTCCCAGCTGGCCCCATTCAATTAATGGAGACTAGTGGATCACGTTTTCATGGATATTTTTCAGACACATATCATTTTTGCTATGATATGGAATGAATCCTAGCTTGCTGCTTCTTCTTCCCCCCACAAAATCATAGGTTTGAAATTAGGCCAAGACTTATTGTGGTAGCCATGACATGTATGTTACACTTTTCTAGTGAAACATTATTTATAAACTGTCAGGTTCATCTCTTATTAACCTTCAAGCTATATAAACAAATGAAAACAAGTTTTTCCTAACTTCAGTAGTGAGGGTGCTCCTGCAGATGGGCAGCTCAGAAGTGTATTTGGAGCATAACTTGACAAGCTGGTTTTGTTTTGGTTTGGTTTTACAGTGAACCTATTGCCTGTGAGCACAGACAAATTAATAGCCCTGAAATCCTTCTTGAATTCACAAAATAAGTATGTCATGAGCCATACACGCCTAACTCTTTACCACTCATGTAAGGAAAACACTTTTGCAGAATATAAAAGGAAGTTAATTTCCTGAAATCTGTTTAAAATATTCTTGACAACGGCACTAGTTATTTCCACTGCAACAGACTATCTGATGTGAATGTCTGTATTGTGAGGCTCTAATAGGTCTCATCTGGGGCTCTGCTTCTTGCTACTCTGTTAACACAAAGCAGTCCAAGATTAGAGCAAATTTTCCTCTGTTCGTAAGCTCCTATGCCACAGCTCCCAGTCTCTAGCACAGAGTGCTCTTCCAAGGACAAACAAACAGGACAGGATTTATCTGACAGACCTGAGGTTAATTTAATTCATGATAGGTCATAGCTGACTGGGGTATTTAAAAGTTCAGAAAAGCATGAAAGGATTTCAAAGTCTCATTAGTCAATCCTATTCTTCCTATTCTGGTCTCATAAAAAAATCAGCGTAGCTGGAACAGATGATCAAGTTTGTCTTCTTAATATTGGGGAGGGAGGGAACAAAAAAAAATAACAAAACAAATGATGTGCAAAGCTGCTACAGTTTTGCTCGCCTGACTGAAATGTTGTATATCTATTCATTGTCTTCAGATATTAAAAATCTGCTCATGAGAATGTCTTAAAAGGCTTATTAGTTTGGTTGGTTGACTCAGATGAAAACAGTGATTCACATCCTCGTAATTACCTTTGCAGACAAGACTAAGCAAGCTGAGCTGCATACTTCTGAGTGAATTAAAGACTAGTGTTAAATGAGTGCTTATTTAAAGCAGTGCTTCCTTTGGAGCTGAAGACAGTGGGTGGGATTTACTTCTGTTAACATTAAGCATCAACAGTGTAAGAGATTTGAAGTATACTTCTTATAAAAATTCCCAGAAAATATTTCTGTCATATCTCTGAAGTATTGTAATTCATCCTATTCTATACTCCAAATGGAATATACCTTCTGAATTTAGGAACTGGCCTTAGGTCTTGAGAATTTTTTTATTTAGTTTCCCTCTTCACACTCACATTTCTTTGCATGCCTGATTCAGCTCCTCCTTGCATTGGCTTTAAGACTGTGTAAATTATACTTAAACTTTTGTAAATATGAGCATTAATTCTATTATAGCAAAAGACAGTTGAACACTGCTCACAGAAACTTGCCAGAAACTTGCCAGTCACATAAATTGGGTGTTGGCCAGCTGCATAAATGATATAACTGGCTTCTCTTAATTCTTGACGGCATCACGGTGGACTCTTCATCAGTGCAGAATAGGTACAGCAGAGTTCAGCTCTTCCCTACTCTTGTGATATAATCCTGGTAGGCAGTTTGGCCCCACACAGCCACTCAGTCACTTCCCACCAGTGGGATGCAGGAGAGAATCAGAAAGGTAATAGTGTGAAAACTTGTGCGTTTACATAAAGACAGTTTAATAGGTAAAACAATATCCAATACATCATCATTAACCACCCACCATGCTTTGAACTCAGCTTGGGTCACTGCGGCACTTTTACTGTACCCTGCGATACTCATCCTCCATTAGTTTGGGTGGTTCCTGCTATAGTACTTCCTATAATATGCAACTCAAATCACAGGTTGCAACAATTTAAAGGTAATTCCACTACAGTCTCCACCCTTGATCCCTTTGGGCCAGGCCACAGGGTTTAACATTGCAATGAACTCCTCCTCTTGCTCCTGCTCCATCATGGCCTTATCCATAGGCCACATCTCTTAGGGGTGTACCTGCTTCAGTGTGGTCTTATCCAAGGAAGGGCCACAGTCTCTTCAGGAGTGTACCTACTGTGTTGGGAACTTATTGATGGCACCTGACACTTTAGGGTGTACCTGCTGCAGCATGGACTTTTCGTTGGGCCACAGGATTCAGGGGTGTATCTGCTCTGGTGTGGACTTATCCATGGCCACAGACGTTTTGGAGTGTCCTGCTCCCAGGTGCACTTGTACACAGGTCACAGATCCTTCAACTCAAGTTCACACTGGAGTTCCAGCCTGTCCCAGAAGCAATGCCCTGGCCAACTTCCAGCACAGGTGTATCGCCATTGCTGTTATCAAAATGTTCGGAGGCACAGCAGAGTAAAATGAGAAAGAGTACTGCAAATGGCAAATACAAAAAGCATTAAAAAGCACTAGATTCTCATATACAGTAATGCAAGCAAGCCCTTTGGCAAGTACAGGAGCCTGTTAATTAGTAGATAAATAGCTATGATAGCTGCAAATTTGGTCTAGCACACTCCAATGAAATCTGTCATTACCTTGAGCCCTTCGAGTCCCGTGTAGGGCAACAAAAACAACTCCTATGGCCTAACCCCAGTAGGCAGCTAAACCTCACACAATACATCTGCCCAGCATTTGTTCCCTTCAGCATAAGAGATACGTCCATCACAGAGCTGGCTATTCCATCCTATTGTGCACTTATATTAATGAGCAACGGTCTGCCAAAAATCTGTGACAAACTTGTTACATTCTATGATGTCTGACCAATACATGGGATAAGTGCTAGCAAAAGCTTACTAGAGGACCTGGCTTTTTGAGACTGGAGTTTGTGTTTCTCCATAGTGGAGTAGCCTAATCATGACTGTTTATCTTGTTTGGGAAACAGTAGTTAAAATGTGTGCTTTGCACTAAATTTTGCGTCCATTTGCAGGGGCAAAAATATCTTTATGTTCAGCCCATTCAGAGTTTTAATATTCTCTGTTTTCTTCCTAGCATTTCTGAAAACTGACAAAAGAGTATTCCAGGACTTCCATTTATTCAAAATATTTAAATAAGTCTTTAAACCGTTTTGAAGAGAAAAGAAACATTATAGGAAATAAAATGGTGTAATTTGTCAAGCTGAATGACATATGAAATGACAGATGGCATCCTGGCTGCATGGAACTTACATAGGAGTTTTACCATTGATTTCAACGAAGACAGTTTTGGAACAGCTATGAACAAATATCTTGTCAGGTCTTTTTTCTGAAAGAAAGTAGATAAAGAACAGTATGTTTTTCAGTAAAGTGGAGCAATATAATAGAAAAATAATCTGACTGGTTTGGAAAGATCAGGAATAAGATAGAGCAGAGATGTGTGCTAATGGAAACTAAACGGATTTTTCTAAAAAGAAAAAAGCCTGCACAGACAAGACAGAGAACCTTTGAAATTATCTTTCTTCATTATTTAACAGTTCTAAGAAACTGAAGGAAGTTTAGATTTGGAACAGATTCTGACCATTCAACATTCATGTCACAAATCATGACAGGTTAGTAGCTAGCTCAGTAAAGCAAATCTTCTATGTTGCCTTGACACAAAATGGAGAATGGTTGGTGCCTAACTTCGTCAGTCTCAATCCTCTTTGGAGGCATCTACCTCTTCCAGTCCACTGTAGTGGGAAAATAGACACCTCAAGAAGTTGTTATGTGGCTGAAAAGCTACAAAGGTCAAGCACAGGTAGGAAAATAGAAGGTTTCTCTCTCTCTCCAACAAAGACGGGTAGATAAATTGGGCTACTTAACAAATCCTAACCCTCCAAACCCACTTTGGATGCAGAGTTTAGCTTCAGAATTTGAAACACATCGGTTCTCTTATTATGAAGAAATTCAAGATGTATTGCCTACTTCATAAATGACTGTTTTATTTATCAGATGTTCAGCAATGTTGGGACCATAACATTGTCCATTCCCATTGTTCAAACTAAGCAACTCTGCAGAACGTCATCACAGATTTAGTCATGGCACTACCAGGCCTTTGTGGCTCTGCTCAGTCTCCTCAGAATCTCTTCCCACCCCTCAACATGGACCTGGGGTAACACACAAGCCCAGGTGTGAGCACCCAAACCTGGCCTGAGCTACAGTGTAGGTGTACCTGTCTCCATTCCTGACTGTGGCAACAGCTCCTTCTGCTCTTGACTGGATCCCATGGTTGCACCTTGGAGCTGGTTTATCACCTGTAGTGTTGGGGGCTATCTATGGATCCTCTAACTAGCTTCAGGCTCTACCCACCATGCTCAGATCCCACAGGACAGAGTCTCAGTTTGTACCCTCTTGTCATGGAACCCCACTTCTGCAGCTCCTTGGCAGATTCATGGGGACAAGGGAAGAGTGAGTAAGCCAATTATGTCATTCAGTAACTCATTGGATTCTGCTACTGTTTTTACATCTTTTTCCAATGTTACATGAAAATGGAAAAGTTTCCAAAGCAACTGAAGCAATTCTGACCACAATTCATATCTATACTTCCCTTCCCTTTCCCCTTCCCTTCCCCTTCCCCTTTACCTTCCTTTTCCTTTTTTTTGTTTTCCTTTTTTTTTTTTCCTCCTAAGACAGAGAGGTTAATTTAAAAAGAGGTTCTTCTCTGAATGCAGATGTAAGTAGAAAACTGTCACCAAAAGATGAAAAACTAAAGGTGCAAAGTTAAAATCAAACTCAACACAACCTGAAAATCCCTGAAAGCTAATTTAGGATTTGGAGGTATTACACTGGGCAAGGGTAATGAGGATTAGTGTGGTGGAATACTTTTGGTTGTGTGTCCCTGACACTCACTTTCATGTCAAGACAAAATGACAAAAAAGGTGCCTGGACTTCAGTTCTACTTACAATTTACATCCACATTTTATGTGATATGATGTACCAAGACACCACTTGATTTCTAGATCTGGAGAACCAGATCCCTAAAATTCACTTTTAAGTGAACTTGCATTTAAAGTTTAGCCCTCATCCCATCTAACTTCAGATCTCTAAAATAGCTATATGAGCATATCTAAGCTAGATAATCTTCTTTATGTGGTCTGTGGCATGTGAGAGCCCCTGTATCATTCAGGTTATCCGATCTGCCCTTCATCTGCACCTTTTCAGTGCAAGAGGGATAACAAGTAAAGTGGGAAGCAATAAACAAGAGCACAGAGGCATGGTCCTGATATACAAGGGATAATGGAAACAATGTCAAAGACTGAAAGTCTCCAGTCACTAACTGATTGGTCATTAGGAAACTCCAGGCACAGCTTTGGAAAGGGCCAGCCTAGACTTCATAAAAAGGGGGAAACAAGGGAACATGAGATCTGGGATATTCGAGGGCGGGCCTGTGGGACTATATAAAATGTATTAAGAAATGTTTAGCAGAAGGGTATTGGGGAAGAAGAAGGAAAGTGAATAGAAAGAAAGGGTATAAAAGGGGTGGTCATGTGTAAACTGGGGCAGATCAATGCAGTTGTTTGGCTGAGTCTTGTGACCAGTCACCCCAGTCCCCAACTGTGGGGTGCCTGTGGGACGAGTGTGTGAGTTGGGGACCCATGGGGTGAGTAAGGGGGGCCAGGATCAAGGTAGGGATGCTGGGCGGGCAGAGGAGTCATGCCAATGCTTGGGGGATACATCAATGTGCATGTGACTGTGAACCTAGAGAGTGTGGTGCATAACCTTCTGCCTCTGCCAGCTCAAGAGCTTCATTTCCTATTTGTCTCTTCCCATAACTACTGCTGTGATTGTTCCAGAAGTTCCTATAGAGATGGCACCTACAGCATAACCCCACCCCTAATTCAAATTCCTCTGTAAGATCTTCTACAATGTATAACACAAGGCCATCCATAAAATCTAATCAAATAAACTATCAATAATTGTTCATATGAAAAAATGATAAAGTCTTCATGTCATCCTTTCTGATCATGCAGTCTTCTCTTGTGTAGTCTAATATGAGGGGCAGAATTGAGGCTTATCTTTACTTTGGTAGCTGGAAAGCATATAGCATATGTTAAGTCCTCCCATAGTTTAATAAACAACAATGAATAACAATCAATCACACTTGTCAAATTTATCCAACAATGAAGTCCTCGGTTTTAGATTACTTGTTTTCCAAAATAGAATAAATGCAAACTATCAAATGGCAGGATCAAAAAAACTTAAGATACTGCAGTGGGGAAAGAGATATATAAAATTCCAGTAAGAAAATGCAAGTTCAAACATCAAGAACCAAAATGATTACATTAAAACTGAATGTTTGAGCAAAAAGCAATAGATATCCCTCAAAATCTTAAAATTATGTGAAGTGCCTAAATTTACACATCTAGACATTATTTGTCTAATCTGAAAATCACCATATGCTGCCTCGTTAGTAAATAGTGGAGGCAGCATAATAGAAATAGGTACTTCATAAACATCTACTCCTCCTGTTTCATGATGCCTTTCTAAGGTGCTTGGAATGAAATACTCTCTTGGTACATATATTTCACTCCATTAATTGTCTCCATGCCTCCAGACAATTACTTAAATTGGAAAATTGCTTTTAGATATAATTTAAATAGCTAGATAGATAGATAGAATTCTCTCCTCACTTCTGAAGTTTACAGTCCTGACTCTGTAATGGGGTCTGACGGGCGGGTTAAACTTCAAAGTAGCTTTAAATGTTTCTTGTGTTGATCTTCTCTGGTCAGGTTATGGTGGGTAAACCTTCACCAGTAGTGGCAGAACCCCACTAATCTGTAACAGCTGAACAAAAATAGCAATATGTGACAGGAATATCATACACATATCTCACCCATCATACTGTAGTTTCTTGTATTCCCCTGAGCTGAAAAATAAAGATGGACAACTATTCTTTTTCCTCAAAAAGGGAAACTATTTTCAAGGAAGAAAAAAAAAAATGTTTTGTTAGTTACTGAGAATTGTTCAAACTCACCAAATCAAGTACTATGTCCATTTCTCATGTCTCCTTGTTACCATGATTACTAAATGAAAACTATATTCCACTGAAAACAGAAAAAAAATCACAGCATCATTTTGGTTGGAAAAGACCTTTAGGATCATCAAGTCCAATGCTTAACCTAGCACTGCCAAGTCCACCACTAAACCATGTCCCTAAGCATCTCATTTACACATCTTTTAAATATCTCCAGGGATGGTCACTCAACGACTGCCCTGGGCAGCCTGTTCCAATGCTTGACAACCCTTTCAGTGAAAAATTTTTTCTTAATATCCAATCTAAACCTCCCCTGGTGCAACTTGAGGCCATTACCCCTCGTCCTATCACTGTTACCTGGGAGAAGAGACCGACTCTCGCCTCGCTACAACCTCCTTTCAGGTAGTTGTAGAGAGTGATAAGGTCTCCCCTCAGTCTCCTCCAGACTAACAACCCCAGTTCCCTCAGCTGCTCCTCATCAGACTTGTGCTCCAGAACCTTCACCAACTTTGTTGTTCTTCTTTGGACATGCTCCAGCACCTCAGTGTCCTTGTACTGAGAGATCCAAAACTGAACACAGTTTTCAAGGTGTGGCCTCACCAGTGCGAACCTTAGAGGCACAATCACCTCCCTACTCCTGCTGGTCACACCGTTTCTGATACAGGCCAGGATGCCATTGGCCTTCTTGGCCACCTGGGCACGCTGCTGGCTCGTGTTCAGCCGGCTGTCAACCAACACCCCCAGGTCCTTTTCTGCCAAGCAGCTTTCCAGTCACTCTTCCCCAAGCCTGTAGCATTGCCTGGGATTGTTGTGAACCAAGTGCAGGACCTGGCACTAAGCCTTGTTGAACCTCATAGAGTTGGCCTCAGCCCATCGCTCCAGCCTGTCCAGATCTTTCTGCAGAGCCTCCCTACCCTCAGGCAGATCAACACTGTTCAGAACAATGTTCAGAAAGCTATTCAACAGTGTTCAGATAATTACCAATATCCTGCTTCTTTCTGATATTTCCTTGATCCCTTGGTCATTATCTAACACACATGAAGAATCAAAGTGGTGCACTTGCACTAATTGATCTGGAGACATTCATCAGAAAGAAAAACAAATGAACTTCACCTATTTATTTCCTGAATATCCATGTACGATCATAATTTGTTTGCTTTTATCTGCACTGCAGGCAGGATTTGACAGTAAACTGCAAATTCCAGTGATTCGGGAACCTGTAAAATGCTAGTATTCTTATTTTCACTTGAAATAAGAAGCGCTTTCTAACCAGTACCTAGGCAATGTTTGTGGTACATAACATAAATGGCAATCTTGTTCATATATTTAACTTACATGCTTTTTCCTAACTCATAACAGCATTTTTAAAAAGAATAAAGCCAGAAACAGCTCAGCTTTCCCTAAGAGAGAAGCCTTTTTCCCATTTGAATAGTAACAGGAGACACAGTAAATTTTTAATTGAAGTTTTGATTGCTTTTTGTTGCCTTTTAATATTATGTTTTTTATTTGTCCTTTATATACATCAATACATAACAATGTGCCGAATAAATTACATTTGGTTAGCAATTCCTAGGAGCTTTGATCCATTGCTGTATGTTTTAACTGTATAGCCTCATATTAGTAACACAATAAAGCTGAAAAGACACCTTCAAAATCCATTTTACCCTCCAGTTTTTACAGGCAACATCAAAGTGTGCAGTTTATATCAGATATCCTCCACAATTTGTCCAAATTTCTGATCATTTTACAGTAAGTAAGAGATAATGTAATTGGCTGTGTTAAAATTGTTTTTGTAATTGGAACAGTGATGGACAGAATAATTCCTGAAGAAACATGCACTGATACAATTCACTACAGAAATACCAATAATGGCAAAGATTAGGCAGTGATGGACAGAGAAGGTATCAAATTCAGATGGTTTACTTGAATATGAAGCACTTGATCCTTTGCCTAAACCTGGAGAATTGAGAGCATCTACCACAAGTCTGAGCAGGAAGTTTAAGGGAGAAAGCCAGCAAGTATGCCCAGAAATCGAGAATAGGCTTCACCTGACTAATGCAGACATCTACTTTAGACAATTTGTATCATGAAAGTCCTTGTTTCTCTCCACCAACTACAGAAGAAGTAAAGAAAACTAGCTTAAAACAGATAATTATATTGTAGACATCTAAAGTGTGTGCTACCAACCAGACCTCAGTCACCCACGTAACATACTAGTCTGGGCATTTAAAGACCTAGAATTCTCAGACTATGAATATATAAATGGATTAGTAAAAACCCTCACTCACAGTGACTTTTTCACTCTTTCAGGAGTCAGATCGCTTCAAAGTCATCACAGAATCACAGAATGGTAGGGGTTGGAAGGGACCTCTGGAGATCATCTAGTCCAACCCCCTGCCAGTGACTCCATAATATGACCTGTAGAATTTAAAAGAGCATGTAGTTGCCTCTCTAAAGATCTGTGAGTCTTTACGGAGCCTTTATATGCTAAAATGTTGGCTGTTTAGGAGAAGTTCTTCATCTGCATAAATAACACAATTCTCAGACTTTTAGAGCTGGTTTAAGAATGGTTACATAAATGTGAATAATTAAGTAATGCTTCCATTAATAAAGAGTACCACTGATGATCATGATAGATTTTACATTCAATTTTGCTGTTAACTATAACTTTCCTGAACATTTTTCTTTTGTATTTCTTCAAAACTAACCTTCTCCAGAGGCATGCATATCCATGCTTGTGTATATGGATATAACACTTATTTATGTGCACACATATATATGCATGTTATTTGCACCTGTCTTCCCAACTGAACAACAATTTTCATTGTTTAGGAAACTAGGAAAAATGAATCCCACTCATTATCTAAGTTACCAAGAAAAAATGTACATTACCTGCACAAGACAAGAGAACATTTTCTTTTTCACTTAGAATTGAATAGCTATGTGCTATGTGCTAGACACATTATGAATATGCTGTGCACATATCAAATCTCGCAGAGGTTTATAAATATCATTAGCACAAAGGAACTGTTTTGTGATTCTGAAAATAAGAGGCAGTGTGGAAAAGACCTTTGAAAAGTGTCAATAATATGGTCAGTAAATCAAAGAGCAAGTGCTAGAAGTGCTTAAAGCCTATAGCACAGGAAAATAAGCATTAATGGAAAAGATCTAGAAGTGAAACACTTTCTCTTTCTCCCACAATGGATTGTAGATTGGTTTTTGTTGTGTTTTTTTTTTCTATTGATGTTTCTGTTTCTTTGCTTTTAAACAAAGACTGAAAGTTTTATTTGTAAATCCCATTAGATGCTATCTCCAGGTACCTTTCAAATCACTGTGCCTTCAGAAACACATTATGCCAAGTTTTCAAGCACGTAGGTTTTACACTCTGGACAAAACTCACTTGAAAGGGATGTAAGAATACTATTCTTGTAAATCTGTGACCCTGACAAATGCTGAGGATCAGCCAGGAGACTGATAATGAGCAGTTCTGTTCTGTAATGTGGACTCTGAGCCTAACAGCTAATATAGCACAGATTGGAACTGGTAATGAAAGAAATCATTTTACACAGATTTGTCTTATCTATCTGTCTTCTGGGCTTTTTTTTCAGTTTGGCTTTGGCTTCTAGGAGCAGTAAACTCCAATTTTCCTGAAAGTTATACCCAAAAAAGTGAATGAATCACCCAGGTGCCCACATGGATGTGAGTCTTATCATCAGTCTGGAAATTTCTTTCCATGGATTATGCTGAACTGTTCCAGTAAAAGGAATATACCACATGACATTTACAAGTAATCAAAGTAGTATGTATTTCTTTACATGTGATAGCTACAAATGATTGCTTATGAACAAGAGACAGGCTAGCTGTTATTCATGTTAACATTATTCTGTAAGTCATAATTGTTTTCTGGATAAATCATGTTCATGAGAACAGGTGAAGTTTCTCTTAGAAAAGTATTTCAGTATTGTACAGTGTACCACAAGAGTACTAGGATTATTTTTTTTTATATTGATCTTATAAATGTCAGTAACAGATTTTTCCTCAAAAAGACACAGGGCTAGGTGTTAAGAGAGTTCAGATAATATATGCTTTGGGCATATATTATTTTCTAAATGAAAAAAAAAAAAAAAACCAAACACAACAAAAACCCCACCCTGTAAAAACAAAAGCACTTTTACTATAATTTTGAGTTGATTTTATTATTCATCTGGAAAGGATTTCACTTTCCTGCAAATTTGTTTAATCTCAGTTTATTTTAGGGGACAGTCAATGGAATCAATGTGCTGTACAATAACTAGCTGACTGCATGATCTAACTAACACTACCTTGTTATTTCCTTCCTTCTATTTTTCTGTCATGGTCACTCTTACTCTTTCCACCCACGGCAGATAAACTCTAACTCCTCAGAGAAGGAACTGTGCCATCCTCAGTGTTCACGATTTACCTATTACAGACAGCTGCCAGACCTTCTAGGATTTCTTTTTTTTTAATTTAACCATTGCATTACAAATGAAAACATGTATTATTAACTCTCTCTGATTTCAGTAGAGGTAACTAAAGAAAATCATTATAAATATAAAATCAAAATAATAAGACATGAGAAAGAAACAACAAGAGAAAAAAAAAAAGGTACATTAATTCATATTTGTTTGTCTCTACCCTTAAAATACAAAATATTATAAGCAGAGGGAACAGATGCTATAGGTACAGTATAAAGCTCTGGGATTTTTTCCTTTCTGTGACAAATGATGCATTTGTTCCTACTATGTTTAGCCCATCAAATAATTTATATCAGGAGAAACCAAATATAAGTGCCTCAGTAATGGAAGAGCTTAGTTAATTCATTGACAACCAAATGAGGAAGACAGAAAACATTAAATAGTATAATTTAAAATGTTCCAATGTGCCTTTTTATAGAAAAAGTAATTGCATGGATGTTAAATATTCACACTGTAAAGTAGTTCTGAAAAATTGTCCATGTTAAATTTGTCTCACATCAAATTTCTAGTCTCTAACATTACAACACAGTCCAAGAAATATTTGGCTTTGACTTGTTCTTTTGATATTAATGCAGGCTATAAGAAAATCATCTCAAATAAAAAATATCTCAAAGAATAATCAAGTTTATTTTTCAGTCTTGCTACAAGATGACCACTCTATTGAGACTGTGGTGACCTCACTGTGACTATTCAGTGAGTCTGTAATGCTTCACAGTGGAGCTTTTTGCTTTATGCTAATCAGTATTCATTATTTGCAATTAAAAACATGTGCTTTCATCATTTCACAAACATTTGATTGTGACTGCTAATTCAATGCTAGCTTTGTCTTCAATTTCAAAGAAGAAGTGTAAACCAATCAAATCACAGTTACTGTGATGACATAAATTTACTATTAAGGATATAGACAATTATCCTATTGCAATGGTAGTGAATCCATGTAGGTCATACTTTTAGGGGAGTTTACATCCTGGCATAATAATGCAATGTTAACCTACAAATTCTGGTATCTTTTAATTATGCTGTGTCCTCATAGTGAGTCACGCCAACTTTAAACGTTTTATAGTTTTTAAACAAAAGTGATATTCATCTTATACATTACATGATTATTCTTTGAGAATATGAAAAAGCTTTAATTAAATATTTTCTATATTTTATTTAAAGAAATCATTAAGCTTTAAAGAAATATTAGACATACACTTCTGATTTTCACTACTTCGGCTTTTAAAATATTTCTTTGCCAGGACAGTTTGTATATGAGATTCTATTTTCTTTATAGACATTTATAACTTTTTGCTGTGTTTCTATTTAATTTATAACACTAAAGCTTAGACAGAAAATGTCATTTTCTGGTGTCTTCTTCACTGTCAGTGGATGATGTCAGAAAGTTTCTGAAACAACACAAGCTCTGTTATATTCCTCTTTGTAGTCAGAGATGCCAGAACAGCAAAAGTATGTCATCTGCTAATGCGTTTTTAATTTTTGTTTTAAAAGCCACAGACACAGTGAGACAATCCTCTAAACTATAACAAGCTGTTAAGTGAATACCTGATTCACACTAAAATTCCAGTATCTTAGTAGTAATATCTTACTGTGGCAGTACTGAAAGACATATTCTTTCTCTAACAAAACCAGAATCTCGTTTGTTCTTTTAATACTTTCATGTAACAAATTGTTTATTGTCCTAAGGAAAATAAATTATTAACAAAAGGCACCTACTGAGATCCCTGTAAAGTGCTTATGTTTTGACGTGTCCATAAACTGTTATCCACAAGTCTTTCCTAAACTTCAGCCAATATTTCAGAGTAAGTGGCAACTGGTAATTATCCTGTCTCATCAGTCCAAGAGTTCTATTATTTAATTTGTTAAATACTGCCAGTATTTCCTCCTAGCTTCACAAAATCTAATACAGTTTCAATGTATCTGTGGCTCTCATGAATCAATGTCTGTTTTCAATGTATCAGTCCTAAAAGTAGTGGAAAAACTGGTAATCTTTTTTCACTGACATATACATATTCCACACACAGTCTTACAAGATCTTTAATGCCTTACACTAATAATTTTTGGTGAATCACCTTTTTAAGAAGACAGTGAAATAATTAAATAAAAATAGAGAAAGGGATGAGGAAGGGTTAATACACTGGTGCAGAAGTAATAGGCCACACCACAGTTGCCCTGCCCAAAGCATCAAATGAAAGAAAAGCACATCTTAGGAAACAGATGGATTTATTTACTAAGTTCTATTGATTACAAAAGCATTTTCTGCCACAAATGGGTCTTAGAAACTTTCTTTGCTTCATCAAAAACGTTTGCATTTCTGCCAGCTTTCCCAAATTTCTTTCAGCTAGTAGCTAATCAAATGGAACAAAAAAATATTTCACCTGTAGCTGTCCAGAAGATTTTGTTCCATCTTTTCAGTCGATGATCCATGCTTTAATGACTTCCATGCTAGATAAATGGGATTCACAATCAGCATTCCTATCTCATCGTAATAGAGTGAAATGGTTTTCTTCATCATCAATGCTGTCTACGGCAAATAATTACAGGAGTCTTCTACTTGGTTCTTTGCATTTGCACAGAAGCCCAAGTCAAACTCAAAGTCTTACTATCAGTCTCTAAGAAAGTTCAAGACCATATAACGTATAAGGTTTCTTTCATGACAATAATTTTCTTAAATGTCTTTAGATCGCACTTACTCAATTTAATTTTCTATTGTCACAACAGATATAGCAATGAGAAAGAGAGAAGATAGAAAAGCAGGATCAAATAATCCACTGGATACTTAAGAATAAAGAAAAAAACAACTACACCATTAAGAAAAATTTAAAACTTACAGGGGAATAAGGAGCTAGCACAAAGGAAATCATCAGTCAGAAGAAATCTGAAGATCCTGTCAGAGCAAGAAATACAGACTATTAGTAGCTTCTCTATAGAGACAGTGCAATGGTAGCAGCACTTGCCAAGAGCAGATGTCTGCTTCTGGAGACTTCTTCAATCCTGAAATGCCAGTAGTAGTGGATTCTCTAACTGGATTGTGTGGACATGGTTGCTTCTATTTTAATTTGCTAACAGTTGATCTGGAAGAAAAGGGTTAAATTTTAAAAGTGTGAATTTTCATAAATTAAGGATATTGGTTAGGATATTGTGATGAGATTTCTGGTGGGTTTCTCAGGCCTTGTACCCTCACTCTGAGCTGTTTCTGTGTAGAGTGAAGAGTGAACAGTGTAAGGATCTGTACATGAACTGTACCCCATAATTATAGGAGCTGGCTTCTTTAATCTTTACCACATGCCGGAAAGTATTTTCACTGACTGAGAATGCCTGCATATCTGAAAGTCAGAGCATGATGTTCAAAATTAATCTGATTACTGAGTCTCCACGAGTCTATGAAACAAGAAGCAGCCTTCTTTTAATCCTAGAAACAGTAGTTTGGAAAGATCTTAACAAAAGGTGGCCTTCCTCAAACCATGTTCTTGGTCGGGTTTTCTAGAAAACAATTATCTATAGCCTGACGCTCTCTTTGCAGTGTCTATGTAGGAATCTATTGGGTTTTGCCTTAAATTAAATGTGCAAAAGGGGAAGACTACTCAAGTACAGGCAGGAATAAACAGAACATCAAGCAGAGAAGTGGTAAAGGAGATGCAAAGAAGAGGCGTCATCAGCGGGAATGAAATGAGAACATTTTACCAGCTTACCTAGTCCACCCAACCCAGTCAAGTTAAAAGGCAACATTCACGGAATTACGGAATATTCAGAGTTCGAAGGGACCTCCAGAGATCATCTAGTCCAACTCCCCTGCTCAAAAGCAGGATCCCCTAGAGCACATCACTCAGGACTGCATCCAGGTGAGTCTTAAAAATCTCCAGAGAAGGAGACTCCACAACCTCTCTGGGCAGCCTGTGCCAGTGCTCTGGCACCCTCACTGAAAAAAAGTTCTTCCTCATATTTAAGTGGAACCTCCTATGTTCCAGCTTGTGCCTGTTACCCCTCGTCCTGTCACCAGGAACCACTGAAAAGAGTCTGGCTCCATCCTCCCTCAACCCACCCTTTAGGTATTTGTAAACATTAATTAAATCACCCCTCAGCCTTCTCTTCCCCAGGCTAAAGAGTCCCAGCTCTCTCAGCCTTTCCTCATAGGAGAGATGCTCCAATCCCCCAATCATCCTCATTGCTTTCCACTGGACTCTCTCCAGTAGGTCCCTGTCTCTCTTCAACTGGGGAGACCAGAACTGGACACAGTATTCCAGTTGCAGCCTCCCCAGGGCAGAGTAGAGGGGGAGAATGACCTCCCTCGACCTACTGGCCACACACTGCCCTGTGCAGCCCAGGGTGGCATTGGCCTTCTTGGCAACAAGGGCACATAGCTGGCTCATGGATTCAGGCAGACCATCAACTCATCCAAATGCATTCCCTCAAGTGTAAAGAATAATTTTCTGTTTGGCCTGTGAGAAGCAAGCTGTAGCTAAAGAACAGGTGGTTCTTTTGGAGATCTATGTAAATGCACCTTAGGCAACTAACTTAGGAAAGAGTAGTCTGGGTCTCAAAATTATCGGCAGGCATTTATAGAAGGCGTTGATCTCTTAGGTAACGTAAACTATTTCTAATGTTCTTTTGTCAACTCTGATGCTGATTTGGAACAATAACAGCCATATATTTAGCTGCCTTTTTGGCACTAAACAAACAAACTGGTGTTTTGAGTTGTTTTTTCAACTAATTGATATCACAACAGAGAAAGCATCAGCCCAATGTCACCTGTTCATTTAAGTAAACTTTATAATAATATAATAATATAATAACTTCAGCCCTCAGTGAAACTTCTTCCATATCACTGTGTGTTCATTTAAAAACAAAGGAAGAAGCAAACAGAAATAAGTGTTTATCCTATTAAAGAAAAAAAACGCTGAAGAGGAAATACCTCTGCCTAATACAAACAGTTCAAGGGAAACATGAGAAGAAAGAACCATATATTGAAAGGTAGTGACATCACAAGACTAAATGCACCTCTACTTGTCAGTTAAACCTGTAAGATGAGAACTGCACAATTTGCTGATCATGAAAACATTTTTGGAAAAAAAAAAGCCTAATGTGAGCAACATAGCTCCTTATGAGAAAGTCTACAAAATGTAGTTGCCTGGGGTATCTGGGGACTGGAATCAGCAGTCCTTTAGGTCCCTTCCAGTCCTGTGTTCTTGGGGAATCTCTTTGCTACCACACAATGGTTCCAAACTTAAATAGGACCTGGCCTGTTCCCATTCCCTAGCCCCGGTCTCACTAGCCCTATTCATTCTTTTCACTACCCTAATGGCAAAAAAAGTGATAACCCAGAATCGTGCCTGCTATTCACAGCAGAATTTTATATTATATGCTTTTTTAATATATACATTTAGTCTTGTTTGTCCTTTTCATCTGTGGAAACAATTATTCAAATACAAGAACATCACAGGAGCATCCTTATAAACAGTAGCATGCTCAGATAAGCCTATGATATATATTCTCTACTCTCAAGGGAAAAAAATAGAGCAGAGCTAATACAACCAACATTATGCATGAAAAGGAACTTACTTAGCATTAAAGAAGTTCAGCAACAAACATTTCCTTTTTCTCCCCCTTACCCCAACCCCCACCCCCTCCCCAGCCCCAAATAAACTCAAAATTCGGTTTGCTGGACAAGTGAAAAACAGATAGGATGTATATTGTCACAACTAAAAAGCTGTCTCTGCCAATGACTTTTATTTTCTTTGGTGTAAGCAAGATCAGGAAGTTTTGAAGGCTTTTTGAGATAGCTTTAATCAAGCCTATGAAACCAATAGAAAGATTTCCTATTGGGTCTCATTCATTAGTTATTCATTCTTTACTCTCTAGGAGTCAATTGCTACACATCCTCCTTTAACAAATAACTAAAAAAATGCACACCTCTTAATTGGATTAACAATTTGATTCATTTTTTTTAAAAAAGTCATTGTGAAAACTATATGAATTCTCTTGCCTGGAAGAATGAAATCTCAGGTTATAAAGACTAATTAGCTCAGTTTTATCAGATACATGAGATCTTAAAGCATCAATTATCTTCTGTCTCCTGAAATACGTTAAGATATCACATACAGAAGCTGACATTAACAGCTCCTGCTGTTGCTGTGAATCACTTCAATTCTGTCATATGCAGTACTTTAAAGCTTTGGATTAAGGTCCACATGAGCAATACAAGCTCTGAAGGCAGCTGCAGACCTCTTGTCTTTGGGCATTACCTTAATTTAACATTGCTGTATCTCACTATGTATGTTTAGCCTGTATCCAGGGCAGTTGCTCTGTCACCTGATGTCCCTGACTCAGGTGAGAAGGGGAATCAGGAAAAAGGCCCATGGGTTAAAATAGAAATGGATTTAATGAAATAACAAAACTAATATAAATAACAAAATGTACAAGCTTATACTCAGACTACTACATCAAATGCCCAGTAGTACCCCCTTGGGTCTTTGAAATATCCCCTTCTGAGATAATCCACACCAAGGATGCATGGGGCATCAGGGCCAGTCACAATACAGTGCTTCTGCCACTCACATCCAGCAGGCTGAGCTCAGCTTCAACTGCAGTCAAATCCTGGGATCCTGCTGTCACCCCAGCAATGGAAATGGATTCTGTCCCGATGTAATTGGATGACATCATGGTGGATTGTGCACAAGTGTCCACCAGAGTCTTGTATTTTTTTTGGTACCGACATGCCAGGCCATCGAATCCACATAGTCCAGTAGACTCTGTTATCCCTCTCCTCCACCTGGCTGGAGGCAGGGCCCCTCTGAGGGGAAACCTGAGAAAAGTGCCCACTGTTGGCATGTGGGTCTGAGTGACTCAGGAGACTACACTTCTACTGTCGTTAGTCACGTACCATAAATTAGGATCCAAAGCTCATCTAGGCCATCTAAGGGGCTGCCCACTGGAAAATGAAGCAGTACTTTTCCTGGAAGAGCCCCCTGTTGCAGTCTTTTTGCCTTGCAATTCATACACATGTGCCTGTAAAACTGAAGCAGGCTGTCTGTCTCATTTTCTCATGTCCTCTCCGTGGATGCACAAGAAAAACCACAGGGTTCCCTCTGATGTTACCTGTCTCTCTTGAGCAGGCCTTTCAGGGGAGTGCTTTCTCTGGATGGCAGAAACACTAGTCAGCACAGACAGAAAGTGCAACTTGTCCTCCAACTGAGACAATCAGTCAAGCACTTTACCAAGCAGTTCTGTGGATTTTTCAGACGTAACTAACTCCCTTGTTTTATAATGAGCTTGATGTCAGTGGTGTGGGATACACCTGTGAGTCAGCTTGGGGCAGCTGCCCTGACTGGAACTCCCAGCTGTCTCGAGGCTACTCATGGCCTGGCTGCCATGGCTGGCCCATGGGTCTGTGCCTGGGAGACCAGGACAACCACGTATCTTAGAATATGCAATTTAGTGATTACATTTCTTGGATAAAATAAATAGATCTCTCCTTAGACTATCACAAGCTTTCACCTGAAGAGCAAGAAAGTCTGTTTATTTCTGGAAGCTTAAAATAACAATAATTCCCCAACATATATGCATTCTATTTTAACAGAAACTGCCCTCCTATTAGGACAAAATTTATTAATAATAAACACTATACATACAAGTCAGGATTAAGTAGCCACCAAAATTCTGATTACATGAATACAAAAATATACATATACCTAAACTTTACCAACCATTCCAGAGCTGCAACAATGCTGGAAGCTTGGCTTAGAATTCTCTGCAAAAGGCCAGGCAAATATTCACTGATACGGCTTTTATCAGCTTCACTGGCTACAGGACTGGGTTTTTACTTCATCAACAATCACATAATATATAACAGCTGAGTGTGTACATGTGAGAGTGTATGTGTGAAAAGCACATGCTTGTTCCTACTGTATTATGTACTATATGAAGCGATTTAAATACAGTGATATATCTCCTTACTTAAAAACAAAGAAAAATTTTTGTTCTTTGCACCGGTGCATAGAACAATGATGCTGAAAGTCATGCAGAATTAAATATCTTTTCTAAACAACTTTCAAGACAAATCCCATATGTTTTCTGCTCCTTTCCTTGCCATGTTTTCCTTTCCAAATGTTGCTGCAACTGTATTAGCGTTTCAATGTTTCAAAACATCTGATGCAAATACAAAATAGGGCTCCCTTCCTGATATTATATTAAAAGTTGTTTCCGAAAAGCTGACAGAGAAAGAGAAATTCCTAATAGCTGATTCACAAGAAGACTCAACTCTGTCCCAAAGAAACAGATGGCTCCAGTTAACTCTTTGCATGTATGGTTAAATACACAAGTGCTTCCGATCTAACATTTTTCTAAATCTGGACGACATAATACAGTTTTCTATACAACATAGAGGCCTGAAGTGGGCAAACATATTTTTAGAAATTGCAAAAAAATAATGGTCTAGAATTTACCTTTCTCTTTTCTGCTTGTAAGCATCTCAGGAATACATTTTGATGTGGAGTACGCGTTCACACAATGCAGCAAGAAGAGCCATGAATCATAAAATCAATCTGTTTTAGAGCCATGAATCATAAAACTGCCCAGTCACCAACTTATATACTTGTATGTCCAAGGTGACATTGGCCAAAAGTACTTAACATCAGAACTTCAAATGTATCTAGGCTCTTAACTGACACTTCGGAGGGAGTTAAGGACCTTTATAATTGTAAGCATCTGGGTATTAATGACTTAGAGATTCAATTTTCAAAAGTAACTTAAGCAATTAGAAGCTCAGGTTGAATTGAATTGTAATTAGTCTGAGGTTCCAAAGGGCCATATTTTTGAAGCTACTCAAATATCTTGAATTGTGGCTGATTCTTTCGTGAGATTTCTAAGAGAATAAGTATAAGAAAATAAGAATTCACTGTAAAACCAATTTAGCTTTAATTTCTAAATCTGTTTTTATATTAATGGGACACTTTTGAAAACATTAACAATATAGTCATAAATTGTGTTGCTGAGCAATAAATACCCATTCACTGGAGTTTTAAACTACTGATTCTTTATCATTTATATCCAAATAATCTATTTATATTTTTCTTGAGGCATCAAAATGCTTTAAAATTTCAAAAGTGATGATCACCATTTTAAAAGAAAAATTTATGGGAGTAAAAAAAAAGTACACTACTGTACAGGGAGGTGGTGAAGTTTAAGTACAGTTACTTGTAAAATTCTTTAAGATCTGAGGTAAAAGAGACAATAGAATTGCACATGATGATGATGATGATCATTATTGATTTTGGGAACTACTTGTGTTTTCATATAAATTGTGCTGTTTTCAAGGTATATGTAGTGGGTCTCAAACAGTTTTTTTCTGTTGTGTTCAGACAAATTTTGGGACAGAAGCTTCACTGTTTGCAGTAAAAAGTACACATTCCTCAGAGACAAAACTGAATGTGCCATCTTATTTAAGCTGATAAAGATCAGAAAACAGGTGGTGTGATGTCCACGGAATTTATACCATTTTCATTACAAGACAACACCTGCTTTTTTTCTCTCCTACAAATGACTGAATCATTTAAATGTTCATTACTCAGTAAACCACTGAGACTTCTATTGCAATCACTTCATCAAGGATGTGCTACAGGAAAAGGGAGAATTCATGATGATTCTACTAGCAAAAGTCAGCTTGAATACAGACTAACATTCCCTTGATCACTGAGCTAGAGAGCAAACCAGAAGAGACAGAGACAACTAGGTCAGAATAGAGCTAGCTACTGTAACTGATATTATAATGGTACTGAGGAGAAGGACTTCAGAGTATTGGTTGATGAAAAACTCAACATGAGCCAGCAATGTGCACTTGCAGCCCAGAAAGCCAACTGTATTCTGGGCTGCATCAAATAAAGCATGACAGCAGGATGAAAGAGGTGGTTCTCCCCAACTACTCCACTCTCATGGGACCCCACCTGGAGTACTATGCTCAGCTCTGGGGCCCCCAAAAAAAGAAGGACATGGACCTGTTGGAGCAAGTCCAGAGGAGGGCTACAATGTTGATCAGAGGGCTGGAGCACCTCTCCTATGAAGACAGACTGAGAGAGTTGTGGTTGTTGAGCCTGGAGAAGAGAAGGCTCCAGGGAGATCTTCTAGCAGCCTTCCCGTATCTGAAGGAGGCCTACAAGAAAGATGGAGAGGGACTTTTTACAAGGACATGTAGTGATAGGATGAGAGGTAATGGTTTTAAACTGAAACATGGTAGATTTAGATTAGACATTAGGAAGAAATTCCTTACTGTGAGGGTGGTAAGGCACTGGAACAGGTTGCCCAGAGAAGTTGTAGCTGCCCCCTCCCTAGATGTGTTCAAGGCCACGTTGGACAGGACTTTGAGCAACCTGGTGGAAGGCATTCCTGCCCATAACAGGGAGGTTGGAACCAGATGATCTTTAAGGTCCATGCTATGATTCCATAACATGATAGATAAATGCTTGTATCACTTGTAAGTATGTCAGAGAGCTGAATTCTTTGCGTGCATGTGTCTTTGGGAGCTACTGTCGCTCTTAAGTGCTGATATAATACAAAAGTGTTCAGTAAGAGGTAATAGGGGTAGTGATCAAGTACCTGAACCTAGGTATTCTGGGCTATCCATGATATTCATGAGGAAGATATAAAACAGCATACATCAGTAGAAAACAGAGGACATTCTGAGTGATCTAAGTCTAGGACAACTGATTGCTATCCAGTTTGCCCTAAAGTGCTTATAATTTGAAGGCACAGCAAAGGAAGCCCAACCACTGAGAGGCAACATAACTTGCTCACGATTATACAGCACAGAGGAAGTGCTGGGGGTAGAAAATGTGTCCAAAATCCCATGTGGTGTTTGCAATCTCCAGACGTTATCCAGAGCTGAAGAATTTCACAGCATGTGCAACCACAGACAGTTCCAGATGATTCTATATAAAACTCCTAAAATAATAGTTCCCCATTGTGTAGACACTCCATCATGGGTTTGAGAAGGCATACTGCATTTTTTCCATTCCCAAAAGAAACACTACTGTCAGTGTTTCACCCTCATTGTCTTGAAGCACTTAACTCAGTATTGTGTTTTGTGGTCAATTTTGCTGTAAGTACAAAAGCAGTTCAAGCCTTCTATTTTTTTTTTTCCTCCAAAGTCACAGTGTTAAATGTAGTGAATGTTCACTTAGAAAAGCAAGGGGAGCAAAAAAGGAATTTTGTGGGAAGTGGAAAAGGACAAATATAGATGAAAAAGATGTGAGGTGAAAAATATTTCTGTTGAGAATGAAGATTAAGGAGCATGAAGTGCTTGATGAAGGAAGTACATGTCAGAGAACAGAACATGAAGGAATCAGCCATACCAAGAAAAATGTAAATCACTCTTGGATCAAAGTCTGACAGATTAGTTTTTACATATTTTTACACTGCTTTACACATTAATTATCTGTCGTCTTACTGTAAGGTTTGAAAAATACTATATCAATAGCAAAAGTAGATGTGCATTAAAGAACCAAAGCTTCTTGATAGCTTACAGGTACATTAGATCTTATCTTTATTTTTCATTTATCCAATTATACACATTATTTCAGGTATGATTCACTTTCTGAAAAAACAGAGGACAGGCTTATAAATCAAGAAAAAAATAAAATATTTACTTTTAAAACTCTGTAGATAAATCTTACGTGAAGATATGCTCAGTTGACTGTGGTCCATATCCTTAAGTGGTATGAAATGTGGCCACAAAAACCAACAGGATCTTCTGATAAAGAAATCAGAGGGAGATATTCAGCTGCCAAATTAGTTGTCTGTATCCAAAATGTGGATGCTCATCCTTCTCCTTTACTCAATTCCATGCAACATTTACTTGTCTTTCGAAGCAGAGTAACTCAAATTTGTGAGAACAATAAGGTCTCCAAGGACCAGGAAGTCTGTTTCAAAGCAAACAACATGCACCCCCCAATTGAAGTCGCACATCTAAGCCTGGTTGGGATTTGCAAGCTAGGAGTGTCTCACTCTGTTGCTAGTGCACCTGGTCTGACACTCTACAAGATCAGTACCTACAAATGAAAAATAGATGGAAGGAAAACCTCCTTGGATAACTGAATATCCTCCAAGGATAACTGGTTTGAGTAATTACCTGTAATGGAGGACACATGTATTAAATTTCTCCTCCTGCTGCTAGTAATCTGGATACTACTATAACCAGAAAACAATAGGTATTCAGACTAAGGATGAGCTTTTCATAGTCTAATCAAATGATTATGGAATCAGACTGAAACCAATCTACAATCTTGTGGCCTGGGCACTGAGCTGAGCAAATGAGAGGTTTATTTCATTATCTTTTTTATCTTACACTTTTCAGTTTCAGAATAATTTTTCTCCATTTCCCCTCCCCCCTCTTTTTCTTTCTCTGCTTCATTATGCTGGCCAGTAAGGGTCAGCTTTCAGAGGAGAAACTGAAAATATCTTAATATCAAACAACAATAGGAAGAAGGAAATCTTTAAGGTGTGGGTGCAGGCTGTCTCCATTTGCCAAAAGATGAGCTAGCAGGGAAGAAGACCAGCCTGGCTGAACAGAGAGCTTTGGCTGGAACTCAGAAAAAAAAAAAAAAAAGAAAAAAAAAAAAAAAGAAGAGTTTATGGCCTATGGAAGAAGGGGCAGGCCACTCAGAAAGACTCCAAGGATATTCTGAGGTTATACAGGGAAAAAATCAGAAGGGCTAAAGCCCAACTAGAACTTAATCTAGCTACTGCTGTAAAAGGCAGTAAAAAATGTTTCTATAAATACATTAACAACAGAAGGAGGACCTCCATCCTTTATCGGATGCGGGGGAAACACAGTGACAAAGGATGAGAAAAAGGCTGAGGTACTTAATGACTTCTTTGCCTCAGTCTTTAATAGCAAGACCAGTTGTTCTCCAGGTACCCAGTCCCCTGAGCTGGAAGACAGGGATGGGGAACAGAATGAAGCCCCCATAATCCAAGGGGAAATGGTTAGTGATCTGCTACACCTGCAAGATACACACAAGTCTATGGGGCCAGATGGGATCCACTCAAGGCTGGAGAAAAAGAAATTGAGGGAAGACCTTACCGCCCCCTACAACTACCTGAAGGAGGTTGTAACAAGGTGGGTGTGTTTTGCCAATTAGTAGGCCCAGTACAAAAGACACAGCCAGCAGCAGAAAAACAATCCAGTAAGTAGATTCTATTGCACGTAAAGGAGTCAGTATATAGGGGATCGCTGGGGATACAAACAAGTCAGACAGATCACAAATAATAGATATCAACCCCAGCAACCCCAGGAATGACATAGCATGACCCATAATAGATGGAACAAACAAAGATACAAGGTAACCCATGGAGAAAATGGGAGACAACCAAGACAATAGGGTGATCACTTATCATAGAGGTAACCCCATGTTGGCTCCCCACAAAGCCCGCATTTGTAAGTGCCAGACCTGACTGGGATCCGGTTGCATGAGGGGTCAGGAGGTCCTTCCCCAAAAGGCAAACTCTGCGAAGTACATCCACCTCACAGACAGGCTCTTCAACTCTTCCTGCAAGTGGTCCCAGCTTTTATCCCCAAAGCAGGACACCTGGCACTCATTTACCCAATGCAGGGCACCTGGGGCTTGTTTACCCAAGGGCTTTCCTTACAAGGCCGGCCACACCTTGGAGGAAAGCTAAAAGGCAAACTCATCCCCTCCTCTTAAAGGGCTGTGGGAACCACCCATATGTCATCCTTAATTCAGGGCTTGGGGTTCAGACCCCAGCACTTCAGGCAGGCTACCAAGCTAGTAAAGGGTTTGTAGCATATCTCATATGAGGGAAGGCTGAAGGATCTGGGGCTGTTTAGCCTTGAGAAAAGAAGGCTGAGGGGAGACCTTACTGCTCTCTACAACTACCTGAAGGGAAGTTGTAGTGAGGTGGGAGTTGGTCTGTTTTCCCTAGTGACAAGTGATAGAACAAGAGGAAATGGCCTGAAGTTGAACCAGGAGAGGTTTAGGCTGGATATTAGGAATAATTTCTTTACTGAAAGGGTAGTCAGGCATTGGAAGAGCCTGCCCAGGGAGGTGGTGGAGTCACCATCCCTGGAACTGTTTAAGAGACAGGTAGATGTTGTGCTTTGTGTGTGTATATGTTCTGATTTAATAGTCAGCATGTTGCTAGTTAAACCATTTAATCGGTGTTCAAATGGATGGCACTGACATTAATTCTTTTAACACTTTTTTTCCACCAATATGGAATCATGAATTTGACTAGATTCAGTGGGATCTAAAATTGTAAAGGGAGTCCTCATCTTCAAACCTCCACTGTTTTTCAGATTAAACATCTTGTAGAGTTTGAAAATGGCTGAGAGTTAAGCCACTGGCAATTCTGTTTAAAGGGCAAACAGGGAAGCCAAGACTGTGTCAGTCCAAACGTAAAGTGAAGGAGGAGAAGAAAGCAGAACTTTGGCTGTATGGAATCTGTCACATCTTTGAGCAGATATTAGGCTTTAGGTAAGGTACCTAAGTACCAGGGAGGTTATTATTTAGTTTTTGATTGCTGCTGCAGTCTCACAAATAAATAATATTTTATTATGAACAAGCTTTTCTCTGCCACCGAAATCTATTGCTGCCACAATGTGTCAAAAGGATCTCTAAAGAGGTCCAAAAACATCAAGCCAAAAGCACAATGAACAATCACAAGTTTGGTAACCTGATAAGCCAGGCGCAGAATGAGGACGGTTAACGCAATTGCATTAGAACAACGTACAGCTGTGGAACTGCCACTTGGAAGAAACCCATGCAGAGTCAGGGGAGGCAGCACAACTTACGCAAAAAAAGGGTGGAGAAAAATATCCTGATTGGTAATTAAAAGGTTTGCCTTCTAATTTATGTCCAGACACAAGCACTGCAAATGTTTAGAGTTGGGCAAGTCATCATTATGATCAAATCAGAGAAAGAGACAAACCCAGATGTGTGTGTGTGTTTCTAGATGATTCCTAAAGCAGGGCCAATGAGTGGTGCTTAGGAAGTGAAAAGTCCTGAGACAGGAATCCTACCACTGAAAGTTAGACATTCTGGTAAAATCTCAGAACAGTGCCATGCCTCAGGTTCCCAATATTTAAATCAGAATAATATTATGTCACAGCTGGAGTAATTGGGTCTTGCCTGAAGCAACTGCAGGTGATTTAAAGACAACAAAGCCAGTACTCAGTCAGCAAGGAGCTCAGCGGTTGCAACGGTAAGTTCTGTGGCTGGGCGCTAGATTTAGGTGGTCAGAAGAGTTCCTGGAGCCACAGGAACCCGAGGACGAGCAAAGCAACCCACCAGGACCTGGCAGCTCTCATGGGAGAGGCTGACATGGCATGGGCATTGCCAGGAGCGATTTAAACAGCCTGAGGGAGCCCTAGCGACCAGGGCAGGCAAACAGGGCATGGTATGGCAGCTTGCATGGCAGTTCACGCAGAAGGGCCCTGAAACCAGCTTAGAGTTTCACAGCCCAGAGAAGTGCTCTAGGTCTCTTCCAAAATGGTTGGTGCTCACCTCAGACCTAAAACTAGTGTCCCTACAGAGAAAGCCCCTGTCATGTCTGATGTATCCACCCAGACAGAACTGGCAAGAAAGAAGACTGCAGTACAGACAGTACTCGTCCCAAGATGAGAACCAGAAGGCCAACCACCTCAATGGTGTGTATGGCTATGGTGAATCCTCTTCGCCCCTCCAGGAAAACTCTGCTCTCTGAAATGCCTGTACACCAACACACGCCACATGGGGAAAAAATATGAAGAACTAGAGATCTGTGTGCGCTCAGAGGGCCATGATCTCATTGCAGTTACAGTGACACAGTGGAACATCTCACATGACTGGAATGCTGTCATGGATGGCTATGTACTTTTCAGGAAAGACAGGCCAGCAAGACAGGGTGGTGGAGTGGCTCTTTATGTGAGGGAGCAACTGGAATGTATTGAGCTCTGCCTAGGGGTAGCGAAGAAGCAGTCAACAGCTTATGGGTAAGAATCAAGGGGCAGACTAACATGGGTGACACTGTTGTGGGTGTTTTCTACAGGCCACCTAATCAGAAAGTTGATGAGGCCTTCTACAGACAGCTGGAAGTAACCTCATGATCACAGGCCCTGGTTCTCATGGGGGACTTCAATCACCCTGATACTTGCTGGAAAAGCAACACAGTTAGGTATACAGAGTCCAAGAGATTCCTGCAGGTCACTGATGACAACTCCCTGACACAGGAGAGGTGTGCTGCTGGATTTGGTACTAACAAACAAGGAAGGACTGGTTGGGGACAAACTGGAACACAGGAAGTTCCATCTGAAAGTGAGGAAAAACTTCTTTCCTTTGAGGGTGAGCACTAGAATGGGCTGCCCAGAGAGGTGGTGGGAAACCCACCCGGACGCAATACTGTGCCACCTGTTCTAGGTGAACTTTCTTTGGCAGGGGGGTTGGAACTAGATGATCTCCAGAGGTATCTTCCAACCCGAATCATTCTGTGATTCTGTAATTCATGCACTAAAGCTCTTCTAGCATGAAGATGCTATAAACATTGGAATACTATTAACTGTCTTTATAAAGATTTAAGAATGCATATTTATCTTTAACCTATCAATTTCTTAGCCTTTTAGCTGCATTATACCTAATATAAAAAAAACCCATGTGCAACGCAATCAAAAAAAATGGGATGCTAGGTGAATTGAAACATCAGTAGTTAGTCATGAGCTCATCACGTCATAGATAAAGAACATTGTTAAACTCTTACTCTGCATGTCAGTAACATCAGTTAAAATTAACTTCTCTGTTGGAATTTCTGCCATGATTTACAGCAGTAAGTAAATTTACTCATTTTGATGAACATGCAGAATAAAAAAAAATGAATACAAGCATGTTCAGATAAGGAATGACATAAAATCCTGTGGATATCAGACATTATCTGTTACTTTAATATGTTGAATGAATCATAGAACGGGGAAAAGTCCTGTTATATAAATACAAGTCATATTTGGTTAATTTTTTACAAGTGAAATGTGAGGTCAGCAGTCATGCAATCAATTCCCGTAACCTTTTTTAAGCAAAATAAGGTGATCTCTAGAAACACGCAAAAAAATGTAAAAGATTATTACTTCATTCATGTCTGAAACTGGATACTATCACATTTCTGAACACTTTAACTTAGAGATGTTGTTTTAAGATGGACAGATCCACTGCTCCAAGCTGTCAGAGCGAAGTGCAAGCAGTCAAACTGGTTTTGAATGGTAATCTCCAAAGTAATTTTTCTCTTGGATGCATATAAATAAACACTGCAGTGTTGTGAAAAGTCATGATCTTCCTCTGAAACTCACAATATTTTCCTACATATAACTCAAGTTTATAAAAGAGTTTATTAGTATATGGAGGTAGCAAAAGTTAGTCCACCGGAGCCCTTTCCCTCCATGCAAAGAGGAATAGATTTCTCTCCTCTTTCTGGTGTACAGCATGAGTGGATTGCTTAAGTATGTTGCTTATCTTCCTACTTCTTTTCAAGAAACATTATATATGAGGCTTTACGTTATCTGGAAAATGAATTATGCATGTGACAATATGGCACATCCCTCAGTCAGTCTATTTCTAGTGTCTACTGTGCCTCTTCTGCCATCACATACTGTGATCAAAAATAATCTTGTTTTTGTGAAGTTGCTTTGTTCTTGGGATTTTCCTATTATCCCTGGGAAAAAATTACTTTAACTTTCTCCCTAACAAATACTATTTGAAAACACAATGAAGTCATATTTAAATTGCCAAAGATTAACCAAAGCAGCAGGAGGCCAAAGGAAGGTGCTATCTCTTCAGAAAGCAAGATAACAGCTTGGGGAAGCTGAAGGCTTTGCAGAGTTTGGATTTGTAAACTAATCTTTTTTTGTAGGCAGGAGTACCAAAGGTTAGAAATTAGTAATGTGAAGATGTTGTTTAGTGCCCGTCTCTCTCTGTTTGACTTCTGTGCCAGTTATAATGTTTTTATTTGAGACTGATGACTTTTTTTAATGGATGACATGCTATTGAAGGTGGTCAGCTTCGGCCAACTCAATACTACAGCAAGATACTGAGTTGGCTCTTTTCAGATCAGGTACTTTAACATTGTAGCAAAGTTTTCAGCTCACCTGATGCCAAAATCCATTCTTTCATGAATTCTTTTGAAGCTGTTCTCAGGCCAGACCACTCTGTAAAAGAGCATAACATATTTGCAAAGATGGCAGTCTTTTTAGCTCTGCATAGCAAGTGAAGCTAACTGGCCTCTTCTTACTTCTAATGAGGGAAGTTTCTTTGCCTGCTTCCCAACGTATGAAACTTCCACCTCTATATACAGCAGTCTATGGAATAGCATATACACTGTCTTGAGTCAGCTTGGAGCTATTCCATTTTCCTTATACCCAGAGGAAGTGAATTGAGTGTCTCCATCTGTACTGATAAATATAGAAGGACTAGGGAGCAATCCATGTCCTATCCCCCACCATGCAGCACCAACAAGCATGTATTTATACTTTTTATTAATTAGCCCCAGTAACATGAGATTTATCTTTTTAGTTCCAGTAGCACAAAGCAGAGCCAGGATTCTGTGCCAGCAGTTAAGCTCTGTGTGTGATTAGGGGGTGCAGTGCTACAGTCACTCACTGGCCCTCCTGGGAACCCAGTAAGGCCTGGCTTTGGGGCAAAATACATAGCCATGTGCGGTACTTGGGTCTTGATCAAGAAATGTAAATGATCAGGTGCCTGCCCAGACCATGTGTGAGGAATATGTGTGTTGCCAAAAAAAAGTTAGAAAACTCAGAATGGAATCCAACCTGACAAGTGCACTGAAAAAAGAATCACCTAAATTCTGCATCTAATGAGGACCCAGCAAAATCTAACCAAAAAAAATAACATTTAAGACCTTGCTAACTCCTAAGCACTCTTCCTCAGGCATCTTTGTTAGCTTTCTATAAGGAAACACATTCTTTCAGTTTGAATGGATGGCTCAGAAGGAACTCCTGAAAGTACCTTCCTTGGCAAAGCCTCTAACATCAGCCCATTTTACAAAAATGGAGTGGCAGTAAATCTGCCATTACCTAAGTCCAAAAAAACAGATGTTTCCTCTTCCTTGATCCCTCAGGGAAAGCTGATGCCACTTTGCTGAGTCAAAGGCTCTTTTGAGCCTTCAATGTTGTCCAGTGGATAGCCATGATAACCCATAGCTTTAAGCCAGCCAGGACAGATGTAAAATAGATTCTCCTGAGCGAGCTTTGGGCACTTCACAGAGACCATGATAATTTTAAATGGCTCCCTGATCAACTAACAAGCTGTTTTGAACTCTGCTGTCGTGGCATGAACCTCTTCTCAAGTACTGTAAAGGGAGAACAAGCATCCATTCTAGCTTGGTGGGAGCTCTTGGTGCTATACACTTCTCCCTGACTGAAAAAAAAAATTACATTAAGTTTAGCTTTCTTTTTAAAATTACCTCAACCTTAAACTAGCTATCGGTACAAATTACTGAAAAAAAAAAATCAAGAACTTGAACTCCTTTTATAAATTCTAAAAATAGCCTCTGAAGAGTGCAAAGCATGGATGTTACAAAGCTCAGTGACCTGTAATAACTACTATAGTTTCCGTTGACCCATTTGACAATTGACCTGAACTGGAACGAGCAACACTCAATAGCGTATTTCCAATTTTTTTAATGTTCCATTTTCTAAGACACACACACAAAAATATCAGTCTCCATCAAACAGTCCTGCTTTTAATCTGGTTATGCTTTTGATGACAATATAATCAAAAAAATAGAAGGTAATGAATATAATATCAAATAACTAAATATAAATCAATAGACAATTGTGCAGAAAATGAAATATAATTTTATGGGTTTGAAAAAAAAACACAATAAAAATATCAATATTCATTATGCTATGATATGTGGAAACAACTGTGTTTATAAAAGCTATTATCAGGTTGTGGTAAGCTGAAAGGCAAGAGACGGATGCTGCTGTTTCAGAAGATCAAGGCATGGCAATCGAAGTCTAAGGAGGAAAGTTGCTCACTAACAGCAACATATATGCTGGACATATATTTGGCACACATATCACACATACTTATATTTGAGGTTCTTTATACATCTACAAAATGGTTTCAGTATCAAGAAGTTTTGCAATTAACACAGTACCAACCATTTCTTTCAGAGGTTAATCTTTCTGCTTTCACTCAGTAAAAGACTAGAGGTAATCCTTAAAATTCAGACTGATCAGAATGATATCTGAGTTAATATTTGAAAGAAAATGAAAAAAAAAAAGTTTCTTTTCCATACTTCACTCAATTAGTATCTCTTCCCCTGTGTTGATCTTTTCACGGCTGAATGTTTTTAAAACTTAAACAAATTACTTATTATCAACTGAAAGATTCATTCAAGAAACATATTTTAATGTCAGTGACTGTATCTGGAAAACTACCTTGAATAATATGCAGAAAATATAACATGGTTATTTTACTTTTTGCTGTCTTTGTAGGAGGATGCACACAATTCAAATCAGAATGTATTCAGTTTCTGTTATTTTAGGGTTCCTTGGATTGTTACTTTTTGCTCTGCTGCAAGATCTTCTCAGTCAATTTACTTACCATACATATTCTATACACAGAGGTGCTATTTATGCATATATCAATTTTTGAAGAGATGTACCAGAAGGGCAATCTACCATGTAAAATCTGTGCTCTTGTTCATTGGCTAGACAATTGAAATTGAGCTTTTTATAACCCTAAGGAATAGGAAAACACTAACAAACATCTTGGTTATGCTGTTAACACTGCCACATTAGATGGCACATTACTAAACTAAAGTTTGAAATAGAAAATTACATTAATTGCTATTTCATTCACAATCCCATATTACCCTGAATAAGGAGAAAAAAGTTTCACCCTTGCGTAGAGGCTGCTCATTTTCCCATGAATTATGCATTTCCATTTTTTAACAAAAAAAAAAGAAAATTATTTTTTCCCTGAAGAAATTCACTATATGAAGAAGTAAAACACTAGATAATTTTATTGTATGCTGTAGGAAATGCCTTTTGACTTTTATTAAACTGCTTGCTGAGTTTCTGATTTCTTGAATTAAATGGTTATTATGTGGAGCCCTAGAGATGTGCAGTACTGGTAAGAGGGAAGAAGTCAAACTCTAAACTTGATTTTTCAATGCTGTTTGAAAAAACATCCAAATTTGTCAAATGAAAGTGCTTATCTTATTGTGGGTAAAAATTTCAAACCTCATCTTCCTACAAGTTGAGTTATTTTCTTCACTTACATGAGTTAAATTGTACATGTATGAAGAAAAAGTGGCATCTGGTAAATAAAGCTCCTAGTTCATAAAAAAATAATGTATATAATTAATTTTGAATTTCTGAGTATGTTAGGGATAGATCACTATTTTGTGTCCTATCAGATGTAATTATTGTCTAAAATGATTGTGTAGTAACATCTGTAAATATTTCTTGATTGGTACTTTATGGGAAGCGTGCTGCTAGCGTCCAACATTTAAGCTCTTTTTAGATTCAGCAGTGGTCTTAAAGTATACTGCTAATTAATTCAAGAGTATGGTTTAAAGTCACATCTCTGATGTAACTATTGCGGCTACACATTCAGTACTGTCTTTCTCTATGATCTACCTGTGAACAGATAAAATTTAAACATCCATATGTGAGCTGCTCACTCTAGCCCACATTTTGAGTTGGAAGAGAAACAAACCCACCCAGAGAGCGATTTGTCTCACTTATATTAGATGCCTGTCTCTTTCAGTTACATACCTCGGAAATGCCTATATCTCAGGAAGAAAAGAACGAACCTAGACTGGATGCCTGATTTTCAGATATCAAAGTTAGAGAAAGCAAATCCCACCCTTTCTAATGAGTAATCCTCTCTTTCTGCTACATATGAAAGTTGAACAAGACAGAAGTATGATTTTGATGTGGTGAAGTGCTTTCACAAACTCATGTAAATCTGTATTTGGACGAACCTCAGAGCAGGTTTGGCTTCCACCATTTGTTCAGCTCTGCCAAGCAAATCCAGGGCCTCTGGCAGAGAAAACACTATTGTCTCTTATCTCTGTAGGGAGCTGAGTGATCAGAGCAGCAATATGAACAATAAAGCCACTATCAGCTGCAAGATTCCTGAAGCGCAGAGCCAATATGTTTTCCCATTATGTAAAAAGTTGACTACGTATTAAGTTGTTTGGTTTCACTATCTTCATTTCATCACAGACATAAAATTATACTAAATTCCACGGAGAGCTGGTCAACTCACTTGTCTAAATAAAAGAAGCAATTTGGCCCAAATCCTAGAACATGTAGTAATTATCCTGTGTTCAGTAAAAAGTAAAAAGCTTTCTGCGCGTTTTAAGAATTCTGGTGAGCAAAGGAATAAGTTAGCAATACGGAATTAGAGCTAACAACTTCATTAAGAATTTTTACCTGAATGTAGACTGAGAGAAGATGACAGCATCCGGTCTCTGGAAAATTCAAAATAATTTATTGTCAAGGAAGCAAATGTTTGCCTTGTGGTGCCAAAGACCTCAGGCGAAACTGCAACATATTAGATATATTTCAGAGCAAAGCTAGGCAGCTCCACTGACAAGTTAAAATATATACAACTGTCTGTTCCAGAGGAACTAGGAGAAGATAATCTGGAACACTATTGGAGCTGCAGAAGTCATAGGGAAACTAGTCTGTATTACTGTACTGTATCCACTCTCTAACCATTTTCATCTCAGAAAATGAAATGGGAGTGCAGGCTGTGGCTAGTTGGTTCAGAGGAACTACATGACACATGGTAGCCCACATGGAGCCTGACAGGCACATGTCTCCGCATCCGACAGCTACCTGCCATATCACAGGGCTGCTTCTTCAATGCGTTGTGCTCCATAGCTGGGAGCAGTGTGCTCCTCAAAGACCTGATTTTTTGGCATCGAGAGGTTGTAATTTCAGCTCAGAAGCCATGGCTTAACGTCAATGAGAAGTCGATTAAAAAACATCTACATAGTCATGACACTCTCATAACTTGCAGGTATTACATAGAAAGCGAGCTGGCAGAAGCTGATGTCCCTGAACTAATATGATAAGCACTGTAATGAAAGACTTAGGGCATTAATAATTTTTAGCAGTACCATATTAGTACTGCACCTCAGCCTGTGCTTTGGCTTGTATAAAAGTTGTATCATTATTATTTTAAGCCCTACATAAGCAGTCAGTGAAAGCAAATGTTAATACACTGTGCAAACCAGTGTGAAAAAAACAGATTAAAAAGATGTAATGGAATATAACCCAAGTTAAATTGTTCCTTCTTACTTACTTGCAGAAAATTATGCTTAGTTTTCTTTTGGAAATTAAGTTGTGATGAGACTAGAAATGTATTGAAGACAATCTTTCTCACTACTGGAGAATTTTGGCATTTTTCCAGATAAAAAGAGACATGCAAAACATAGAGAGACATATGCAAAATATCATAACCAAAGAACTCCTGCTTTTATGAAACCTCAAAAGAATTTGAGGAAGAAGTTGGTCAAATGTATCAAATGCTGTTGGTTCAGAGACTGCAGGAAGCTTTTTTCCAAGTTTCTTTTCTCCGCCAGTGTTTAACAGCTCAGATTTATGATACTTCAACACAGTAGTCCCCAACAGACGCTAAGCTAACTAGACAGGAAAATCTCATCCACCTTTGTCAGCCTTCCTATCAAACATCATTTTGTCTCGTGGGGTATTTCTTCTTAAGTTTAGAAACCACTTTCACATGTTAGCTACTTTCTTGTAAGGTTGTCATGACGGCAGCGGGGTTTTGTTCATGAAAGACTGCCGAGCAGAACCTTGCTGGTTCACCCTGCAATAGCTTGCATGAAAGCATGACTGGAGATTTGAGTGACATAAACTCCAAAGAGTCGTCCATTTTCCAGCTCCACTGCTGCTTTATTCAAGCTGGACCCAGAGTTTTTTACTGCCTTTCAGTGTCACGAGGTAAAGCAGTGCCAAGACCCCTCTCCCTCTCTGTGCTGCAAACAGGACAATCATGCTAGGTCTGATCTACAGTGACATGGAATGGTTACAGCTTTCAGTACAAATGTGAGCACCAGATGCTCGGCTCTTCTGCAGACAAGGTCACTCTATCTAATATTCATGGAGTCCTTCATGCTGTAATCGCTTACCCTGCACAGGAAGTCCAGGATGTAAGGCATTTTCCTTACTGAGCAGCAAAGAAATTAAAAGTTTCTATCACTAATAGTTAAAAGGATCTCTACGCATCCCCTACCTCTTGCAGTTTAAACTCTGCAAAGAAGTGGCAGTCTGTTAGTCTTGTGCCTTTCTCTTTCTTACTGTGACTAGGAATCAATACTAACACGAGTGGTTTCACTCAGTTTGACTGTTTCCCCACAGAAAAGCACCTAGCTCAAAGGGTCACACTGACTACAGTATTATGAAGTTTGTCAGTTGAATCAGTAGAATCTCACAGATGGGGAATCTCACACCACAGCCTTCCTCAGAAGAACTACAGGCTGTAACAGAGACCTTTTTGCTAGGCTGAGGGGACACCATGTACCTGCATCCCCATCTCTTATAAAAGTTGGTCGGAGTTGCCAGCCATGCCAAAAAATCCTATTTGAAATTCCCTTTCAGAAGTGATGGTCCTGAATGATTCATCAGGAGATGCTTCCATCTGCCACTGGAACACTGCCCACAAACCCAAGGCTTTTAAATTGAGTATCCATACCTGCTATGTCCACCCTAATGAAGTCAAATAAATACTCTATTTTGCCATAGCAATAATGTACTTCTTCTAATGTATTTATAAATAACTGTGACACTTGTTGGATGGCTTGTCACTTGTCTGAGTCTTGTGCTTTGTAACTTGCCTGAGGCAATCAGGAATCCCACAGAAATGCTCCTACTTGTTCCTTCTTATTCATTAATTGCAACCAGAATCTTGGATGCAGTACCAATATATGGATATATGCAGTGACAATAAGATTTGATGTAGCAAAATGCAAGTGAAAAAGATATGTTTAGTGTAATGTGATCGGAGGGGACTGCGTTTATAAACTGCTAACATCTTATCCCCAGAAAACATAATGGACTATAGAAATATAATGAAATCAGTTAATGTTTTCCTAGGACTTTGGAAGGGGCTCTCTTGTCAGAAAAATGCCAGGAATGAATGTGCCAATTTTTTAACTCTTCTTCTCTCCCACCCTTCATTCCCATATCCCATACGCAGCTAGAGTGCTTCTCCTTAAACAGGAGATTCATTGGACACAATAGTCTTTACGGAGCCTTTAAGACTTATTAGATGTTGCTGATGTCTAACAAAATAAAATATTATAGAGCTACCAGCTGCTCCAGAAAACTTTTAATTCTGCTGTTACACCTGTGGTTTAATAAAATAGAATTCATCAGGTGTAATGAAAAACTGAATACTACAACAGTAGAGGCATCGCCTACCCTACCAGAGGCCTCAGGGGAATGCAGTGGCTGTGATGGTTAAGAAGAATGGCATAGTAATAGGTCAGTAATTTCATGAGCATAAGAGGAAAGGGAGATAAACTGAGACATCAGTGAGGAAAAAAAAGTTAAAGAGAGAATTTTATAGGGAATTCACATTCAATCGCAGGAAGACTACTGATTCACTAAAACTGAGATTATAACCAGGCTATGAAATTCAAACTCCACATAAATCAGTGTCAAAATCTGTCTGAAATCCAAATGAGTCAACATTTCTCTGTTGAAATAAATAAAATCAGAGTAGATGTGAGTAAACTAAAAGCATCTGTCATGTCCAGCTGAACTAACTTAAACAGGATCGAGTTTATGGGCACCTGTCACACTGAGCAATCCACAGAACACTGCACACGGTTGAGAATTTAGCAAAGGACTTTGGTAGTCTGATTTCTCTCTTAAATTATACATGTTTGCTCTGAACTGCATATACTGTATTGCCTGTTCTATTTGTGCTAGAATTGAATGGTAAAGATATAAACAATTTATAAGGGCGATACATACTGAGTGGTTTCAAAACACTAGAGATTACTGAATAATAAATATAGCCAGATCTTTTGTTAGCACCCTCATGCTCTACTGTTTAAGTCACATATGATTATTGTGCTAATGTCATTTTGGGGATGAAATGGATATTAAAATAATTTTCAAAGAGATCCACTGAATAAAAGAGAGCCTGATTCTGCTGCCATCGACTTTAGCAAGAACGGGGTAAAGCTCTAACACAGGCAAACAGTATTGCAGTATTTATATTTCAAGGATGGAGGATATGAGATGAAGGAATTAATATTATCTGTTTACAGCCCTGGAGGAAGCCGGTCTTGTAAGTTTTTGTTTCTACTATGTTCTGTTCTGTCCTATTCTATTCAATTCAGTTTGTGCCGCTGCCTTCATCCTTACAAGATCTAAGAACATCCCAGGAGTTACTGAATAATATCTTTGGATTTTTGGCTTATGATTTGCTTTTGAAAGATGCAGTATTACAAAAGATTTGGGCATAAGGCTGTTTTTGGATTGGGATTCTAATTACTTTTTGTTGTTTCTCCATTTTGGATTGGGCACGGAGGATTTGTCTCAAGGAGCTGTAGAAGGAAAAGGGAAGAGTATTTTTTTGTTTTGACCGAATATTCTGTATGTTTCTCGTCACTAAGCTGAGATCAAATGCCTGCACACTGTGCTTGCCATGGAGCACGGAGATGTGCCAGGTGGTCTTCAGAACATGTGATTCAGACAGTTCACACTCCTGTACAAACTTTAACTTTGCGAAGGGCAGCTCCACTGTGCCTGACAAATGCAACTGTGTACAAGAGTCCGACACTTGAGCTCTCAGCAACAGCCTGGATCCAGACCACTGAACACTTTAAGGCTGCAGACGGACATCTCAAGGTCCGTTTGAGATCTTGCAGACCCAAGTAAGGTCCGCAGGGCAGGTTAGCCATCCTTTAGTTAGCCCGAGACGTTAAGGAAACGTGTAATTGGTCTTGTGCTATCTAAGTTTCCCGAGCACTGACAATCTCATGTCCGGTTCTGTGGCAGTTTTATAGTCTAGCCACCGGTGACTGGAGACTATAAAATGAAAGCACATAATTTTCCGCCGCAGGGGACCTCCGGGTTCGTAGCCAGCAGGAGACTGCAGCTGCTGCTCTAATTTGGCAGGACGTGCACCTTACACCAACCGAACACCTGCGAACTCCTCACAACACCCCTCACATTTCCCCACTCACTACTCGGCAGGGCTGCACAACGCTCCTTCAAACCCAGGCAACTTTTAATTCTCGCTGTGCCCGCGGGCACGCTCACCGCAACATCTTTCCACAGACGGAGGAAAACACGAGTTTTTTGTTTTTTTTTTTTTCCTTAAGGATCTTCTCGCCCCGGTCCTAGTGCTCCCCGCGCACACCCCCACCCCCCTGCGACGCGAACTCACCGCTGCGCCGAGCAGAGCGCCCGCCCGCCTGACCGCGGCGCCGCCGCAGCGCCCCCGCCGCCCCCCGTGCCGTGCCCCCGACTATTGGCTGAGCCCCCCCTCTCCTTCCCTCCCGGCGGCGGCGGCGGCGGCGGCGGCGCCCTCCCGAGCGGAGGGGGAGTGTGCTGGGCGGTGCGCGCAGCCCGGCCCAGCCCAGCCCGGCGCGGCGGCGGCGGGGGCACGGGCATGGGCGGCCGCGGGGAGGAGAAGCGCCGGGCGGGTGGCGGAGCGGGCGGGCTGCTGGGGTGCAGCCGGCGGCGGCAGCGGCGGCCGGGCATGGGGCCCCCGGGCAGCGGCGGCAGCACCACCGCCCGCGGCAGCCTGCAGGTGAGGGCTGGGCCGGCTGGGGAGGGGTCTGTGGCGTGTCCCCCCCCAGAGCCCGGCTTCGCACGCAGCAGCAAAATTGGAAAAAAAAAAAAAAAAAGAAAAAACCCCCAGCCGCTATATATATGCATATACGTATATATGTTTGGGTTTGGGGTTTTTACCTCTCAGCTGCGATCTCCGCAGATCAGAGCAGCCGTGAAAAGTTTTTTGGGTTTTGTTGCTGTTGCCGAGGCGGGTTGTAGCGGGGAAAGGGGTGGTTAAAAACGGGGACGATGCCCGAAGTTACTTGCGGGAGCTGGGGCTCCCTGCTCAGCTCCTGCTGTAGGCCGGCAGCCGGGGTCCGCGGTGGCGGGGCTGGGGCCGCCAGCCCTCGGCCGGGGGTGGGACGGGCAGGCCGGAGCGCGGCCGTGCGGGGCTCCGCGGGAACCCGTGGGTGTGCGCGGTGCGGGCCGCGTCCCCGCTGCGCCGCTGGGCCCGCGGGAATAAAAAGCTTTGGGACGGGGGAGACTGGGGAGGGGGGACGTGTTTCACGTGGCTGCTGTGGAAGGGGAAGGGGGCGAGCGAATATCTGGAGCTGCGCAGGGGGATGCCCCGGCTCGGGATGTGCTTGCGGGTGGGTGCTGCTGGGGGGAAGGGGGGCGAGCCTGAGGACGTGTCGGGGGGAGAAGAGGACAGACGGCAAGTGCTGCTGGTGTGTGTGGGGAGACAGGGTGCCCCTGGGCCGCGCCTGCCAGTTCGTATTTGCTGTGGGGAATGCGGCTGGTGTTGCCTGGAGGGTACAGATGGCGATGCCCTGGAACCAGCTGCTGTACTGGGGAGGAGGCAGTGAGGTGAGAGCGGGGATGGCTTCATGTTGTGGATGCCGCGCTCCTTGCTCGCGGTGGCAGTGAGGAAGACAGTGAGCGGGGGGGTGGCTGCCGCTGCCTGCCCTCCTTCTCTAACACCACTCCCTCCCCACACCCCTGTGCCTCTCTTTCCCCAGCACTTGCTCTTCTTCCTGCTCTTCGTTGGACCTTTCAACTGCTTTGCCAGTTACAGCCGCGCCACTGAGCTCTTCTACAGCCTCAATGAAGGGCTGCCTGCTGGGGTGCTCATTGGCAGCCTGGCCCGGGACCTGCGCCTCCCGACAGCCACTGTGCAGCACCTTGCGGCCCCCCAGCCCCCACTCTCCTTCACCCTGGCCTCCCGTGGATTAGGGGGACAGTATGTCCAGCTGGACAACCGCTCCGGGGAGCTGCACACCTCAGCCATGGAGATAGACCGAGAAGCTTTGTGTGTGGAGAGCAGTGGGGCCACCATCTTTGGGGGAGCAGCTGCTGTCTCCTCCTCCTCCTCACCCTCGTCTGAGTCTTGCCTGCTGCTACTGGATGTGCTGGTCCTGCCGCAGGAGTACTTCCGCCTGGTGAAGGTAAAAATTGCTATCCGAGATGTCAACGACAATGCGCCCCGCTTCCCTGTTCCCCACATCCACCTCTCGGTGCCCGAGAATGCACCTGTGAACACCCGCCTGGCTATCGAGCACCCTGCCCTTGACCCTGATGTGGGCACCAATGGTGTCCAGACCTACCGCTTGCGAGATAACTATGGTGTCTTCACCTTGGATGTGGAGGAGAATGAGAGCGGGGAGAGGACTCCCTACCTGATTGTGATGGGGGCTCTGGACAGAGAGACACGGGAGGAGTATGTTACAGTCATTGTTGCTGAGGATGGGGGCACTCCTCCACTTGTGGGCAGTGCCACTCTCACTATTGGCATCAGTGACATCAATGACAACTGCCCCCAGTTCAGCGACTCGCAGCTCAACATCACCCTTTATGGGAATTCTAGTCTAGGGACACATGTGGCCACTGTCCATGCAGTAGACATGGACCTTGGATCCAATGCCCAGATCACCTACTCCTACAGCCAGAAGGTCCCTAAGCCATCCAGAGACTTGTTCTATCTGGACGAAAGCACAGGAGCCATCACACTCTCCAGTAAAGTTGATGGGGACACTCCAAGGCTCCACAGGCTGATCATACTGGGCAATGGTCCAGGTTGTATCCCTGCTGTGATCACGGTGCTAGTGACCATCATCAAAGTCATGATGAGGCCACCTGAAGTTGTCCCTCGTTTCATAGCTAATGAAGTGGAAGGAGTGGTGTACTTGAAGGAACTTGAGCCTATCAACACACCGATAGCATTTTTTACCATCAAAGACCCTGATGAAAAATACAAAGTCAATTGCTACTTGGATGGTGATGGGCCTTTCAGACTCTCACCTTACAAGCCGTACAACAATGAATACCTGCTGGAGACCACAAAGCCTTTGGACTATGAGACACAGCAGCTCTATGAAATCTCTGTAGTTGCATGGAACTCGGAAGGATTTCAGGTCAACAAAATAATCAAAGTACAGGTTCTGGATGACAATGACAACTCGCCCGTTTTCTCTCAGCAGCTGATAGAATTATCCATTGAGGAGAACAATGTTCCCAATGCTTTCTTGACCAAACTGCATGCTACAGATGCTGACAGTGGAGAAAGAGGGCAAGTGTCCTATTTTTTAGGGCCTGATGCCCCTTCCTATTTTTCTTTAGATAAAACCACAGGAGTTCTTACAGTTTCCACGCAATTGGACAGAGAAGAAAAAGAGAAATACAGATACACTGTCAAAGCAGTAGATTCTGGGTTCCCTCCAAGAGAATCAATAGCAACTGTCACCATCACTGTGTTGGATAAAAATGATAATAGTCCAAGGTTTATCAATAAGGATTTTAGCTTTTTTGTGCCAGAAAATTTTCCAGGTTTTGGTGAAATTGGAGTTATAAGTGTCACAGATGCTGATGCAGGGCAAAATGGATGGGTTGCCCTTTCAGTTCTGAATGGAAGCGATATTTTTGTCATAGATACTGGAAAAGGAGTTTTGAGAGCTAAAGTCTCCCTGGACAGGGAGCAGCAAAGCTCCTACGTTCTGTGGATCGAAGCAGTTGATGGTGGTGATCCTGCCCTGTCTTCTACTGCAAAAATAACTATCCTTCTTCTGGACATAAATGACAACCCCCCTTTGGTCTTGTTTCCTCAGTCTAATATGTCTTACTTGTTGGTCCTTCCTTCTACCCTTCCTGGCTCTCCCATCACTGAGGTCTATGCTGTCGATAAGGACACTGGCATGAATGCAGTCATAGCTTACAGCATCATAGGAAGAAGAGGCCCTCGACCAGAGTCATTTAGAATTGACTCTAAAACTGGTAATATCACTTTGGAAGAGTCACTGATGCAAAATGACTATGGCCTCTATCGGCTGCTTGTAAAAGTTAGTGATCACGGCTATCCAGAACCTCTCCATTCCACCATCATGGTGAACCTTTTCGTCAATGACACTGTTAGCAATGAGAGCTACATTGAAAGTTTGTTAAGAAAGGAGCCTGATATCAGTATAGAAGAAAAGCAGCCACAAATATCCATAGAGCCTACACATAAGAAAATGGAGTCAGCATCCTGCATGCCTACCTTGGTAGCTCTGTCAATAATAAGCTTGGGTTCCATCTCTTTGGTAACAGGGATGGGCATTTACATCTGTCTAAGAAAAGGGAAAAAGCATCAGAGAGCAGATGAAAACTTGGAAGTACAAATCCCATTAAATGGAAGAATTAGCCTGCACATGTTGGAGAAGAAACCAGTGGAGATTTCTAACATTTGATGTTTCTTTGTGGATAAATCCAACATCTGAAAAACCTTGGACAACTCTGAAACACCTAGTCGTGAGTTGTACTGACAGGTTGCAATGAAGGACTGCTAATTTATAACTTAATAATATTATAATTGTAAATAGCTGTCTACAGTTTTTTAAATTCAAATTCAGTGTACAGCTTTTTTATGAAACCTTAGTACTAACAGCTGGCGCCCTGTCTATAAAAACATAGACATCATTTGCAGCTTTCATAAATCAATTAGATCAGTGATCATAAGAAAGGGGAAGGTAAGACAATTCTTTAAATTCAAGTTTTAAAAGTCTTTTTTAACCACAAGAGGGCATCAGATGCTCCTGAGCAGGGAACTGTTCGAGGTACTGTCCATGAGATAAACACAACAGTATATTTTAAATATATTGGTTTTAATATAAAATACACATTGGCATACAGACATTTAACCACAAAAAAAAAAGTCTGTCCTGATGTATGTATAATTAAACGAATAAAGACATTAAAATGCACTAGTAATAAAAAAATAAAGAAAAAACAGAATGTTTATTACCTCACAAGTAAAGCTTATACAGTAGGATAGAAAAGGCATTAACAAGAAGTGCAATTCCTGTTGAGTAAGAATGCAAGATATTGTAATGAGAATCTGAGCTGCTGTGACATATCATCTTTCATTTGCTCCAAATTTCACCCACATTATCATTTGCTCCAGCAATCTGCTGGTCATTTTTTTTGGAAAATTATATTCAATATTTCCTACAGCAAATAATGACAAAACCCCGTGCTCATCCTCGTAAACATGCCAGATGCAAGGAAGCAAGGGAATGGCTAAATCTTTAGTTGTCACAGTAGTGGTGATATTTTCTGTACTTTGAGCAATCTGTCAGTAGTACTCCATCGGTTTGGTTGTGTAATAGTTTTTTCATGTGATACTTCTGAATCTGATCTGCCAGATGAAAACAAAAATCACTTCATATTCTAAGGAATTATAGGACTTAGTTTATTCTGACTGTTTCTTCTTTCTGGATTGGTATTTCATGTGAAAGATCTTGTTTCTGACTTTTGGCAACCATTCCTGGCTCCTTTTCATTGGCTTTGATTTTGGATTAGATCCAAAATCTAACTTGTAAGGCTGGTGGCATATTTTCTTGATAATTTATTCTTTGCTGTATCCTCTGCAACAAAGCAGCAGGTTTATTGGTTATGTATCACTTTCACTTCAAGAGCTGAGAACTATCTTTTGTATGATGATGGCATCAAATTTCTCTGTGTGAACAAGATAAATTAGTGTTATGCTTAAAACTGATTATTTTGGTTTCTGGCATCATATGTCTGTAATGTACCAAAAGTGTTTATATGTCTGCAAATTAAAGCTATATATTTTCATAATAACTTATTCTGTGTCTCCCTCCTAGAATTTCAGGTATAAAGCTAAATATTTTTTTAGTTATAAGAAATACATATTTCACAAATGCTTGAGAGCTGGCTATCTTGTCTGATATGTCATAATACTTCCCCAAATTAGTACACTTCAAAATCTTTAACGAGAGTTTATGCTCTACATCTTGAAATTACTGGCAAAGACAATTGTATTTCAGCTGATGTAAATGGGATGGCAGCTGATACCTCTTTTAAAAGTAGAGGATGCAATCTGAGGCAGTTTCTGTTTTTTCTCTCTGTGACTGGCACATTATCTTCACCTTGAGCCAATTGAAACATTGGAGGTTCTTATAGATATTAGTTCGGTGTAGCATAAGTAAGAGTATTGATAGATAATATGCCCAGATTTGGTCATTCTACCTATAAGAAATAGCCCTTTTTTTTTTTTAAGTTAGAATATTTTCTGTTCATGCATGCTTTGATAGCTGTGTTTCATGAGAAATTAATTAAGCCTGTCAGAGGTTTGTGGTTAATCACCTTTTTTTTCATTTCTTTTCATATTATTAAAATATGTACAAGATATGTGTGCCTGAAATGCGTTTGTCACAAAGAGACATTGTTTATTATCTCTGAAGAAAAATGACATTAATTTTTTGAAAATGGCTTCAGTATTACAGATGCTCTGTATTGCTGTGGTGGGGAAGCTGGAAGTGTTTCTTTCTTCAAGAAGGAGGCAAGGTAACTGAAAGAAAGAATTATTTTCATTGCTCTTCTCTTATTTGAATTAGCAGCTGAATGTCTTTCCACGATGATTTAAAAAGGAGCAAACCCAAGACTTAGGAAATACAATAAAACCATGAATCTGATCCTTCAGTATATGTTCATGTGACACTGGGCAGATATTTTTATTCAGGTTGACAAATACATAGTCTTGAACCTTTTTGATTAAGCTTACTGAGTTTAAATGTGCTGTTCCTATTGCTTTTTTTGGTTTGTTTAGTTCAAGCACATTCCTAATGCATCATAAAATATAATGGTATGAGCCTGTTAAAACCAAAGTACTGCTCATGAAGCATTTCGCCCGCAACTTTTTCTACACATTTAGAAGAAAATTGGTTTGAAATCACACCTTCAGCCATACCAGCACCACTGCTTGTGAAAAAAGCTTCACCCTGTATAATACTTCATAGAGTAAGAGCACATTTTTGCCTTCCTGTGAGTAGCCTTTGGGTAGGAAACGTCACTGAAGATGGCAAAATATACAGAGTGAGTTGTTTGGGTTTTTTTTAAATTCCATATTTTGTGTTACTTAAAAAACATACAGGGGATAGCAGCAAGTAATAAACATGATATTTACGCCTGCAATGTTATGCCTAACAGTGATTAAAAAAAAGCACCCCAGGAATCTTAAATTCAGAGAACCTGGGAATTTCTTCTTTAAAAAAAAAAAGCTTTTTCTCAGTGGAAAAATGCTTGGTACTGGCCATATAGCAAACATTTCTGCGATGTTGCTGTTCCCAAAGTATCCCTTACAGAAATCCCTTTCATGTGAAAACACATTTTTAATGGGTGTAACTAAAGCAAATTAGACTCAAATATAAAAGGCCTATTTTATTACCACCTTGTGCAGTGCACTTGCCAAAATATATGCAAATCTTGTCGACACTGGTAGTTGAGCTGGCACAAAAATAAATGTCTCATTCATTTACAATATCCATTGAACAATCTTAGAGCAAGTGGGTGCTCTTTGTTCAATTTTATAAAAATGAGTTTGTCCTAAACTTTGTGTTAGGACTTGCCATGCAAACACTTTTTCGTTAGAATTAAAAAATAAAAGACAAGAAATGGGCAGCGAGCCCAGTGTCAGTGGACAGAGGAAAAACAGTCTTCTCCTGTTTCATTTTATTCTTTTTAAAAGATCTAGGAGGCCCATTACTCTTTGAAGTTACTATTTTGATGCAAAATTAACCTAACACCTTGCTGAGTATCAATAAAGGATGAGATCTGAAAGTGTGGAAGGGGAATTAGAACACATTGCTTTTGCTTATGTCCAAACTCAAAAACTGATACATCTTACAGCCTTTTAAGTCTATTTTCCAGTGCCAAGGTTCAAACTTGAAACTGCACTGGAGTCCACTGAGGGTAATATAAAAGGCCCCCACTATCTTCATAGGACATCTGATGGGAGGTACAGTGTTGGAGCAAACCTTGGCCTCCCTGAAAGCAGTCACAAACCCCTAACTGTTGACTGGGGTTTCATGTTAAGTTTTCTGCCCCCAGCTGCTATTTTGGGAGCGTTTCATTAAAATACTCAAATACAGGAAAAAGAAGGATAATCCTTGACTAACTTTTCACCTCCTAGTTCAAAGCAATGAAGTCTCAGGGAGCAGCCTAGCAGTTTGGCATAAGTGGAGATAAACAGCATCTCTGCCACAAAGAAATCATCAGCTGAATATGCAGAATGTTTTTCTTCATGATTCAGGTGTGTTATCAGAGCCATGCAGGAAGCTGACTGCCACTTTCTCTGTACTGTGCTTGCCACCAGCTTCTTGCAGCCATTAGTTTTTATGTACATTTCTTCCTACTCGTGTAACCTTGAGTGAAAAGCAAAGCAAGACAATTAATTGCCAAATATTAGCCAGCTGAAATACAAAACCTTGATTGAGACAACTCTCTTTCAGAGCTGGGATTTGAGGAGCACATTTCCTACCAAAATAATTTGATTTTAAAGGAGATACCTAGTGAAATTTTAAGTGGAAATAAAAATATTCACTGTACCCACTTCCTATAGAGTAGGGTCCTTATACTTTTAATATGAGTAGTAGTTGCTCAGACAGATAAAAGTTTCAGGAATTAGTTTTATGCTTTATTTTAACAGCGTGGGAAATGTTCTGAGGAAACTATTTGAAAGCTTCTAACTTTTTGGTTCCTAACAGGTTGCTCAGAGTTACGAAATTTCAAATGATTGGCAACATGTCATAATTTACAGTTTTATGAGTGAAAGCATATGCAGAAATACCTGTGCAGGCAGCATTGCTTTTTCCTTTACCTTTGCCATTGCTTTTTCCTGTACCAGACTGAATGAGCAGATAAGAAGATAAAACTGCCATCTGTGTTCTGGGGTGGAGGGATTCAAAGATTTTGGCTCACAAACAAATGTAAAGTTAAACGGCTCTGTTTTTCACATTATGGATGAGAAAGATACTTTCGTTCTTATCAGCACAGATTGATAGGCTGCATACTCTTTCTAACATGCTGTATACAAATGTTTCAGTGATTTCTGCTGTTTTTTCATTCCAGTTTCATCAGGGAATGAATTTTAAAGGCCAAATTTCAACTCCTAAATATTTCTGATAGCAGAGTACTTTGAACAGATGCTAAGAAAACATCATTCCAAATGAAGAAATATTGAATCATTTATGATGCATTCAGTCATTCATTCCCCTGCTTGTGAAAACAAATACATGCTTAAGTGTTCGAGTTGCAGGTTTTCATGTTGCTAGCTAATGCTACTGGTAAGTAGTATTTAACTGAAATACATTATATGGGATCATTTAAATTGTGTTCAACTTGAGAGGACTTGCATTTTAAGCATCAGATTGGATATTGCTCTACTCCTGGTAGCTCTAGCAATGTTAATTCAGTCTTTGTCCTAATTATTTTGTCTTATTTTCTATCTTCAAAGTTTTGGTTAAGTATTCATATTCAGGTCAAGTCACTGAGGTGAGAACTCTTACCTCTATGCAGAACAGGAGCAAAGTGACAGCTTGATTCCTCTGCCTGTGTGTCAGCATGTAGTGCTACTCGAGATGCCTTAAGGTATCCCACCTGGCCTCCAGCTGCCAGTCTGGAAGACTGCAGTCTTTCCATCGATGAACTATTGTATCTGCCAGCCCAGTGTGGATGCTTTGGATGTTTTAGGAGGGGTTCACTAAACACTTGTGTGTGTTGAAGTGAGTCTTTGGTGTGATTCAGCTCCACATTTACAGATCTGCACTGAAATGTCTATAGACAGGGGTCGACCTGGAGTGAGCTAAGAGTAAGCTTCCATTATAGTCTGTGAGTCTCATCAACACAGTCAATAGAACTAGAGAGTGCTTCAGCTTGCTCTAAAGTAGACATTCAGGGCAAGATTCAACTGCTCAGAAAATTAATATCAAGTGCTATCTATAATGCCCATGAGCATCTCAAAATTTCTGCACCAGGCTGTCAGGAAGACTTAGACCTTTCTAGAGTTGCAGCTCGATGCCAAGAGTGCAAAGCATCACCTAAAATGACATGAGAAAACTATGGATAGGTGTATTTATCCCACTGGTGGTGGCATATCAAGTGTGTCAACCTCTCAGCTTCACTGAGTAGAGCTTCACAGACTACAATGGGAACATTAAACATAGATCATACAGAGACATCCAATCCTTAGCATAAGAGCCTAGAAAAGACCTACACATCTAAAATGTTAACGACTGTCATACCTAACTGGTAAGCTCTGAAGCCTGAATTCATCCCATCTAATTTTGGTGATTTAGTGGAGCCATCTGTGCCCTCTGCTGTAAGCAGAGAGATAAAGACTTTTTGTTTGCAGGCAGTTCAGGTCTTTAGTAAGCACTGGAGTTGTTTACTTCTCTCCACCAAGTTTACAGATAAGTCAGGGTAAATAAGATTTCACTTTGTGTTTCAGTCAAAGAAGAGAAATTTAGGCCATGAAGCGAACTACAGATCACAGTGCTAGGCACTCCCACTAGAATTATAATGCATGGAGTGAAACTGGTGACTCAGACGGCCCCAGAACAGCCAATGTGCTAAGGAGAAAGCCGCTTGCAGTCAGTGCATGTGCCTGGAGCTCACGTGACTTTAATCCTGTTGTGTTGACATAGCGCTCAGGAATATGATGTAGTTGAGGACCGTCAGTGTTAGGTTTCTTCTCCCAAGTAACAAGCAATAGAACAAGAGAAAATTGCTTCAAGTTGCCACAGGAGAGGTTTAGATTGGATATTAGGAAGAATTTATTCATAGAATGGGTTGTCAGACATTGGAACCGGCTGACCAGGGCAGTGGTGGAGTCCCCATCCCTGAAGGTGTTTAAAAGTTGGGTTGACATAACACTCAGGGATATGGTGTAGCTGAGGACTGTCAGTTTTAGGTTGATGGTTGGACTTGACGATCTTCAAGGTCTTTTCCAACCTAGATGTTTCTGTGATTCAAACACAGGCTGCAAGGCTCCATCCATTTGGGTTTCACTGTCCAAAGGCTCTCACAACTTTACTTTTTTTTTTTCTTTTTATTCCATTTTTTTTAATCAAAGTATTGCATGGAGGTCACTCCTATAGAACACAATAAAAAAGATGCGCCTTTGATTTATGTGATGTCAGAGCACTCACTGAAGAGGTGAGAAAATTTTGTTATCTCTCAGAGAGTTTTCTCAATTTCGTATTTTTAGGGGATGTTGAATCTATATCTTGGTAAAGACACTCTCCAGCCTTTTTTTGGAAACTGAGTTATAGAGTTTAATACAAAGAGTCAAATGTCAAAATCCTCCCAGGTTGCACAGAATGGCTATGTACGCATACTAGAAGAACTTTCCAAGGAACTGGACTTATTTGGCCTTGAAATAGTGCTCCAAGCACTTTCAAAACTTTTGAACAATTGATGGATGTTGACAGGGGAGAAAACTGGGGAAAAAACATTCCTGTGCTCTTCCCTTCATGATGGGCACCTTCTGGTATTTTTAAAAAAAAAAAAAGGAAATTTGAAACTTTGAAACAGATGCCTCATAGATCTTTTTCAGAGGTCTTTCTTCATAGTTCAGAATACTTTCAATCCTATTCTCTTTTTTCATGCTGTAATCCCATTAAAATTGCAATCTCAAGACAGTTATGTGGTAGAAGTTAGTCTTCCTCTGCCTAAGGTTCTATTTTCTGAGGAATGTGTTTATAAAGGTCAGGCTGACAGTACAAAGCAGAACTGTTTCCCAGGATGTGTTTTACTTCAGGACAGAATCAAGTGACTGGAAAGCTGCCCGGCAGAAAAGGACCTGTGGGTACTGGTCTACAGCCAGCTGAATATGAGCCAGCAGTGTGCCCAGGTGGCCAAGAAGGCCAATGGCATCCTGGCTTGTATCAGAAATGGCCAGCAGGCCTAGGGAGGTGATCATGCCCCTGTACTCAGCTCTGGTGAGGCTGCCCCTCGAATACTGTGTTCAGTTTTGGGCCCCTCACTACAAGAAGGACATTGAGGTGCTGCAGCGTGTCAAACTGAGAGAACTGGGGTTGTTTAGTCTGGAGAAGAGGAGGCTGAGGGGAGACCCCATTGCTCTCTACAGCTGCCTGAAAGGAGGTTGTAACGAGGTGGGTGTCAGTCTCCCAGGTAACACGTGACAGGACGAGGGGTAATGGCCTCAAGTTGCACCAGGGGAGGTTTAGGTTGGATATTAGAAAAAAATTCTTCACTGAAAGGGTTGTCAAGCATTGGAACAGGCTGCCCAGGGCAGTGGTGGAGTCTCCATGCCTGGAGATATTTAAAAGATGTGTAGATGCAGTGCTTAGGGATGTGGTTTAGTGGTGGACTTGGCAGTGCTAGGTTAAGCATTGGACTTTTCCAACCAAAACAATTCTATGATTCAATGATCTATAAGTAGAAAAGAGTAGAAGACATCAAGAATAAGTAAATGCAGCCAAAATTAAAGGACCCATTACAAAGATTGCATGTGGGAAACAAAAGGAAGTGGTTGGAAACAATATAAAGAATTTTTCTGAATCTAGTGGATTTACTGTGTATTATCAGCAGTGTTAATAGTTCCCTTTCAGCAGTATCTCATCCCTTTTTTTAACCTATGAGGATGAGATCTTGTTGCAGAGCATTGGGATTTCCTGAGACAAAGTACAAACACAAAATACATTAAAAACTGATTCTCATTGTCAGCAGGTCAAAGTTGTACAGAGAAATAAAGGCTTTCAGTAGAATATCTTTAAAGTGTCTGTTTCATTGTGATAACAGCATTCTCTATTCATGGTAATTTTCTGTAGTGTTATTATGTTGGGTGCATTCATTTTTGCTAACTCAGGACTAAAAGATCTCATTAGAACCATTTGTGTCTTCCTAACCAAAATATAAGCTGATACTATGACATAATGTTTCCAGTGAACACTATTAATGAAATGAGATTTTTTTTTGTGACAATGCACAAACGCCAGACATGCTTCTGTGCTCACTTTCCTAAAATGCACAATGATAATATAACCTTCCTCTTCATATTTATAGATAGAATAAATGTTTCATTACAGTAGTAAGAAGAGGGTTCTGATATACCACTGTGTTATCAGAGTGTAGGTCTTGTAGATGTTTTCTATTGAAATATATTCAAATGCATATTGATCTAGAAGTCATCTATGTGTTTTGAAGGTGTCTTTTTTCTTTATCAGTCATAAGAGAAAAGCAAAGGCCATACAGTTGTCTTGGTGTTCTCTTTTATTTATTTCTGTTTACCAGGCTAAGTTTAGCTGAATTGAATACACAGGAATGCTCATCTTTAACTGGCTTTTCTTTGAATTGGAATTTAATTTTCAGAAACATCATATATAAGGTTATGCACACAAATGGTAGATATCTGAATATCTGAAAAAGCAATAAAGGAAGCAAGCATGCAGGAAAAATATATGTTTTGGGGTATAATTCAATCTTGAAAGTTCAACATAAAGTAACTAACATTAAGCTCCTCAAGGATGTTTTTCACTATGGTCAGACACACTGAAAACAATTCAGTACCTTCAGCTGCCTGTACTTAGGACACATCTTCAGAGTCTTTGCTGCACGCCTTTCAGGAGGTGAGTAGTCTCATCTCTCACTAGTGTAAATTCAGCTTAAAAGTGTTCGAGTGTTCATATTAAACTGTAGTTTAATATGCAAAAATCAAACTAGTCAACATTGTCCATCCCCATTACAGCTGGTCTGAAAATGAAATGTTGAAGTCAGGATATTTTTCTTGAATGTAAATGACATTTTATGTTACCTTTGATATTGAAATGGAATCTTTCAACATCTATCCAACAGTAATTTTATTTGACAGAATGCATTGGACAAATAGCTTAATCAACAACATTTTGATCACTTACAAAATGTTCAAACAAAATCTCCAAGGTCTTTTTTTTTAGAATTTTAGCTTTTGAAATAAGAAAAAATACATTATTAAAAAGCAGTACTTTTTTTTTTTGCCTGTTATTATCTGCTATGATACAGCCTCATAAGGCATTCAAAGATTTTTCTCTTCATATGTTTTTCATAGTCTCTGCTATTATATAGTGTTTTTTCAAATAGACTTTTAAATTTTGGCTTGAAATTTAATTAAATTAAAAACTACCGAAGGCAGAGTTTTCAGTTTTGGGAACATTCAGAAATACCAAGTCACAAGTGATTCCCATCTCAGATTCATGCAACCTAAACTTCAGGCATCTATACAAACTAGTTAGGAATACACACACCTAAGGTTGCTTCTCTAGTCAAGACACCTCTAGAAGCCACTTTTTGAGAATACAGATGGTTCATGACAATGCCTGCATTGCTCCAAATTCACTTTAGAAAGGCATTACATCAGGGTCCTCACAAAGGTACCTCAATTAAATATTTCAAATTAAGTAGAGTGAATTTAGACTATTTAAGAGAACAAGAGACAGATAGGTAGCATATTTCCCTTTCTAAAGTGTTGTGGAGTATAAAACCTCTATACAAATTGCGACTACTTCCTTTACTTTTCTTAGCATGGGAGGGTTTGTGAGTGTTTGTCTTTCACTTTAATCTTTGTAAGTGTGAAAAAAAGTTTATTTGAAGTGATAGGGATGGCTGCATTTGACAGAACTGAAACATTTTTGCTGTATTACTTGCTGTTTGTAAAAATGAAAACCTACAAATCTTGGAAAAAATGAAATATAGCAGATATAGAGGCAATTAAAGGAGCCTCCTTCCTACTTTGTCTTCCCAAGTCTGCAGGTGATAGATTGCAGTGTGCTGAGTATGCAGTTCTTCGATGGAAGTTGTACGTGTGATAAGAAATGCTGTGTGAGAATGACAAAAATAGTATGCGAAAATGTGCAGAAGGGGAGTAAAAATAATTCCTTCTAGACTAATAAAAATGCACAGATTACTACTAAGATTTTGAACTGTTGCATGGGTCAAATAGAGCACATCTAATAGCATCATTACTACTTCAGCATATATCAGAAAGTTATAGCCATAATTAGATGAGCACTTTAACTTTTAAGGTAAAGACTATTTAGAAATAATTTACTTGAATTCAGGGTATTTTCAAACTGAGTGTTCCACAAGATGACCTGGCCTAAAAAAACAATCTGATATGTGAAATCTATCTTCACAAGACATGCAATTTTTAGAAATTGTTTGCAGATGATGGTCGACAATAAGCTACTGTAAAACTGAAAACTTTTGCACGGTGTTATGGGGTTTTGGTCACTTTCCATCAGCTTTAAGGAACTAAGAAATAAAAAGTCTCACATAATAAACAATTTGAACTATCTGAAATGTATTAAAGACAATAAAAGGAAGTGTAAGACCCTTTTGAGCACATCTTCTAAGGGTCAAACTCAAATCATCTATTAAAAATGCTAATATGCATTAGGCTATATTTCAATGAAATTTGGACACAAGGATACTTCCTAAGATGTTTTTAAGAAGCCATTAATAATTTTTATTGAACCAGATACACTCCCTCAAAAAAGAAAGAAAGAAAGAAAGAAAGAAAGAAAGAAACAAAGTAAAAGAATGCCAAGAAATTAGATGTAGCTATAAGCAATGAAAGAGGTTGCTGTACTAGTAATAAATAAAAAGAGTAAAGAGTATCAGCAGAAATTAAAATGGAGAAGGTACCAAAACCTATCAGGTGAACAAGTGTTGGTAAAATGAGGCAGGAAAAGAAAAAACTTAAAGTATATAAGAATTCATGTGTAAGTAAAAAAAAAAAGTCTAAAATTGATACACACAAATGCATGTCAATCTTTTTTTTTTCTTCTAGCTTATAGGACTGCCACCTATGACTCTGGGTGAATGTCACCTTAATTCCAGGTGTTCTATATATCATTTATTTTATGCGCTCACCCTCCTTTGATTTCTTCTCAGAAAGTGTTTTTTCTTTGATATATAGTGATGTGGTCTCATCATTTGTTAATCAGATGTTTGTGACATCTTCCAGGTTGTAAATATAGCTGAAGGTCAAAAGATAAGTATGTGCTGTAGTGAAACATCGACATCTGCTTAAGAACTGAAACTCCCAGGAGAAAAGAAATTAACAGATGGAAGAGTTAACACAGGCAGTGGTGAGACATGTAACTAGGATAGAATAAAGATGCTGCTGTGAGAATTAAATCCATTATTATTAATGTTGGACAATGAATAAAACTGCAGTAGGCCATGAAGTAAAAACAAACCAACAAAATTTTTGTAGATATTTCCTGGGTTCAGTGAGGTGCATTTTCCTTTGAGAATCTAGCTGCTAAAAAAGTGAGTTTGAACATTCAACTATTAGCTCAAACTTGGAAACTCAAACTTAGCTCAAATTTGTTAAGCATGTTAGTAGGAAAAATACGTTTTAAAGCACAGATACACAAAACTTCTACAGGAGAAGCTGGTTCTTCTTTCCACCTAAGAGCACAGAGGTACTCCAGGGTACTCCTGCAGCTTTTTAATAATGTGTATACGCTTCATCTGCACGCTTTGAACATAGTTTCTACATCTGGGGGTTTGAATCACTTCTGCTCCCTAAAAGAATGTTGCATCTACTGAACCACAGTAGAGAGAGGAATTCTCATTCATCTAGTAATGAGTAAGTGGGAAAGAAAAAATATTATTTACTTCATGAGGATTAAAATGTATTTCCCCATACTAAGCAACAGATACCAGAGACGAACATTTTTTCTAGGTTTGCTGGTGGTTAATTTGTTTAAATCAGAGAGTAACTAAAAGAGTACAGACATTATACCAATATTTAGTAAGGCTAGATGGGATGACCCAAACATTCACAAGTCCAATAATCCATAAAACCTAGGCAAAATAAAGAAAAAACTGATTTGGAACTAAGATGGTAGTGAATTAAAGGATAAGAATACATAGCAATTAATGAAAGAAGAAATGATCCTGTGCAAAACTCATCTTGTACAGCAAACCTGAATTAACTCCTTGAATTACGAATTTTATAAAGTCAAGATGTAACACTCAAACTCATGCAAGATATTTGACTTTGAACCAGATCATGGACTTCAAAAGTTTGCGTTATGTGATTTCAATAAAGAAATGTTAGTAATATCTAAAGTTGATGGAGTTAGTACCCATCCTGGTTTCACAGGAACAGATCCACAGCCCAGCCATGGCAGGCAGGCCTTGAGTAGCCCCAAGTCAGCTGGGAGTTTTAGTCAGGGCAGCTGACCCAAGCTGACTCACAGGTGTATCCCACAACACTGACATCAAGCTCATTATAAATGAGTTTACTGAGGATGGGGAGGTCTTTTTCTGTGGTTACTCCCTTTTGGTCTCCTGTTCCTTCTGCTGCTCCCAAGGATGAGGCTGAGTATAAGCTTGTACGTTTTATGTTGCTATTTGTATTAGTTTTGTTATTTCATTAAATCCATTTTTATTTCATCTTATGGGGCTTCTCCCTTTTTTCCCCAGTTTCCCTTCTCAGCTGGGGATGGATTATCGGGTGATAGAGCAATTCTTGCAGTTCAGCCCTGGATACGAGATAAAAGTAGACAGTACCCCTTGACAACAGAAAGGAGTACTGTCGGACAAAAAGTCTACAGTGGGAAAATATCATTTAATGAAGGTTTTTAGAGATGTTCTGCAGATATACATTTGAACTTTATGGTTTTTAATAAAAACCCAAGTGAATAAGCAATTCTACCTGACCTCCAATGTAATGCCAAAAACCAAACCTCAAGAAAAAAAGAAACCTATTTTGTTGTTGTTGTTCTCTAAAGAGAAAATTAAGGACATAAATAGATAATTAATATTATTCTGTACAAGCATTTATCAGAAGAGTGCTGGAATATTGTGTTCAATTTTGGTGTCATATTTTAAAAGGTCATTGAAAAATGAGAAATAGTGCTGAAAAGATTCACAAATTTATTTTGAAAGTTATTTAATTTGAAAAACTGAAGAGTTAGTCTTTTTAATTTTTCTTAAAGAAAGGAATTAACTGATTACATGTTAAATAAGTGTTAAACACAACACAGTTTTTATTCTAGCAAAGGTAAACGAGTAAGAGATCCACTGGGGTAGACCTTTGCTGTCTCCAGATCAAACCTAAATGACATTCTGAATGGTAAGCTTGAACAAAGTCAGGCACAATTAATTGAGATCAACAAAAGACCTACTGGATTAAATATACTAAGTTTGTTATATATGATGAACAAAAGGCAGACTAGATACAGTGGTTTGGTGCTAAATTTTTTTGTAGCTCTGACGTAGATTAATTTTATATTACTTAGTATTTACTACTTTTCCTTTCTTCCCCTCCCCATGTTATTGGAGTGTTTAGATGAACAAACTGAAAGTGTCTGATGATGTGCCTAAAATCAAATACAAGTGATATTTATAAAGAAATACAAAGCAAGACTACTTTGAATAAAGTATCTGGTATGATCTTTGAACTATAGCAATTGCAATAAAATCTATGGTTGTTTCAGCTACAGGGCCAGATTTAAAAAAAAATATTTTTCATGTATTCACTCATTGGTATGTTAACTAGCTATACATTCCTCTATCACTGTAATCACTGAATATTTAGATTTAAAAAACTAGACAATGTGGGGGGTACCTGGTGGCCAAACAAGGTCAACTTGCCACAAAGAGGTTCCCAAACAATTGAAAATAAAATTGTTCTCCAGTATATTTGTACACATATTGTTGAGAAACAGTTTAATATAACCAGATTCTGTCAGGCCAAAAAAAATTAATATTAAAGTAGAACCATCTTCACTGAGAGTATTCCTTTGGATAGGATGGTAGGAAAAAAAATGAAGAACAGGATTTGTTCTAAATATGTAAAGTGATCTTTGCCTATAATCAGTCTCCTGACAGGAAGTAGATCTACTTCTAGAGAAGTAAATTGAATACCAAGGCATCAATATCACTTTGCGCATTATTAAAGTTGTCAATTTATTTTAAGCAAATTAATCTGTCTCTTCTCATCCTGCAGCAATTAGCCAAGGGAAAGTACAAGCATAGGGGTGTAGTGAGCATTTAGGTTTATGCACGTATGGGTGTGCATACATATGTATATGTGTGACGCATGTGAAAACTACACGGCATGAATCCTAAATTGGAGATGTGCATTTCAACTCTGCATTTAAGTATTAGGTTGTACAGCCTTACTTCAACCTCTATGAAAGCCTTGTCTCTTGTACCACTGAGCCTTCTACTACTGATCAGTGGTTTCATTACTTTTCTTCAACAGCCTGTTCATCTACAACATTGGTTAAGCTGAGGGGACTACTCTTTGAAATTCAAAATAGAGGCCATTGAGGACCTCATACAGAGAAAAGATGAGAGCAGGGATTCTTCCTCATCATTCAAATTAAAGCACACCATACAGGGCTCCCTTTTCTCAGCTCTGTAGATGAGGTAAGCTGTTGTATTACATGGACAACCAAGGTAGGATGTGTTGGAAATGAACTTATACTCGGCTGCATCTAATTGGACATTTGGTGGCACTGAAAAGTCCAGTGGGATCTTAATACTCAGTAAGTAGTGGGCAGATGACTGCAATAAATAGGGACATTAAACAGAGAAACTTAAGTAGCACTCTATAACAGTGACCTAGCTTGGTTTGAACTAACTCAGAAGTGATAGGTCCAATATCCAGCTATTGCTCTTGCGAGACTGTCATTCCTCCACAAAATGGTACTATCAGAGAGGTTATATGATGGCCTTAGCATTGTGCCTTTAGCTGCTCTGAAATATTTTTACAATCCCCAAGAGTTTCAAATGAAATAAATGACTGCAATTACACAGTAAAATCCTGCTCCTATTCATCTCCATCACTGATAAATCATTGTTTTAAATTGACATTAAACATAACCAAGTCTGGTTTTTATTGAGTTATTATAATGATTTTTAAAATTTAATAAGCTCATTGTAGAATTCCAGCTTTTAATTATTTTCATTTCAGTCAGTGCCACCCTCTTGGCTGGTCTCTATAACAAATTTGCTTCACTTTGTGTTGTAGCTCACCCATGGGACTTCAGTTTTCCTAGCAAATGTGGTGAGAACCCATAGAAGGAGTCAAGCACTTTCAAATGGAAGTGCGTATCTTGGTTTATCTTGGGTCTGTGAAGGAAATCAGACTGCAGTGTGATATACAAGAAATGCTATCTGTTCTAGAAATTGACCTAATTATGACAGAGTTTGCTCACTGTATTATTGCTTTGGCTTAACTAGAAATGAGATGTTGCAAAAGAAACCCAAACCTAAACTAAATCAACCAAGCAACAGCCAGCACCCCCCTGCACCTGAAATAACTTGTATATCCGTAAGTATGTAATATCCCCCCTGTGTATACCCATTAAGTTTGCTTAAATTTTAATAAATACTTTCTTATTCTGAAAGAAGGCAGTTGTCAGAAACATGTTAGAGGGATGGGACTGGATGGGTACATCCTCATGTAAAAACAGGTATTTCCCAGGTCCTGTTGCAATAAGAAAGCCTTTAAATACAGATCTTAAAAAGCTTTTAGTTACATTTTTCTATTAATTTAAGTTTTGTTCCCTCTGAAAATCAAACAATAACTTGGTTTGAGGATATCTTGTCACTCTGCTTATCAGTAGTCATATGCTTGCTAAGATAAGGTTTAGAGTTGCTGAAAGTAGTCATACTGTTAAAGTAAATGCACTTAATCCACAATATCTTGTAGACAAAGACCTGATCTTCCATAGGAAAAAAATAAATTGTGCTCAAAGACTGTACTAGCTGGGGATAAAATGCTAGGAATCAGAAAGGATACATTTAGAGAAAGGAGCTGAAGGACAGTCAGTCCCATGTCTATGGTGATAACAGATATGCACCTGCCTGATTTGAGGTCTTGAAAGATAAGAAAAATATCTTTTTAAAAAAGTAATGGTTTGGATTGACCTGTAATTAAAAGGCAGCTTCCCACGCACACATTCCAACACAATAAGAATTATTTCAGAGCACATGAAGAATTTGAGTTTTGGTTTCATTTGAAAAGTGAGACAGCAAGGGAGTACTGATGGAAGTGAAGGTATTGCCACTTTATTCTTTATTATTTATCCTATTTACTGATTTTTCTCTGTGGTAGACCTGTATTCACATTCTTTCTTTGCACAAAGCTATTTAATCCCCTATCTAAAGAAAATATCCTAACTCTATTACTTCATTTAGTGTAGCTGAATGTTCTCAACCTTTTACTGTTGTTGTTCTTCAAGTAAACTATTAAATATTAATTAGAGTTCAAATGTCTTACCTGCAGGAAAAGAATAGTAACCATGAGGCTCTTTCTCTGCTTGTCTGTCTCTGGTCCTTTGTTTGATAACAGTGAAAGTTCCTAATTTGCTGCTGATTTTTGTATCAAATTAGGTTCTTCCTTTGTAGATGGATAAATAAAGGAATACATTTATTGTTGCTATATTACAGACTGGAATACTAAGTGATTTTTCTAAAGGAAGAAATAATGAAAGCATTAATTAAAAGGATAAGATTGAGAGAGAAATAAAAGAAATGAGTAATTAAAGTCTAAATAACCTCCACAGTAATAACCAGCCTTTGCATGAAGTAAAAATATCTTGTGTAATCAGTAAATCACACACACAGTGAAGAGGCAGGATGAAGCAATCCCACAAGTCTGTCTGCAGATACTGCAAAGCACTTCATCTGTTGTTCTGTATGTACAAGCTCTTTGTATGAGACAGTATAATGACATGTGTGCAGAGAAAAATAAGTAGAGAAGCACTGAGGATCTGACTATAGCTTCTGATCCCCATCACCCTCTTCAGCATTGGGTGGACTGTAGCGTAGTTCTGCATTTATTTCCCTTTGAAATGATTAACCACATGAAGTGTACTTGGTACTTATTCTTCAGCTGATAGACCTATTAAAAGCTTTCTCTCCCTTGGTCTCTAGCTACCAAAATCCAAAATGTATGCCCCGAATGCTCATAAACTCTTTCACTGCTCAAAATTTTGGATCCTTCCATTAGATTTGAATCTGCCCTGTGACATTAGTGTCTGCCTCATCTAGAAGCTATGTACATCATCCGAGTTATACCACAGTGTTTTCATACATCCTTTCCATGGACCATTTTACTTAATGAACCACAATATTTCACCTAATCATAATTCAAGTCAATATTTGCAGCATAACTCCTAGTTGCTAAAGTATCAGATAGTTGTGTACTTACCATTCTATGTATGTTAAAGGTCTCTATCTATTAACAATTTAAAAGTGCACCAGAGGACCACACATTTTTTTGGGAAATGAACAGATGTAGATTCTGAGGAAATGGGTAGGCAAAATCTCTAGTCCTGTTAGTCTTAAGATTTTTGCTGGTACTACATTTATCTTTAGAAAGAAATTAACAATAAAAAAATTAAATTTCCCAAAGTATGCCAATGTACACCCTTGGGAAGAGTGCAAAACTGATTCAAAATCACGTTTTCTTTGTGATTTTTTTTTCTGTGGTAATAAACTTTTATCTCAATGTATTGTTAGCATAATTACAATCTTCAATTACTAAATCAGCAGATGCAGGTATCCAATGGAGAAGAATGAAGGTTCAAGATAAGCCATTACAATGAAGATGTAAATATTGGAAAAGTAAGTTTTAGAGGGAATTTATTTTTTAATTCTACCCTTAACTGCACTTCTGTAAGCCACCAACAGTCAGACGGCTTACAGTCAATGCATTCACTCTAACCACTATTGAAAACTAATTAGAAATGAATGAATCTAAAAGTTAAGCAGAAGTCTAACAGGAAGTTCATTCACCTGAGGGACATAATGATAATTCAACCTTTATACCTCTAAATCCAAACTTGCAAGTTAAAAACACTGCTGTTCAATGACTGTCTCCATAGCATTTCCAAAAGCAACCAGGCATCTCCTTTCTGACCCAAGAGCTCCCTAAATGCCCTTTATTTCAGTATGTCAACATTTACAGCAGCCTAGCTTCCAGTATAGTCAAAATGAAGAGGCACACGTAGTGTCCAGTTCATCTGCTGAAGACGCCTAAAACAGGTCAGTCAAATCTACTGTTTCAAATCTATGTTTCTGCTTGCTTTAGAGGGAACCAGAAGACACTAACTCAGATTGAGATGACTACAGTTAGAGAGATTGAATCCTATTCCCAAACCCCTTGTTTTTCCGCATGTTTAGAAATTCTGAAGTCCCAGAAAATAACGATCAGCTTTTCTGCAAGCTCCACTAGACTCCGCAAATGCAGGCAATGCTTAGGCAAACCTCTCGGTGGTGGCCCTAAGTCAACAGTCATTTTCAACTTGATTTCTATACATCAAACAGGAATGAGGCCTTCATAAAACTCAGGAAGAATTGCTTTCTGATGTGGTAGTGGAGTTGCAGTTAACACAACCTCCTATTGTAATAATGAAATGGCTAGAGTACTTGCTCCAAAAGCTGTAGACCAAGTTTCAGTTCTTCTCTAGCATGAGTACCCCAGATACATATGTGGCTTTTTTTTTTTTTAAATTGCCTATCAGAGTTATCTTGCACTCCCCCTGTACTGTTAAAGGATCTTACAATAGCACCCACTGCTCAACTTTGGGCTAAGGGAAGGATTTACCCCACATATTTTCATACCTAAAGCAAGTCATTGGTGAAAAACAGTTGTGTAAGTCAATGAGATGTTCCAGAGATTGTGTTTTTTCAATACTACCATAAGTCACCTAATTTCAGTCAAAACTGTTTGAATAAAAACTTCTTACACATGTTTGAAGATAAACAGAAACACTGTGAACTGTAGTCTACTCACCTAAGTTCAGCTAAAGTTCAAATTCAAAGTTACACGTGTATGATAAACTCAACACAAGGCAGCCATTGTCTTTTTACAGTAAAAGAAACCTGTTTAAAAATGGATCTCAAGTTTTGGGGGAGGTTGAGGGGAGAACTGAAGGAAGGACAGTGTGATAATTAAAGCAGACACCCAGAAATGAAAACGCTGTACTCACTTCTCTCAACTATCTCGAAGTCCTGGAACCAGTATTTCCAATTGCCCCAAAAATCTTAATTTAAATCCTATTCAATTCTATTCCATTTTTTTCAAGCTGAATGCCTATACAGTCAATATTAATAGATTGAGGAAATTAACTCTCAGCCCTTCGTGAAACTGAGTATTAAACAATACTAGTAGTCAAAGATCTTCTAGTCAAAGCAAAAATTTTTACCTTCCATAGCACTGGTTGCTGATATTTGTGGAGAAGAAAATCAGATTTCTTTCACAAGTGAAAATGAGTATCTGGAAATCTAGACTCAAAATTAATATTTTCCATATTTTCTTCTTATTTTTGTTAAATGTTTTGCAACTACAATGACAGGAAAAGCCCAAGCAAAGGAGGTACTCTTTAACAACAAAATTCCTATTGACTTTAATGAAATCAATATGAAACTCCCATCCTAGTAATGAACTGGATCCACCAACAGCTTCCATTTCCAATACATGATCTCATACAGAATGAATTATATCTTCTACTCAGGGGTCCGAAATTTTTCAGAAATTCAGGCAAATTTTTCACCTTTACAGGTTTTACCCCGGAGTTGTTATTCAAGGTGGGACTTCATATTTTGGATGGGTTTTTTTTGGTAAAGCTGGCTACGAGTCTGAGAATTAAAAATTCAATTGCTCTCTAAAGGATAAATTTACAACTGAACTTTACTGCTTGGCCCATTTGGAAAGTTTGCATCTATCATCCATCAATGTTATTTGCACTCACTAGCACAACCAGAAGTTAAAAAGGAAAGCGTATATTCATGTAAAATTAATTAAGTTCAACCATGACCTCATTACATTGATGGAGTGTAGTGCAGCTACCTGAAACCAAAACAAATTTATTTTGATTAAATATACCTAAGTTTCTAAAAACAACATATCTCACCCCAGTCGTAGGATTTCAGGAACATATGTTTTTCATTCTGAAGTTCATCTAGTACTTACAACATGATAAAATGGAGTTTCTTTCTTTTGTTCTTTTTTGAGGTCATGACACAAATACTTGATTTTCAAAAAAACACTACATGGTCAGTTCCTTGGCAGAAGTTTAATTTAATCAGATTTAATTTTACAATTCATACATGTTTAAAAATACATATTAAAAACATCAAAATATGATCTACTGTCACTTTTAATCCTGTAAGAAAATTTACCTTCATTCCTCACAGGGACAACTGAGTAGGAAGTAGTTTTTCCAATTCACTAGAGCATTTGGAATTTTAGGAAAATTCCTAGGTGGTAATGATACATGGCACTGTAACTTCAGCCTCTGAATGACTAAAGTGATAGGGTACATGAAGTATGAAAGTATTAAGTCCCTCATAGAAGGAATTTAATCTAAGTTTTCTACATCCCAGTTAAATGCCCTTCATACCTGGTCACTTATTCTCTTTTTCTTGCCAGATATTCTATCCAAGACCTGGAAAGCATTTCTGAAAGAATTTCATTGAAATCAAGTGATCACAGCAAAAAGGCTTAGTTTGAGGAAAATGTCATTTTCTGAGGACAAAATAATTTTATTGAAATTGACTGTTCACCACCATCTCTGAGACTTATTTTGATTACTATATGCAAAGATTCCATATTAGCTTAACACAAACACACACGCGCACACACACACACACACACACAAAAAGAGAGAGAAAACCAGAGTGAAAGTCCATAGGGCAGTCAGTGGTGCTGGCAAGCTTTGCTCATGAGCAGAGCTTGCTGAAATGAATGTTGCCTCTGGTTTACAATGCATGGCTCAGATTAATTTTTATCATTTTAAAAACATTAAACTTGATATTGAGTTATACACTGGGCATGATATGCACATAAATTCATTTTAAGTTTCTAACTAGATCTTCTGAAAACAGAATTAAAAAGATAGCCTAATGCTTAAAACAGAGGATAAGGAAAGATTTAATTGTAATTCCAGTTCTGCTCAGAATTTGTTGTGATGTCCTGGATATATTACTGATATCTTACTTTCCCCATCTGAGAGAAGAAGACGGTAATATGAAACAGTGAGTCTCAGAGCAGTAAAATATTCACCTACACAGCTCTGCAGAAATGTAAAGTGTTATTCTTCTAAAATAATTGTATCAATTATCAAATAGTGTTATTATGGCCATCCTTTTGTCTTTAAAAGGACATTTTAGGAACACAGTGTGAATGTCGGTACCACTGACCTCTAAAATTTCATTTTTTGAAACCAGACATTAGGTTTTGATGGAAGGTGATGCAATTATAGAAGCTATTGCATCACACAGAAAGTGTCATCTTGTCTCTTATCACAAAGAGACAGTAAAGTCTTTGTGATATTAATGCATTATATAACTAGGAGTTTTCAAATTGAATTATCATTATCACTTGCATCAGTGTACTTCCAGTAATCATGCTAAGTATTTATAGACAGCATTGAAAATTAATATAGTGCTGTTGTTACTTGTCCCATCAAAAACTTTCAAAATGGCAATGTCTAGAACATTGCATTCATATCACTAACAGAAAATAAAATATACACCTCAAGACTGATAAATGTTCCCTACTGTATTTTACTGTGTAATTCTAGTACTCAACAGCCGTCAGCTTTTCTGTTAACACTTGCAAATTATGCAAGGACCAAACAGTACGCATGTCTAATTTGCTGCATACTTGTGTGGCGTGTAAAAAAACAAAGAAGTTCTATTCAGAAATGCCACTCTTGCTTTTAGAGCAAATATAATACATTTGCCAGTTGAACAGTGGGGTTTTTTTGGTAAAGATGCAGCAGGTGAAGAGGTGAATTAAAGCATCTTTGGTTAGTATCGTTCCAAAGTAGAAAATTTCCTTCCCTTCCTCTGATTTTGAAGAACAGTTAATATTGTCTTACCTCTGACCAAACCATTCTGGAAACTAGAGTATCTGAAATTACATTGAATTATTTAATTGTGTGGAGAGCAAGTAGTTAGTATCACTTTTAGACTGATCACGTTTCTAGATAGGCATTATTGTTCTATCTATGGCATGAACAGAAACAATTACCAGGCCAATAAGGCAGGAGGTACTGTTACATGGGATTGAAATCATAATTAGTACGGTGACCTGGTTGTGATACAAATTAACTTTCCCTCTTGCTTTTCTTCTTTTTAATAATTCAGGCATTCTTTCTCTGAGTTTGTGTGTGTATGTTCTGACTTTGCAGTCTTTATAGTCTTGATTTAGTAGTATTGTTAATATGTTCTTTCTGACACTTTTAAACAGCTCTATTAAAAACAGCTCGCAAACAGTAATTCAAATGTACCCTGTAGTATAAAAGAAAATGCCCTAGGCAAATATATTCTAAAAGTTTCTTTTCTTTTTTTTTTTTCTTTTTTCTTCTTTTTTCTTCTTTTTTTTTCTGACCACCCTCGAGGCTTTGGTAATATGATTAGTTATGTAAAAGGGAAATTAAGTTAATTGAGCTGCTTATTTTTTTCTGTTGAGAAAATGCTGACATTCACAAGCATTCACAAAAATACTTTCCTCACTGATAACCAATAAATATAAAACTGCAGGAAATGGCAAGGGGGAAAGAAGGGGGAAAGGAAGAGAGGAAGGAAAGAGGAAAGTAAGGAAGATGGAGAGGAAAATGGGATAGGGGGAGAATTCACAGAATCACAGAATGGTAGGGGTTGGAAGGGACCTCCGAAGATCATCTAGTCCAACCCCCCTGCTAGAGCAGGATCCTGGAGTAGACCACACAGGAACTCATCCAGACAAGTTTTAAATGTCTCCAGAGATGGAGGCTCCACAACCTCTCTGGGCAGCCTGCTCCAGTGCTCTGTCACCCTCACAGTAAAGAAGTGTTTTCGTATGTTAAGACTGAACCTCCTGTGTTCCAGTTTGTGCCCCTTTGAACAGAAAGGGACTTTTACTCGTATTATAACTTTCATTTTAAAATGTTACAGAAATCTCCAGTAAAGACACATTCTAGATTTATGTGTTGTTAACAATAGTGTACTATATAAGAGTTATTACATTCCTTAAAAAAGAAAAATTGTAAGTTTCTTCATTAGTCCTATGCATTTTGTACTGCTTCAAATCTCTTTTCTGGTTTACCTCTCTTGTATATAAATATATTTCTTTTAAGTCTTGGTATAATTTACTCCCACTTTTGTTTTAATCCTGCTTTGAACTGAGTGTACACAATTCCTTTCTTTATAGACTTCTTAATTACCTTTTCTTCTAATTTTCAGAGCCAGGTTAGTTAACTCTAACCCATATCAACCTATTCTCTGTCACCTTTATTTTCTTCAGTTTATTACCAGTTTATAAACAACTTTTATATGCTAAAGGTTTCATACCTTTTTACTGCTGTAGTTTGTGGAAAAATCTGCAAGGTTATATCAAGATCAGACTTCATTCTTCTCCACACACATTCTTAGACCTGGATACCCATAAACTACACAGAAAAGATGGCAAAGAAAGTATTATATTCTGCATTTCTAGAGGGTCAGCTTATGAAAACAATGATTGGATCTAAATACCTAGGTAAACATTTCTGTTAAATAAACAGCTCTCATAAAGTAAATGTGATTCTTCTAGGCAGAACCCTGAACAGGCCAAAGTCTGTTCACCAGTTGTGAGTATTAAGATGTTATTGAATGTTAGAAACACTGAACTTCAAATATAGTCAAACACCAGGAGCTGCTCTCCATAATATTTATTTATTTTATTTTTATTTTATTAGGGGTTTGGCAAAGCTTAGTTCTCATCTCACTGAACATAAGTTTCAGTGAGCAGGAGGAATCGGGCTGCTCTCCAATGGAAGATGACCTGAGAGCCCAGGTGGCCCACAGCACAGGCTTCACAGTGCCCTCACTGATAGGGGCAGAACTGGTGACAGTGACAGGGGCCATTCACAGTGCCAGACAACCAAGGAAAGTAGTCATGTCCACGGTCCACCCAGGGTGACAGCTGATTCCAGGACCAGAGATGGGACTAGAGACAAGGCTACCTGTAATGTAATTCTGAGGTCCATCCATGAGACAGGGGCAGAGAGAGGACTGGATGCAAAATCACCCATAAGGTAAATCCACAAAGATCAATCAGTAAATTAGGGCAGTAGGACACGGGATGGAAGACAGACACACTCACAACATACCTCAGCCAAGGACTAGAGTCCTAGTCTTCAGCTGAAGAAGTAGGATCCTGGGCCTGTGAGCAGGGAGTGGGGGCCAAAGTGAGACCGGTCAGGGCCATTAAGGTCTATTTGTGCACTAAGAGCTCTAACAGTTAAGAAAACTTTTAGGAATGTCACTGACAAGGCACCATCAGTAATTCAGTGCAAAGAGAGAGGTATTTCCAGAAAGAATCTGCATCTTTGGTGGACTCAGTCAAATTCTGGAGTTATCACTCTCTGCTGATTCTGTCAGAAACCTGAGATGACTGCAGTGCTAACTTAAGTGACATGAATCTGATCTGGAGACTTTTGGGGAACTGTGCTCTAAGCAATGTCACCAGCATTTAATCTGTGGTTCCTTCTGGCCTAAATGATCTCCCTTTGCTGAGACTGTCCTGAATTTGGCTCCAAGACCCAAGAGGTCTTCTCATTCTCTGTCCCTCTGAAATAAATTTGTATTAACTTCAACATAGTCAGTCTGTAGAAGAAGAAGGGATGGCTCTTAATGCCATCCTTAAATGTCCTTATGAAATACTAAAGTAACAAGTTTGTCCTTAACTGAGAGGAAGCAAGAAACTATCATGGAAAATTTAATCAATGCTGTTTCTAAGCTCAAAATAAACAGAGGGCTAGTTATCCCAAACTATAGCAAAGTCATGTCAGAATACTGAGGACAAGTACAGTAAATAATAAATTCTCTCTTCTAGTACAAGAAGAGTTGCATTAACCTCTTCCTGGAAACACTGTAGGCCTCACAAAGCCATTACTTACCACAGAGCTATAAATTTCATTTGTGAAGAGACTGACTGTATATAGATTTCACCCCAAAATACTGAGTCACTATGAGACAAATTTGTCATGCAGGCAGTGTCAGAAAGAATTGAGAGGGCATATAAGACTATGAAATGCAGGAACCTATGTACTGATTCAACCAAGTATTCTTGTAATCTACTCTAGTCTCAGAGTGACAACATAGCAGATACCTGTGGAAAAAAGCAGAAGAACATGACAAATATAAATTGCTAATTTTTTTGGTCTGTAATATCACCGTTGTTAACAAAGTCAGTTTCTGTAAAGAAGAAGGGAGGATTGTGTATATTAACTCTTCCATTAATTGGTCTGATATTTCTTTTGAACCACATTGAGGGTTTCAGCAGGCACATCTTGTGACAATGATTTCCACAGTGTAATTATTGATTACATGGAAAGGTAACTCCTGATCTTTGTTCAAAAAATGTCAATTTAATTTGATGAAATAATAATTGCCCTCAGTTCTTGTGCTATTCACCACTTTAATACCATTCATGATTTTACAAGTCTTCATCATGAAAATCTGTTCAGTCTTCTCTTTTCCAGGCTGTACACTCCCTGTCTGTCTAATTGCTTGTCATAAAGAAGCTTTAAATATCTATCATCCTTGCCAAAGGACCTTTTCAAATTTCATGTGTTTTGAAGTCAAGGAAGAGGAAGCCTGAATACACTTTCACAAGCAGTTGTAGAAGTGGACTCATCATGGGATTATGCACTGATACAATGTTGTTTTCTCGTGTGTCCTTTAATCTTTTAATAATAATTCTTAATGTGCCTTTCTGAATGCCAGTAAGCACAGAGCTAACATTTACAAAGAGCTATTCACTATGACAGCAAGATCTCTTTCCTAAATGGTAACAGCTAATTCAGGTCTCAGCTTTGTGTATGTATAGTAAATTATTTTTTTACCCACATATTCTTTTTTTTTTGTAGTTATCAACACTGAATTTTATCTGTCATTTTATCTTCCAGTCATTCAATATTGTAAATACCTCAGAGACAATTCACAGCTAGTAAAAACTAAATATATCCTGAAGAATTTTGTATCATTATTAATTTTTATCTCTTTACTACTTACTCCCTTTTCCAGATCATGTATGAATAGATTGAAAAGAACCAGAAAAAAATTATTTGGAGAGCTGATTATTTTTTTCCTTATCCTTCTTCTTGTCCTTTAACCATTATTTATCCGTGAGAGGATATAACATCTGAAACCATGACAGCTTCATTTCTTTCAGCCTTTCATATAAGTCATCATCATTATACCACACTTGAACACAATAATCTCTGGAACAGTCTACCAGTCTAAACATAAATGCTATCTACAAAGCAGGAAGTAACATGAGAAAAGAACATTGAATTTCACCCTCTAAGAATATTCCTTGAGATAATCACAGAATCACAGAATCATCTAGGTTGGAAAAGACCTTGAGGATCATCAAGTCCAACCATCAGCCTAACACTGACAGTCCTCAGCTACACCATATCCTTAAGTGTTATGTCAACCCAACTTTTAAACACCTTCAGGGATGGGGACTCCACCACTGCCCTGGTCAGCCGGTTCCAATGTCTGACAACCCATTCTGTGAATAAATTCTTCCTAATATCCAATCTAAACCTCTCCTGCGGCAATTTGAAGCAATTTTCTCTTGTTCTATTGCTTGTTACTTGGGAGAAGAGACTGACCCCCACCTCTCTACAACCTCCTTTCAGGTAGTTGTAGAGGATGATAAGGTCTCCCCTCAGTCTTCTCTTCTCTAGGCTAAACAACCCCAGTTCCCTCAGCTGCTCCTCATAAGACTTGTGCTCCAGACCCTTCACCAGCTTCACCAGCTTCATTTACAGGCTTGGGGAAGAGTGGCTGGAAAGCTGCCTGGCGGAAAAGGACCTGGGGGTGTTGGTTGACAGCCGACTGAACACGAGCCAGCAGTGTGCCCACATGGCCAAGAAGGCCAATGGCATCCTGGCCTGTATCAGAAACGGTGTGACCAGCAGGAGTAGGGAGGTGATCGTGCCCCTCTACTCAGCACTCATGAGACCGCACCTTGAGTACTGTGTCCAGTTCTGGGCACCACAGGATAAGAAGGACATTGAGGTGCTAGAGCGAGTGCAGAGAAGGGCAAGGAGGCTGGTGAGAGGTCTGGAAAACAGGCTTTATGAAGACTGGCTGAAGGAACTGGGGTTGTTTAGTCTGGAGAAGAGGAGACTGAGAGGAGACCTCATTGCCCTCCACAACTACCTAAAAGGAGGCTGTAGTGAGGCTGGTGTTGGTCTCTTCTCCCAAATTACTAATGATAGGACAAGAGGAAATGGCCTCAAGTTGTGCCAGGGGAAGTTTAGGTTGGATATTAGGAAGAAGTTCTTTATTGAGAGGGTGGTTAGACATTGGAACAGGCTGCCCAGGGAGGTAGTGGAGTCGCCATCCCTGGGGGTGTTCAAAATATGGGTTGATGAGGCACTTGAGGCCATGGTCTAGTGGTTTAATGGTTAGGAATATGATGGGGATAAAAGTTGGACTTGATGTCCCTGGAGGTCCCTTCCAACCATAATTATTCTATGATTCTATGATTAGGTCTGTCAGACCAATCTAGACAGAAGCAGAAAATAGAAGACAGCCTCAGAGGGAAAAAGGATGGGTAAGAAACTGATACTGCACTCTACATCTTGCTGTAGTGAAGAAGTTACCACAGCATCCTCCAGCTATTCTAAGATTGTGTTAGATCTAGATTCTACAGATCATCAAGAAAAAAAGAGAAATAAATTACAATGAATACCCATTCTCCACAAAAGAATAGAAGAATGCGAGGCTATCTAGATCTTGGAAGAGTTGGATCACGTGCTGCTACTCTTCCTACAGATGCAAGTAAGAAAATGCTTGACCTGTGAGCAGATCCATGGCACAGATCTAACAGAAAGAATCAAAAGGCCAGCCACTAAGAAACAGGTGAGAAACTGAGCTGTTGTCAGCACATACTAATGAGCAAACCAGGAAAATACTCAACCACCCCACCAAAGAGAATTTCAGGACTAGCCAGCTTAAGGAAACCCAAATATTTACCTAAACAATTTACATCATCTCTGTTATCTTCTATCCAACATTTATACTATAAGTACTAAAGTTCATTCTGCTCTTCACATAACCAGTAGTAGACTGGAGACTAAAGGATGTGCAAACTTTCACATTAGGAAAATGTTTGCTAATGTATTCCATGATCACCAATGGCAATCTATTTGTTCAGGAGGATGGCTTTAGCTTTACTCCCAGCCAGCCTTTCATATTGTTCTGAGAGCAAGAGTCAGACAGCAAGATCAAAGTACATTTAAATGTGGTTATTAAAAGATCCTAGTTTAGGTGGCTTGCATTATTTATCTCATCCTTTATTCAGTCTGATGCAGCTCCTGGGTCATGGCAAAGTGGTTTTACTTTTCGTCTTCATGGAAAAGTGAGACTAAATTCTTACTTGCTCATTGGCAACAAAGAACTGTCATTTAGCACAGCTAATGATGGGGAAAAAACAAAGTGATAATTTGTTATTCAACAATAAGAAACAATAAAGAATTCTTTCCAGGCTTTGCTTCTCTGTGTCTGTTGTTTCAGTTTTGATTTAGATTCTTCACATTCCTTCCCTTCTTTGTTCAGAACATGAACAATGTAGACATATGACACTGGATATGGCAAGAGGAAAAAATAAATACCAGACACTTACATTAATAGTACCAGAAAGAATTTACAAGAAGACAGGATACATGAAAAATGCTGTCAACCTGGATAAAAATGTCTATAAATACACACGTACAGATCTGGCATTTTATTCCAGTGTATAACTCAATATAACTCTGCAACAACGAATACCCTTCCATTTCAAAAATGATCAAAACATTTAGAGCTGAATTCTGATATGCTTATTCTGACTTAGTAGAAGTCTTTGAAAAGAAATCCATTGACTTAAAGCAACTTGAGGAGCTAATAACTCTTCAGAATAAATGGAAACAACATTCTGCCAGTTAATTGCACAGAAACCTTATTCTGATTCTTTTATTTTTTATCTGTTTTTAACATCTGATTTCTATCTATTTCAGAATAAAAAAGTTAGCATAATGATATGTCCCCACATATCAACTAGAATGGCTACAGTTTCTTTGAAAAACATGAAGTCTCTATTGGATACATGAGAAACAGAAAAATATACCATTTTCAGTTCTAACAAAAGAGCTTCTAGATCTCGCATAACAGCATTTTTAAGGGTTTGCTTTTATATGAGGAAAACACCATAATTGTGCACATTTTTCTGAACATTTGGATGTTTTTTAAGCAACATTTCAAAGAGATTCTGAATATGATTCAGTATGAAAGAGTAGGTGGAGCATAAAATGAGTCACGGCAGAACAGATGAAAGGTCTATCAAAACCAGGACACTTTCTCCAACAACTTCTTACACCAGATGTTTCAGAGGACTAAAAAATAAGTAACTCACTAGAAAAACATGTGAAATTAGAGTGCTCTTTGTGGAGCTAGGTTGGGTTCAGTTATATCCTGACCATGATGAACTGATGACTTTTATGAGATCATCTGAAGTAGGTTATTCACAAATCCTGTTCTTCAGATGTCCACTTAACCCTTTCCTAATCTGTCCACTTTGGAAGACTTTAAAAACAAAAGATAAATATTCTAAACATTCTAAGAATATTCTAAATATTTTAAACATTCTCTCACCCATCCACTCTTTCATATAAGGTATTTCCTTCCATTACTCGCTCTATTTTGTTCTCCAGGCAGAGAGTCAACAGCACTAAATGCCACAGTTCAGTTGGTATTCAGACATTTACCAAAAATAGAAACAGGAAAAGAGATGGAATTACACATTACACACACACACACATAAATCAGCTATGAAATCAATATTTAGAGGATTATTATGCATATTACAGACTTAGAAATACTTTTACACATATTAGTCAACAAACTTATTTGTAAATGACTGAAGAACAATACTTATAGCTTTCTAATATTTTAGACTACAGTGGCCTATCTTTAACCTTATTATTTCAGTATTTTGTTTAGCGTCCTGCAATATAGGAATGCAGCATTTGGAATAAGAGATGACCACCATATGAATACAAGGCTGTAATTCACTGAAAGAACTCCTCAGATTTCATAAACTAGAAGTCAAAAGGTTGAATAGCTTCTGAAGAGCTGCAGAACTCAAAGACTGAAATATAGCTGGGCATCTAGTGGAAGGCCTGGTACTGTTATTTATAAGACATTGAAAATATTTATCTGATCCTGTAAGTTATTTCCAAAAGTAAACATCCTCATATCCTACTTTTGCCAAGCAGAACAGTATACCATAGGCAAGCAATGACACTGATGGCTTCTCCTATATAAATCCATTAATGAGCTGGGATGCAGGCATGGTAAGTGAGCATACGTATGTGTATATACGATGATTCATTTATTTCCTCAGTACTGGTCCCTTTGCAGATACCAAGAGAAGGTAAAACAGGTCTAGCTGTGATAGAAATTAGATTGACCTTATCACACCTCGGAAAAACCCTGAATGGTATTTACTTTTGGACTTTATATGAGTTTCAATTAAGTTCCAAGCTAATACATTTACATATTGTAGCCATAAGAATCCAATCCTACATCTCCGGTGAACTATTTTCTACCTACTATCTTCATATTATAAGGGTGTTGTTGACGGTTTCTGAAATGAAATATCAACATATTAACATATGCATTAACATTAACATTTCACTACTGTGAAAAGCAGCAGTGTTTCTTCTTCTAGCAGACTAGGATTAAAGAGGAATAAACTATTGCTACAATTAGGAAAAAAAAAAAAAAAAAGACTGGTCACTGTTTTATTATTTGATAGCCTTATTGTGCACAGTTTGTATGGTATTGAATAACCTATTCCTTAAGATAATAGAAGGACTCAATGTAGAGATTAGAAGCTTAGAGTAATGCTATCTGCATGAAAAAATATTAAATACATATCCCACTTTTAAAAGCTTTTCATGCATGGCAAACTAATGATGTTTACTCTTCATATTTCATACAAAATGGGCAGTAATTACTCATACGTGTTTTAGTGATTTGCAGTTCACATGACAATACTTATAAATAATCATCAGAAAACGCCTGGGGAGACTCATTCATTTCAGAGGATGAATCAAAAATTCTGCTCTCAGCTGATAAGTTAGGCAAGAAGCGCATCTGAGAAAAAAAGAAAAATGTCAAAGGCTGAAGAGAAGGAAGAAATGAGCATTAAAAATTATTTATGAGTTGGAGAACTATTCTGTACAGTGAAAAAGTTAAAGAACTCATTCTTTTTAGCTAATCAAAGAAAAGAGAAATGTCTTGATTATAGTAATTAGAGTATCTCCGGAGAGATGAAACAGTGAATTCTGAAGGGCTCTTTAACTGTTATAAAAAAAAAAAAATCATAAAATGACCCAAGAGCTAGATATTGAAGTTGTATGCACAGAAAACAGAGATTAGGTCAACTTTTTTAACAATAAGAGTGATTAACAGTTGGAAGAAATGAAAGTAGTGGATTTGTCATATCTTGATGACATCAAATCATGAAAAAGTGCCTTTCAGGAGCATATGCTTTAGTGAAAAACAGCTAGGGAAAAGCTGCTTACAAGACTTTTGGTATATTAGGATCAGGTTGGATAATTTCATCATCAATTCTGATGTTAACCTTTAAACATCTAAATAAATCTCCTGGTCAGTTCTGTGAATATCTTGAATATGATGGGCGATTCATCAGAGTAGTCTTCCCTACTCTGCAGAAAGTTATGCTTATTTAGAAGTCTTTCTATTTTAGTGTTGTCTTCCATAACCATAGCTGTTGCATCTCATGGCCTTCCTGCTTTTCAAGGTATTTCATTTGCAACCATGTCAAAAGAAATGTGTTTTTATCACCACAAACAGTTGTATGTAAATTAATATTCAACTGAATATTTCCGGTTAGGTATCCTATCACATTTCTTGTCAGAGTTAGATTTACTTTACCAAACTTTTCCCCTGTATCAAATTTATAAGCTTTTAATACAAATTAAATAGTTTTTGAAAGACTAAGTAATTTAAGCTTAATGCCCAATTATGAAGACAGACAAATTAAAGAATCTGAAGGAGTATTGAAAAAGACATTCATCTAACTTAAATTTAGCTGTCTAAAAGCTAGGCATTTTGTGCGTTCTCATTAGGTTCTTTCTTTAGTTAGTGCAAACAGACAATTCCAGAGAAAAATTTATTCCTTTCTGTTAATACCCTTGGATGGTATGACTTGGCCTCTGGAGTATACCCTTGCTTCCCTCTGTCAGCTGTGGAAGCTTTTGGTTAGACTAGATACCTGGTTTTAGGCAGCTCAGGTTAGGTAAGATGAATGATATCTCAGCACTTTTTACTCGCTTCTCCCCTTGTATTCATCATTGTTTTGACAGTGCATGCTTTCTGTCTTAGAAATACAGATCCCAGGGAAGAAACTTTGACAGCTGCCCAATTACTTTTCTCATCAGGAGTAACTAAGACTCAGCTTCACCACACCATTCTCTCAGGTCACCCATCTACTTCTCCGCTGAGCTGTTGTGAAATATTGGGATCTTTGGACAAGACTGTACTTAGGGAAAAAAAAATAAATAAAAGAAAAACAAACAAACCAAAAAGGAAAAAAAAAAAAAAGAGAGAGAGAGAAGTTTTGTAACTCTCTTTCACTTTTCCCATCTTTCTTCTCCACACTCTTTTCTATAATGGCAGGCTTTTACCAGGGGTAAAGAAAAGAGGGAGCAAGGAATTTCCTTTTTTGCACCTATCCTTCTCTCTGGGAATCTTAAACCATATATTTCTTCTCCTAACCACAGTGGCCAGGAAGGCTGATAGGACTAAGACTTACCCCGTGTTCTGCATCCGTTAAGTTCTGAAATCTGAGTGGAAAGTCATTCTAACAGTACACACTTGCTACTTTTAAATTACTTCCCTCAGCAAAGCCAAGACAAGCTATACAAAGATTGATTCAGCAGATAGCTTTATCACTGTTCTTAATACTGATGTAAGTCTCACTAACAAGGGATACCTGGACTTATACAAGTGAAGAGAGAGGTCAGGAATCACGTATGTCCAAATAAGATGGCATGAAAGATGAGGAATAAAAATAATAGTAAAATAAAATAAGCCTACCTGTACAGTACAAAAGTGTATATAAGAATGGCATCATGTAGGGAACTGATAAAAAGGAACAGTGGACTTATATTATATGCCACTCCTTTATTATAATCAGGTAACCGTATGACCATGACAGGTCTTTCCTGTCCTCTTTTCCATTGAAGTATGTAGAGGCAGGGATTTCCTATGATGTGGCAAAGCTCGTCTCTGTGTAACAGCCAGTCCACCTGAGGTGCAACTTTTCTCCCATTTGGATCACAGATGTGTCTGGTCTTCTTTAAATAACTTTATTTTCTAAAGGGTACATTCTGTCTGCTCATGTAGTTCTGTATGCTGTCAAACAGAGCAGGAAGCAGGACTGAATGTTCTAGTGCATCTCTTGATCCATAACTGCTTGAAGGGACTAGCTCTCAGTGCTTAACACAAGATCTGCTTTTTCCTTTTTTTTCACTGAAAAAAAATCAGTTTTCCAGGTAATCCACAAGATAGATAGCCTAGTGACTGATAGCATTCATGTGAGGATATTGGGGGTAACTGTAGTGAAGTCTGCTGTACCTACTTTGAAGGATTACTTGATGTGATCTCGGGTAACTGGTCAGTCACTATTAACACATTGTCAGGATTCAGCTGGATGCCCAGGAATGCATTAACTCACAATGGAAGAGTGAAAAATATAGTTTAACAGACAAGTCTGTATTTTATGCAGGAATAATCCACATGGATTTGAAGGATCATATGGATAAGCAGTATTCATGCCAACTATTACAAGCCTGTAACCTCCCATGTTGACTAACATAAGGCAGCAGTTAAAACTGGGATTGCTAAAGCATTTATCACTCTGACCTCTCCATGCTGATCCTCTCCAAGCTCCTGAACTGCTGCAGTTTACAATTTAGTCCAAAGAAGTAAACAAGAGCCAGCTGTGGCTCTTTCTAATGTGCCAAGTTAGGACACAGTGGCCATTCAGAAACTTCTGCATGTTAACCCACTCATATTTCTGGGGTAGGAAAATCAGGGAAGAGAGCAGGTTACAGCTATTTCAATCTTGCACGTCCAACATGCAGTGCACTGTGAGTCAATACAGTGAGGGGTATTTTAACCCCATCTTTGACATTAAAAAAATTGGATTTTTAAGTCTGAGCAGTTCTTATTACCAGAGAGAAACAGGCATTTTCAACGAGTGATTGAAATCACCCCTTGTTGCCAAGGTCACCAATGGAGAGATTTACAGAGCAATTCAGCATACCTGGTTAAATGAAACTCCCTCTCTCCCAGCTCCACCAGGGTACCTTTGTATGTGAGATTATCTCACATATGCAAGGAGAAGGAGGAAAAGAGAGAGACTGGTATCTTCTTCACAAGCATCCTTTTCCAGGAATATCTACTAAGAATGTCCAGAAACTACCATGTATTTTCTTCAGAAGTACACACGTATCAGTAACGATTAGTATGCAGGTATGAAAGGAAGATTGTTATGTAACTCAGATTTTTTATTTTAGTTTGTTAAAAGTTATATATTAACCTTTAAAAGTAGCCTTTTGATGTCTTTGAGATCAGTTTATCTTTGTTCCAAGTGCTTCCCAGATGGGTGCTATGTTTAATAGAATATACTTAAAAGGAAACTTTTCTAAAGTAGGCCAACATTGCATTTTGCAAACCATTGAAGTGCAAAAATTAAATAAGTAGTTTTATAAGCGTTTTTCATTAAAATAATCTGTGGTGTTTGAACTGATACATGTTTGGAACACTTCAATATTATTTTTAGGTTGCTTTGGTCTTCCTGCGGGAACTTTTTGATATTACAAAAATTAATCCTTTTTTTGGTTTGTTTTCTTTTTCATTTTGTTTGATGACCAAGTGAAACCACTTACAAGTCTTGGAACTTAAGTATTAATAATGAGTACAGTATGCCCTTGACTTATTCTTCTGTGAGTTATTTAGAGTTGTATTAGCTACATTCAGTTGCATTTAAATTGGTTTTCCACTTATTTCTTTTAACGATATTTTGTATTGTGATGTGAAACAACTTCAGCTACCTCTCCCTTTCTTGTTTTATCATTTGAAGGTAAGTAAGTGCCTAGTTTTTGTAAGAAAGTGGTATATTTGTTCTGCTTGCCACTCTTAAAAAAAAAAAAGTTCAGACCACCACACAACTACACTTTTGAAAGAAAGTTCCACTATTTTAGAAACAACCTTGATGGAATAGGAGCATATAAAAGTAATTACCTTATGGGAAAGTCATTACTGAAACTAAAATGAGGAGGTTTTGAGTGTTTCATTGTGGGTGACTGTGCAGCTTCCAGCATAGGTTATTAAAGACCAAATTTCAATATCAACTGACAGCAGTTCAATAACATATGAAATAAGTAACACAATTTCATTTTTGTCTTCCTTTATGAAGGATGTTAATAAATAAGTATACATTATCCATACTGAAATGTTTCCTTAAAAACAGCTTATCTGAGGTAAAATTTTGCAACTGCTTTATGTACCGCAGCAGTAATAAAGGATGAAAAAGCCTAGATTGTCTTACACAATGAAAAAGCATTTGAGCAGGAGGCAAGTAATTGTCCTAATTAGATTCGGTCAGCATAACCTGCTGAACAGACTTTAATGACCACAAGTGCTCATGACCCTCATTCTATTTACATCTCTCTTCATCAAGATCAAGCAGTATAAGCAGGTCTGCAGAAGTCTACAGGAATTTTACTCCTTTCATTTTATATATTTTCACAGTTGTTACTCACCTCAAGATCTTAAATTAGAAGTATTTAACTCCTTTACCTTCCTCAAGGCAGAGTCAGATTCACCAATACATTTCAGCACTGTTGAAGTGATGGCAGACAAAAACATAATTTAACAGAACACTAATACTAGGTTTGTAAATGTACAACCACAACTTCAAGCAAAGAAGAGGAATAGTTGTTTAATGACCATTGTGTTAGCCTGGAAATTAGGAGATATGTATCATACCTCACAGATTTTCCATGTGACCTTCAAACAAGTAATTTCTCTGCTCTTCAGACCACCATCTATACAGTGGGATTAACAGGGTTTTGTTACCTTACAAGAACACTGGGAATTATTAGTATGTCTTCTAGACAGGTGGAAGTGGAATGCGTTAGATGAGAGACAGCATCTCACAAATTAAGTTAGATAGCTCCTGAGAGGGAGCTGACTTATGACTGGGCAGCTCAGAATGTTGGAAGAATCAGTAGCCAGCTGCCTATATCTGTGTATGCAGACATGTTTGAGTAGATAAGACACCCTTAGCCTGTGGCAAATATTTCCAAAGTCACACACAGTCAAGCAACTTATGTTTTCATTGTGTGGTTTCTCTGCCAGGGATCCAGAGGGCAAAGAAAACAGAAATATCATGAGAGGTCACCATAGATACATGACACAAACTTCAGTTTCCTTAAGTATAGGTGCAGCAGCTGCAAGCAAGCATGGTAAGAGTTTAACTTAGCATTGCTATCTCTGCACTTGCTTCTTCAGTTTCAGAAGTAGTAGCTCAGTAACTGCTCTGAAGGAAAAAATAGGTATCTGTCTAACAAAATTCATTCATCTAATGGGGTACCCTAACCATCCTCATCTGAAGGGTGTAGAGAAGAAGTCTTATGAGAAGCAGCTGAGGGAACTGGGGTTGTTTAGCCTAGAGAAGAGAAGGCTGAGGAGAGACTTTATTGCTGCCATTCTCTCTTTTTTTTTTTTTTTTTTTTTTTGAAAAGTACCACAGCTGTAAAAGGAAGGATTTAAAGAATTCCTATCTCTACCTCAGCATCCTGGGATTTTAAGGGAAAGGATTCTATTCTTCAGGGATATCAGTGGATAGCTTTTCAGACCATAAAAGCCATGTCTTCTAAGAATAAAAATATTTATATTAAATGACATTTTAAAATTAGCCTTTGTAATGGGCGGATTTCACATTATCTTTTCAAAGGAAACCTCTGAGAATGTGCTGTAACAAATTTATCATTACACTCTGTTAGCAATTATTTTTGTAATTTCAGAGAAGAAATTTTTTAATGTGTTATTTCAGAATCATAAAAGGGAGGAAGGAGACTTATTACAACAACATGGTTGCATCAGGCTTATTAGGCCAGTAACCTCCTGAAAAAAATACCACACAATAAAAGTGAAAGATAAGTCAGAGGAGAATTGAAAAAAAGAAACAAAACCAGTTGTAATGGACAAATAGGATTTGCACAAGAGTACACTAGAATACCTCAGGATAAGGAAGACAACTCTTAGAAGCAGCAGGAAGCAAATTACACCATCTGTTCAGAAAAACTAAGCCTTATCAAAGTACCTTTAGGGCTGCACATAAACACTGTCTCAAGTGCCTTTTGCAGTATGTGTATTACTGCCTAGAAATGTTTCAGAAGAGCAACCCACTGAGACCTATAATCTCTAGTCAAAAGCAATTATTGTAAATGCATCTGAAAACATAGCTGAGCTTTCAAAATCTCACCACATATGTTCTACTGTCTCACAGGGTTCTCACTCTGCTGTCATGATCTACTAAGCTTTAGACAAGGAAGTTCAAATAAATTTAAGGTATCTGGCTATTTTGCAAACTACGTATAAAGAACACAGTAATGCCAAGATAAATTCAATCATCTTTGTCAGGGTTTTTGCAAGAAATATTTTCTTCCAATATTCAAACCAACAGTTGAATTATCTACATATCAATAACTAATCTATGTACAGTGTACAGATGAAAAACAACCTTAAATTTGAGTATATATGCTGTCTAAATAAAAAATAGAATGCAAACAAATATGGAAGCAAATTTTTGTACCAGGTCCCAGGAGAAAATATCCAGCAAAAAGCCCAGTAGAAAAACCTGTTCTAAAGCTTTTTTTGGTGGTAGGGTTTTGGTTTTTTTTTTTCCTTAGGAGTATGACTAAAGGAGCTTTCCACACAGGCAGAAATGTAGCTACTTTATTCTCAGCCTGAATCACAAGGTCAAAGTCCTCGAAGTGTTATTGGCAGGTGGCATATAGGGGAAAAAAATGATGTGTATATATACTTATACACACACACACTAAACCAATCAGTGCAACTACATTAAGATTCTTGAATCACAGCATCCCACCTCTACTTGAATGTTTGGCTTCATCCTTTGAGTTACTAAACATCTTAAACTTCAAGACTAAACAGGCGTAACCATGTAGCCCTGTAATACTGTATTTTCATGGCTAGTGACAGGCCATAAGATTTATACTGAGTATGCACAGCCTCAGAACTGAGGTTTGTCAGGCTTATTCTGTCTGAAGTTACCTTGACCTGCCTACAGTTACGTTTAACTTACTTTAGCTGTGACAGTGTTTTTTCTGTCTGAGTGGATGGTGATGAATAATTTGTTTTAATTGTGTTAATCTTTGTATAGTACAAATACAGTTTTATATAGATAGGAGTTGCAAGCAGTTATTCTATATAGAATGAGATATTTATGACTATACTATAGTGAAGTAATTTAGAGAACTAAGAGTCTGGTAAGATAACAGAGGCCTTGAGTAGTGTGGACACAGGATGCAGAGCAGAGAAGTGCAGATATGGGATGATGAGGGATGCGTCACAGGCACAGGCTGGCACTGGAGACCCAACAGCTATACACAACTCACCCACAGTCAGTTTTAGTAATACAAACCTGGAGCTGGGCAAACCTATGAAAAGCACCCAAGAAAAGGATCCTACAGGGAAGAAGAAACCATTAAAATGAACAGCACATACTTCCCAGTGAAGGACTGCAGGTACTGACAACTCTCATTATGATCAGCATGAAACCATTGACCTTAGGACCCTGAAGAGCAGGGGGAGAGTAAGCATACCACCAGGAAAAGGACTAGAAATTAAAGAATGTGTGCATAACTATATTAACTATATTACTGAAACCTTTTCTTCACAGAAGCATTTATTCTCTTTCTATAATAATTACTTTTGAACTAAAAATTATTCTTGAACTCTTAAGATTTCAGTTCCACAAATCATAAGTTTTTTAGCTTCAAGTATAAGATATGTTTCTTCTTTAACTGTAAGAAGGATTTTGAGAGTAACACAAGACAGCTTACAGTATGTAGACCTTGTTAAGAAACCAGTTTTTGACTATTGGGTGTCACTTCCTATGCTTTATTATGGAAATTAAGTGTACTATGTATGTGTAAACTCAGGGGCAAAAAAAGCTATTAACTACTACTGATGTAACATAAATTCTGCATTTCTGAAAGAGACCAGAGATTTCCTTCTCTATTTTATGTTTGTAACTTCTATAGTGAATTCTCATCATTTTAAAATATATTTTTATTTCTCTCACTACCCTAAACTCAGACTGGTCTTTGTCACTACAGAGACTTTTCTTGTAAAGAAACAATTCTGCACAAATACCTGATCTCATCATAGAGTTTTTAAGGGTTTTCAATTGTGTAAATGATTGAGATTTAGAGAAACACGTCCCTTGGTGGTACATGAATTGTGATGCTCACATGCACTCAAACCATTAAGGGCACTGAGACTTGCATCCTTTTTTTCAATGAGACATCCATACTAATAACCTGCCAGTGCTGCTTGCCACCACAAAAAAAAAATAAATTCTAATCACTTCTTTGTTTCTAAATTGGACAGTTATAGCACTGAAATCATACACTACTCAGTGCACACAACATAGCTTTCTTTATAAAGAGAGAGCCAATGACACATAGTAATTTTTTTAACTATAAGGACAGTTTTAACTCAGATGATCTCTGATATTTATGGAAAGAACTTTTTAGATTATTTTCATACCAAATTTAAAACAATTTCAAAGAAATTTCAAAGGGATGTTAACCATGATTTGTAAAATATTACTGCATAGATAAGATAACAGCTTGAATCCAGGTCATGCGTCTCTTCAGAAAAAGTATTATTCGTGCAATTATATCATTGCTCAATGATAGGATGTTATAATGAAATTTTTGTTTCAGTACTTTCTTTAAGCAGCCCAGGTTGGAAGGGACCTCAAAAGATTATCTGGTCGCACCTTTCATGGGAAAGGGAGATTAGATGACATTACCTACCACTCTGTCCAATCACATCCTGAAAACCTCCAGTGATAGGAACTGTACCACATTCCTGGGGAGGTTGTTCCAGTAAATGAGTGTTACTACTGTTAAAAATTTCTTTCTTATATCAAGCTGAAACCTCTCTTGGTGCAGCTTGTACCCCTTGTCCCTTGTCTTCTCCATGTGGTTTCTTGTGAAGAGAGAGCCTCTGACTTTGTAGCCACCTCTTAAATACTGGAATACTGGTGATGAAGTCACCCTTGAGCCTTCTCTTCTCCAGGGAGAAAAGACCTTGCTCCTTCAGTTGTTGCTATGTTTCTTACTATACCAGATGAAGCAACATCACTGTCTGAAAAACATAAATGATTATGTGCTTGCCTCTAGAAATAAATGTGTTATAAGTAATATGTGTGAAGTCTAACAAAGAGTCAATAACATTAAGACTACAAATATGACTGCAATTTATTACAAGAGATTATATAATTATTTTAAATTCCAATAAAATGTCTGAGGTATCTGATATTTCACCTTGTCATTTTGACTGATTTCTGCTAAATGCATTCCTTATTATATTATTTTCTTTTACATTAGGTCTCTCAGATTTCAAATATTTTTTTCCCTCAAGAAATTTGCAATGTCATACTACTTAACCTCTCACTGCAAAGATGTATTAAAACCATAGCTACATATCTCTTTGCACCTTTGCTTGTTTTTCTAATAAAAGACTATTACAAATCCATTTCTCCTTCTGCTATGTTACAATAACGATATGCAATTTCCCATTGGTTTTGGCTGTGATTTATTTATGGGGACTGTATCTGTTGTGCTACAACATCTGTTTTTCAGTCAGGTCCTGATAATTTCCAGTTTTCCAGCTGAGTTGATTCAAGCACTAAAGAAGTCAAATTTGTTCAGTGGTCATCTGCAGTCTTAAATTGAAGGTTTTATTTTGTCTGCCAATCACAAAAAGAGAGCCCAGTTTGCTTTTGGATACCTCTCGTAAGAAAATTCCAGACCAGTATCCATGCATCACTAAAAAGTGAAATATGTTTAATTTTAAAAATATATTTATTCCTCCTCAAAATGTGTTTTGCTGATCAAAACATAAAAACCTCATAAAAATTTATAGGCTTACAAGAAAAAAACTAACTCCAGGATGTTGCTATGCTCTTGCACAAAAATAGGCCGCTGGTAGCTAATCTCTCTGATTATGCAAAGATGGAATTATAGTATGAATTACTGATGGGCTCATAGGCTTGGATTCCCCACTTTAAAAAGACTGAATTATTTTATATTCTGTAACAAATGCCTACCTAGCTGTTCAGCCATGCAGTGCAACAAGCACAGAAGCTGATGGGACTGTTGATACTGGTGAAACTTGATTGTAAAAAAGCCTCATCCACTCTGAGTCCTAGCAGATTGTCTCAATATATTTGATGTTATTTCCTTCATCTCTGCTTTATACTGTGTTATCATTTGTCTCAGCCTTAGAATAGGAGAGGAAGAAAAATAGGATTATACTTTGGTCGGGATCCTGCCAAATCTTCAGAAAACACATGCACAAAAATATTGGTTGAAAGGCATAATTACAGCTATCATCTGTGAAACTTAATGAAATTGAGAAAGTCTTTCATCAGCCTCATAAACTCATATAATTTTAAAATATATGCAAAGTTATGTAAGAGCTACTTTAAAATATTCCTTGGAATTGGAGAAATGTGTATACAGGCCAGATTTTCAAGGTCTCATATGCCTCACGGATGTCCATGGGGTATTAAATAAGGACTCAGATCCATTCAATATGTAAAATAATTAGCAAGTACTCACAAGCACCTAAGTATCACTTCTGCTATTGACATATCAGTGTTGGTGGCTTGCTTTTACAGTGACTTCCCATTCTCTTCTTTCAGAGTGGAATTCATTTGCCTCTTCCTGTTCTATACTAACCTACTTATGTAAATAAAAACTAAAAATAAAATTTCAAAATTTCCACAGAACCCAAGGTTGCCATATATTCACTGAGTATTTTCTGCCACTTAAACAAATATTGCAGGTGATCAAGGAGGGATTTTCAGATGGCCTCAAATGAAAAATGTAGAAAATTATGCCAATAATATGTTGGAAATTGAAGACTTGACAGGCAGGCTACAGCAGATATAAATTTACTTCTATGATCTGTATTTTTAATTTTTTTTTATCATCCTCTTCAAGGGCAAGGATCTGGAGAGGGGAAGGAGATCCCCAGGAAGACAATAATTTTGTTGGATGTTTTATCAAATTCTGTATGCAAGAGGCTTCAAATCTGCAATTCATAGGATAGGTCTACTTTTTTCAATTTTTCAGAGCTGTCCGTGCATATGGACTACCTTTCTTTTGATATAGAACTTTTTGTACAGAATGTTTTTGAGTGAAAAAATAAACTCTATGCCCAAGTTGACTTCTGCTTAGCTGTCCCACTCATTGCCCTATTGGTGGCAGGAGGGATGGTACAGCAGTCTTCAGCATTCCTCTTGAGCGATTAGTTTATTCCTATTGGCTTTCAAGGCCATTCTCACAGAGAGGACTGTACTTATGTATGCCTGGAAATATGGGATTGTCATTGCTTTAACAGGTCACAGACTGCACTAACTTTGTAAGGCTTCATGACTGGGTTTTTTTTCAGATTTGTTTTGTCTATGCTTGTTTGGGGCTTTCCTGGCACTTTGTTTTAGCTTGCTTAGCTGTAGTCATGAGTATTACCTATTTTGTTTTATTTTTGTTTAGCTTTGAACTTTTTTGTAAAGTGCAATGTCTAATCTTACAAAAACATTGATTAATTTCTGTGAAGTAGCAAATATTGATAAAAAGGTATTCTGTGTAGAATCTATTACCCTAAAACAATGATGGAATGTAGAGGAGTAAAAGCACAGGATGATAGCAGAAGCCTTGCAAGTATCAGCACAGGACAGTACCAAAGGCCTCAGGGCTAAGCAGATGTCAGTTAATCATCACTAAAGGAGTGCAAACTCATGAGCTGGATAGGATTTGTTTCAGTGGTTAACAAAGAGCAAAGAAGGGGTACTCGGGTTATGTAAACTGCACCATATTTAGTAAATGTGGATGTAGTGTGAAATTACAGAGCAATGAAAATAGAACAAGGTGCTCGCAATGTGTCAAAACAGTCCCCAACACTGAGGAAGAAACCTCGAGTACCAACATCTGGATTCCCAAACCAGGATCTGTATCCTGGTGAAGGAGTCGGGATGCTTACAACTCACTTTAATACTCTCAGAAAAACATTGGTTAACTAAGCAAAAACCCCTAGAAAAGGTGATATACAAAAGTTTTTGTATAACAGTATTAATGGTAGTAATAATGATATTTTTTTTCCCTGGATTAATTAGATAATTTGAACTAACACTGTTAGCATCATTATTCCAGGACTAATAATAATAACTATTGCATTTTGACTAGATTTAGTTTTTAATTAGACTAGGAGTAACTTGGCCTCACATAAACGATGTGCTGCTTTGAACTGCAAAGACTGTACCAGTTGTAGTATAAACCTGCTTTTCTCTTGGCATAAAGAAAGTTCATGCTCCTGTTGTGGAAGCTCATGAGCTAAGAAAAGACACTTTCTGATCTTTCAAGCTGCACATTTGCAGCAGTCTGTTCACAGAAGCCATTAAAATGTAGAGCAAAGCAAGTATATATGAGTCATTCCAACCCATGTAGTTATTTTTAATGGTTATTCTAGCCTTTCAACACAGTTATTTTTTAAAGCTTAAGGGCCATGATCCTCTGAACATGAAGTTCATATATAAAGGTAGTGAAACCATGTCAATTCTCACAATGTATGTTCTCACCAAAATACATCTTTGGAGCACTAGCTTGACTCAATTTGTAGCTCTTTCAGTCAGTAGGACTTATGAAATTCTTGAAGAAAGGATGGAAGCTGTTTAAGATGACAGCTGAAAATTATCAGTCCAATAAGTTTTAGATAATATTAAACTTATTTTGCTTCTATTCCTTAACATTCGAGTTATGAAATTGATTCCTAAATGGAAAATACCCAGATTATTTTCTGACTGAAGAAACAGAAGTGTCATAAATAAACTGCTGGAAGCAAATTTGTTGGCTCTGTACAGCAGATTTTCATTTTCTCCATCACTTTTATAAAAAGTAATTGCATTTGCATGTATATATGCAGTACTTTTTGTCGACAGTGAGGTCATATACCTTTGTCTCCATTCGATTAATTGCTTCAGTGGCACGTCTTTGGCTAGCAAATCTTATGAACATTGTCCAGTGCATTATTTGTAACTAAAATGGATTCATATCGTGACACACAAAAACAAAAAGGAAAAAAGAAAGACAGATAGATGAATGATATATGGAAGGGCTAGGTGATATGTCCAAGGACAATATTTACCATTCAATCAGAAATAACAAAACAAACCATATATAGTCCATTAAGTAATAATTTTGTTTTAAAAACAATTATTAATAATTGCTAGTATCACATTAGTTTGCGATTTGCGGTCTGCTGCTCATTAATTCAGAAAAATAGGGTAGGTATAAATACAGATTGTAACAAAGAGACACATTACCGCCACCAGAATTCACTTGGGGAATCATATGCAAGGTGCAATGATGATGGCAAGTTGAGTGGTAACAGTGGGTTTAACTGTGGAAGGTATATGAAAGCAAAATTAATTATTTAGAACTAAGCAAACAACATAACTTCTCAATCTCATGTAATTCCATTGTGCAGATGTGCTGAAACCTAACATTCAGCTGTCTACTTGACCTCTAGCCTTTCTCAAACAGAAGCTATATTCTAACCACACATGAAAATAATTAATGGTGAAGAAAAGGCTGCAAATGCAAATCCTGTCTCTGACACCAGTGATACTCTTTAAAAGGAATCTTTTATTCCCTCAGGAATTCATTACAGTGTGAAGGACACAAAGCTAACTCCAACATTTATTTAGTTAGGTAACAAATTATACACTGAGAAAGCAAGTTAGGGGGAGGGGTCACAGGATCTAGAGGCAACTAATCATGAGCAAGATTAGGGATGAAGTTGCTCAGGGTCTTCATCAGCTTTTCATGATAATGGTAAGGCTCATTGTTTGGTTTCTCATGGATACATCTTGGCTCCTGGATTCTGTCAAAAAAAATGTCCATCCTTTCCTGAGAGACACAAGTGTAGCTGCTTTGGTGTGTGATTCTTTGTCTGTGTTGTATCATTGCAAATTTTTTTATCCAACTCTGGAAACCATATCTGTGTAAGTTTATTCTGTCACAAGCCTATTTACAGCTAGTCCTATTGTCTAACATCTCCAGCAAGAGAGTTCATGTGCCTAACAGTACATCCCATTTCATTCACTTTAGCATCTATGTACAGAAGAATGCTGAAGTTCTTTTGCATGGAATATAAGGAGAAAATAGTTTGTAAGAGTTCATATGGAAAAGAACTACATTATATAGATACTTTTCCTAAGGCAGCCTGCTCCATCTTCATGCCAAAAAAAAAATAAAAAAAAATTACAGACTGACTGGCTCCTCCTGAATGTTTGACTAATTTCCAAGAGGAATTCCTCTGTGTTTATTCTCTGAAGAATGAATTTGTCCGTGGTTACTAATTTTGTTCATGGGGCTTGAGATAGGAGGTGGCAGTGCAGAAGGATGAAGATCTGTTCACAGCCGATGGCATCACTTGTGCCCTCCAATTCTGTGGAAGCTCTAGGAATGTATGTATAAACTGTGTAAGAATTACTTTTATTTGGAAAACAGTAACAATAATTTAAATAAAAGTTCATATAATAGTTCTTCATTTTTTCTTTACTTTACTTGGAGATCCTAATCCCATACACTCACTCATGTTAATGCTGAAATTGATACAATTTTTGCCTGAATAAGGAATGTAAAGTTTGGAGAGGAGATAGAATTCATAAGTAAGAGAACAGCTTCTTTGTACAGAACTGTGAATCATACAACAGATTTGCTGAACAGAACACATACTGCCTGCAGCTGAAGAACTGATTATTTCCAATTATAAATCAGATAATATTCGGCTGAGAATAACTTCAGATTTTAAAGATCAAAAAGTCATTAGGGGTTAAAGATAGCAGTTGAAATATAATAAACTAAGTATCCAAGCCAAGCAGAGACTAGACTTCTGTTCCTACTCCAATGGTGTGACTGACCGGGAGCGTTTAGTTTTCACGCATTCTGAGCCTGGTCTGGAAACTTGTTATATATTTGCTGCCCCCTTGCATTGAACAGAAGGAGAGAAAAAATGATGCTGTTAATGTTTCAAATCACATGCATATATAAATGGAAAAAACAGTCAAATACCTGTATTCCAGTTTGTGTAGGTTAAATAGCAATAGATTTGCTAGGAATTTGGAGAGGAAAGTTCCTCTTAGTATAGATAAGAGAACTTGTCTCTAACATCTTTATTTTGTTTCCTTTTAAATCCACTTAGTGTCCCTTGGAGCAGAACAGATGATTAGCAATATACAGCAACTATGATATAAGCAGTTGAAATGTTTTAAAAGCTGGCTGCCTACCTACAAACCAACTACTGCCTGTTACCTTGATAGTAACATTAATGTTCCTTTCTGTTTTCTGTTGCTGAACTTTGCCTTCTCAAGGCTACCTGTACTTCGGTCCCTCTTGCTATCACCATCTACAAAGGAAAAAAAAAGTCTTTAAAAGAAAGAGATAAATGAAAAATAAAGAATATTTGCTATTCTAATGGGCTGCTCCTATTCTTACTCCATCAGAGGCTATTTCTTATTATATTTGATCAATTCTTAAGTCATATCAGAATAATTTGGTGTAGAAAGATACTTCAAAATTGTTATTGAAATCTAGACAGCAGTCTTTCACAGACTCATAATATTTTCCTGACTGGTTTCCTACTGTCCTGTCCATGCTACAGGATTATGTTGACTGAAGGCTTTGCAGCTGAACATGGCAGCTCTCTCTTTCTCCTAGTCTCTTTTCCTGTTTTAGCCACTAAACAGCACTGTATAATTTGTGTACTTTCTTTTTTGGAATAATGTCACAGAACTATGAAATAGCCACCTTTCTCTTGATTCAACCATCCACTTCCTACCACATCTTCTATTTTTAAGACTTTTTCTTTTATATTCCAGAGTTCACACCTGCTTATGCCACTTTCTGAAATGTTACATTGGTGCTTGTATCACATATAAAAATAAAATAGGCTACTATCTTCTGTATGTTATTCTAGCTACTAAAACAAATGTCTTCTCTTAAAAGCACAGAATAACAGAATAATGTCATACCTGTGGCTGTAGAGTTGAAGGTTTCAATAGGTGATTATTTTTCACTTTCTGATATTATTTCTTTTTTTAAAAAGTCTAAGCAGTCTGAAAAAAAAAAAAAAAAAAATCTGTCTGCAAACACATGCTTGAACTACCGTAGACCATAGCTCAAAGTACTATAGACTACAGATCGTGCAGAGCTGATCCATCTGTGTCTCATGCCATATGCCAATTTCTCTACTTACTGCATGCTAGGGAATAGATCTATTAGAGATTAAGTCCTCAGTAAATTTTTATCGGATTATAGTGTGACCATAATTCAGTATGTGCAATGAACAGCAACTGTTTTACATCGGCTACACTTTCTTTGTATCCACACAGTGATAACCAAGGCAACAAAATATGGTGATCCTAGATCATGCAGATGTGTGCTTAGATCAGCAAATGTATGTTCATCATAAATGAAGAGCAGCAGGTCCCTGTACCATCTATTTTTCTCTCCTCATATCAGTGTGTATCTTTAGGCTTATCTGTCTAACTTCATGATAAAATTTTGGTAATCAAAGCTATGGGGTTTATTCACACTGTCTACTGTAATTATTTAACCAGATCAATGTGATACACCTCATGGAAATTTAACTTCAGGTAGTTTAGAATAAATCAGTATTGTGTCCTTCTCGTGTAGGTGTTTATGTCTGGACTAGTCATCCTACACTATCTTCATAGTTGACATAGGAAAAGATAAAACATATCCTTCAGAATGATTTTGTTTCTCCATTGACTACAAAGAGAGCTTAGAAAGACTAGCTCAGATATGTTATCTGTGTTCAATAAGATGAAACTTATTCTAGGTGCCTAAATTAGCAGCCCTGTCTCCATTGGCCACCTATAGAGATAGCTATGGCAAAAGCTTGGTTTCTTACAGGACAAATAAGCAAAGCCTAATGAGGGTGTTCTGAACCATTTCATTCTTCATTCACTTTGGAGAAAGCCTCATAAACTTCAGTCTTTATCTCAGGTGCCTTATCCACTCTCCAAGTAAATCAGGGGGGAACAGCTAATTTAATCTGGTATTGATTTAGAGAAACTTTTATGACTTTGAAGCCCATAAAATTTTATCTCATACAAGTTGATGGAATCATGGAACTGTTGGCTGGAAAATGCCTCTGTAGTTCATCTTTCTACTTGAAGCAGGACTATCACCAACACTAGATCAAACCTTAATTTGTTTATCTAAGTCCTAAAAACCTCCAAGGTTGGAGATTCCTCAGCCTCTGCAGGAAATCTCTTCTTGTGTTGCACTGCATTTGCAGTCAGTATATTTGTTCTTAATGTTCTAAAATTGATTTGCAGTATTTGAAAATGAGAGGTATAGGATATAAATCGCTCATATAAATAGGTAAAAAAAATTATTAATTCCATCAAGACAATAAAGTCATTACAACCACATTGGATTTTTAGAACATCTCCGCTTTAATGAAACAAAGTGATTATAATTATGTAGATAAGAAATACATTTATTTACAGCATACACACTTTGCAAAACATTGAAATATCCGTCAAATTCTAATGCTAGTGCAAGATATTGTTCCATGTACTTCCACCCCATTTTCAAGTATTTGACCATTTCTTGTTGTTCTTAAGGAACTAATTCTGCAGTTTAATAAGACTCAACAATGGGATTTTTTTCTGACCTTTAGACTACTTTTTTTCTATTACTTATTTACATCATGCTGCTGAGACCCTGTAGTTCACGTTTACTGTATCTTTTCTTTCTCTTCCACAGTTTTTTGTAATTTTGGATGCTTCAAGTGCTCAAATTCCACAATGATAAGCCTAGTGTGATACTTGATTAGACCAGATTTCCTAACAGTAAAAAGAAGCACAGTTTTTCACATAGTCTCACAAGAGAGGACAATTTATTTATTCATTTATTTATTTTTTGAACTAAAGAACATTTGGAGTTTGGAAGGAAGTAATATGTAGAACAGTTTTATAGCCATGTGTACTAAGGATATATCATAAGTCAGAAACAGCAGCTGTTCCCTTTGCTAGCCAAGCCATTTAAGCAGCATTTGCACATCAGTTCATTTTTTGTTAGCATGATCCAAACATAGTTACAAAAAGCAATAAGTGTCTTGGCTGACAAAACCACATTCTTCTTCCAAAATTAAGTGTTTATACCAAGTTCTCTTTTTTGCTTTTCTTCTGTCAGTTGAGAGATTCCTTTTCAAAACAAAAGTGCCTAAAAGAGTCTTATCCAAATTAAGAAAGCTATAGATTGTTAAGTACCATTATCTTTTAAGGACTACTAAATGATTTTGTAGGGTTTTTTGGCTTACTAGCTACAAAAACTAATTTTTATTAAATGGTCATTTTTATAAAGACCAGACTAGTGGAAATGAAGCAGTTTCATAATATCTTTTGTGTCCATTTTGGTTAATGAGCCCAAAAAATTCCTTAAGTGTTAATAGCCCGATCACTCTCTCACTGTAGTCAACACTAAATAGAATCATCATGGATGTTAGTTGCAACAAGACTCTGAGTAAAGCTGCTGTGACTAAACAGCTCTCCCAAAAAGGGAGGAAAAATAACAAATTAAGTAAAGCCTCAGTTTTTAAGTCAACTGGAATTACTCACTATAGTAGATGCAGCTCCCATCTCTCATCCCAAACTACCAGCTAGTATGTCAAGAAAGATATCAATGGCAGAAAAAATGGAATAGAAGGAGATGATAGAGCGGAAGAGAGGACACCAGAGTCAAACCTTAGGTAATCCATATCCCCAGTTATGTGAATGGACTTCAAGGAAGCAGACTGCTAGAGTTCTGCTCCCTTCCATATCCTGATAACATCAAAAAGTAACCTGAATACAAAGAACAACTTAAATGAATTTAGTTACATTTAACTGCTTAACTAGGTTACTGTGAAAATTGATTATGTAATGTTTATAATATGCTTTGAAAATAAAAAGCAGCAGATAAGGTGTATTTATTATTTAGCCACAGTAGTCACTGTGGTTAGAACTGTGAACTGTTCTTTCATCCTGTATTCTCAGTCTCAGGAGCTACAGCTTTCTGAAATTTTTTATACTTCAGACAGATGGCACATATAGTCCAACTTTAAGCAAAGACAATTTGTCTATTTTTTTCCTCAGGCTCCATAAAAGTAGAGATTAAGAAAGACCTGTGCATATCTAGTCTGGCCTCCAGTAAAATATATGACATAGCATTTCAAAGAGTAGTTTCCACTTTCAGCAGAGTGGCAATTGAACTGTGTCTTCTCTTTAGAAAAAGGAACTCTATCTCATCTGGATGCAGTCCTGAGTGATGTGCTCTAGGGGATCTTGCTTTTAAGCAGGGGAGTTGGACTAGAGGATCTCTAGAGGTCCCTTCCAGCTCTGACAATTCCGTGATCTTAAGTTTTTTTCAGGAAGGAAATAATCTCCACAAATACATTTTAATACATAATAAAATATACATTTCCACTTAAAAAAAAAAAAAAAAATTATCATAATTTATCAGCTCTGCCACTGACAGAATGAAAAACTGGAGTCTGAAATGTCGAAGAAATGGATCTTTCATTGAATCTTTTACGAAATGCTTGGAAACTTATTCTGATTTCACAGGAGTATACAGTTTTTAAATTCATGCAATACCCTCACTCTAGCTTCTATTCCCCCAAAGTAAAACATAAAGTAAACCAGTAAAGTGCTACTTCAGGGAATTTATCTGCAGAGTAACATGTACATAGAGCTAGAGAGCATAATGGTTCAAGGGAAAACAGTCTCCCACCAGTTTTGGAAATAAATAATTTAAGTTAGCTTTTTGTGTTTGCATCAAAATACAGAGGAAATTCTCTTCTCAACTACTGAAAAAGAAGTAGAAAGATCCAGCTGAAGATGCTTTATGGATAGTGACTCCCCTGAGTACAATTACCAAACATTAGAGGCTCTACTAGAGACCCAGTTTATTAGGCATTAAAGCCTATATACCTGCATTAAAGGCATGTTGAGAGGAGTTATAGTGTGGCTGAAGCTCATCATTGTGTGTATTTCTTGTTTGTAAACAGCCCCTAGATATTATCGTCAGCTTCTACAGCTTAGAGAATTGTCACCTCTACTGCAGAGAGTCCAAGGACCAGTCCTTGGAAATCAGGGAATGCAAAGCATGCCATAAACTGTGACTAAATAATGTACTGCAGGTTAAGTATACTATGTAGAACAACAGTGAACAGATGCCAGCAACAATGGGTTAAATAAATATTTTAACCTACAAAGACCTGCATTTATTCTGTTGAGTGGTATGTGAGTGGGAGCATGGGAGTAAGTATTTCTTCTCTATAACAAATGCATTCAGAATCAGGCTATTATTTTTGTAGTTAATGGACATAGCTTCTAAAAGGCACCTAATAAAACTAGCACTGCTCAGACATATGCCACTAAATTAGCTTAGTTAACTGGCTTACCTTCTCAATTAGGTTGGAAGAAATCTATACTTCTAGAAAGGAAACATATAGTAGAGTTGATGATTAAAATCCCATTCCACAAAGCATTTCAGCAAGTGATTAGCTTAATTTGCACTGAATTTAAGGAAACTTTTGTACATGTTTTAGGGCTTTCCTAAACAGTTGAAGGGTGATATTATTAAAATATGTACCACAAACAAAATAAAATAACATGTTATATAAAAGGTCAAATTTATAAGATGCTTATTCTTTGAATTATAATGCACACATTGTTAAAGATTACAAACACCTAATACACACTAAGGGTATACACAACACCTTCAATTTGTCACTGCCTGTCTCTACAGTGCTCAGGCAGACAGGCTTAACATTCCCTCACTATCTTTCTTGTCATGAAGTTATTGTTTATTTGTTCTATAGAGATCATTTGCAAGATTAACAAGCAATATCAAAGCATTTTAAAAATAGGTAAACTTGAGTAGTGATCTAATAACTATAAATAATTGTCAAGAAACAATCATAAAGAATAATATATTCAAGGGCATAACTCCACATAACATGGATGGGTAGTATCAAAATACAATAAAGTAAGGTACCTGGTTTACTTCTGCTCCACATGCAAATCTGTATAAAATAAATATTAATGGAAGTTCAGAGATGGCACCGATATAAGTGACTTCAAAGAAAGAAAGTCGTCCTTTCCTCAGCAACTCTTTTGTGCAGTGCTGTTTCTTCCTTTTTTTTTTAGCTTGTTTTGTGACATGAGTTCTGAATATGAACAAGGATGGTAGTCTGTGTACATTTGCCCAGACAGGGCAATGTTATTTAGAAGTCTTTTAAGAACTATTATCAGTAAAAGGAAAAGGAAACTACATCTCTTAATGTGCAGAGCATGAAGTCATTTAACATGAAAAAATGAGACATTGAGAGTCTCTTTAAATCTACTATTGCCTCAAGCTTCTCTGTGGGAAGAGGATACAGAGCTAAAGAGATCTATGGCTTTATTTATAACCCCAATTAAATCATGAAAATAACTCTCCAATTTTTCATAAGCTATCTCATAAAAATATTGCTCCAGAAATCTGTTTTTGGTTTCGATTTAGAGATTTGCATCTCATTGAAACCAGTGTAGCATGATATATCTGAAACCTACATCTTAATAAAGATGCTATTTCTGATATTTGGGGAGGGGGAGTGAAAATACAGAAATATGACAATATATAGAATATGTATTACCTACACATAGAATACATAGGAAAACAGATATTTTTTTTTTGTAAAATAAATGGTCTAATATTAATCTTAAGTCAAACGTATATAGGTCAAGTCCGTGAAGCAAATAAAATATATACCCAGATAGAGGGCAAAATACTTTGCCATTAAATGAAAAATGAGGGAATGGGTTGTATAAAAAGAACACAGGAAGTGAAGGGAAGAAATGAAAGAGCAGACAGAATGTGTTATTACAGAGATTACTATCACAGGGAACTAATAATTTATTTCTTGAATGCACAGACACCAATGGTTTGAATACTATAAACACATGTTAGGAGGGGAAAAAGCCATAAAGAATCTGTTTATTCCATGATTGGGTCATCATCATATAAAAGTTGGCTACATGGATTCCAGTGCTGTCTGCAGAAGCATTTGTAAGAGCAGCTATATGGAACTCAGTGTTTCCCTGCATGGAGCACAGTTCTTCATATGGAAGCTTTTATTTTCCTAAGGAAAGAATAAGAGAAAGCATGCAGTGGAGAGGACCTGTAAAACAGAGGCGAGAATAAAGGAGGTATGTGTAAAAATAAAAGGAAATTGTAGAAACTATAGAACATCTCTGAGTAAATATGATCCCTGAGGGAGTTAATTTTCACTGCTGCTCTGTTCAGAAGAAAAATATTTTAACATCCGCTGCAGATTCACAAGCCAAAAATTCTTGAATCTTAACCTTACTTCTCACCTAAAATTCATTACTAACTTTCAAGTTACATTTAAAAAAATCCCATACGTTTCTATTGAAAACATAATGTTCTCTGACTTGTGAATGTTGAATCTACTGTTTTAGTTACTCCTGATTAGAAGCTAGCTACCCTCTTAGCTAGTCTTGATTAGAAACTAGAGGACAGATGTTTCTGTCCTATTTCTATGTGCCCAACACCAAAGAGTCATTCTCAAAATGTATGTCATTTAAAGCATGTTATCTTTTTCTCCTATCATCTTTCCATTGTCAGGCCTAGGCTTCCCGCCCAGAAGGAAAACTTGAGTGTAGTATTGACTAAGCTGACTATAGATGGCAAACAACCTCCAGGCATTCATGTGGAATTAGCGAATATGTTAAGACTAATGAGAAACAAAGAACAGGAAGCAGGTTCACAAACCGAGCCCCTGGCAGTCCACTTGCTTTGTTTAGACCACTGCAGGTAGTACGCTCCAGGACAATGCCTGAACAAAGGTCTGAAAGATTATTTTGGGCACCTGAAAACCACAACTGATTTGAACAATTTGCTACTTTCAATCTGAACAGTCCTTTACCACCTGGGACTTTTCACCTTCAAGGATCACTGCTTTATCTCATTTAATTTCTAGGGTTTTAAACAGTTTTGTGCTATAAAAACATTCCTCTGGTTGACCAAAGTTCAACCATTCAATTGTTTCAGACACATTCAGCTGAAAAAGCACAGAATCTGATAGCTGTATGAGAGGGCCTGGGAGCTACAGCATGGAGCCCAGAGGGTGGAGTGCAATGTGGTGTGGATGCAGCTGCTATGCTGCAGAAGTAGTCAGCCTCAGGCACCATAGATATCAGACAGTCTCCAACAGGTGCCCTTAGAGAGGAAGGGACATAGTCAGCCCATCTATTTCTTTAGTTATCAGTATAGTCTAGTCCATGTGTCCAGCTAAAAGTGCATCTTTGGTTTACGAAATCTATCAAATTAACAAGCAATGGATTTCAAATAATTAATGGAAAAGTGAGCAGCAGTGCAGAATCTAGAGCTGAAGACAATTAACAATCCAGAAAGATGAAAAGCAGAAGATTCAAGTGCCATTACTATGTCAATTCCAGTAAGCTGAATGTGCCTGGCACAGTTCTGTGGCACAAACACCAAGCAGTATGAAATGGCCTACAACCTGTTACATACTTTTACCCCACCAGACAGGACGGCAGCATGCAAACCTCCTGTTGAGAAAGCTCTGTGGCCTGTGCCAACCCATGATAGGTGCTGAGGAAATGTTTAGCATAGGACCAGGCTGCTTGTTTCCAACATAGGTTATTGAGAACTAGAAGGATCAAGAATCATGTCCTCCAAGCTCAAGAATGGTTCATCCTGGAGAGTAGGATCTAAAGCAAGAGTGGACAAGGAGATCCAGACAAAACTGAAATGTAGAAATGAAACATACAATAGGTGGAAGCAGGGACAAGTGACCTGGGAGAAATATAGTGACACTGTCCAAACATGCAGGAATGCAGATAGGAAAGTTAAAATCCACCCAGAGTTGAATCTGGCTAGGGATGAAGGGCGACAAAAAGGGCCTCTATAGATATCTCAGTAACAAAAAGACGACTAGGGAAAACACGGACCCTCTGATGAATATGTTAGGAGTTGGAGTGGCAAAGCATATGGAAAGAGTTGAGGTAGTCAGTGCTGCCCCTGCCTCAGCCTTTAGTGGTATAATCAGCCTTCATGAATCCCCGGCCCCTGCAAAACTCCTTGACAGAAGAGGATCAGATTAGGGAACATTTAAACAAATTAGACGTGAAAAAGTCAATTGTGAAAGGTTATGTGGAAGGAAAGTGTCTGCTCCTTTGAGGGTATCTAGTCAAGGACCTTTTTCACTGCAAAAATGGAATAAGAGGAAACCATAAACAAGAACATACAGCGACACAAACCTAACTGACAAATGATGGGGGAGGCAGTGACGAGAACCAAACCTGGTCAGCCACAGTAATTGATGAGAGCATGTGGGAGTATGAGCAAGGTTATCTGACAGGGGATCTTGTCAATTGGAAAAATAAGGGAAAAGGGAGAAAGCAGAAACAAAATATACAGACACACAGGCCTGACAAAGCACACATGGAGACAGTGACAAGACACAAACCTCACCAGTCACACTCATTGTTGGACTATCCAGAAACGACAGGCTCCATTTCCAGGCAGATCAACTTCAACTATGCAACTGAAAAGGCTAAAGCAGAGGAGAGCCTGACTGGGAGGAGTGTGGGCACTGGTAGAGCTGCGTACACCCATGAGGGAATGTGTAGGGAAAGGGAGAGCAGGCAGGAAATAAAGGCGTGTAGACAGAAGGTGTTATAAAAGGGGCTGGTTGTGTGTAAAATGAGCCCTGTGCCCAGTCACCATAGTCTGTCCTGTTTTACAAAATCCTTTCTTAGGAATCTCTCTGGGTAATCTCACTCCCTGTCCTGTGTGTGTCAGTTCTGCAATGGCCCAGCACCAGCTACTGGAGGGACATTGTGAGGGGATGGGGCTCCAGCTTCTGGGGTCAGATGGGGTGGTGGCCCACTCCTGGCCTGTGGTGTCAGTTACTTGAGCCAGTGGGGTCTCGGCGTCAGCTACTGGAGCCGGTGGCGTCTTTAACCTCCACTCACTGGGATGGGAACAGTGTGTGTCCCAAAAACCAGCTACTGGGTGGGGATGGACATGAGTGGGATGAGTGAGGGGCTCAGCACCAGTGACTGGAGCAGGACCACAGGTCATAACCCATGTGCCAGGTGCCAGCTGCTGGGGGAGAGTGTATGTGCCTTCCCCAAACTGGGTATGTGAGGGGTATGCATGTGGATTCACTGGAAAACTCCAAGCTGGACCAGCTGACAAGTAGGAGGCCCTGGGTCTGGGCAGCGGTACCAGATGTGTGAAGTGTCTGTTCTGGTATTCCGGGAGGTCCATGAGTGTGGGGTGCCTGTGGGATGAGTGTGTGAGTGCTTTGTGCGTGCAGCGAGCACCCAGTCGGACCAGCCAGTGTCTGAGACGTGCTCAGCTTTGCTGCTGGTTGAACCTGCAAACTGGAAAGTGGCAGCCATATCCAGCAGCTCCAGTGGCTGGGCCAGAGGAAGTCCTGGGCTGGCCAGAGCTGCTGGAGGAGCCATGCTCCTAACATCCCTTTTCACATGAGACCTGATGGGTTGCAGCCATGGGTGACGAGGAAGCTGGCTGATGTCATTGCGAGGCCATTCTCAATCATCTTTGAAATGTTATGGTGATCAGGGGAGACCCCTGAGGACTGGAAGAAAGCAAATGACCTTCTGATCTTCGAGAAGGACAAGAAGGAGGATCCAGGGAGCTACAGACTGGTCAAGCTCACCTTGCTCTCTGTGAAAGTGATGGAGCAAATAATCATGGAAACCATTTTCAGATGTATGAAGAAGGTAATGTGAGTAACTTACATTATTTTATGAAGTGAAATCATGCTTGACAAACCTGACCACTTTCTCCAGTGAGATGACTGGCTTAGTGGATGAGAAGGGAGCAGGGATTGTTGTCTACCTTGAGTTCATTATGATTTTTGAGACTATCTCTCATAACATTCAAACTGAATGAAGGATGGATAATGAGGTACAAGGACAACTGACTCATGTTAGAACCAAAAGATTATGGTCATCACTATGAAGTCATCTAAAGGCAAGTCACCAGTTGTGTACGCCAAGCGTTGACACTAGGGCCAGTACTGCTTGACATCCCCATTATTTTTGGTACACAGTGCACTATCAGCAAGTTAGCAGGTGATGCAAAGCTGGGAGTAGTGGTTGATAACCAGAGGGTTATGCTGCTATTCAGTGAGAACTCAGCAGGCTAGAGAACTGGGCAGAACAGAATCTAATGCAGTTCAACAAATGCAAATGCAAAGAACCTGGGGATGAATAACCATGCACCAGCACATGCTGGGGATCAACCAGCTGTAAAGTAGGTCAGCAGAGAAGGTCCTGGGAGTCCTGGCGGACAACAAGTTGACTATGACCCAGCAATACACCTTGCAACAAAGAATGCTGACAGCATTCTGCTGCATTAGGAAGAATGTTGCCACCAGGCTGAGGGAGCTGATAGTTCCTCTCTGCTAAGCACTGGTGAGACAAACCTGGAGTGCTGTGTTCAGTTCTGGGTTCCTCAATGCAAGAAAGATATGGACTTACTGGGGCAAGTTCAGCAAAAGGCCACAAAAATGGGCCACAGAGATGCTCCATAGGGTTGGAGCATTTGACAGAGTAGAGAGGCTGAGGGAGCTGAGTTCAGCCTGGAAAAGAGAAGGGACCCTCTCTGCAGAAATGTTCAAAACCTGATTGGACATGGCACTGAGAAAGTTACTCTGATTGACCCTGCTCTGAGGAGGATTGGTTTGGATGTTCTCAAGAGGCAACTTCCAACCTCAGCTATTCTATGATCCTGAACTGCTGTGATTCTGTAACTTGTATTTCTTGAGTTACTAGAACAGATCAAGCCAATATTAATGCCTATTCATAGTAGCTGATGCCTCTACATAAGAAGTGATTCCACTTTAAGAATTCATTCCAGTTTAAAAAAGATAATTTAAAAATAAATAAAATTATTAAATTAGTCTCTAACAAAGATTAATCACTCTGTTTTAACTTGCTGAAAAAAATTAAGAATGAAATTGCACATGTAATGGCAACATTTTTCAATAAATACATCAAGTGAGAGATAGTTCTATGTAATTAAAGAACAACATGCACAATTAATAAAGAGAGGTCATCTGGACAGTAACAAAACAAGCCTTAAAAGTATACAGGGCTTTATAAGATATTTGGAAGGAAAAAATAATTAGAGACATGAAGGCAAATGGTAAGTGTGATAGATTGTAATAGAGATAGATCATGCAAGCTGCATATCTTTCTTTGACACCTATTTTTCAGAGAAGGGAAATGTAGAAGATAAAATACGTCTGGACTTCAATGAAGCAGATGACATGTTGCCACAGGAGAAATTACTCATTGAACTTGAGAAGACAGCAATTCGTAGGTAGAATTGGAAGGTAGAAAATGAAGGTTACTATAACAAAAACCTCGTGGAGTGGTTTGAAAAATAAATTTAGTATTTTAAATTTTTCTTTAATGATATCTGCTCAAGAAATCATACCAGTGAACATTGCTAGCAACACAAAGGGGGGAAACATTTTCTTTTCAAATAGAGGTGAGGCAGAGCATTAAACATCCTTAAGGATAAGGGAAGTAAGGGCGAAATAGGGCAGGGTAAGATAGAACAGACAAGAGCATAATGGGAAAAATTAAAACAAAAATAAAACAAAATTTCAGTGCTGCATTTAGGATTAATAGTATGATAACCTGCTAAGTGCTGAGGACATCTAATTTGAACCTTAAAGAAGGAGAAATAGTCAACTCAAGAGAAATAGTCAGGACTGGAGGACAGGGTCCAAAATGGCAACGCTCATGCCATCACATCCAACTGGGGTTGGATTATCCAATATTGTCAACACTGTTTTCAGCACAAATCCAAAGCGTAGCCCCAAACTAGCTACTACGAAGAAAATTGACTCTAGCCCAGCCAAAACCAGCACACAACTCTACATTCCTGTAAGAGATAAGAGACTAAAAACTTTCAAGCTGACCATCTTAAGGCATTACGCACCTGATTATACAACCTGCAGCCCAGTCACAATATCAAATCTTCAGAGACCAGAAGTAAGTTTAAAAATTTCTAAGCATCAGGGACGGAACAATGAGCTTGCTGCACCTGTTTTACTGTCATGTAGGTCAACAGGGTTTAAGGCCATATTGGCTTCTTACATATCAAAGACAACTCTGTTAATTGTGAGTGTGGGGAAACACATACCGAGATCCTAAGATGACATTGGCTCAATTGGTATGAGGAAAAAAAAAACAACCCAAAACAAGAGGAAGCAAGCTGGTATCCATCTTGCTTTTCTTTGCATTTCCTGACAAATCAGGGAGGTTTTTTGCATGGTAAAAAGAAGAAAATTGTCACTTGCTGTCTTCTACGCAGTCCAGCAAATTTTTTGCATTTAATATCTTTATTTTTTATTTGGAGTATTAGAATCTATTTATTCATGTAGTGTCTCACAGTCCATAGCCATTTGCAGAAACATAAACTGCATAACTAAAATCTCCACTGTTGCTTGTGAAAGATTAATAGTAATAAGTGAACACTATACTTTAAGTAGCTTAGTAACTTAGTCGTTCACTAAGTGAATTGCAGTGCAACTGCTATAAATTAAGAAAGGACAAATAAATTTGTCAACTGTGGCTTGACAGATATACTTTAACATACTGATCTAGTAGTTGTTCAGATTGGAACATATCTTGGAACCCTTTGAAACTACGGCATGGATTATGAGAAACTAATGAACCCCCACATTTTACCGTGATACAAGGTCAAAAGTAGACAGAGCAGCCTTGGTGTCACCAGTTCAGTGGGAGCATTTTTATCCCTGTTGCCTAGAGACTGGGCATTTTTCAAGAAGATTTGAAACTCCTCTGGCTGATGGCATGAACCAACAGACTTCCATGATCACAAAGAGAATTATAATCACTAAATTAGTGAGTAAATAGTGTTTCAGCTTTTGTAATCAACTTTTCATACTGAAGAAGGGTCTCTGTTAGCAGTTGGAAAGAAGAGATGATAGAAGTGCTTCTGGAATATTGATCCCCAAAAGACAGATTAATATCTTTGAAGTCCACTATTTCAAAATTCTGTGTCATTTTACAATGATCATGCTGATTCTACCAACAGTATTAATATGAACAAATTTTAGAAGGCTGCATCTATATTAGTTCTATGCTAGTAACTCTTTATAGCCAGTACAGGACAATTAATGTTTTTAGGGACCGATTCTTATTGTCGGTGCATGACGCACATTAAATGAATGATGACACACAATTGTCTACTCTGTAAACTTAGAGGGCACACTTCAAGTGCACAAACACAGAGTCATAGAGTAGTTTGAACTGGAAAGGACCCAATGGAGTCATACGGTTCAACATTGCTCAGGTTGCTCAGCTGGAGCTGAATTTTTAATATCTCCACATGTGGAGACTCCAGAACTGCTCTGGACAACCAGTTCCAGTATTTGACTGTCTTCATGCTGAGCACTCTTTTCCCAATATAGAATCAGAGTTTCCATGTTTGTGAACTGTACTTGTGTCCTTCATTTGTCACTGTGCACATCCCAAAAATGTCTGGCTATATATTCTCCACATCCTCCCATAAGGTAGTTGAAGGCAGCAGTTAGATACTCTCTTGCCTTCCAAAATAAACCCAGTTCTCACAGTCGCTACCTCTACATAATGTGCTCCAGGTCTCTGCCATCCTTGTGGCCGTCCATTGGATTCACTCCAATAACTCGACGTTTTTACTTCAAAATGCCCAAGACATACACTGCATAGACAGATGTGACAAGACGCATGTAGGGACAGGCCTGTGCCTAAGTATGAAATCTTTGGAGGCAAAAATTGGCACATGACATATTTAAGCAAGTGAATTTCACTTCAAAAGTCAAATGTAATGAATTCCCGTGCTGGCAACTAATTCCTCACCAAGCTGGTTCATTTGATCATTTCCTGGGCTGAAAACAGGAATAAATAAAAACATTAATGGGATGTGTTTTCTCCAGATTACATTCTGCATTCCATTTCATTAAGTTTAGATATTGCAGTGTCTAACTTTTCAAAAATTGAAGCTCCTCTTCAGTAATATATTCAATGCTGTGGTCCACATATCTTCAGTATGAAAGTCAAGAACATAATGTTCAAAAGAGCTACATTTAATTTGTACACAGTATAAAGCATTCTTCATTTTATATAGTCTAATAACCTCTGATCCAGATATCCAAATTCTCTAATAAAAAAAGATGTGACTAGGAGGAAAGCCAGAGTCCTTTTCCCATACAGGAGGTTACTGACCTTTTCTTAAAGTCAGGATATCAAATAACTATTCAGTACAGTCCACTGTTTTCTTATAACTTGAATTGCTTCAGTGATGATACAGACTGCTTTCAACCAAAGTAATAAGTAAAAAATATCAAAATAAACAAGTAGGAAACAGAACCAAATGAAAGTTCATTAGTGAAATATATCTCCAAGTGAAACTTCCGCTATTTTGCTCATATTTTAATAAGCTTAAAGCCAAATACTAAGGTTTTCACTCAGATAATACTGCCACCAAGTTCAAATTCACAGAATTACTTAGATCTCTTTTAAGTCTCTGTACTACCTCTTTGCTCATTTACTATGTTGACATAAGTAGTCTGACCAAATAAATCCTTTGGGTAGAAGACACTGCAGTAATGCAGCATGGCCTCCATTAATAAACGGGGTTCTACAGAAGCTGAGTGGTTTATAAATAAAGTATTTTATAATTGCTATAATCATAAATCAGAAATGTGCTTTACCAATTACACTTGTATTTTGTAATCAGCTGGTTGCTAGGCTTTTTTCCAAACCTACAGGTCATGCTATATGGTTTTCTCTCTGGCAATTTACAGAAATTCCATAGCTGTAATTATTTTCCTTAAGAAATGTGTTTTAATATAGTATTTCAGGTTCTTGCAGCATCTAAAAAGATGCCTTGAAAAACAGTGCTGAAGTAGTTATTATGGTATTAAATACTTATGAGTGAAAGGTGATTGAGTCCAAATTAGTTCATTGTAATAAAACTCAGCATCTGAAAAGAATCTTATCTGGTTTCCAAGGTACCTACAAATGTAACAAATTGTAAGACAGGGGAATTATGACAATGTACATGTCTCTGAGCAAAACTGTGCTAGGAATTGATGATGAGATAGTCTATAACTACTTCTTTCTTCTTATTTAATTTGAAAAGTTTCAACAATTTTTAAATTTTCCCTCTCTGTTGATCTGATCTTCAGCAAAAGCTGAGTTAGGGCTAAAGGCAAAAGGTAATTAAATTAGGAAATTAAATGAATCTACTGTGTTGGCTAAATTTCTTTGCTTGTTCTCAATTATTTAACCAAAATGTACTGTAAGCAGAATTATGTATCTGTGGATAGGATTATCTGACATAAAGTAAAATAATGACAGGATTTGCAGACTTTGTAAATTAAATTGTGTGATTTGTGCCTTTTCTAAAGATCTGAATGACTTCGAAATGATGCAGCCACTTATGCTTTATAATCCTTCTTATGAAATAAATGGGAAAAATAAGCTGATGTCACTTTTTCTAATAATGTTTTCACACAAGCATCTTTGAAATACATGCATCAGTCACTTTATTTCTTTAACTGTATTGCAGACTTTTGAATGGGTTTGGGGTTTGTTGGGGTTTTTTTTCACTCAATCAGACACTTGTGAAAGTATTTAAAATTACCTCTCTTCTTCCATGTGGTTCTAGACCTTGAAAACTTGAAATAATCCTGAGCTATTTGCACTAAGATATAAAAATAAATTTTATTAATTGGGTGTTTATTTGATAAGGATGCTCTTACAGGAACTGTAAGGAGGCACTAAAGTTAATCCATGTGTGATTTTATTAATTGAAATGTAATTTAGTTAGAGCAGATGAATTTGCATTTGTCAGCTTTTTCTCTGGTATATGAGAAATGAACTTTAACTGAGAGAGAGTGCACAAATGGGTCTGAAGTATTTAATTGGATGTATGCACTCAAGGACATTTTTCAAAGATAAAGGAAACAGGGAGCTTGTCTGATTGTGTGAGCAAAATACTGGCCTTTACCTTCTGTCTATAACTTTCAGTGCTGAGACCAACAGCCAGTCCCTGAAAGACTAATGTTCAAGCCACACAACCACACCAGTCAGACCAGCTCAGAACTGAGCTACTGTAGCAAGGATACTTTGCTGTGTTTTCAACTATCTTCAAAATGTCCTTCCAGCAGAGTAAAGCACTGTTGGGAAGATGTGAGGTGAAGAAAAACAGAAGTAGAATCTTTGCATTCTGACTCTGAGAAAAGTAAATTGTTAGTGGCTGCAGGGAATTACATATTTTGCTTCCAAGAAACAGCATATATTTTCCATTATACAAACATTCACTGGGAGTAGGGGGAGGAAAAGACTGAAACAAAAGACAGCATCTATTACAAAGAAAAGGGGAAAAAGGTGATACGTTAGTGCATATGCTACGTAAAATCAGAGTCTCACTATAAGAACTCAGAACTTCTTTCTTTCCTGTTCCTTTTATCCCCAGATCTCCCATCCCAAGCCAGCCCTCCTTACAGGTCAGGATCAGATCCTGTAAGCTCAGGATCAGATTCTTTCAAAATTTTAGCACCAAACTCTGAACACCTTCAGCATAGACAGGATTTTATGCAGGATTTATATGGACAGAAAAACTCTGAATGAATACATGGCAATAAATCATTGATTTTGATTTTATTAAGAACTGTATTTTGTGTGCCTGACAAAATGTTCTGCTTAAAGATTGTTTTGTAGGATAATTCTGACTACAAACGTAAAGAGCACCCAAGAACAAACACCAGACTGCTTTATTGTATTGACTAAAGAAAGCAGAGTATGATTGCTGAAACTCCAGAAATAAATGAACCAATATGAAAAATATAAAAACATTTCACCAAATCTGAAGCAAATATTATTCCCTTTTACAGAAATAAATGTCTGCAGTTTATTTCAGATCTTCGTGTTTGTGTACAGTATGATTCAATATACTTCAATATGCTACCTCAGTTATGGACACACTGGTTTTATTTTTCTTCTTTTGACCTACCAATAAGATACTGACAAGAAGAATATAATTTTGCCTGTTTACCCAATTTAAGCTGAGAAATAGGCCCTCTTAAGAAGGCAAGTTTCTGTGACTGTGATGCATCATTGACTTACTGTAATGTTAGGCATGCTTCTTCTGTCCTCAAGCTCAACTTCCAGAAACTGATTCTATAGGGATAGAATAAGAGGTGTTTAGGAGACTAGACAGATAACTGCAAACACCTGGATGTATTTAAGAGATGTGTAGATGTGGTGTTTAGGGACATGGTTTAGTGGTGGACTTGGTAGTGCTAGGTTTAGGGTTGGACTTGATGATCTTAAAGGTCTTTTCCAATGAAAATGATTCTGTGAATCTGTTCTTATTCATTGGGAAGGAGATCTCTTGAGCCTGGAGGAGGTGATCCTTGAATATTAACCAGCTTTCTTGAGGCCCCCTTCCCTTCAGGGCCTTATCCCACAGGACTCTTCCAAGGTATGAAAGGCATGCTTTCAGAATAATGGAGCCTTTTCATTGGTAGAGAGTAATTTCTATTCTCATTCTATTTCTGTGTGTAGCTCATTCATGTATCAATAAATATTTGACCAAGGAAAAATTATCACAGAAGTGTTCTTCTAACTTCTGTGAAAGCAAAAGCTCTCTCTCTTCTTCCTGTGCTGTGTTCTTCCAGGACTTCATCTTTGATTGAGTTCAAGTGTCACAGAGACTAGAATCCATCGGACTCAAGAACATTGCCAAAACTGTACGTTAGACTACTGTAGCAGTCACCTGTGAAATAGAGTTGGGGAGCTGTCAAAAAATAGAGCCACTGATAAAAGACAATCTTTATTTCCATAAGATAAATCTAGAAGCCTGAAACAATATTGAGAATTACCAAAAATAAAATTGTCCTATCTCTTACAAATGTCTTACCAAACATTTTTTTTTTCAGGCTCAGGTGAGAAACAGTGAAAATACATTTAATCAGTGTAATTGATTACAAATTAAAGTAAAGGCTGCCAAAGCAGAGGAAGTAGCTGCAGTCAATCTGTGAGAAGGAAACAAAATGATGCCTACATGTTACTACATGCTTCATAAAAGTTATTTATAACACCCATTTTTCATTAAAGCCAAACAACAACAGAAAAAGATAGCCCGAACTACCCTTATAATAAATTCAGATAAATTCGTCTATGCCAAAAAAAAAAACAGGTTTATTGAGCACATTCACTAGATTTTTGTAGAGTGTAGAGATCTGGGATTTTAGTTTTTGCATTCTATGCTTTGAGAACATTAGCAAATAAGCCACATATTTACTATAGCTCAGTCATTTTGACATTTACAAGGCTGCAAACCATATCTGAATACTTTTAATAATATAAAGTGAATATTGACAATAATATAAGGCTTTATCTTTCAAAATTATCTGGCAGAGGCAAGTAATTTAGAAAAATTTGCCAATCCTGATTATCTAAATTTCAGCCATTTAGAGATTTCCTCTTACCCAAAAGAGACAGTGTACCCAAGCACCATAAATAATAATGAACATTCCCTCAAACTATCCAAAAGCTGAGTTATTTATCTAAGCTGCTTTACTGTCCCCTAGGATTTTGGGCAAAACCAGGTCACATTGTAGTCTCATGCTACTTACATATTATTCTTCAGTGTTTAAAACAGAAAAGGAAAATACAGAAGGGAAAGGAAAATACAAAAAAGAAAAGACAAGAGAAAAGTACTTCCCTCATTATAACAATTTCACAGAATCACAGAATCACAGAATCACAGAATCACAGAATGTTAGGGATTGGAAGGGACCTTAAAAGATCATCTAGTCCAACCCCCCTGCCAGAGCAGGAATACCTAGATCAGGTCACACAGGAACATGTCCAGGTGGGTTTTGAATGTCTCCAGAGAAGGAGACTCCACAACCTCTCTGGGCAGCCTGTTCCAGTGTTCTGTCACCCTCACTGTGAAGAAATTCTTCCTCACATTTATGTGGAACCTCCTATGTTCCAGCTTACACCCATTGCCCCTTGTCCTGTCATTGGATGTCACTGAGAAGAGCCTGGCTCCATCCTCATGACACTCACCCTTGACATATTTATAAACATTAATGAGGTCACCCCTCAGTCTCCTCTTCTCCAAGCTAAAGAGACCCAGCTCCCTCAGCCTTTCCTCATAAGGGAGATGTTCCACTCCCTTCATCATCTTTGTGGCTCTGCGCTGGACTCGCTCGAGCAGTTCCCTGTCCTTCTTGAACTGGGGGGCCCAGAACTGGACACAATACTCCAGATGTGGCCTCACCAAGGCAGAATAGAGGGGAAGGAGAACCTCTCTCGACCTACTAACCACTCCCTTTCTAATACACCCCAGGATGCCATTGGCCTTCTTGGCCACAAGGGCACACTGCTGGCTCATGGTCATCCTGCTGTCCACCAGGACCCCCAGGTCCCTTTCCCCTACACTGTTCTCCAGCAGGTCAGCTCCCAACCTGTACTGGTACGTGGGGTTGTTCTTCCCCAGATGCAAAACTCTACACTTGCCCTTGTTGAAATTCATTAAGTTTTTTCCCGCCCAACTCTCCAGCCTATCAAGGTCTCGTTGAATGGCAGCACAACCCTCTGGTGTGTCAGCCATTCCTCCTAGTTTGGTGTCATCCGCAAACTTGCTGAGGATACATTCTGTACCCTCATCCAAGTCGCTGATGAAGATATTAAACAACACCGGTCCCAGTACCGACCCCTGAGGGACTCCACTAGTCACAGGCCTCCAACTAGACTCCGTCCCATTAACCACAACTCTCTGGCTTCTTCCCTTCAGCCAGTTCATAATCCACCTCACTACCTGATCACCAAACCCATACTTTATCAGCTTATCTACAAGGATGCTGTGGGAGACAGTGTCAAATGCTTTACTGAAATCAAGATAAACCACATCTACCGCTCTACCATCATCTATCCACCTAGTTATTTCCTCATAGAAGGCAATAAGGTTGGTCAAACATGACTTACCCTTAGTAAAACCATGTTGACTGCTCTTAATGACCCCCTCATCCTTGATGTGCCTCGAGATCGTGCCAAGAACAAGCTGTTCCATCACCTTTCCAGGGATGGAGGTGAGGCTGACCGGTCTATAGTTACCCGGGTCCTCCTTCTTGCCCTTCTTATAGATTGGAGTGACATTTGCTATCCTCCAGTCCTCAGGCACCTCTCCTGTTCTCCATGACTTACCAAAGATGATGGAGAGTGGCCTAGCAATGACCTCTGCCAGCTCCCTCAGCACCCTTGGGTGCATTCCATCTGGTCCCATTGATTTATGGATATCCAGATTGCTCAACTGATCCCTAACCCAATCCTCATCTACCAAGGCAAACTCCTCCTTTATCCTGACTTCTTCCGGGGCTACAGGGATCAGGGGCTCCTGGGGAAAGCCTGCAGGAGTAAAGACAGAGGCAAAGAAGGCATTCAGCACCTCTGCCTTCTTTATATCCTCTGTCTCTAGGGCACCCCCCTCATTCATCAGTGGGCCTATATTGCCTCTAGCGTTTGTTTTATTAGCTATGTATTTGAAAAAGCCCTTTCTATTGTCCTTGACCTGGCTTGCAAGGTTAAGTTCTAATTTCGTTATTTTCATTTTAAATTAAAATTACTGAGAAAACTAACCATTCCTTGTGACACATAAATTACTAGAACTTATCTGATCAAATTCAACACGAATCTATAAATTATTGTGTTATATTTGTTTTGTTGTTTTCTGGTCATATGTGTTTAAGCTGAAAGACTAGAGGAATTGTATATCTAAAATTTCACGGAATTCCTTAGGTTACTTTTGGGGGACTGTCCCCTTGAGAGAAATGTGGGAGCCAGGCTCTGTAGCCAGTCTCTGGGAAGAGTCAAGGTCTCACCAGAGGCCAAAATAAACCAGGACATTGTGAGCAGGCTGACCCAAACTCAATGAACCCTGTGTGAATTTAACTGAGAGCTTCCCTAAATGAAACACTAAGGAGAAACCTGGGTCTGAAATCCTGCCTCTTGCTCACCATGGCCAAAGAGTTTGTGTGACCACTATTTGACCAAGGCTGAGAAGGGACTATCCTTTCTTCCAGAGGACACCCTTTCCAGATCTGCCAACATCATAGAGTTGAGATGGGTATGGATCCTTGTGATCAGTGTGCTCAACAAGCAACCTTGGTCTTTTCTGCTGCCTATAAAGAGCTCAGGTCTTGTTTCCTACTTGCCATCAGAGCACCTAAATTGTCCACTTCAAGCACAGTGTGTGCACAGACACTCTCAGCCCCTTATATCACAGCCTTGGCCATGGGCAGAAAGGAACTCAAAGCACTGTGGGCCAGAAGGAGTGCAGAAGAAGGAATTAACCCAGTAGTACCTCCGAGTCAGGAGGTTTCGTCACCTGGAAGAAGGATTTCTAAGTGCATTCAGTTCAAAAATCTCAGTATCAGACACTGAACTGTGGTGGGATACAGAGAAGAAAGAGGACCTGGATGATGGACACCAGGGCTCAGTTAAGGATGTGTTTCTGCAGTATGCCCAGCACATCCTGACCAAAACAGGCAGGGGGCCTGCTATAGAGTTTGGGCTGACAACTTTTGCAGTACAGCCCACGAGTATGTTGGAGTGCAAAGATGCAACATCCCAATGCAAAGACTGTGTGTCAGACAAGCATTGTTTCTCTCTAGGACTGTGCAAAGAGGTACACAGTCTTCTACTATGAGGACAGCAGGAGTGGTGATCTCAGCCTGTCCGGCAATACCCTCTTTCCATGGTCTAGGAGAGCCTTTATCTTTTTTCATGCTTCTTTTGTTTTTCTGAGAGGAGAAGAAACAGATGTTTCTCTGCAACTGAGTCACAAGACTGATCTTCTGGAAGATCTTTATGCATGACATTTCTTGGATGCTGCGTCATTATCACGTGGCCCAGAAAAAAATATCTTGCTCTTTCTTATGGTAAAAATAATGTCAGCATTCTCCCTGATTATTGTTCATAGTAAAATATATTCCAGTTAACGTGAATACACTCAGACAAGGAGGGATGCTTTACTGGGACTTCTCACAAGATACCAATTTAATCTAACAGTAATGACTATTGCTTAATTGAGACAAGATTAGCATAAATTCCACCCAATAAGGATACAGTCATCTGGTGACAAAGGATTGCATGGTGCTCAATTAAGTGTTTAATGAATGCAAACTTCCTAGCTTATGTCAATTAATAAAAAGTAAGTATATTAATAATAAAGTAATAACCAGCAAAGTATAGCATTTATGACCCAAAGTATTCCAAAGTACGGAATGAATGCTGTATTATTTGTAAGGTAGAAGTCCCCATCAGAAATCACAGCAAGAGAAATACAGGACAAATAAAAATGAGAAGCTGTTAATATACACTGCAGTGATGACAGCATGAGGACAGAAATACACAAGTGTTTTGTTTATCAGATACTAGAATCATCTGATTCTGAATGTTGAAGCCCTTCACACAGTACGAGCTCTGCAATGGAACAGGGCTGAGAACAGTGATCATGGAATCATAGAATGGTTTGGGTTGGAAGGGACCATTAAAGGTCATCTAGTCCAACCCCCCAGCAACGAACAGGAATATCTTCCACTAGATGAGGTTGCTCAGAGCCCCATCCAGCATGACCTTGAATGTTTACAGAAAGGGGGCATCTACCACCTCTCTGGGAATCATGTTCCAGTGTTTCACTACCCTCATTGTAAAAAACTTCTACCTTATATCCAGTCTGAATCTACACTCCTTTAGTTTCAAACCATTACACCTTGTCCTACTGGTACAGGTCCTATCTTTCTTATAAACCCCTTTTAAGTATTGAGAGGCCACAATTAGGTATCACCAGAGTCTTCTCTTCTCCAGGCTGAACAACCCCAACTATCTCAGCCTCTCCTTGTAGGAGAGGAACAGCTGAAGACTTCACAGACTCGCTGTGCACCCAAAAAAGTCAGCAGGAAGAGGAGGCTATGAGTATTCTGTTGGTTTCACTGCCTTTAAAAATTGTCTTATTATACAAGATACTCAGAGTCAACTGTGCCCACATTTAGGGGAATGAAGCCAAGCCCACATCCATAATGCCTCCTTTTCTCAGATCTGGGCACAGACCCAGACTGGAGCTCCTTAGCAGAACACATGAAAAGCAGTTTTTCTACTCCAGAAAGAACAGTTCATGTCCCTCCTGCCATCAGAAATTGAGATGTAGAGGGGAGGGCAGAGATGGGGAAGACTGAAGGAAGAACTTAGGGTGTTCAGGAAAAAGTGGCTTGCAGACTCTGCTACTTCAGCAATGACAAGCCTGACCTTACAGGACTTCAGTATAAAACAACACAAGCTACACAAACACAGCTCTTAGATTACTCCACTATTCAGCTTTTCTATGCAGCAATTTTATTTTTGTTATGCCTAAAACAAATTTAGTCTAGGCAGGTGACAAAACCAGAGAAGGTGAGAAATGGGGTTTATTCCTCTTCAGCATCAGTTCAGGCCGACCTGAGGCTGTCTTCAAAGACAGTATGTACGTTTTATCTGTGTGATAATTCTGTTAGCTTTCAGCTAATGAGGATTGCATCATACGTTGCAACTTTCATAAAACAGTTTTATGACAGGACATAAGCAGTAATTTCTATGATAAGGACCTCTGATAATGAACATTTGCCCCAAATATCAAGCAGTCATAGCAATATATCATAACAAATATCTGCAAGTTATTAAAAAAAAATTCAACTGAAGCATTTTTCTTCACTTTCCTCTCAGACCACTATCAATGCTACTACAGGTATAAATTCATCCTGACCTACAGCCACTTATATTAGGTTCTTCATTGCAGTGACTTTGCTCCATCAAAAACTAATATACTTCTAGACTTTCCTTTCTCTGTCTCCTTTCCCTTGAAGGAATCCCTTGTCATCAAATTGTTCAAGGACCTACATCTTATCTAAAATTTCAAGGACCTACATCTGAAATTTATCCTGACACAGAATCAGCCTGTCCTTCTGGATTTGAGAGGGGGAAGGGAAAAAAAATATAAAATATCAAAGCAAGTCCCTAATTAGTGGAATGTAAAAAGAAAAATCCAGATTTCTGAAAATACACCAAAAATGACACTACATTAAATGTTCTGCATGCATTGATTTTGCTGGGTTTTGTTTTAGTTTTAGATTTAAACAGTGAACTCCATTGCAGCTAGTACATAATGAATTAATGTCATCTATAATGATATATGTAGGCTGGCAAACAGGAATATAGCCAAGCAAGTTCTTTTATTCTTACCCTTTCTTGTAAAGGCTTCTATGTTATTCTTTTGCAGCAGGTAGTGAGATCTGTCTTTTATTTCACAGGTGCTAGCTCTTCTATTTAAGTTGTGATTATTTTAACAAGATAGATTGATTGTAAAGAAATGTAAGCACTGTTTTCTAGAGAAATCTTGCAAACCTGTTTTAGTGAGACAAAAATCAGCCCATGTTAATGGTTTTATTAGTCATTTCTGTCAAATCAAATACATCCTGCTATGGAACAGCAATGCCCTTTAAAGACTTAGAAATACTTAAATGCTTCCAGTTTTCATTATTGCAGAAAATTTTTCCACAGATTTAATTCAATAGTGTTCTAAACGCATTTTACTAAATTGTTATATTATTAAGTTACTGATTTGCATACCAATCTTAAGCTTTTTCTTCAGCCTTTTTCCAGGAAAAAAAAAATCACCACAAATTCTTTTTGTCTTTGACAAAAGACAGACTTGGAACTACGAAGAGATTATGACCTTATAGCAAATGTTACAAGTCATATTAAAACTCTATTAAAATGTCAAGGTAGGTTGCTGTTCAGCACTCATCACCATAGTTCCTGAGAAATGTATTCAGTAGAGTCACAAACACCTCCAATGTATTTGTTCTCTTGTAGTCTTCTTACGAAGAACAATATGCAGTGAAACACCTGTTTTTGAGTTTTTAAGTATTGTGAACACCCATACCTTGATAGATGCTTGTTATAGACAGTGAGGCTATAAGGGTGCTTAAAGTAGGAGGTATGCAACAGTGGCCCAGAGCTTCTGGAACTATTCTCATCACTGTCCTGAGATGGGCACTGAGACTACTCTCAGGACAGAGAAGCTGTATACTTTTTCTATGGAAAACTGCTTTGTATTAGAAAATCACAACTGCAATGAGTCTTTTAAACAAATAATTTCTTAATACTTTAGTTACTTCTGTCCACTGCTTTGAGCTCCTAACAAGCCACCTAATAAGGAAGGAGAGTTGGATTTAACATGATACTAAACAGAGAGAAAGGATCTGTTATAATAACCATTGTTGCTAAGGAGGTATACTGTAGTGCTCTGTACACATTGGGGTTTCCTAAATGCCAACAGCTTCATGGCAAGATGTACTATACTGCTGCAGTCAAGTTGAAAGGTGACAAAAGCACGAATAACTGAGACCAGGCCACTGCCTGCTGTGATAGGATAGATTATTCTAAACAGCCAGAGGTGACAGGAAGCATTACTCACTGTGATGTCCGTGAAGACTCCAGTTTTGCTTCTCTGTTAGAAAACTAGATTGTTTAGTTGAGAATGTTCACCTTCAACCAAAGAATACTGCACCAGAGGTAAAAAATTGTTCTCTTTTCCCTTGTCTTGATCAGATTAGAGTTCTGAAAATCCATGTTATATCTTTGAACTGCTTACTACCTGTCTGCAGTGTTATGAATGAATGTAGATTAGGGTAATGAGAAATTGACTAGTACTTGTGAATTTAGATGCCAGTTCCAGGAACAGGCAAACCAGGTGATTAACTGTGGTGGCTACTGCTGGGAATAGTAGCTTTGCTGAGAATCTTTCAGGGTTCTCATGACTATGTTGCCTCTGTCAGAGAAAATGGAGATCAACTGAAGGAATGGTGTGTACTGCCCAAATAAGTAGATCTATCATGTAGTTTCACAGCCTGACTTTTGCTGCTGCTGCCTCTAAGGGAAGAGACAACAGACGAGATGGTAACTACTACCCTGGCCTGGAAAGGTACTGTGGATGTTAAAAACAACTAGGGAGAGAATTGACCTTAGTAGGATATGAAAAGAAGGGTTCAAATGACTGAGAATAAGCTTACAGTTCCTTCTCCCTTCAGGGGACATTTGAAACATTTCAGGTTATTCTTCTGGATCTCTGTCATCGCTCTCACATACTATAGTTTTTATCATAAGTAACAGTATTAGCTACTAAAAAGTGTATCCTGAGGATGAGAGCCTTCAATTGATTATACCTATTTAGTGGTTGTTACTTAGCAGTGTCATTAGAGTGGTCTCCATTTTCTAGTATGCTGTATCTAATGCATTTGTTTCAGTTAGACAAGATCAGAGTTCGCTATTGATTATGTGCTCTCTTAGCTCATTTGGCATGATCAGTGTCAGCTTACACATAATGTATCCGAAGCAACTTCTTTTAATTTTGGCCAGACTACTGCATGGTTCTGACAAGGGTCATGTCCCTGACAGTCTACTAAAATATGTAATGTGCAGCGGAATAAATAAACTTATGTGTCACCTGTTGCAATTGATCACCAGACTTCAAAATATACTCATCTTTTCTGGCTATATGTTTTACATCTCTGCATGTGACCAAAGTCCCATTATCACCCTCTCATTCTCATCCTTATTTTTCAGAATAAAGAAGCACAAGGTTTTTGTGATACAACTTCTTGATACTACTTCCATTTTTACCCAGTCAGCTGGATTTACTGAATACATTTGAACAAACTAAGACTGTATACTTAAGCAACCTCCACTGAATTTCTAGTTTACATACTGTGATGATAAATGAAGGCCTTATCTCTTGTCCCCTAATATCCAAGATAAGGTTAGTTAAATATTTGAATTGTGTTATGATTACCTCAAACCATTTGTTTTTCAGTTGTTTGCTTTTCAAGTATTCATCAAATGAAATAGTCTCACTCATTTTTTAGTTTGGCCAGGTTTTTTTCCAGACAAATTGGTTCTTGGGGTTTTTTTGGTTGTTTTTTTGGGTTTTTGTTGGTTTTTTTTTCCCTTTGCTAGCCACCTCTCTTATACTATACACTAGTAGCACAGTGTGCTTCATTTGAGAAGAGTGTGACATTGGCTCATATTTCACCTGGCATCTACCATAGCCCCTCAGTCCTTTTCAGCAGTCCTGCTACCTGGCAGTCTCTCCTCAGCCTCCATTAGTGTGTAAGCTTATTCCACCTGAGAGGCAGAGCTATGCCCTTCTCCTCATTGAAATTCATGACGTCTCTGTTGGCTGAATCTTCAAACTTATCAAACTCACTCTGAACAAAAGCTCTACCACTCTTTGTGTCAGTTACTCGCCTATTCTTAGTTTGATTCAGAAATTCACTGAGGATGCATGCCGTGCCCTCATCCACGTTGCTGAGGAAGATGCTGAAAATTACAGGTCTCAGTAGTGATGTCTAAGATACTCTGTTAGTTGTCAGCTGGATCTTATGTCATTGATCACTGTCCTTTAAGCCCAGTGGTCTAGCAAAATTCCACTTCATCTAACAGTCCATACTTCCTTAACTTCCAAATGAGAAAGCTGTGGGACACGGTGTTAAAAAACTCTATTAATACTTCACAGAGTATTGTGTAACAACCTCTCCAGCTGCAATCTACTCTAGCCTACACTTGGTTCACCACAAACATTTGGACTGTGGAGAGACTGCTACACACTCTTAAAACCCAGTATTTAGGCAAAAAAGTTAGGCATCATTCACTGCTTCCCAAGAAGTTGGGTATCACCCCCTGAAACCAATCACTGATTACTGAAACAATAGTCTCAATTGCGGTGAGAACTGTCATGCAGGTATTGCAGTTTCACAAAATAGCACAAGTGTTGAGCTTGAAGGGCACCTCTGGATATCACCTAGTCCATCCTGCATGCTCAAAGCAGGGTCATCTAGAGCAAATTGCTAAGGGCTCTGTCCATCTATGTTTGGAATATCTCCAAGGATGGTGACTGCACATCCTTGTATTCAACCTGTATTCAACCTTGAATTCAACCGTCTCCACAGTAAAAACGTTTGGGGTTTTTTTGTTGTTGTTTAAATGGAATTTCCTGTATTTCAATTTGTGCCAGTTGCCTGTTGTGCTTTCACTGGTCACTGGTGAGAAGAACCTGGCTCTAACTTCTTTAATCCCCTCTCAGCAGTTATTTATACACACTGATAACACCTGCCTGAGCCTTCTCTTCTCCAGGTTGAAAAGCCCCACCTCTCTCTCACCCTGTCCTTGTACTACAGATGCTCCAAAACCTTTGTTATTTTCATGGCTTTCTAATGGGTCCACACTCCAGTAAGTGCATGTCTCTGTACTGGTGATCTCAGAACTAGACCCAACACTCCAGATATGTCTCACCATTACTGAAGAGAGAGGAAGGATCCCCACCCTCAACATGCTGTAACACTCCTCTTAATGCAGCCAGGAAGCTGACTTATTTGCCACTAGGTCACATTGTTGGCTCATGGGCAACTTTTGTCCATCAAGGCCTCCAGTTCCTTTTCTGCCAAGAGGCAAAAAGGAAGTTAAAGCTCTAATTTGTCAAGGTAAATAAGACAATAATTTCAGAAGGTGCTTCCTTTTGCATCTTTTATTTTTGAGTGGTGACATATCATATAAAACACTTCATTACCTTCAATTACATAGGCTACACTGACTAAGTACATTCCCTCTGTTTACTCCAAAATTCTGTCCAGACTATCTGAAAACCTCTTTTTGACAGCAGGCTTCCTCCCCTCCCACTCTTGCAAGGAAGAACAGTGAGTCTCTTTTGCTGTGTCTGCAGAATGCATCTGCTTATTACATCTATCATGTCCTACCATGGCAGTGCTACATGAAGGAGCCACAATATTGCTTCCTGCCCTTGCTTTTAGCAAGCAATTCTCCTCACCCCTAAGAAATTTTGTCCACTTCCCTCCAGCCTCAGTCAAGCACTAAGTTGTGAAGTAGCTGCAGTGCATCAGAGGCACTGTGAAGTCACTTCTCACAGATGCAAACATGCTTTGCTGAGCCTCCAAAGCATGATCCCTTATAAGATAATGTCTGGTGGAGATTTCATTTCAGAGAGATTGACACTTCCTCATAAGATAGGGAACTGTTGCCTACATGGGTTCATAGCTCCAGCCTCAGCACAAATAAAGTACCAAAATATCCCAGAAATCCATGGAAAACATATCACTCCAGATCATGCCCTGATGTCTGTAGGAGAGACCACACTTTTCTCCTGAAGACCTCCAAGCCTCCTTGTGGACAGCCTCCATATGAAGTGTAGCTGCAGGCAAAATGGAATCTGAATCTGCTTGGAGACAGAGTGTTATGCACTGTTGGCCAAAATTGAATCTGCTCAACCCCATTTTTTTTTTATGGAGATGCTTACACTGGATTAATTTCTTCGCAAACTCAAATTTTGTCCCAGGATGACTGCATGGAAAATAGCTTTGGGCAGAAAAGCAGTTACTGGCACAGAAGTTACTCCAAGTCTAGGAGAAATAACTAGACTCTAAGGTTATCTTAATTATTGGCAGTAAACTATAGGCTAGAATCAGCAGAAAGGAAGGGGAAGTCCAGTAAATTCAATAAAAAAATGTTAAGTCATCTTGCTGAAGACAGATTACCTATAACTGCGTAACTCCATGTTTGATCTTTAATTCCTTAGAATACGGTTAAGAAAAATGTGTTGAAATTTAGGTGCAGCATTTCATTTTTTTCTCTCATTTCATGATGCAGAATGAAAAAAACACCCAGGCTTTTCTAAGGGATGTTACAAGCAGCAGACTCCTCCAGCAGTGTCAGCCCAGGACCCTCCTGCCCATCTGCTGGAGCCCAGCCTGGTGCCTGGAGACCTGGATTCAGGATGAAGGATGCAGCTGCTGTCTTCTCATTTGTAGATTCAACCAGTAGTGAAGCGTAGCCCCACTGATCCCCTTCCAATGCTCTGAACCCTCAGATTTGCACCCTTATCAGCTGCAAAGTCCCAGCTTGCCTGCAGTTTCCTGATAGCCCATCAATTAGTGTAACTAACCAGGTTTGTTTCTGGTTATGGTCTTTGTTAAAACTAATTGATCATGGTTTATGTCTGTATTTGTTTCCCTCCCTTTCCTCATCTACCCAACTGAGAAAATAAACATCCTCTGACTCCACATATCCTTATGAACTAGTGCAACTGACCAGATTTGTTCTTATCAAGATCTCCCTTATCATGTGTTGATCAGGTTTATCACTGTATGATCTTGTTTATAGCTTCTTTGATCAGACACCATTAAAGAAAACACTCTCCCTCCACATCCCTTCCAGACTTCTATCGATAGTTGATGGATGAAGAAGACATCTGTAGGAGATGATTTATCTGTTCCTCAAGTAGAAATCTCAGAGACTTTGGGGGTGCATATGTCTTTCTATTGCCTTTTGAAAGGATGGAGATGACTGGATCACATGCAACACCTAAAGTGAATCTCTTTCCCAATAAAGGAGGTTAATTGGGAAAAGCTATTACAAGCGGCAAATCATAAGGGAAGTGAATAAATGGAGAATAATTATAGTCTCATATTTATTGGTGCAGGCATTTTTTTCTATATTACCTTTAGTTAAAATAACAAGTAAAGAGTAAGTTATTTGTAAAATATCAAAATCCCTGTCATATTGAACTTTAGTAACTCCTTGTCATGTATTAGGAAAGAAGTTCAGTTTTCATGTTGTTGTGAATTTTGTTTTAAAATGTTATTGTATTTTTATTGACTGAATGGTTGTATTTGATTATTTTATTAGTATGCTGTCTCGCTCATTACATCAAAACATATTTTTCTCTTCATAGTTTCAGACTTTATGGCTATTTCTTTGATTGCTTAACTGACAGGAATAAAATCGTAAAATTCACAACTCAAGTGATTTCTGTTTATGGAGATTTATGTACCATAGAAACTAAAGGTTACTTGGAGATTTTTATTCTTGTGTTTATCTTAATTGCTTGTGCTCTTAGGGATGACTAATGAAGTACAAACATGCAGTGTCCTTCCCTGTTAACATCTTGCAAATGATATTAAACCAATTATTAAAGAAAGAAAAAACCCACATAAAATCAAGTTGTAATTAAATATTACAGCAAGTAAAAATGTCAAGTCCTGATGAAAGCACTTTCAGTACTTACACTGGGAATGTGCAAAATCCTCTTATTAATGTGGGTGGGTGAGCCATTATGGTGCAGTTAAAAAATGCATCCAAAACTTGATGTAGAAACACTCAGAGAAATTCTATGACCTATTTTATATTCAGAAAGTTCAAGCAACTTATAATGGCACTTCTTGGACTTAAAGACAAAATAGAGATGCCCCACATGTAGTCAGCTTGAAATGTAACAGCTGTTCTCCAGAGACTTCATATATTTCCTGGTTTATCTCATCATATTTCTTGTCAGAACATTTTACAAGTGTGCTTTAAATCTTCAATCTGTGGCTTGTGTTTTACTGTATTTCGATTGCCAGGCAAGCAAAGAGAGACTTGATACTGGAGAACTTCATTTCAGGTAAATTGGCACATCTCTATTGGCTTTACTAGGTTTAATGTATACAACTGCAGTGTGACTTAAATTTCCACCAGTTTTTGCTGGATTTAGCTCTAACTTTCTGTTGTTACTCAGCCTGCCTTTCCTTCCCTAATTTTTATTCAAGTCATTGATACAGGTACAATTGTGTCACAAATGATAATGTAACTGGATTTCTCGCTACTTGGGATGCCATCAGATATAGCCAGTGCAGGTGCAGACTAAGTACAAAAAAAAATATTGGTTGTCTAAAATGACATATTATGGATATTATACCTCTAGCTATGCAATGAGAAACTCCTAAAAGAAAAAATTTTACTCTGTTTTCCCTGATTTATTTTATAGGTGTTGCATGGATGATGTACAAGTTTAGGCTGTGTGACTGTACAGATCAGCATGTGTCAGTGTTTTATCTCAGACTCACCTTTCACACTCTTTTTTGGTGGCTGCTTGAGAAAAGAAAAATTGTCACAGAACTAGCACATGACTATCAATATAAACAATCAAGTTGATTTTACCATGAATTTTGGTAATTTTTTTTTATAATATTAACACCAGATTATATACAGTGCTCTTACATTTACAGTGTAAGTGTGCTCTTCAATATTACAGCAAGAAAGTGGGAAATCTCACATTCTCCAATGAATCTGATGAAAAAGAAACCACACTTCAGGTCATAGTCTTGATGTTTTACTGCTGCAAATATCCGCACCAAGGGAGTTTGTTAATGATACAATCTCTGTGTCTTTCGTGTAATGGACTACCGTAATTCACTGAAATTTGGAAGCCAAACACAGAAAATGGGATCAAAAGGAAGGAAAAAGAAAAAGGAATAAATAATTTATTTTTGAAATGTTTTGTTTACTTCCAGTGATGCATGCTGCTACTAAGTCTAACAAAAATCAATCAATCAAATTATTTAGGACTCTAAATGAAGTATTTAAGGTAACTTTAGCAGCAATCAGGAGTGTATTTTGATCTCAAATGGCTTAATGTACAATCAGCTAGATGTATTATAGATTTCATCATGCCTCTTCAAAATACTACATTTTACAGAAGATATTCTATCTGAGCTACTGTTCTGCTGTGATGCTCTCATTCTTACAGCCAAAAGGCAAAGTTTAGTCCACCCTGAAGTATAAATTATAAATGGTTGCTTATCTGGCACAGATGGAATCCATTTGTGCTCAAAATCAATTTGCAGTAGTACAGAAAAAAAGTAATTTTTAAAAATATACACAAATACAAACATGAATAACATAATACTTCATGATATATATGTGGGGTTTGTGTATGTGTACCTAAATATCTATAAACTGCATGTATAGGAGTTGAACAAAAACAGATATTCTTTTGGCCATAGACAAAAAGTGAGTTCTTTCAAAGTGCTAACATCAAGATGGAATATTTTAAGACAGGAACAGTAGTTCTACAAAAGTAAAACTGTAAATTATCTGTGACAGCACCTGCCATCTTCTTCACTCTATGTAAGTAGTGTCCAGAATTTTGAGTTTCTAGCAAGGTACCAGCTTTAAAAGTTTGGGATCTCTGCTGAAAACAGTAGTGAACACCTGGGAATAAGAACAACTAATCATATATTTCCTCCAGTGCGCACGGGTGCAACTGAGAGTAGGTTGGTTGTCAGACTAATAATATAGGTAAGTCACATTGAAATCAAAGCCAAAATATCAGCCAGCCTGCCTTGAAGGACACCATGGAACAGTTAGTATTCAGATAGCCTTCCACCCAAGACATCAACTTTTCAGACAGCAAAGGTTAAACATACAGACATCTCAGTCATCCAGGCTCATGTATCCTCTATAAACTGATTTGCCTAGTGATAGATGTAATTAAATGACTGAAATTCCCATATCCCAGATGCTCTATATGATGTGTTAAATTATCGTTGAGCCTTTTCATTCTTAGGTACGCAAAATAACATTTTCAGTGTTCAGGTCTTCATGCTCTGACCATTTTGAATACCATGAAATGAGGAATTACCAAAACTGGACATGTGACTGTTTCTGCAGTGGAATCCCTGAGATTAAATACATCCACAGCTTCTACATTTGTGATATCTGATTTAGCATATTGGAAAAGTTGTGAACCTAAATCTACAACCAACCTAAAATTTGCAGAAAAGACTGCTTCCAAATCATACCACAACTTCTGAGAAAACACTTCTAAGTAGCCCAATACATGTCCTCAAACCCATATTTTTGTTTGATATATGTAAGTTAAACTTAAGCTCTACTAATAATTTTTTTCTAGTCCCTGGTCTAGGAATGCTGCTGTAAGTCTTTGCTCTTCACTACTCTTATTAAAAGAGCAGCTGTCAAGGGAGAAGGAAATACATCATATGCTTCAACCTACTGATTTTCTTCCTACTAGATTGCATTAATGTCGAAGAGAGGTCACAATGCGGAGAATTAAAAAAAAAAAAAAATAATTAAGTCACAATTGGCAAAATATTTCATTTTCTCAGCTGAAGGAAATTCAAATCAAAGCAAAAAATTTGAAGATGAAGTCATATTTCAGAAAATGGTATCCAAAAAATGACACAAAAGGGACCTCAGCTGCCATGAGAGAAACAATTTATCAGTCTTACATTACTCTAATTGATGCATAAACAACACGAGACGCTACAGAATGGCCACAGTTCTTATTAATATGTTCAGAAAGGTTTGTAGCACAAGAAAAAAAAATCTGTCTGGATTTTTCTTTTAATCAAGTTAATAGCAAAACAGGTGAAGTATAGATAAGTTCAATGCAACTTTAAACCACAGTTCTTAAAGCTACAATGAGCTTGTGGTGGGCACAGTTACAGCCAGTGGCTGAACTTAATTGATTTAAATGTTAGAATTAAATATTTACTGTTACTGTGTGTCCTTATGATTCAATTCACGTGGGAGATCACAGTCAGGAAAAACTCCAGATAAAACTCTTCCTTAAACTCATTTAAATAAAATTTTTTTGGCTTTGGTTGGCTTTGTACCTGCCTGTAAACAGTCAAGACCTTTCAATAGCCAGGACAACTGCTAACATTTCAGAAGACCTTGTCAGGTCTTCCTCACCTTTAAAGAGAAAATCTGGTCATGTTGCCTTTGAAGTTAACAAGACATACCAATTGTTTTTCAAACAATACAATAAATCCAGAAAAGCCATGAATTTTCTTCTTGGTAGGCTAAAAATAAAGACAGCCACAGCAGTTCCCCAAAATAGCTCTCAAATCATGTTACTTACTCTAACTGGGCAAGAGGAGAATACAGACAAAACACTAGTTTCTCTTAAAAATGTAGGGTACTTATCTTTAATGTTGCCTATACATTTTCCTTATCTATAATGGATGCTTTCAGGGCAAATTAGATGTTATATTATATGTGTAAAAGCATTATGCAGTCTCTAAATTGTTATTTCACCTGTCTCTTAAGCACCACTAAAAACACACTTCAAAATATCCTCCTCTTGAGTTGATAGAGTGAAACCTTCAAATAGCACTGCTTAATTAACATCTCCAGTTGTTAGTTTCCTCTGTTGTTTATTGATCTAAATGGATTCCATGAATTTCTGCACATGCATTTGCTGCAGATGCAGGTGCTGACAGTGGGGCTGCAGGGATGGCCTCTGTGAGGAGAGGCTGGAGCTGCCTCGTGCCAGGCACAGCCAGTTCCAAACAGCTCCAACCAACCCACTGCAGGGCACGGCTGAGCCCCTCAGCCAAGATAGGGGCAATTTGGGGAAAACATATTTAAGAAAGGATAAAAACCCACTACCAGCAGTGAAGGAAAAAATTGCGACACAGTCCTGCTGACAGCAAGGTCAGGGTCTCCTGGAGAAGAGATTCCCCTGCAGCCTGTGGGAGAGACCACAGTGCAGTAGGTATTTTCTAGGAGCCCATGGAGAGGACCACACTGGAGTAGATATCCACGCTACAGCCTGTGGAGGACCCCACAGCAGGACAGGTGGATGTGCCCTGAAGGAAGCTGTGGCCTCTGGAGAGCTCGTACAAGGGCAGGAGAGAAGTGTGAGGAGGAAGGAGCGGCACAGAGGAGCTGTTGTGGACTGACCGAACCCCCCCATCCATCTGCAACTCCTTGGGGAGGTGGGTGTTATGTGACAGATTTGGGAACGAAGGAGTGAAAGAGATCCTCAGAAAATGATGTGGAGGTGAGGGGAAGTTGTTTTAAACTTTGTCTTTGTTTCTCACCGTCCAAATCTATTTAAATTGACAATAATTTCAGTTCATTTTTCCCAAGTCCAGTCTGCTTTGCTTACGAAGGTAATTGGTAAGTGATCCTTGCCTTCCGCTAGACCCATGAGCTTTTAATCTTATTTTCTCCCCCTTGTCCTTCCGAGGGGAAGAGGAAGAACAGCTAGCATCTGGCAGCCAGCCAAGGTCAACCCACTACAGCATACAAAGGCATTTAACATTTCAAGTATGAAAACTACAGAATGTGTCAAATTTCCCAGAATTCAAGGAAAAAAAAAGGTCTTTCAAGCTACACAAAGGCAACTATCAAAGACTCCATCTTCATGACATTTTATTATTATCTTCTAGAGTGACAGCAATATGGAAAATGAGAACAGGCAGTCAAATTTGTTGGAAAAAAATCACTAAAAATCAAGCTAGCCGATCAAAAAATCTAGGTCTTGAATCAGCAAATCACTGCAAGTTATTGTGTAAAATTATATTTGCTCCATGATTCAGAAAAGAAGGACTGAGATACACAAGCATTAATTTGAATGGTATACATATATGTATGTATGATTTAGAGAGTCATCAAATACAAGCTAGCATTATTCCTTAAGAAATTTTCTAATAATTTATTCTGTGTTCATTAGGATCGCACTTTGCTGCAGTATTTTTTCGACATATTCAATTTTGCTTTGTCTTCTATCCCTTTACTCAGGGCTAACGGGTTTTGGAATCAAAACCAAAGATGCTATCTTCAGAAAACAATGTATTCCTTAGTATAAAAAGACACACGAGTGCTTATAACAAAACTGCATAAACAAACAAAAAGACAATATTAGGTATGTAGGTGGATCTGAAAGTAAATGAGTTGTTACATAGCAAATTTACTGTTATATAGGGTATGTAGATTCAAAACTTGAATGCCCTAGGAATATTTTAGCAAATAATCCTCAAGTAAGTGAAAATAAATCCCCTGCTTAAAACTAAGCCGTTGTGTGTCAATGAAATCCAATGGGGGGGGGGGGGAAGAAAAAAAAAAAAAGAAAAAAAAGTCTACTCTCTGCTCAGTTCAGTATCTGCTCAGTGGAATACTTCAAGAAACAGTATTCAGTCTTGCCATGGTACTGCTCTGTAAATATGGATAAAATAAAAAAAAATTACTAAATTAAATAGAATTTCAGACTTAAAACAAAGAAAAGGTACTGTTAGGATACACAAACTTATGTGGATATGATGGATAGGTCTTTAATTCTAGTCATACTTAGTTCTGAGCTTGTTGTTCATGGGACAGAAGAAAGCTGATGTTGTCTGGGGAAGATGTTAAACTCTCAAAAATCTGAAATGTGGTTATGTAAATGCGTAAAGTTAAGATTTTAGTCCACATTATAAACATTTGTATTGATTAATAACATCTCTAATGTAGCTGATGTTTGACTCAAATTAAAATATCTAGAATATTTATTTTAAATCAAGTGCACCTGCATCAGCACTTTCATCCTTATTGCATATAGATATACATACACACTTTTAAGAATGAGTAATTCTTATTACAAGTAATAAACCACTTAATGATAGTATCTTAAATGTGATGACTTAAAAAAAACAACACAGCATCAAAAAGTTCCCTGTCTGAAGAGTTGTCTCATTCTCTTAAGACAAACATCAGTGTGACTTTAAGAGTGTAAGAGTTGAAATAACATCTCATACAAGATCTATATCTAGCTTTAAAATTATCTCGCTACAGAAGACAAATTCAACCATCTTTTTATATTCATACCAAAGGAGAAAAAAAAAAGCCACCACCACAACATCAGTATTTCGTTTTACCAACCATACTCCAGGGACTACCCAAAGTGTGATTGAAAACTATGCACTAGTTTCTTAGACTGCAGAATTTGATTGAAGTGTGGAAACAAATGAGAACAGAAAAGTCACTCACATCCTTGCCTGCTTCAGAAGACAGTAATATAATAGAACAGAAATAAAGCAAACATCCCAATAGACAGCGTTTCAAGAATTATTGACAAGTCTTCATTCATTCCTGAAAAACATACTGAGAGAGGACAGTTAGATTGTATTAGATTGTATTAGCTTCACATGCATGTTTTTAAACACAAACATACCTCTCTGCCAGAAGAGGTGAAAAAAATGGGACCTGATCTCAATATCTAGTAATGTTTAGTTGCTTACCAAATAGTCTGTCTTAAATGTATGAAGACTGTTAGTCACTTTCAGCAGTAATAGTCCACAAATAATGGCAAAACTCCAAGACAACAGATATTGATACTGACCATTCAACATATGTATTTAATTTTGACCAAGTTTGTACTGCCTTTATTCCCTCTGGGATTAAATTTCTATTCATGTACTTCAGTAAAGCCCATGTATAGACTAAGAATCTCCATGAATCCTGTTGGAAATGATTCATCACCACAGGATATATACACAATTAACTTGGCTACTGTCCTAGGTATCCATTGATTATGACTTCATCTTAGATAACCATCTTGACAGGCAGTTATCCAAATTCAGATGTTTATAATAGTAAATCATATCTAGTCCTCTGGATTCATATTAACTGCCTAAACATGGGTGTTCAGTGCTATTGGGGTCATCTTTGATGCACCAAGTCATCTGAAATATTCTCATAGTGATGATGCATAAGACACAGGAGCTACTGGAAACCCACGCTCTTCTGGAATGGCAGATGCCAGATGGGTGGGACTACCTCACATCTAAGGGGGCACGGCACATCTGTGTTTACATAACTGAACCTTTCTGTTTCTCTGTCAGCTACACTGTTCCAAGTGTTGCTCACTTGTCTGCTAGCACCCTGAAAACTCTCAGATGTTTCCTGCCTTAGCATACTCAATGGCTTTCCAAGGATGGTGTAACACCTCTCTTTTTTCAAGGCTTTCCAGTTCAGTTACTCTTTCCAGAGAAGCATAAAACTCTTTTGAGCAAACAAGTACAATGCATACATCCTTTCTACAGTCCTGAGCTACATTTGCACAGATGGAATTGTCCTTTCACCCTCCTTTCTCGGTGCCAACCCCATTGTTACCAACAGTGCCAGCCTGTGCAATGAAAAGTAGGTGCTCTGTCCTTCTACTACCCACCTGGGTAGACCAGCTCATAGACTGTGCAACACACATCAAGCTAAAGTGTTATTATCATGTTTACACATGAAGCCTACTAATGTCCTCCAATTTGTGGTAAAGGTTCATTTGAAGCACACATACTGGGGGTCTGGGTGAAACGCCCATGGTGCATAACCCACAGTAGCGGTGGGCATGTGGAAAACCATAATACACACTAGCAACCTGTCTGGTCCCGATGATATGCCTTCTCTGGAAAGAGAACCCTGCCAAGAACCCTGTTTTCCAGATGACCAAAGCACTCTGAGAGTTCATAATAGTGTCCATGATTCTCCCATGGTGATGTAGGTCTTGAATACATTAAACAGCTCTAACTACAAAGATACAAAGAGTTTTAAATTACTGACTCCCACTCAGACATACATCAAAAACATCATCTTAATGCTTGCCACTGTTAAAAAAGCTAATAAAATAGAAGAGGGAGAACAAAATAACATTATGTCAGTGTATTAATCCAGGATGCACTTGTTTCACTAATCAGTTGTGCATTCCTGGTACCGCTCCATCTTAAAGCAGATTACGTTAAGAAAAGGTATCAAGAGGTACAACAAGAAGATCAAAGGAATTGAACAGCTTCTGCACAAGGAAATATTAGTGAAGTTCAAACACATTGAAGTGTTTGAACACATTCATTGATGACATGGTAAAAGTGAAGAAGCAGCTATTATTTACCAGTTTTCATAATATGAAGAGCAAAGGGCATGCTGCTGAAATTTCAGACAGAAGCTTTGAAACCAACAAAATGTAATACTTCCTACATTATATAAAGTTTAATTGTGGAACTTTTGGCACAGAATCTGTAGATACTAAAAGTTTAAGTGAGATTTTAAAGTAATTAGCACAATTCCAAAGGAAAAAAGTGGGCATAACCTCCAGTGGAGGAAGTCCCTGTACAGCAGATCGCCAGAAGCTATGAAATTGCCTTATTCTTTTACTCTTTTCCTAAATATCAGTCAAACATTGTCGGATGCAAGCTTAAAAGCTAGGTGAACTCAACACAACCATTGTAATATACTTTTATAAATACAGTAGAAGTTTGCAAAAGGAAGACTTTGGCAAAGCACTTAATAAGAAACAAAAATACTATTTTAATGTAATTTTAGCTCCTCATTATTTTTCTCAAAAGAAAGAAAATCAAAAGCTATCTTCAATAAGCACTCAGGTGTGACCCTTAGGTCCCAACAAATGAAACTTGTAAGTCTTAGTGAGAAAATAATAGAAGTTGTTACGTGTGTGTGTGCATATACCTGTGTGTGCACATACGTCTGCGTGCAAAAATGTACAGATACAAAGAAAAAGCTTTATGCAAGTTTTATATCTTTTATTTCAGTTTTCAGTAATAGATTTTTGAGGAATATGCTTCAGAGGGTTTTAGTACATTATTTCTGGAAAATCCCATTTACTGTTCAGTTTTTCATTCAATGTTTTACCAGGTATTGACTAAGCAAGGCAATACTAAATGGGTTTGCTCCTTGATCAAAGGACATTTACTTCTTGGCATTGCTCACTTCATATAACCAAACAATAAAGAATGGTGCTACTGAAAGATGAGTTCTTTCATAACAGAACTTGAAGGTGCCTTGCTAAGAATTAAACCTTTTTAAGACAAGATATATCAGGAGATTATCACACACATAGTGCTGTGAGAAAAAGAAAAGAAACATTCTTTAACCTTTACAAGATGGAAAAAAGGACAATAGGCTTTTTAGCTGCTTGGGTATAGCATTTAGCTGAGAGTTGAGGAACCATTATCTAGTTCCCTGCTCCCAGGATTATTTTTGCCTTTCAGCCAGCGCTTGTTTAACGTAAAGTGAATTTGCAAGGTTCAAAGCGGCAAATGACATATTTACTACTGCTTTTTTAGTGTCTTTGAAGCCTCACAGGTCTTGCACTCTTTCTTGAAAAGTAGTCCAACACAAGGAGCTTTCAAGTAGTCCCAAGATGTACATGCAGCTAGACTCACTTGTAGTGTCACATCCTCCCTGCGTAAGCAGGTACTACACCCTGGCTTCTAAATCTCGGATGTTCTTATAGTTCTCAGAAATGAACAAGTCCATCTTCATTCAGTGGCCACCTGTCCTGGTTCCCCAGGCACAGACCCATGGGCCAGCCATGCAGGCAGGCCCTGAGTAGCCTCGAGTCAGCTGAGAGATCCAATTGAGGCAGCTGACTCACAGGTGGATCCCACACCACTTAATCATGCTCACTATAAAAGGAGGGAGTGCACTGAGTACGGAGTCTCTTGCTTTCTGTGGTTCCTCCCTTGTGGTCTTCTGCTCCTGCTGTTCACATCAAGGACCAGGCTGACTATAATCTTGTATACTTTGTTGGTTATTGTACTAGTTTTGTTATTTCATTAAACCTGCTTCTACTCCAACTCATGGGGCTTTTCCCTTTTTTTCCCTGACTCTGCTTCTCAACTGGGGAGGCAGTATCAGGTGGTAGAATAACTGCTACAGTTTAGCCCTGGGTACAGGCTAGACGTAGACAACACTTTAATTGCTTGGGATCCACTGTATGATAGCACTGCTGAAGATATGAGTTCACCTGCTTTCTGCAAAGTAGCAAATAAGAACCATTCCTCTTTTAACTAACCAACTCCGTATAGCATCGCAATTGCTAAAGCATTTCTTTAGGAATCAGAAGACCAGAATATTTCATTGTGGATCAGCAGAAAATATTTTGCTTGAAACAAGTCAAAATATGGTATCTTATTTTCCTGCTACATAGCTCTTTAAATGTTTACCCATTTAGTAAATAAAAAGCCATTTTATGGTGAAATCTCAAAAGCTACCTTTAACAGGAAGTCAAAAGCTTTTTAGATCTTCTAAACCAATTTAATTTTGAAACTATTTCTCCTGTTGTTTTTGACATTTTTTTCAGTCTTCACTTACATTCTCAAATGTGGTTGGTTTTTGTTTTTTTAAAATTCCTTTATAATGGATGCTTTTTTTTTATAAAAGTGCTCAGCTATAATTCAGATCCATATTATCCCATATTCCTTGCAAATATTTTAATCAGACGGTTAGAATCTATTAAGGGATGGGGCTTCTTATTGAATATGTTCTGTTTTGTTTAGAAAAAGTAATGTATATTCAAGGGTCAAATATATTGAAAAAGGATGTTCTGATTGTCAGTCTGGTAGTTAAGCTTTTGGGGAGAGAGCTCATTTCCATGGAGCTATTTACACATTTTATTTGAAAGAGTTGGTTAAAATTGCTAAGTAGTACTTGATACTGTGGCAACTACACTACAAAAAGCATGTACTGTAGGGAGTGATTGTTAGCCCCCACGCCAAGTAACAAAAAGTTGGCTCTCTCTGAAGAGGACTGGACACATTCACATCAAATACTTGGCTCTGATTTCCTGCTAGTTCTATCTGGTATCCATTTCATCTTGGTCAAAATTATTATTATTTTGTGTCTTTTGCTATTCAAAATGCTTGAAATAATTGGAGGGCTGTGTTGAAGCTCACCAGAGTTGTTTTTGCAGCAGAAAACTGCTGAGATATGGCACGAGATATGGCTTGTGCTGAGAATAGTGCTTTAGATTGCTTTCTGAGCAGTTTGGTGGGACAGTAGTGAAGGAGTATAATTGTTAATGAAATTTCCTTACCCTAGGTTTCCTGCAGCAGAGTCTCAGACATCAGATTCCAGGAAAACAAATAGTTTAACTGAATGGTATAGTCATTGGAACAGCTCAACCTGGGTACCTCCAGAAAGGGAACCAGAGCAAAGAAATTCATGGGTATTTATACCCTTACAGTCTATGCATCTGTTGTCCACATGCTGTTCACAAGCCTTGCACCAACTCTTGTTCCTTATTGGATCCCTTCTCTGTCTCCAGGTCACCATTAGCTGTTCTTATCTGGACTGATTTCAGGTTCTGCTGGCAGCTGTAGACTCCTTTCAGTTTGCACAGATCTCAGGGCCTTCCTTCATGTACCTAAGCAACAGTTCAAGAGAATCTCAACTTTTTGAGTTAAAAGTTTGCAGCTTGCAGACTAAGGCTTCAGCAACTTTAGCTACTCATGCTAAGCAAAACAATTCAGACAAAAGCATACAGTTAATCCCATTAACTGAACTTAATTTGCAATACCATGTCTAGTACCCTTTAATCTATATTACCTATAGGAACCAGTCCTTGGAGTGAACAGTCTCAAATATCACATCTCAGTTTGTTCAGTTTCTAGAGAGCTTGGAACCTAATGTTCATGAAATTCATGAGAGCAAGAACTTGAACTGAGGAGCTAAGTTATCTAACAGGAGAAAGATCTCCAGATGACCAGATCTAGCTCTGCCTTTGTTCCGAGAGCTCATCAGGAAGTCTACCAACATAAGCACGTACCGTATACTTGTACTGTGTATAAGCTAAATATTTGATGTAGATACCCAAAAATAAAATTCCAAAACTGCTGTTCAGTACTCCCTAAAGTTTGGCAACCTTTTCAGCCAAAAGGTACGTCTCTATGGGCTGAAACATTTGGAAGTAGGGGGAAAAAAAAGAAAAGAGAAAGTAATTACTGTAGAATGCAATGAGCATTTCCAACAGCCAGCTTGCCGATACGAATGATATATGCATCAGCATACAAGCTCTTCTGAGTGATTTATTTAATCAACTAATTCAAAAGGCATAAAGCTGACAAAGACAGATAATTGATCCTACAGTTCACAGTTCATAATTCCATGCTCTGCCCCTGGTCTCTCTTGCACAACACCTCATGCATAGTGCCGTAGCTCTGCAAGATATTGCTCAGGGCATTGCAAAAAAATTATTTTAAGTCTAGGCTTTTGGCATGAGTTAAAATTTGCTTGTGTAGTTCTCCTGAATGAAAGCAAATAACTGCAGTTAAATGTAATAATGCAGGTAATGTACTACCCAAATTGTTTTCTGAAAATCATATCAGTCTTTCATCATAAAAGAGTCACCCTGTAATTGGGATGAAATGTCAGCACTGAGAATACCAAAAAAGAGCCTAAGACTTGTGTGTCACTTGCTTTTGAGGTTTTATGTACTTCTTTATTAAAAGGTATCTGGTATTTCTAACTATAGAAAAGTGAATTATTGGGGTGAGGAAACTGTACCTTCATATGGAAAAAAAAAAAAAAAAAAAAAAAATAAAGGCGAAAAATTAATAAAATGTGAAGATCTCCAAAACCACAATATAAATCGTATGTGGCAGAGCTCTCCATTTGTGACCCATGTAATTCTACTATCTCTCGAAGGTATAGACCCCTGCCTCAGACTGTGATAGCTAAGGTGTTGGTTGTGCTTCATATAAATAAATGCAGATGCCGTGGCTGTAGACAAAGAGCTGGGTACTCTAGGCTCCCCTTAAAGTAAATATGAAGTCACTTCTAAGCCTTGTATCTTCTCATTGTGATGTCCAAAATAAGTTAGATCATTCACACCAGAAGGAATGCAGGATAATTATCTCACATGCTTCAAGACAAAGCTCCAGTACTGTGTTGTGTGTTGCAGAAACTCCTCCTGATTGTTTAAATTTCTGTTAACTATTCAGATGATCAGTAAGTGTGTATCTCATGGAAGGTCATTTGAGAAGGTTGAGACATGTACAAAGATACAGGATTGACAGTGAAATTTTTAACTATTTAGAACAAACTGAAGGAAGCTTAAATAAAATCCTTTAAAAATATGACCTAATTCTCCTTGGAGCATGCTGCTTGGTTCTGGCTGTGGCTTGGCTTGTTTTGGACATCAATGCCTCTGAACTGTATATTTTATAGCTTGATTGCTGTGGGGTTTTTTAAATCAGCTTTTGAAACAACATGAGTTTATGGCTACATAAAGTTTTTTGGTAAAGAGGAAAATAATGTGAGAGTACATCAGTCAAAGGGAAAGGTAGTTAGGTGTAAACAGAAATATTTAGAATGGAGTAAAGAACTAAGAATAAACAAATCCTGAAGTCCTCATGGCCTGTCCCCTTAAGCTGTCATTTTCAGCTCCATAAAAATTTGTGAAGACATGCACACTTACCCAGTCTGAAAAGCAGCAGAAATCTAGCTGATGGAAAATAAGAGTTGTGGCTCTCTCTTTTCCAAAGTGATTCTAAGGTGAGTATTAACTGGGGGGGATCAGTATCAGCTTGGAAGAAAATTGGGTGCTGCTGACTCAGCATAGTGACAGTTATTATGTAATATTGCTGTGTTGTGTTTCAACAACAGGGAATTGTTTTGGATATGCTTGAGAACATTCAGGAAAAAATTGGAAGAAAAGGGAAGGAGTCTGATATGAACATCTAAGGTTTGGAAACACTTGATTCAAATGACACAAGACTTTTACATTTTCCTCTAAAGCTTGTAAAAAGTGGATGAGTGAGCCCATGATGTTAGAAAGAGGAAGAAAAATTACTACTTTTTTATTATTGTTGAGAAACTTAAAATGCCTCCACAGCAACAAAAACTAAACTTGGTGCAGTAATGTTTATTTTCTAGAGGGAAAAATGCAATGTCAGCACAATACAAACTGAGCCCAGCGTCAGGAAAAGGATTATTCATTTGGGGCACAAAGGGAAAAACTATAAATAATGCTTTACATTGTGTCCCTTTCTCCTTGGCCTTTTCTTCTGCCATGTCCAAGAGACACACTTAATTTTTGTTGTTGTTGTTTTATTTTTAAAGATTTTTTCCAAAATGCAAATATTCTTTTTGGGGGGGGCTGGCATGCCCCCATACCTTCAACATCCTTTCTCCAATATTTGCCCCAGAAGTGAACACCTTTAATATTAGTTTGGAGATTAATACTTTAGAATGCCTGAGGCAGAAAGAACTCACCAAATAAGTTACACATATATTTTGGCCCAGAGTTTCTAAGCGTACTATTGTTTTTACTTTATAAAGCAAAATAAATTATAAAGGAATTAAAGAAAAAAATCATACTTTTCAACATACTTTCCAAACATGAGGTCTTTTATTCTGGCTCAATGCTTCCCTGGGACCACTTTAGAACCTACTTATATTCTAGCCTTCTCTGCTTTATTATGCCACTGGAACATACAGGTTTCCTTCATTCTTAGCTGCTGAAGACTAAAGCTGATCAAACAACTTGCTTTCCTTTTTATAACTTTGTAGCTGCTCTGCCTGGTGAATCCCTGATGAGCCCTACAAGATGTTCTCTGATCCTTTCCAAATGACTTTATTGCCAAGGTGACAAAACAATTCTCCTCCATAGGAGTTAACTTATTGTCAGAGCAATTATGTTTGAGTGATATATTTTAAGCCAGTAATACTACTGTTAGCCCTGGATCAGAACTCTTTATGAATTTTAGCTACGGTTCAGGCTAAACTACTGTAAGTAAGCAATGATTGTCTTTACAATCAAAATAAAGTTTGCAATTTGTCAGGCAGAAACAGAACACTTTTAGTCTCAAAAATGAAATCCACACACTGTGCAGACAATGTCCTTAAACTGTTGCACTGAGTAAAAGCATAGTATTAATGTGAGAGGTTTATTTTCAGTCATTGTTTCGGCGCAAAGTCAGGCAAATACTATTTTGGAGAAGAAAAACAAGAGATTATGTCTACCAGCTGAGAAGGGAGCAATACAAGAAATACAGGATTGACATTTTCTAATGGAAACTGAGTTCCTGTTCCACTAGACACCGCCATTATTTGTACTCTGCAGTGACTACAGAATGAAGATACAGGGAAATGCCGAGTACACAAAGTACTGCTAATAAGTTTAGAGACATGGCATGAATATAAGTATCATTAACGTTCACTATTCATTTTGGTCTCATAATAGGGGGTAAAGACTGAGCTTCCAGGGCACAGGGGGCCTCTTTCTCTCCCACTGACAGAGACCACAGGGAGCACTTTGGAAAAGAGGCCTAGGGAACCTGGGGAGCAGGAAGAGTTTCCATAGCATCTTTATATAAGGAAACATAGGCTACATTCACAGATATATTTCAGTTTCAGTATAAAATATGTCAGAGGGTGCTGCTTGAATTTGGCCACATTTCTTGTGCAAAAGCTGTGCTCCCTGATTTCTCCTCTGTTTTCACACTGAATCTTCTCTTAGAAAAAAAACAGTGGCTCCAGTTTCACTTTTCTAAAACAAACATCCTTTAGCTTCAGTTTTGCCCTTTGAACACTCGGTAGTTTAATGTCTCTTCCCACAAAATCATTTGCGTCTTACCCTGTGAGTCAATCATTTCACATTTTAATGAGTTTTGAATGTGTATGACACCTTCAAGCTCCCATCTGTATTTGTTGATAGGCTGTGGTTTGTTTTCCCCTGCACTTCACAATATCTGGCTGTAGAATCAGTCAATGCCTTCTTATTGTGCAAATTTTTGGAGATAAAGGCCTCTTATGTATTTACACAGTATCCAACAATACTGTTATTCATGGCTGAGCCCATTGGCACTTCCTTAATTTAGATAATCATTATAGTACACTCAAAGTCTGAGGAGAAATTTAGATAATCTTTCTTGAACTCAAAATTTTTGAGGGAAGTAAAACCAGAAGTGCTGCCATCGTTCTTCCTCCATGTGTGCATTGTGAAGGTTCATTAGGTCATGTCCTAAAGGTATAAATTGCCATAAATAGGAAATATTACATCTGTGGGATTATGTTAAGGCTATCTTGCCTTGCTTCTGAGAGTGCCAAAACAGATGTAAAACTCTGTCGGTGATCCTGATGTTTCTGAGAGCTCTGTTATGGCTGCTTTTCTATTCTATTTCAGTTCCTTATCTTAACAACAGTTTCTGAAGGAGTGAATACTAAACACATTTTTGACATATGGAAAAAAAGGAAGGAAAAAGATCCACGCGAGATCAAAGTTATATTTTTGTAGGAACTAGAATTCTGTTGCCCATTTAACTGAAGATTATTTCACAGATCATCTAATGAATACAAATTCAATTCATTTTTCTGTGATGAGTGACATCTGCTCACTTTTGAAATGCAATCTGAGCCGTTTTCCCTTTCCATTTCAAGGACATTTTAGATATCTGTAAGATTCAACCTTTTATTATAATTTCATGCTGGGAAAGTACTAAGGATTGTCTGAGTCAATAAACGACTATTCAGGGGAACAGACAAAACTTTAATAAGTCAGTGATGGTATATCTTATTTTAAAAGACAGAGATGATTTGGTCTGAGTGTGCTGAGCCTTTAGCATGCTGTGTGATTAACTCTTTAGTTTGTATGCTCCGTGGGAACTAGTGATCTTCTCCCCATGCAATAGTCTTCTTATATTAAACTTCAGTAAGGTATACTTGAGAGAACTACAGATTTAGCAGGACTCTGTAATGACTTCTGGAAAAGAATTGCACTGTCTCATTGTCCAACTACCTTGAAAATGGAAGATATGTAAAATGGACAAGCATTAACTTATAAATTAAACATAAGCGTAGCAGTGACAGAACCCACAAAAGCTTACCAGCTTGATTTCCATCTCAGAACTACATAGTGATATATTAAATCCCATAGGTTAAATACTAGTAGTGCAAAGTACCTTTCATTGCAGAAATTATATTCTATAGTTGTCACTATGTGTGATTTTACACCTTTTTCTGAATCAGCTAGGTATTGTTTTGCTCAGAGCCAGGATACTTGTCTAGACGAGTCACTGGTCTCATCAGGAGAGTCTGTTCTTGTGTTCAGATCTTAAATAGCCACATGTATTTTCAAATAGTCGAGTCTATTTATAATAGATAATAGCCTATTTATTTACAGAAGTAATTAAGAGCTTATTCACATACAGTAGTACATGAGAGAACACAGTAAACGCACACCATCGTCATGTGTGTGCTAAACCTGTGATTTATAATACTGCAGAAAAGAGAGTAAATTTATTACTATTCTGTATTTTGACTGAGTTTGGCATCTACATACAGAGTGCAATAGCTGCCATCAGTCTGGACAGCAATTAAAAAAATAATTCTGTATGTCTCCATACACCCAGAGGAAGTGCTGATTGTCTGTATTATTTCCAAGAGACTACCAATAAAATACCTATCTGTTTCAATTGCATCAACTTCACTTTGCTCCTAAAATCCAGAGACAGTTGAGTTTAAGTTTTCTCAGAGCTTTCAAAGGATGTAGTTAGGGGGGACTGTGGGGTTTTGTTTTATTTCCTTTGGAAGCAAGGAATTATTTATTTGCAAACACAACAAGAGTGACTAAACCCCAAAAGTTTGGCTGTATTCTGTTAGATGATACAGAGACAATACAAAATTTTTAAAGTTGCTACTGTAATATGTGTATGATCTATTATTTTATATAATGTAATCTGACTTGCATATTATTCAGTAAGTAATTGAAAGAGATGAATGGGAATGCAGTGGATACAAAAATAAGATGGCAAAGCCAACAGAGCTCTGCAGAAAAATGCAAGTCACTAACCAATGCCTAGAAACGCAATGAACAGCACAAAGTATTTAATCAATGACTAATGAAGGTCAATCACTCAAGTCACTTTGCAGTGCTTTCTCTTTGTGATTTTAAAGTTTAAGTAGCAAATCAAATGCTTTTAAGGGATATTGCTGTCACATTGAGAAAAACTAATTGACTGTAAATACTGACTGAGCATATAGTCAACTTTTCCACTTCAAATTTAATTGCATTTCCGTTACGCTTTATACATTATTGTGATGATTCATATGTCAGAGACTTAAGCACATTTAGTACAGTCAGTTTTTGTAGATCAAAAATTCTGCATTAGTTGCGTTTCTGCCTGTCTTTCACACATTCACCTTCAATTGAATTACTCACTGGTTATCTCAGGGATTACCTGGGATTTTCAACTGGTCTACATACATTTTTGTGTACGTATATATGTGTATATATGTATATACATATATATATATTATTAGGTTCCCTCTATTCTGAAAGGATATTTCAGTATCAGTCAATTTTGAGGAATATTTCATATGATTGACTATAAAAGAAATCTTTTTTAAATTATCTTGTTAAACTATGAAAAGTTATTTAAGGGATTTTTATTCTAAATGATGGAAGATTTTCATAAAAGTTCTATTGTAGACATAATAAAAATAGCATTTTCTTGAACCCTACCTTCCATTCAATTGTACAGTCTTGAGTAATAGGTTTCAACTGAAAAGAAATACAATCTGAATGCTGTATGAAAAAGAATTATTAACCAACTACTAAGTTATAAATCAGATTTCCTTAATATCCTCATCCCAAGTATCTATACTTTTGTCATTTTGCCATAGGTTGTACTATACTTAATTATCTCTGCAAAGAAGACAGATGGCCTGTGTTTTACAAAGTCTCAGCTTTCTTTCCCCTTGATTGACCATATCAGCCAATATTCAGAAACTACAAAACTTATACTCTCATTTTCCTTAATTAGCCTGAAGCAAAAATAAATCATGCCTTTCTATCTTTTCTCTTTTTTTTTTCTCATACAGCATTAAATCACTTCAGAAAAATTTTAGAAATCTCAGGCAGACTTAAATTTTTATAAGAAGTCCCTACAAAGTCTATCAGTCTGTAACTGTGCTATGTCCATAGCATAAAGTATTGTACCAGAAAATACTTTTATTCCTAATACACTTTATGTACTGCACTTTTACTACATTAACTAGTGATCTTTACTGTACTCAGTGAAACAATCAGTGCTGAAAGAAGTTCTGCTGGCTCCCTCTAAAAAATACTCCTTTATACATATTATTTAGTCTACTTCCAGGACTATCAAAAAAGATTTTTCATCTGACATGCCCGTCACACTGTAGCAAATGCAAGGTCTTGGATCATGCCAACAGATGAGTGTAAACATCTCTAATTTCAACGGGATTTAAATAGATGCTTGCAGTTACACACAGATCAAAAGATTTCAGGGTGAAAAATCTTAAAATAGGTCATTGCTGCCTAATCTAATCCTGTATGAGTTCTTCCCATAAAACTAAAAATTCTGTATCTTTTTAATGGCTTCATTTTAATGGCTCTTGTTTTCTATTTTTCTATGTAAAGTTTATTTGTTTGGTATTTGTTGTTGTTTTGAATGACTTTTTCTTCTTCACTGAGAGAAAGTTTGATTTACCCTCTTGCCTGTGTGCCTGTTCTTCCTTGTGTACTGTGGAGGCTATGTCTACCCATGGCTCGTTCTTAGGCCTCTGATGCTGCTGTTGGCCTCTCTTTCTGTTTCATCTTCACGCTGGGGCAGTGCTTGGGGGAGTTACGTTATAAAAATGAGAACTAAAGCCTTTCAAGGGTGGAGAGCATTCTTCCTGCCCATGCTAACTAAACAGCCTCTGAATGCCATTCTTTTCTCATGCCAATTTGAACTACTTACTGTTTGTTAATGTAGACAGAAGAATCCCAACACACCTGAAATGCTTTCTCATTCTTTCCAGTCATTTTGTACATGCAGTAACTAGACTGAATGTGATTTTGACCTGACTCAAATTTTCCATGTCGCCTCAATACCTTCATCCAAGCTGAGAGTCTTTATACTCACCTTCAATTTATTTTGCTATTTTTTGAATAAACATAAAATAAAAACTGTAATTGAGAATACCTCTACAATAGCAAACCCATTATGTTTGCTCCACTGCAATTGTAACTATTCCAAGTGATCTTTAATCTACAGTTCATTGTCATGATAACTTAGTCTCACTACATAGAAGTCATTTGCTTTATATCATAAATATGTACTTGGGGAGTCTTTAATTCACAGATCATTTACACAGTAAGCTGTAACTCTTTTTGTACTTTGAGCTATTACTGTCTATTTGGTCAATAGCTGCCGCATTCAAGAAAAAAACAGAACATATAATCTCCTTAATTTATATATCAGTATATGCACAGCAGGTATGTATATTCAAAATTGCTTTCAATAAATAGCTAGCATATATCTAATTTTTTTTTTTTTCTTTAAGCCAAATGGACTATATCATTTTATTCAACCAGTTCAGCACTAATCCAAATTACAGACTAGTATTTCTATCTGCTTTTGAGATTTCTTAATCCAAAAAGTGCATAAAATAACCAAGGTAATATTTTAACTGGAGCAATTCTAATTAGCACTGATACATACAAATGGATGAAAGAATAAGAAAATGTTCTAAAATGTCAAGTAAGCAGGTGAAAATAGCCTCTGCTGGTCTAACTTGAAGGTTTAAAGCAGAGCAAATACCTAGTGACACTCACTTTTCTAATATTACAAAAATAATACCTTACCTTAGATAGCTCCTCTTGTAAGTTTTCTCCTCCAAATTCTGGACATAAAGTTGGGTTCTATGGCCACTTGGCTCATGTGTCAGGCTTGATGGGGCTCAGAGCAACCTGATCTAGTAAAGATGTCCCTGCTCACTGCAGGGGGGTTGGACTAGATGACCCTTGAGGGTCCCTTCCAACCCAATACATTCTATGATTCTGTGTGCTCCCTTCTAAGAGTAGATGCTTTCATTACACCCCAGAATCCATGTAGTTAAAAAGTAATGTGTCACTGTTTTTTCTAACATCTTTGTTTCTAACAGATCTATTAATCATGTGGTTCTTTTGCTCAACTTTTCCCAGACCTTTCAAGGTTACACTGCACAAAGATAGTCCCTAGAACCTGATGACCCAATTTCCATGAATTACATACAGGTTAAGACCATGAACTTCAGTTACTGTCCTACTGATTATATCATCTCAAGAAAGAGTTACAATCCACTTGCATGAGACACAGTGAACTATATAGACAAAATGCTTATTGAAAAGCAGTTAGAACTGGTCCTGTAGCTGTGAAGCTGCACTTAAATGAATCCATGATAGGCCACATGTCACAAGCAACCAAGACAGCTTCAGGAGGCCATGCTATGAAGAAGGTTTCTTAATACATCACTTCTCTGATGGGTGCAGGCAGAAATGAGGACTCATACTTTTGAAAGGCAGAAGACATAAAATACATGTAAGGTTGGTTTGTATCTTAGGAAAATGTGGAAGAAAGTATACACATGGGGTTAGGTAGTGCAAGGAAGTCATGAATAAGACAGAGGATCTGGAAAAAGTGGAAAGTAAATGCGTCCATGGGATATGGGTAGGTATCCTTCTAGCAGAGCTTTAAAAGTCTCCCCTCCCTTCTGTCCTCCAGAAAGAACAAACCAAAGGCAGCAGTCTTACAGTGAGGTAGGCATAAAGATGTAATTGTAGAAAAATGTTATCACCTTTAAGATGCATGCAAGATGGCAATAATTTAACTGCACTGGGCAAAAATAGCACTGGTCTTGGGATAGCTTCATTTTTATGAGACTGTCAGAAGCTGTAGGTACTCACTGAGGTGGCAGGAACTCCTCACCTTCCACAAGTTCACTCCTTCTAGTTGGGTGTGAAGAGTCTTTGCTTAATTACACCTTCCTCCAGCAAGTAGGAGCCAACCAAATTAAAAAGCATTCAAATTGTGCATGGTAAAGCTACCAGTCCATGTGCTACACAACCCACTGCTTTATTAGAATGAGGCCAGTTTCCCCCTCATCTGTCAACTTTTCCTACAAGCTCTGTATTCCACATAGAGATGGATACAAGACCAGATGAAAGTCAGGTCCAAATCTGAAGGCTGAGTTCCTCTAGGGAGGCTGCAACACATACCAGATGCATCTGCCTGCAGATCAGTTTAGGCACAGCCCATGAGAGCAGTATGAAAGACAGGAAGGAAAACAGCTGTGTGGTTTTGTTGTGGGTTTGGTTTTTTTAAAAACACAAACAAACAAGAAACCCCCCCACAAAACAAGACAAAACAACAACAAAAAAAAGATAGAGTATGAAAGACATCTATTCTGCTTTTATGTATGGATCCTTCCTTTCCAGATATTTACTATCTGTACAACAGGTCTGCAACATTACTGTACCTTTTTCCTTCTTAAGTAAGGGATTTGAAGAATATTAGGCAGATTGTGTGCAGATTAGATTAGAAAACAAAAGCTTCTTTTCAGCATACCTACTATATTGTCCAGTGTTGCTAGATATTCCATAAGTAGCAGTTAATTTCCTTTAGAATTTAATAAATAAATAAATGTTTTCTGTGTGTTTTAACTGTAAAACATTTGTAATGAAACAGACTGGTGTCCTTTTGTTTTGTGTCTGCTTTTCCAATTGAAATCTGCCAAGGTGTTTCCACGTCAAATGTGATCTTTTGTAATGCATGACCTTTCCCAGCCTAGCCTCATATCACTTTCCTTGTAGCTACTAAAAATTCAATTCGTTTTTTTCCTTAAGGCAAGTTTAAACCTAAATTTTAGCCCTACAAGACAGGAGTGAAATCTATTTTCTAAAGACATTGCTTAATTTGTCATTAGACAATCACTGATTAAGTTCCAGTGTCTACTGATTTAAAGCTTGAAAATTAAAACCAGATTTTTTTTTTCCCCAGACTAAACAGAATTATTGTTGACTGGATAATTAACTACAGCTATTGTATCTGAAACAGAAAAAGCTGCCTGCAGCTGCAGCTGAAAACGTTTTCTCTAAAATAGATTGATTCCAGAGCTAATTGTCATGGGTCCTAAATAAAACTAAATTAAATCTGGGCCTGCTATGTTTTTCAATACATTAAATTCTACTTTTTAAATTTCTCGAGCAACCATGCTCTGCATCAAATAATTCAACGGAGAAAGGGGCCATCCCTCCTTGATCAAGTGTCAGGGTGACCATTTCAAGTGACACAGTGATGCAGAAGTCTATGGTTGCTATTAAATGGCTTAGACAAAATAGTAATTATAAGAGCTTCTTTCTCCACCACAGGCAATTTTTTATACATACTCTTTTTAAGCTACATGTACTTCAGCAGTTGCAGATTAATCTAAATTTGTTCCATCTATCTTATCTCCAAACCCAATGAAATATGGATTTGCTTGGAAGGATCGGGACCATGGAGCTAAACTCTGCCATTAATACAACTGTGTGCTGAAGTTACATTGGAGATTGCATAACGAGGTTGTGGCCACATCACTGAAGAGCATACCCAAGCATCACTAAGGTAACACAGAGCAGACACACCCCAGCTGGGCAAGTATCAACGGCCTCAGGTCCAATTACATATGGTACAGGTAAATTTACACTGTGCCCAAATCTCAGGACATAGTCTGCATATCACTACACTGTGGCCTTCCATTCCTTGTCAGAGCTGGTGTCTGTGAATCACATTCTGTTTCATGATGTGGTAGAGTGTAGACGCTGTAATAGCCTCACTCTCACCAAGAATGCTACTCTGGTGGATGCATTGTGAAGAAAGGAATTACTGTTATGAATTGTAGCAAAGCTTAGAAAGACCATACTGGGGAAAAGGAGAGTATTTCAAAAAAGATCAGAGTCACTGTGGTTATATGCTACACCATTAAATAAAAGAGGGCCATGAACTAATCTTTGTCTCGAACGCCAGCTGACACCAACTGGCATACATCTACACTGCCTAGGGCTAGTTTCCTCTAAAGCAAATTTATTTTGGAGAAGGCTAGTGGAAACAGACCAAAACTGATCTGTGGAGTGAGCTAACACCTACACACGCAGACCAAATCAGGGTCCTGTGTCAGAGCCTGCCCACTGGACATCATCAGTTTATCAGTATAGACATACATCTACAACATCAGGCCTGCTTGTGGATTTAAATACAAAGACGACAAAGCCATAAAGCCTGACCAAACATAAGCAAGAGATAATTGAGGGAATGCCAAGCTTAGCCAAAATTATGTTTGTGGAAAAGCAGTAAGAAACCATGTATACTATATAATGCTTCCTTCAGCTTTGCTCCTTACAAAGAGCATCACAAGACCTATAGTTCCCTTAAGGTGGGGCTAGACCAGTTGAAATTACAGAATCTCAGCAAACTTAATGACTAGGCAGAAGGGAGCCAGAGAGAATTAATATGTATTAATTTAAAGATAACTTTCAGATATAGGCAAAATATATCTTAAAGGAGGAGTGATCTTGTCTTTATTTTGCATACAAAGAAATTACAAGTAATGTTATAGTAGAAAAGACTTAAATTGAGACAAATCTATAGAAAAACTGCAAACTGGATGAAAGTAATTTTAAAGGAAGTTAATATAATATTTTATTATCTAAATACCCACAAACTACCATCGTAAGCTACTGTTGTAGGATATATAGAATCATTGTCTCTGTCTCAAAATACTAACCATCTTTTGCCCATTTTTATTATAAACTTTTTTAGATTTCCTTTTTGATAAAATTCATATCACAATGTTAAGACATATGTGTTCTAAGAGTTAAGTGTATAAATACTCATTTTGACCAGTGGATGTCCAGGGGTTTTATCAAAGCAACACTTTTAGCACCAGCGAAAAGCCATCCTAGCCGGCCTCTATCTGCTATTCCCTAAGGCTATGAGTCTCCCCTGCTTCTCCAGTCATATTTGCTAGCCTAGTGTGGATGCCTGTGGTGGCTCAAAAGACATTAAGGTCTCAATTAAGTTACCTCAATGTAGCATCTAGCGTCACTTGAGACGCCTTCATGTGCCTTAGATATCCCCATGGTGATGACTGTAAAGCCATACCCTTGTAGAGTAGCATATAGAGGTCTGGAGACATACCTTAGGGCATCTGGTAATACAAGTGACCTATGTTTAGGCAAATAAATCCCACCTCTAAACTCCCTATGTGTGAGCAACTAAATCAAGCCTCTTGTCAATACAGTTGAGGGAGCCTGGATGCTTAACTGAACTGCCCACACATAAGCACCTAGTGCCATTTGAGATATCTTTAGGTATCCTCACTGTCCACACAGTCTCCTGTATGCCCCATGGTGTATCTGCAGCTCTAACATGATGTCTCAGGTTCTCTATGATGTACCAGCTGACACTAGACACCTATGTTTAGTCAACTGAAATGAGCGCTGTAGAACTATTAATCTCACCCTAAAACAGATGTCCGATGACTGGACAGCTGAACCATTATCCAGGACACATTAATTGAACTGCACATGGTTGAGCTTCAGCTGCCAAGAAAAGAGTCACCTTGTACTACCTGCAATACCCAGTAGTACACATGATGTATGCACAGGACTGGCACAGTTGAACATACAGATATTTGCATGCAGATAACTATATCTAGGTGCCTCAAACTGTAAACTCTATCCTGCTCTGTATAATACTTGATATTGTTTCATATTTTGAATCACAATATTAGTGCACTTGAATTAAAAGCAAATGTTTGTCTCATTTTCTATTAAACAGGTGGAGAAACAATGTAATTAGAATGGCTACAGCTCTTGATTAAATTCTAAATCATTTTTTTTGTAAAAGACTTCATTTGTTTTTTCTTTTCCTATACACATCTGCACTTTATGATTGCAATCAATTACAGTCTTTCTAAAGTCAGTTTTAAATCACTATTGGATGGATTTCAAAAGCAAGGCTTGCAATGGTACGTGGTATGAATGAGTAGAATTCAAGTGAAACTCCTGAAAAGAGTAAGAGTTTTTAAATACGTGTGTAAAACAGCAAAACTAATAAAACCAAAGTGGCAGTATTAATTCAGTTCTAGATTGTGGTATTATGATATGCTGGTATCATGTGCATGTTATTGTGACAACAAATATGCTAGATAGTAAACTAAATCTTTACTGAAATTTTTGTCATTTCAAAAATTATTTGTACCATTGCATCACAGAGATTCAAAGGCTGTTTACATTTTTATCATTCAGTGTGTAGGATCAAATTCACATTCTAAAGCTTGAATTTGTTGTCTGAGAAAAAGAATTAAATTTAAAACACCCCAAACTCATACTTTGAACTTCAGCAGTTGTATAATTTGCAAACAATAAATAAAAAAAGGAATTACGTAAAAGATCTTTTTCCCATGGTTGGATAGATACCAACAAAAATAAATGATTTTGCATGAGCTTCTCACATTTCAACAAAAATCATTAGTAATGTTAGTATATCTTTACCACATTAAATCTCCAAAGAGATACCAGTGAGAACCAGCATTTAGTGCAAAGCTCTGCATATGAAACAGTGCTAAAGAACCTTAATAAGCATAGATACTCTTAACAGAAAAACAGCATGGTTTCAGTAACACACATCATTAGTATGAATGTGGATGACTACATTTGATTTGCATGAGTGAGTGTATTTCTACCACTCTCTTGTCTTTGAAGACTAAATTAACATAATTTTTAGTCTGACATTTTGAAAATTACAACAAAACCCTTTTCTACTTGTTCTTGCTATCGAAGCTGCTAAAGCAATAAAACCCATGAATTTTCAATAGCATACATGTTATTAAAGTTTCTGACAAATTTTTCAATACCTGTTGGAAGGAAACTTCTAGGTGTTCCTTTGCTGTTCATTGCAATCTTCCTTCAGAATGGGAGTTACAGGGCAAATTTTCTTCTTGCAGAACTGTGCAAGCAGAGCTTTCACTGTGTTTTAACATGATTTACTCTTGCTTTAGCGAATAGAACATTTACATAGTTCCAAAACATGATTATTAATAGGTTTGTTCCAAACATGCTATAATATGATTAAGGTGAGGCGTACGATACAACGTGATTCTTGTGACAGGGTAAATTTGACTGAAGAGTCAGATATGGATTACAAATTTCAGTGCCGACCTGAGTTCTGGTATTTAGGGATTTTTTTCCTGGGAATATTTTACTAATCTTTACTTCTTCAAGGAGAATATCAAAGCATTTCAGTCAAATTCAGGAGCCTTATTTTTATAAACCCACGTTTCTTACATTTCTGTCGGATACAGTAAAGATCTGATTATCATTTTCATTAGACTTCCTTCCCTGACAACATTGTATTAGCGACATTTTCAACAGTAAGCTATAGAGTATATGGCATTTTTTCATTTATAATAAGGCTACCTTATGCCATCACCTTAATATAAAGAAGAATGTAAATTCATAGAACCCATAATGCAAATGAGAAGCCATAATAATGGGCCTAACGTTTTTCAAGTTTTTGTCTGACCTTTTACTGATCATTCTGTATCATTCATTAGATTCCATTAGTTCTTGCATCAGATGCAAAATGTTTTATTAATGACATATCAAGGTGCTGTTCTTGATTTGGGATATTCAAATAATTTTCTATGGATTGTCTGAATATTCAACAAAGTACACAGTGAACAAGAGCTTTGAATTCACAAGGAAGTTACTGAAATTTATATGCAGAGCACCAAACTATTTTTCTAAAGCAGTTTGAAAACTATTTCTTTTCTCAGATAATTCTTAATTTGATTCTGTGTTTGTCATTTATCTATCACTGAGTTTCCAAGGAAAGCATTCCTCACCATCTGGCTTCCTCTCCCCATACCTGGTAGGAGAAAGACAGTTTGCAGTCTCTCATCTTCTGATTTTCCCTTCCTAACCAGCAACCATTTCTTAGTGTGAAATGATAGTGCTTCTAGGGGAGGTGAAAAGAAATAGGAATATCAGATGAGGAACGGCTAATGAATATGGCTCAGAAAGTGTCTTAGAAACAAAATAAATGTTCTGGGAGACAGAAAAATGAGATGAGGCTCCCTATGGCTGTTTTTCTGTTTCTTTGATTTTTTTTTCTTTTAAGTCTTCTTCTAGGAGAGATCATTCTCTGCTTCTGATTTATGACTCCCTGCTTTCACTGGAACATCTCTGTGGTAGAATTAGAATAGTGTGAAAGATTCTTGTACATTAAAAATCTTGAGTTCAACATACTGATAAATACTGCAATAAAGTTAATGTTTGTTCCATTTCTGGTTCTGCTGGAGAAAAGTATAATTGTGTTGGCCTTAACATTTCTGGTTTTCATCTTTCAGCTTATTTTGTTTACACCGAACAACAGAACTAATATAGTTGCCAGAAAAAGTAGCTTGAAAGTATCTGGATTTGAACAAATAGTTTGGTCTTTCAGCACCAAAAATTGAGGATTATAAAATAACTTTTCACCCAGATGGGTCTGCTAAATTACTGACCCTTACAACCATTCATCACTTGGGTATTTAAACAGGAAACTTTCAATAAAGAGAGACATTTCACACCTCTCACGGTGACTGTTTCAAGATTACATTAGTCCAATGCACTTTATATTTGCTATGAGTATGAAAAATACAATGGAAAAGATGGCCACTTCATTTCCAACTGAGCCTTCCTAATGTACCACATTCCTCAAAAAGAGAGTTAAAAGTGGTATACGAAAGATATGAGAGTGAATGGGAAGATCACACAGGTAAAGTTTAATGATCTGAGTAGAAAAGGAGAGAATGAAAGGCATGATATGGAGGAAACATCTAGAGGAAGACCTGATAAGAGCAACAACAACAGACCGTGCCAACTACAGTGACAGTGAGAAATCTTCAGCTTAACATCTCATTAGAGTAAATCTGAACAGTATAATGAATGCTGTGCCATGAAGACATACCTGAGCTGACAAATTTGTTTGTTTAATGGAAGTAATATAGTTGAGTTACCTTCACCGAGGCTAATAAATCTCATTACTCTATAGAAGTTATTTATCTCAGTGGAAATCTACGAAAGTGCAGTTAGCTGTAAGAGAATACAAAAGCTTCTGCCAAAACAGGGAGAGGGACAGTACAAGAGAAAAAACATGAGTGAGTGAGGAGATCTAGAGGCCAATGCAGAGCTGAGTGATTTCTTTCCATAGAATTAACAGTTTAAGTTGTCTTTTGGGGGAGGGGAATTACAATTCCAGTATTAACCAGTGCAGAGCACAAGAGATATTTTAGTACTGCAGGTGCACTAGAGAGTATTACATTTTATTGGGTGGTAAAACATGTTCAAAAATTTGTTTCCTTAGCTATTCTTTCACAGTGAGTTCTTTCCACCATTCCTAATTCACCTAACTTTCTCTTCTTAAGGGCTGCTTTGGCACAGAATTTCTTTCTCTCAGCCATTTCAAACTCGTTAGTAATTTAATTCTCCATCTCATTTATTAATGGATCTACTTTATAGGAATACTGATTTTCCCCTGATACCTTTGCACATTTATACAAGCCTATCTCATTCTCCTGCCATAAACTCATTAAGGGTGAGATAGCACAGTTTGATTACAGGCAGTAATAAGTGGCACACTTAAGCTTCCAGCGACTCTTTGAGTTAAGTTTATACTGTCAGTCAAGCACAGGACTGTTCAAATTCAGACGTGCCATTATTCATGATGAACTACCTCAGTCTCGGACTTAGACACAGACATTTTCTGGACATAGAATGGCGGAACTCTGTTCAGCAACTGGTACTTTCTAAGAATAGTGTTACATAGTGATCTGATCTAGTTAACATCTATGATTCTCCTGAACAAGTAACTTGCTCTTCATAGGCCAGTGAATTTCAGACAGCTTGACTTTGCAAGGAGACAAGCAGATAACCCTTGTTTCCTTGAGATACAAGGGCTGGAATCTTGCCCAGCATTTAAACAGACTGCCTGGATCTACAAAAGTCTCCTTCTCTCTACTAATGTTGAAATACATAAACCTGTATCTTAACACCTTTTCCGTTGTGAACATATTTATTACTGCAGGAATGATTCAACCTCTTCAAAGGCATGCCATCCTGCTCTTCCTTAAGCTTCCTTAAAAGTTTATCTTTGATATTCTCCATTTTTTTTCCCCTCACAGGTGTTGCATCCTTCTTCCTACCGTATTATATTTAAAACATTATGAAGTCTTTGATATTTGCTTTTCTAGAAAAGAATGGTTTTTGCTATTCTTACTAGTACTTCATAAAATTAGAAAAACCCTCTAGGAGCCCTTCAAATGCATAGAATGGGAGAAATCCTGGGTTGGAATGGACTTCTAGGAGTCTTCTTGCCTCGTTTCCCACTCATGGCAGGAATACTGCCAGCACTAGACAGGTCAGCTATGGTTTTGTCTAGTCCTGAAAACCTTCAATTTCTTCAGATTTTCTATGGTCACTCTGGTATTGTTTCCCAGTTTAGTAGTTCTTTCCTGTCTCACTAGTTCTTTCCTGTCATCAGACAGGAACAGGAGCCATCAACCATTTAAACCTTGATTTTCTGCTGGCATATAAATAACGATGCACTTTTTTCACTATAATACTTTATATTCTGACAGCACTTCCAAGGATTCAGTACAAAACTTTCAGGAAAAACTCCTAACAAGGTCAGTATAAAAAGTAGGCCAGTTCCCATGAAAGTTTAGTTATTTAAAAGTTATGTATCAAAGTATCATAGGTTATATGTCTGTAACTTATAGGCAATTCACCCTTCCAGTGGAATTTGCTTAGGCTCTCTATACATGAGAGGGAGACACCTCAGAAAAAGATCTAAAGGAGTCAGTGCCCTCTGAAGTAACGACAATCTGCATGCTTAGCATGCAGTACCCTAAAGTCAGAAATGACTCAAGGCTTAATCAGAATAGAAAGGTGCCTAAGGCAGCTGTCTGCTTTGGGGGCAAGGGAAAAGGACATGCAGGCACAACCTAGCTGCTTGCATGTTTGGTCCCATGATGTCTGCATGCCTCCTTCACTCCCATCTTCCACTGGATAAAGGGAATGGTGACGCTGGTCATCTCTTATCACGTGACAGCCACCTAAAAATGGTAGGCAAGCTCCTGACTTTCAAATACTTTGGTTGTTGTTCTGTTTTGTTTTGTTTCTTAGCAACCAATCTACGTGACTTTTTAGCTGTCAAGACTGCAGACTCATGAGATCTTATAGCAATCTTTCCTTTAAAAATCCTCTTTATGCTTTAGCAAATGTTTTTTTCCAAAAACCAATCTATATAACCTCACATCAGCATTTCTTCTATGCTTACAGATAAGTATGCCTCCATTATATTATTACTTAAATTCTCAGCCAGTATTTCTTCCAATCATGTCTTCAGCTTGATGCAAGTCCATATTATATCTATAGCTATATATAGCTATATATATAGCTATATATAGCTATATATAGCTATATATATATATAGCTATATATAGCTAATATATATTTTATCTTGATTTCAGTAAAGCATTTGACACTGTCTCCCACAGCATCCTTGTAGATAAGCTGATAAAGTATGGGTTTAGTGATCAGGTAGTGAGGTGGATTATGAACTGGCTGAAGGGAAGAAGCCAGAGAGTTGTGGTTAATGGGACGGAGTCTAGTTGGAGGCCTGTGACTAGTGGAGTCCCTCAGGGGTCGGTACTGGGACCGGTGTTGTTTAATATCTTCATCAACGACTTGGATGAGGGTACAGAATGTATCCTCAGCAAGTTTGCTGATGACACCAAACTAGGAGGAATGGCTGACACACCAGAGGGTTGTGCTGCCATTCAACGAGACCTTGATAGGCTGGAGAGTTGGGCGGGAAAAAACTTAATGAAATTCAACAAGGGCAAGTGTAGAGTCCTGCATCTGGGGAAGAACAACCCCATGTACCAGTACAGGTTGGGGGCTGACCTGCTGGAGAGCAGTGTAGGGGAAAGGGACCTGGGGGTCCTGGTGGACAGCAGGATGACCATGAGCCAGCAATGTGCCCTTGTGGCCAAGAAGGCCAATGGCATCCTGGGGTGTATTAGAAAGGGAGTGGTTAGTAGGTCAAGAGAGGTTCTCCTTCCCCTCTATTCTGCCTTGGTGAGGCCACATCTGGAGTATTGTGTCCAGTTCTGGGCCCCCCAGTTCAAGAAGGACAGGGAACTGCTTGAGAGAGTCCAGCGTAGAGCCACAAAGATGATGAAGGGAGTGGAACATCTCCCTTATGAGGAAAGGCTGAGGGAGCTGGGTCTCTTTAGCTTGGAGAAGAGGAGACTGAGGGGTGACCTCATTAATGTTTATAAATATGTCAAGGGTGAGTGTCATGAGGATGGAGCCAGGCTCTTCTCAGTGACATCCAATGATAGGACAAGGGGCAATGGGTGTAAGCTGGAACATAGGAGGTTCCACATAAATGTGAGGAAGAATTTCTTCACAGTGAGGGTAACAGAACACTGGAACAGGCTGCCCAGAGAGGTTGTGGAGTCTCCTTCTCTGGAGACATTCAAAACCCGCCTGGACATGTTCCTGTGTGACCTTATTTAGGTATTCCTGCTCTGGCAGGGGGATTGGACTAGATGATCTTTTGAGGTCCCTTCCAATCCCTAACATTCTGTGATTCTGTGATTCTGTGATATGAAAAGATAAGACTTATATGACATTTCTGGTCTGAAACTTACAGAAAAATCTTCACAGTGTGTTTAAAAAAAACAAATGTGTTCAACTTGTATGGGATGGGAAAATGTAGTATTATTAGAGAACAGTACAGAAGCAAATGCACTCAGTGCTCATCAGCAGGGCCATGTACATTTCTAAAGCCAGTCAGTATCAAGCTCTACCTTCTTTCCTGTGGAGATGATTACAGCAAAAGAATAAAAGCTTCTTATCCTAATGAACAAAATTATGTTAATGAATCACTGCTGAGTCCCCTTCAATGAACACAAAATTTCCCCTTACCTGCAGAACCTTAATTACAGCCAACTATTTTGGGCTCAAAAATAGCTACAACAATAACCACACCTACAATCAGCTCAAATTTAGGACTTGCATAGATCACACAGTTGACAACACTTAACTCTAACCGAAAACTTTGTAGAAAAGCTGGCAAGTTCCACTGTGAACTCTGATTGCCAAGTCTCTGTAACTCATCCAATTTATTTTTGTCTCAAACTAATTTACATGAAGTTGAAACCTGGAATCAAAGTTGTAAATTTTTTAGATGAGGCACAATGTTTTTTATAAACAACTTGGATTTTTGTCTTATTTTGGTTTCCTAAGGATAGTCATAAGCCAGGGAATGAGAATGTGGTTTCTGTCAAGGGAATTCACCAACATGTCCACAAAATTACTTTGCTTTTCATAAGTCTGAGAGAAATCATTATACATTGCAAGGTAAGTGTTAAGGAGCTAAACCTGAAAATGGCATATAGATCTTTTACGGTTAGCTTTAAAAAGTGGTTTAAGCATGTACAAAGTAACTGTTATCATGGTCTGTATGAAGGTTGCTCTGGATCCCAGACTCATTGAGCAAGTCACTTCCCCTCTATCTTCATGGCTGGGGGAGAGACAGGCCTAAAAAAAGTGATCTAGAAAAACAGAGCTGAGGGTAAGCAGAAGTTTCTGAACAAAGATATATCTCTTTAGACACCTCTTGGTCACAGTTCAGGCAGAGCACAGGCCATTAGGAGGCCAGCAGAAGCCTATGTCAGCTAATGACCGAGAAGCACAGGGAGGACATCTGCTGAGAGCAGATGCCGTAGCTATCCCTGCAGAAAACTTAGCAAAACACACTCTTTGCCTTTAAAATGTGTCTGAAGGAGTTAAGGCCACATGCTTTACAATATTATGCCCTAGTATTTAGATCTCTTCCTCAGTGAATGGAAGACCTGGCTTGTTGAGAGAGTTCAAACCATGCAAGATGTTTTCCTTTCAATATCTGCTGGAGCCAGGCTGAAAACAGAGTTGGCAAGAACTGATCTCTCCTTATATTTATATGTGCCTTCACACAGGATGGCTGGGATCTCTGAATGTGAGCTTGTGCAAGTGGTCAGGAGGAGAGCTGCCTCTGGAGAACAGTTCTTAAGAGCACTGCCAACTCCACGTGAGTAACAGCACCAAGGGGAGAGATTGAAGCATCAGAGGCAGCTCTAATGTCATCACTGAACATAAACCATCTGAGCCTCTCCCCATAGAGAAGCAAGCGTACCTTGCCATCCAGGAACATTTTCTAATTGTAGGGGACTCCAACCTATTGTGAAACCATGACATCGAGCAAGAAATTATCCCACATACTCAGGATTTGTGAAAGCAAAAAACCTCTTTTTTGACCTGTCGTCCAGGTGTTTCACGGAAAAAAATCTGAGGGTCAGCCATGGCCATGCCATATAATCAGCCTTATGAGCTAGGAAGTGACCCACAGTTTAGACAAATGTATATTTCAGGAGGGCTGCTTAACTAGGTGCATAAAATTCCAGCATGAATCAGTTGTTTAAATTACATTGACAAGATTACAGTCAGAGTGTAAATTCATAATATTTTTTACTAACAGTGGCTTCAGAGATGATAATCAAATAACAATTGATTTCCTTTGGTACACAAAGAGATGATTTATAAAACAAGAGACTATTTTCCAAAAAAAAATTTCACACTCTACCACTGGTGGATGACGAGAAGTAAAATGCAGTTCAAGCTGTGGACTTCAGAGCTGCTATTGAGACTACAGTATTATGCATTCAGACAATGTCACTCAGTGATCAGTATGCAGAAATTGGTATTTGGGGACAACCCAGGAAACATGAAACAGTGTGAACATGTTTTGTAAGCGAGTCTTTCAATATATCAGCCAAATAGAATCTAAATTTACAAAAAATGGAAATGTAACTGTTGTTTAGAGGCAAGTTATCTTCTAAGAGTTATTCTTTCACAGAGGACAGCTAATTCACCTCCTGCCCCTTTACTGACATGTACTGAATGCAAGTCTCGCCCAAGGGTAATGAACGGTGTTTGAATGAGAGATGTTTTACACCAAATTGTGACAAGGGTAATAGCATGTCACTGAGACTACAACAAATGTCAGCAAAAGGCTGAAATCATAATGAATCAACAGTAATCAGTATTTGCTGGTGGAAAAACTACAACAGATTAATTCACCACATGTGTAGTATGAATGTGGCACAGCTCAATGTAATATGAGTACAAGTATTGTGTCATTGTTCACTAGCTGTACTACACAAAATCCCTGTAGCAAGTAGCAAGTTACATGTCAACTAATAGCATATTACTTGCTCTGCAGACTATTAAAATTCATTTTGCATCAAGTTCTTCCATCATAATATGAATAAAAAGAGCATGACACTGATTATGTATAGAATTCTTATACAAAATCCTGGCATATAAAATAAATACTGAATCATACCCAGCAATCCAGATTAGAGTAGACAGAAAAAAAATTTTATGTGCTTTTCTTAAAAAAAAAGAAGGAAGGGACGGGATGCAGGAATGAAAATAATTTCTAATTAAATGTGATTGTTACTTCAATAAAATCAAATTAGATTACGTTTTTTTTATGGTTCTGCTATCCTTTCCTCTAGTCATTGTGACTCAGTGTAAGAGATGGGAATTAATACACTCAATGCCTTTTAAGATATATTTTCTAAAAAAATCCCCAAATATTGAGCTCAGCAAGAGAGGGAGAAAGAATTCAAGACACAAAATAGGCTACCAAACTGTAGGGAAAAATGAAGAATGCATACCTCCTAGAGCAGCACTCCCCAAGGATTTCTTATGATGCAATACTCTCCACAGAGTCTTCATACATTCAATTAAAGTGATTGTAGGCATGTGTTGTTATGATTTTTACTTTCTACTACAAATTTTAAAATATTTACCTTTCTTATACAACTTGCAAGCACTAGCCCTACCCAAGCTACTTCTGACAGAAATTTTCACTGAAGCTGCTAAATCTCCAACAGATCCTCATGTTATTCATCTTTCCTGGCACCCACATCTCAGTACTAACTGAACTGGATCTTACTCAGGCATTTTCCTGTTGCTGCACAGCATGGAATAATAAAGATAAGGCTCAGAACACAGAAAACCCATATCTATACACTAATCCTGTAACCACCTGCTTACCCTTAAAGGCCTTAAAACCCTGGAGTAGCTCATTTGGGAGAGTCTGTAGGATCAAAGACTAACAGCCTGCATTTTTTTCAAAAGACAAAAAAAACATCTTGGTGGCCAATGACATCAAAACCAGAGACATTAAGTGCTACACTTTCAGTTTGTGCAGCAACAGAGGCAATTCCATACTAGCACAGCAGTAATTATAGAGGAGAAAAGTGAGAGTTACAGCAAACCCACACCTCCAGCAAGATACACAAAGGTCTGGTGAGCTATCAAAAAAGGTCCTTCACCAAATTAGAGACAGTCTGTAATCAAGATTTCTTGGTCTAAAGATCTTTATCATCATCAGTAAGTCAGCAGGTGAATTAGAAATGTATCTATAGTGTTGCCATTAAAGAGAGAGCACCACACACAACAAGCACAAGCCATGGGTAGCTTGCATTTAATTCTTCAGCCATATCAAACCTTTCATAAACCTGGAACTCGCTTTTTAAAAAGGAAATTCTAAGGCATAATTAGCCCTGGGTCTTTCAGTTCGACTTCACAGTCATTTAAAAAAATTGTAAGTCAGAGTTACTCTTGAGATGTAAAACCATCAGGAAAAAGAAATAATGTGTTTTAAAGATTAAAATACAAAAATAGCAAGTCAACCCAAGTTTTATGCCCAGCAGCCAGATTCTAGGTTTAAATTAGCTAGCTCATCTCAAGATGGCCCTGTGTAGAGTAAGGATAAAGGTAAGAATTGCAATGGCACTGAGGTATCTGAATCAATTTGACATTAGAATATTGGACAACTCAAAAATCTTGTGTAGGAAATGCCTTCATCTTAGCGTAATCAGTGCTCACATAGAATGAGAAAGTATCTTATTTTCTGTTCCTTTCAGCATTTTATCACGCCTGTACAAAGTGGATTTTAAAGCCACCATTTTGATTTATCAGGGTTTTTTCAGAGCACCTTTTCTGGGCTTAAAGACAATGATAGTTATTGCAAGCACCTAAAGCAATACAAAACCTTATAAGTGGAAAATGAACATTATAACACGAAAAAAGAGGATCCAGAATAACAGTATTAGAATTAAAACAAATAAGCTGCCTTTATTTGCTTTAGAGGCCTTGCCCAAAAGCACAGCTTAATACTGGAATATGTTTTGTAGCTAAACATTAATATGCCATTTGTTATAAATCAGAGCTTTCATCATCTAACTGCAAACTTTAGCCAGTGCCTCTAGAATAGAGGTGGACGTGAAAGCTCAAGATTAGTCCTGAATACCCAGGATAAGAAAGAGGACCTCTTCACTCACTCGTGGATCTGAATAGTTTCTGTAGGATATGGATCTACGCACTTTTGTTACGCATCTTGTTTTGGCTGCTTATGACAAAATACCAAAGAAACTTGATTTTTAAATAATTGCATAAATTATCAGTTTATAGTCAGTGTACCTGGAACAAAATCTGAAGAAATATGACTCAAATATCTATGTTACGATAGTAATAGTAATGCAATCACAAAATAAAATACAGAGAACGGGGGTTTTTTTTTGGTTTTTTTAAAAAATTTCTCCATCTGAAAGGCAAGGAAAACAAAAGGTTGAAGCTGCTAATATTGACAGGTCCTGGTTAACAGCCAGAGCTCCACAGACCTCTCTTGGTGATCATGAATCTATGCTGACTTACACAAAGCCAAGATTCATCTTATTTAAAACATAAAATGTGGCATGGAAGTGCTTTAATTTTCTTTCAAATAGACATCTTTAACTCCTTTAACTCAATTGAATTCCACTCTGTATCATCCAGGTCATATCTCAGTTCCCAGTTCCAAACATCCATCAAACACTATAAAAGGGTCTGGTCTATTTTACACATTTTGAATAATGTTACAAAGACTGAGATGACACAAAATTCACTTTGTGAAAATCTAAACAGACAATATTTTAATGTCAATGTTGGGCACGGTCACATAAATGTGCTCATCGCAAAGCCATTAAAGCAGATTAGCAACGATTTTTAAAGAACTGAATGACATTATCTCCCAGCCACAAAGAAAATGTGAAAAAAATGGACAAAAGGAATAAGATGTGCTCTACTTTTATAGCAGCCTTTTTAAAGCAGCTGTACAAGATCCCTTGTTGCGGTGCCTTTTCCTTGTTGTTTTAGTTTTCACTTTTGTAATTTTACTAGTTTGTTATGCCAATGAATAATATGATGTGGGTGAGAGCATTTGCCCACTCTCAAAAATAGATTAATATGATTTCACAGTGCATTGCAATCACACACAAATGTCAGAAGTTTCTTTGAACTGGGGCAAAGAAAACTTTAAAATTGAAAACAGAAAACAACAAAGGACAACTAAGTATATTGCTTAGGAACAAAATTTACACCAAGACCTAGAGAATGTTTATCAAATAAATAGCCTCAGAGCAATAAAAACTTTATTAAAAGATTGATGATATTATGCATGAACCATATTCTGAATTTCTCAACTTTCTCTGATATTGAGTGTTTCTTAATAACTCTCAGCAAGAACTTAACAAAACAAATTCTATAGATAATAGTATGAACTTATGCTGCAGTATAATTCTAAAACCATGCAACACAACATGCAACTTAAGGAGATATTATTATCACATAAAGGTTAATATAAATTTCATATATACATATAAATTTTAAAATTTGAAAATTTTTTATAAATAATAGTGAATAAGTTAAACTTGTAATGTTTGGATACCAGCCAATGACCATGAATCTCACTCCCCGACATGTCTGTTTGTCTCAAATCTTAATACACTTTGACTGACCTAGGTACAACAAGGCTAAGTGCTGGGTCCTGCACTTTGGTCACAACAACCCCATGCAATGCTACAGGCCTGGGGAAGGGTGGCTGGAAAGCTGCCCCGGGGAAAAGGACCTGGGGGTGCTGGTTGACAGAGTAATTATGAGCCAGCAGTGCGCCCAGGTGGCAAGAAGGCCAAGAGCATCCTGGCCTGTATCAGAAATAGTGTAGACAGCAGGACTAGGGAGGTGATTGTCCCCCTGGTACTTGGCACTGGTGAGACCACACCTCGAATACTGTGTTCAGTTTTGGGCCCCTCACTACAAGAAAGGAATTGAGGTGCTGGAGCATGTTCAAAGAAACGAAGCAAAGCTGGTGAAGGTTCTGGAGCACAAGTCTTATGAGGAGCAGCTGGGGGAACTGGGGTTATTTAGTCTGGAGAAGAGGAGGTTGAGGGGAGACCTCATTGCCCTCTACAACTACCTGAAAGGAGGTTGTGGAGAGGTGGGGACAAGTCTCTTCAGCCAAGTAACAAGCATTAGGACAAGGGGTAATGGCTCAAGTTACGTCAGGGGAGGTTTAGACTGGACATTAGGAAGTATTTCTTTACAGAACGGGTTATCAGACATTGGAACGGGCTGCCCAGGGCAGTGGTGGAGTCCCCAGCCCTGGAGATGTTTAAGAGTCAGGTTGACATAGCACTCAGGGATATGGTGTATTTGAGGACTCTCAGTGTTAGGTTGATGGTGGGACTCGATCTTCAAGGTCTTTTCCAACCTAGATGATTCTAAGATTCTGTGGTTTAGTAGTGGACTTGGCAGTTCTAGGTTAATGGTTCCTCTGGGAAGGCAGAGTCCCTCCCTCCTACAAGTACTTTCTGTTGAATCAAAATACCAACAGCTGAACAACGAAAACAATACACGACAGAATCACAGAATGGTTTGGGTTGGAAAGGGACCTCAAAGGTCATCTAGTTCCAATCCCCTGCCATAGACAGGGACAACCTGCCCCATCCTGCAGGGAGGAGGCATTCACAGCTTCTCTGGGCAACCTTTTCCAGTATCCCACCAACCTCACAGTAAAGAATTTCCTCCTAATGTCTAATCTAAATCTACCCTCTTTCAGTTTAAAACCCTTACCAATTGTTCTATCACTACATACCCTTGTAAAATGTCCCTCTCCAGCTTTCAATTGTATTGCAGAGCAAAGAGTAAATAAAGAGAATATCCACCATAAACCCTTCTACCACCTTGCTTCAGCCTCCAGAAGAGCCTGTTGGAAACAGGAAAGAAGGTAGCAGTCAAATACTATGATGGAGGCCTAACTCTAGGTCTACCTGCGAGAGGTAGGTATACCTCTGCTCTGGTAAGACCCCGCCTGGAATACTGCATCCAGTTCTGGAGCCCCCAGCATAAGAAGGACATTGAGCTGTTGGAGCGAGTTCAGAGGAGGCCACAAAGATGATCAGAGGGCTGGAGCACCTCTGCTATGAAGACAGGCTGAGGGAGTTGGAGTTGTTCAGTCTGGAGAAGAGAAGGCTTCAGGGAGACCTTACAGTGGTCTTCCAGCACCTGAAGGGGCCTACAAGAAAGCTGGAGAGGGACTTTTTACAAGGGCATGTAGTTATTGGATGAGGGGTGATGGTTTTAAACTGGAAGAGGGTAGATTTAGACTAGATATTGGAAGAAATTCTTCACTGTGAGGGCGGTGAGACACTGGAACACGTTGCCCAGAGGAGTTGTGGATGCCTCCTCCCTGGAAGTGTTCAAGGCCAGGTTGGATGGGGCTTTGAGCAACCTGGTCTGGTGGGAGGTGTCCCTGCCATGGCAGAGGAGTTGAAACTAGATGATCTTCCAACCCAAACCATTCTATGATTCTATGAGAGGAAGAAAGCTTAAATAGAATAGGAGACATTACCACACAGCTAAGGTGGCAGAGAGCCATGTCCCTTCCTCATGCTGAAGTTGGGCTGCTGCACAGTGAGAGCCTGGATGAAAAGGAAGGCAAGCGAGCGCTTTTCTGAATAGGCCAGTGATGAGGTGTCCACGCAAGAGTGGGAAATATTGAATTCAAGCCTCAGTTTTTAGGACTCGTTTAGGATTTCCCTAGTTATCTTGGGTAGTGTGTATCACCTTCTTGAGCTGCCTCTCTCCACTGAGCATAGACAGAGCACAAGTCAATATGCTTTTAAATCTGGGGACTAAAATTAAGCAAGACGAATCTGGACCTAAGTGCCTATGCTAGTGAGACTCATCCATGAACAGGAGAAAAGTAAAGAGGTTATAACTTTTTAACTTAGGGTCGTAAGCTTTCCCATAGATTTAGCCTCAGGTTATTCCATATCAAACATTTGATAAGTCTCTTGCTCCTTCTCTTCCTTTTTCCTGCTTCTGGAGTCATGAACATCTGAAAATCAGAAAAATGTAACATCTACACTTCAGATTTTAATTATTCTGTGGCTGATGCTGCTAATATAAGAAAAAAAGGAGAAAGGGCAACATTTAGAGCACTTCTCAAAAGTTTGATATATGTTTGCTTAGTGCATGTGGTAATGAACAGCTGAAGTGTAACAAATTCTTTACTTTCAAGTACACTTTATGTCCAATATTTGCACAGCCTATAACAGCGTTCACATTCTTGCTGTACTTTCCTTGGGTCAGCAGCCTGTTTACCAGATATGAATAAGAATACCTTTGGGATAGGACTGTTATTAGTTCAGTATTTTCCCCTTTTTCATAGCAAATAAATAACTGTATTTGCACTGTATAAAACAAAGTAAGATGGGGGATGGGGAGGAATATTAAAAGTGTATTTTATTGGGGATTGCTTTTGAAACAACTGTGTTCTTATTTTCTGCCTTTTCTAACTTTTGTGATTAGCCATGCATCTGAAAATAGATTAAGGCATTAGACAAATTAGGGATGAAAGCATCCAGGAAACTTCTGTATCTGCCTGTAAAAATAAAAAGGAGGTTTAGAGAATCAGAGAAAAAAAATACAGGGATATGATTTCTTCACTGTGCTGTGTGCAGTTTTCTGAGCACATATGAAATGTATTCTGCTTCTCATCTCTAATAACCTGAGTAAGAAGATATAGACAGATTGATAATGTTCTTCATATAAAGAGGAGTTTGGAATGGAAGAAAGGCTATAAGCAATACAAAAATTAAGTAAATTGGATACATCGAACTTTTGGTGTATACAGAGAATATTGAAGATGCACGGCAAATCACTCCACTCATTAATGTCCATACCCTTAATTCAAACGGCTGCATTGAGTAGCCTCTCAAAAGGAGTCTGCATGTTGTAAAGGAACACCTCATGTTAGAGAACACCCTCAGTTTTCATATTTTAATTGAACCAGGTAATCTTTTGGCTGATGCTGTGTAAGAACTTCTTCAAAGACAATTAGAATAAAAACTAGTAATGCTCTTGGAATTAAAAACGTAGCTGGCACATTGGTGATGAAAATAACTTGCAGCATCATGCAGAGTTTGTCAGGTTTGACTCAGGTTATTTTGTTGGAAGACAAAAAGATTAATTTCTCCCCCATTTTGGCTTAGGCTTCAAACTTGAATATCTCAAAAGACAACTCCATTGAAAAACAATTAAGCTGGACTCATTCAAAACTGTGCCTAATTTTAGTTAAAATATTTGCTTGGTTTTCAAGGAGTTCAGGTTTACTCTTAAGTGTTCCTCTTGAATAAACATTTAATATCACTACTGGGGGAAAAAAAAGGTGGGATAAATTAGTATAGATTACCATTTTCAGTAAATCAAGGTCAAATCATACTATTTGACGTTCTATGAGAATTTTCCACAATGACAAAGAAAAATTTCTCACAAAGATATAAAATTTGATAGGGGAAGAGGGAAATCATACTCTTTGGCAAAATATTTAAGAGCAAAAAAAAACACCCTGGCCTTAAGAATGACTGTTTCTAGCTTTTTGTACCTCTATCAGCTAGTGATGAGTCTTTACCTGTAAGACAGTTCATTTAAAGGAAGAGGTAGACTTGATTCAGAAACACAAACCATTGACTTCAGCAAGGCTTTTCACACTGTCTCCCATAACATCCTCATTAGGAAACTCAGGAAGTGTGGGTTAGATGAGGGGACGGTGAGGTGGATTGAGAGCTGGCTGTGTGACAGATCACAGAGGGTTGTGATCAATGGAGCAGAGTCGAGTTGGAGGCCTGTAACCAGTGGTGTCCCCCAGGGGTCAATACTCTGTCTGGTCTTGTTCAACTTATTCATCAATGACCTGGACAGGGAACAGAGTGTATCTTCAGCAAGTTCACTGATGATACCAAGCTGGGAGGGGTGGTGACACTCCAGAGGGCTGTGCTGCCATCCAGTGTGACCTGGACAGGCTGGAGAGCTGGGCAGAGAAGAACCTCATGAGGTTCCATAAGGGCAAGTGTAGGGTGCTGCACCTGGGGAAGGAGAATGCCAGGCACCAGGATAGGTTAGGGGGGGACCTCCTGGAAAACAGTTCTGAGGAGAAGGATCTGGGAGTCCTGGCAGACAGTAAATTATCCATGAGCCAGCAATGTGCCCTTGCCGCCAAGAAGGCCAATGCCACCCTGGGCTGCACAGGGAAGTGTGTGGCCAGTAGGTCGAGGGAGGTCATTCTCCCCCTCTATTCTGCCCTGGGGAGGCCACAACTGGAATACTGTGTCCAGTTCTGGGCTCCCCAGTTGAAGAGAGACAGGGACCTACTGGAGAGAGTCCAGCAGAGGGCAACGAGGATGACTGGGGGATTGGAGCATCTCCCCTATGAGGAAAGGCTGAGAGAGCTGGGACTCTTTAGCCTGGAGAGGAGAAGGCTGAGGGGTGATTTAATTAATGTTTACAAATACCTAAAGGGTGGGTTGAGGGAGGATGGAGCCAGACTCTTTTCAGTGGTTCCCAGTGACAGGACTAGAGGTAATGGACACAAGCTGGAACACAGGAGATTCCATTTAAATGTGAGGAAGAACTTTTCTTCAGTGAGGGTGCCAGAGCACTGGCACAGGCTGCCCAGAGAGGTTGTGAAGTCTCCTTCTCTGGAGATTTTCAAGCCTTGCCTGGATGCAGTCCTGAGTGATGTGCTCTAGGGGATCCTGATCTGAAGCAGGGGAGTTGGACTAGATGATCTCTGAAGGTCCCTTCCAACTCTGAATGTTCTGTGATTCTGTGATTTATGATGCCAGTAACAACTGTATTGATGTCATTTCACTTCTCTGAGATTAAAAATTTAAAAATACAGTACCTGTAACCCATACCACTCATTTTGTAAATATGCCCTTTGTTTCAGATTCTGCTATATACAGAACCAGTGATCTGTGGCCGCAGAAGTAACAACAGATATCATTGAAACTCTGTTTAGCAAAAAGTCTTTAACCACACACATTTCTGCATAAGTACTATGAGAAAGCCCTGATCTTATGTCATTGTCCTGATGTGCCACAGGACTCTGGCTTTCAAGTTAGAGCTGAGTGAATCCATTTTCTGTACAATCATTTAGATAGTAACTGCACACTTCAAAGCATGCATGTGTTATAACTCTAACAATTATCCTGAAGTGTTAAAGTTGATTGCATGGAATGATTCTAATGCACTTATGTATCTACTTAAAAATTTCATAGCTCCATGAAATCCACATTAGTGCCTCAGCCTTTCAAGTCCTCCAGTCCCCTTGGGGGCCCTCTGTTGAACTCTCCCTAGTTTGTCAATATCTCTCTTGTGCTGTAAGCCCTAACCTGGACACAATACTTCAACATGCCTCCTCAGAAGTGCTGAGGAGAGATTGCCACTTTCCTGGAGCTTTTGCCTTTACCACTGCAGCCTAGTATGCAGACAGCACTCCTCTCACCGAGGACTGAACACATTTGGGTTGGTTTTTTTGGTTGTTGGAGAATTCCCCTGGTCATCACAACTTCTGGAAGATGATAAAGGCCTCACAACAATAGCATCCAGCTCTCTCAACACCTTTGAATGCATCATATGAATATGCCCAGTTTACTGAATTAAAGTCCAATTCAACTCTCCTCTACCATGGGTACATCTCTCCCCTGGACTTCACTGACAAAATCGTACATATAATGGATGAATTGTATCAGCAGGAATTTGAGCTGACAGCATCTCCTCATTGACTGGAGTGGTACACAAGCTGCATTGGTAGAGTTTGTTAATTGTTCCAAAAGAGATTCTCAGGTGGCCACAGGGAAGTGCTGGACAGGGCTCTTCCTAAGGATCTCCTTCTACGATCGTCGCAGAAAGTACTAATGTTTCATTCTACAGGAAAACTGGGAAATCTTTATCTTCTTTAGGCCAGTAAGAAATAAATTTAACATTCCTTCCTACTGTTTTATTCCAAAAAAAGGAAACAATTGTTTTTTTTTACATGAGTTGGAACTGCTGTTGCCCTTGACAGCCCTGCTTGTAGTGCACTTTTACAGATTCTGAGATAGAGTTTTTCTTCTTCTGTTTGAGAAAGCTGAAAATCTTTTGTCTTACCTATAAACATGACCTCTCACAATATATTAAGAGCAAAGAGCATTTGTTTTAAACAGAAAAATAGGCATTCCAGAAGTTCCCAAGTAGATTTAAGCTTGCGTCTGAAGATGAGTCTCAGACACCAAACTACATGTAGAAGTGATCCTCTGGTATCATAGTTGGAACTTCATACCTTCTATGGCAGATGGTATTTTGGCATCTTGGTTCCAGTGAGTGTGCCATATTTTCTTCAAAGACAACTAAGTGAGCAGGAAAGAATGAGGACATCATTACTGTATTGTGAGCCAGTTCCCTGCAAGGCTGAAAACCAAACTCGGGTATGTTTTTCGACTGTGTCAGGACAGGCAAATAAACATCGTTTAGGTCTTGGTGCTGAGCCATCAAGGTGACAATAGAGCCTCATTCTTATGAGCATTCTAAAATCTCCTTCCTCAAACCTTCCTTCTCCCAAAATTTAGGAATTTATCTTTAGTCTAATTTTGAAGAATTATTATTACTTCATGAAAATAGGTAATAATCAATACTCACTCATCTTTGAAGATTTTAGAACTGCAGAAAGTTCTTAAAAAGAGTTGCTTAACTTCTCCAGATATAGTTCCCTATTCTAACTACTTACAGATTTTTGAAGTTGCAGCACATGAAGCATTTGCTTTGTTCACAGAGAGCAAATAAAAAGAATAATTGTGAAGCAGGGAAGTGTTATCTTGATCTGCACAGCTCCCTTTTCATAGTTCTTGAAAATGCAGAAGTGCTAAAAAAGATCAGTCTTGTTTGTGTTTAACTTCTCTACAAGAAAGAGCACTGCAGCCTCGGGCTGACCTCAGTATTTTCTACTTGACCTGCTGGAACAAGTGAAAACATTAAAATTCTAACAGTAGGAAACTCACAAGGTGGAGATAAAGAAAAGGGAGTAAAGAAGAGGAAGAGACCTCATGGAAAAGAAAGAAAAGAAAAAGGAAAAAAAAAAAGCCCTCAAAGTGCAAATTGTAGGGGTAGCACATTGGTTGTTTGACTTGCTTTGTTGCAAAAGGATCTATTGAAACAATAAAAATCACTATTGCTAGTTGTTTTGGACAATTTTCCCCTGAATATTTTACTTAGACTCTCAAGTCCTCTTAAGGTTGTTGGCAACTTTCTTTTTATTTTTCAGCCTAACTAATATTAAAATTGTAGCATGAAATTAAAGGAGTTTGACAGATGAAAGGAGAAGAGTAGAAACAGCACTGCCACTAATATGTCAGGTATTCTTTCCAAGTGTGTGGGAACAATGGGATGCAGAGAAATAACAAAACTGGAAAGATTTCATAATAAATGTTTTAAGGTATAGGATCACATAACAGGAAGCGTTTTGCCAGAGCAACCACAAATTTACCTGACTGTTACCACACACTCTGTCTTAAAGCATTTATAGCTACTTAGTTTGCCTAAAAATATTCCATTAGAGTGCTACTGCCACCCCAAGCTCTCAAATATAGTCAGTATAAACTCTTAGAACACAGAATCATAGAATAGCCTTGGTTGGAAGAGACCCAAGATCATCAAGCCCAACCATTAAGCAAGCACTGCCAATTGGCCACTATGTAGAGCTTCACAACCTTTCTATGCTATACCTTCAGACACATAAGTAAATAAGCAAGTTAACTCAGAAATTGTACGCCACTTCATAACACATTCTGCAAATACTTAAGCTAGCGTTAAATCATTAATATTTCCAAGATACCTTTAAGCTGTGATTACCATTTTTCTGATGGCAACTATATTGCAAATAAGACAAAGGAACAATAAGACAATGTCTAATGTTCTCTAATTCTTTGCCGCGATTAGCAAAGGTTGCAGTGTATCAGAATATCTTTAAGGGTAAAGAGGATGTTGTGATAAATACTATTTTCACTTAATAGCAAAAGGGAGAATGTATCACCTGTACAGTATGTGTGCCTCAAGGAAGCTTTAGAGTCTCACACATGAACTGAACACATATGGCCTAAGCATATAGTAATACACCATGACAGGACACACCATTTATCATCTGGACAAGCTTTTCTCATGCAGCACACAGCACAAATACATATTTTGGGGTTTGGTTTGGTTTTTTGAGAAAATCCTGGATAGAAATAAGAGATGCCTATGAAAATCAAAACCCCAGCAAGCCAGGTACATCTACTGAGAAATAAGGAATTCTCCATCAGTTTAATTATGCCCTTGTTCAGGAATGAGCTCACTGAGAATAGCTATCCCTAGCAACAACATCTGGTTTAGGGAATGGAGCGAATAATAAAGTGATTTAAAAGTGTGCAAATTATTTACAAAACAAGTTAAGTCAGTTTAGCACTTGTTGTACACATATCACACCAGCCATGTATCAGTTCATCCCTTCTATTCCACAGTTTGAAAATAAATGGTTCATTAATCACACAGAAAGCCCAGAATATTTGTAGTATACTAATAACTTGCTTTGAGGGAAGCACTGTGTTCTGTTTTCTGCTAAATCTGAATATTGGAGTAAGCTTCTAAGTCTCATAGAATCATAAAGAATCACAGAGAATCATTATGGTTGGAAGGGACCTCCAGGGTCATCAAGTCCAACCTTTATCCCATCATATTCCTAACCATTAGACCACTAGACCATGGCCTCAAGTGCCTCAATCAACCCATTTTTTGAACACTCCCAGGGACAGCGACTCCACCACCTCCCTGGGCAACCTGTTCCAATGTCTAACCACCCTCTCAGGAAAGAACTTCTTCCTAATATCCCATCTAAACTTCCCCTGACGTAACTTGAGGCCATTTCCTCTCATCCTATCATCAGTAATTTGGGAGAAGAGACCAACACCAGCCTCACTACAACCTACTTTTAGGTAGTTGTAGAGGGCAATGAGGTCTCCTCTCAGTCTCCTCTTCTCCAGGCTAAACAACCCCAGTTCCTTCAGCAAGTAGCTGTTGAAGGTCAATTATCAAATTCATCAACTCCCTCTACTGTTGTGAACTACTGATGATGCAAGGATCTAGTAGCCTGCACTGTTAAATAAGATTTAAAGCAGATTTCTGTTTCAATGCTAGCATAAAGCATATATATATATATATATATATTGAATCTGATCCACAATGTCACAAATTATTGCTATTCTCATGCATACACTACAGATTGTTTCCATAAAATCAGATTCTTGACTATTCTTTCTGGTTCTCTAAGAGGTCCTAACTGAAAAAGAAAATTTTTACTTCCTGTCTAATTAGGGTACAGACTCATTATAGTTTCAATTGCCCAGCAGAAAGCACATTAATGAAAAATATAATAGCTATTTTAGTTTAAAGAACAGGCTATTTAAAAAATAGCAATAGAATACAATATTTAATAATGTTATAAGTCCTTTCAATAACTTTAAATGTACACTCAGTTATAATTACATTCACTTTTAATAACAGACACTAAAAAGCAGGTGTTTGTTAACAATTGGCACCCAACAGTATCTCAGCTGTCACTTATGCGTGGATCTCTTAACCATGAATCCTCCTTCCATACGTTTGGAAACCTTGAGACTTAGTTCTATGACCCAATTACATGGAACACAATCTATTTAATCCCACCAGAATCTTTTAAATTTAATAAAAGATATGCATATCTACAAGCCAGTTAATTTATTTCCTCTTCATTGGCTATAAAGAGGGTAGATGGTGTTTTGCCTGTAGACTTGTAACATTTAAAAATCTAACATAGGCAAATGGATCTCATCAAGAATTTTTAAAACAGTCATAGATAGCTTAGAAAATTACTTTAAACTTATTCAGATAAAGAGGCACATGATATTCACCAAGTTAGGATTCACTTGAATTTGATTTAAGGAGCAACTAATTGTCACACAAGTTTATATATATCATAAATAGTTTATATGTATTTATATATATCAAATATTTTGTATCATAAGAATATGTATAGCATATAATGCATCTATCAAAAATATATATACACAATATGAATGTGTATACAAAAGTAAAGCAACTTTCTGAGAAGGCCAAGCAAAAGGAAAATATTTTCTTCTTGCTAAATATTTTCCATTTAAATCTTCTGTGAAGACTTACAACTCTTAGACAAGAAACAGAGATACAAAACACAGAAATCCAAAATCTCCTCTGATTTGTGTCATGCTAGTAAAGTATTCATCCAGTACACTGTCATACAGACACTTACTTAGAAATAAAGCAGAGTTGTGCCAAACAGAAAGATGTTGAAACCCCAGAACATAAAGCTGAGTTTTACATAGACAGTCAGGTTAAAGCTATTAAGTCAACGCTGGACTAAGAATGAGATGAACTCATTTTCCAAGGATACTTTTCAGATCTAAACACAAGAAAACAAATTTAAATTAGCATAGTAAATTTCTTTGTTCCATGCCTAACTCCTTTGCTATTACTATTAATTTAAATTTTGTGCAATGCATGACACTTACATAATAGCTCTGGGGATTTCATTGCTTTGAACTCCTTTTAGTAATAAAGGATTTTAGCATAGTTTTTAAAGCACACAGATAATGAAATTCTGAATACCTCTACAAAGCTAGAGATGCAAATTCAAGCAATGAACTCAGTCCTGCAATTAAACCATGCTGAAGGTGTAAGGGACTCTGCCATGTTAATGAGCTTAGCCACCACTCCTAGCTCCAAGTAGAAACTTGTAATAAATCAGTATGCCTTGTTTTTAATATGTCCATGTTATCAAATAAACCAAAGATACCCGAGTCATTAAAGCAAACTAGATAAAAGCTGGAAGACAGTTTCTCACATGGATATTCCCAAAACCTGTTTTTCAGTCTTATTTCACATGTGACATCAAAATGTACTGTACAAGACTAGTTTAGGGAAGATGAACATAAAGCAAGAAAGGCAAAATTGGATATGAAAACTAAGACTATGAAATCAAAATGTGCCTGCAATAATAATGCAAAGGTAAGTCATACTTTCTAAGTCTACTGGTTATATCTACTATATGTGATTTCCAGGAGTCTCTGTCGTAAGAATGGGGCTAAGAAGGTGTACTTATGTATTCTCATAGATTAGGTGTGGGTCCTCAAGTGCCTCTGAGAGGTGGTGAAAACATTCTCTTGGTCTTGGTGGTCTGGTAGTTTGTCTCAATGGCCTCTGCTTCTAAACTGCTTTTTATTTCGCCCAGCTGAGCACACTGACAAAATGAATTCATGCCACAATGGACCGTATTCATTGCACAACACTAACACTTGAGAAGTAATATCTCACATAACTGTAACTGCTTTAAAAAAAAAAAGTAATAAATCTGTGTCTAGGGCAAACTAGATATAAAGGCAACTTTGGAGACAATGGAGGGCAACAAGCACTTCTGGAAGCTGAGAGGGCCCAACTTAAGATACATCTAAGAGATTCCTGTATCTCTTCATTGTTTATAAACACAACACAAAGAACTTAGACACCTACCTTATACATTGAAAATTTTGAATTAGATTAATCACCCTCTTAAGAAGTACCTTTTAGAGAACATATGGCAGGACAGCTTTCTTCTTGGTTTCAATTATGTGGCTGATTTCTCTCATTAACAGTGCGACAGCATGCCTGTGACCAAGTAAGCTGGTACTATGAAAGCGCTGAATGCATTTAGCCATCTTTGAGTGTAGTTTAGTAGGATTTAAAAATAAGGAGAGACAGCATAACATGAAAATCAATGTATATGAAAAGTGAATGTCCTTCAGACCAACAGTGATTTAAAGACAATAGTATGAGAACATCTGTTCCGGGCAGTTTCAGAGAAACACATAAATATGAGGAAGGACTTCTTCACAGTGAGGGTAACAGAGCACTGGCACAGGCTGCCCAGAGAGGTTGTGGAGTCTCCTTCTCTGGAGACATTCAAAACCCACCTGGACATGTTCCTGTGTGACTTGATCTAGGTATCCCTGCTCTGGCATGGGGATTGGACTAGATGATCTTTTAAGGTCCCTTCCAATCCCTAACATTCTGTGATTCTGTGAACAGTTTTCCCATTGCTGAAAGCAACATCACCCCTCTGCCTAGTATACTAGCTTATTCTATCACTTCAGCTCTTAAACTCTGCTGCAAAGACCTCCATTTTACCAACTTACATTTCTACAATGCAAAGTGCACAAAACATATGAAAATATACAGGGTACACTAACACTAGTTCTCAGAATAATCAGAAGAGCACTGACTCAGAAGAAAGGCATACTGCATTAGCAGTAATTTATGCCTGTGTAACGTATATAAAATGCTACATTGGAGATGATTGCACTCTGATGGACTGTTAAGTAGCAACCAAGCCTAAAGGGAGTATAAGGACTTGTGATGCAGCGACTGTCATGTTAGACTTGTCTTACCTGGCTTGCCATTTAGAATGCTATATTCATATTTTGGATATAAGTCTTCAGTAGGGGCACATCTTCAGTATGGAGATGTAAATACCATTCCCCAGTATTATCAATCCTTACACTTTTACTGTGAGCCTAAAGACTTTAGAGTAGAAAAATCCAATAAAATATTGGTAAATTATTGTCTATGTTTAGCCAGTACTCAGGGCTAAACTGTAGCAGTTATTCTGCCACCCAATGCTCCCTCCCCAGCTGAGAAGGGGAATCAGGTTAAAAAAGGAGAAAAGCCCCCTGAGTTCAAGTAAAAGCAGATATAATGAAATTACAAGACTGATACCACAACCGGCATAAAGTATGCAAGGTTCTACTAAGCCTGGTCCTTGCGATCAGCAACAGGAACAGAAGGCCAGAAAGGAGGAGCCCCAGGAAGAGGAACTCCATCTCCTGTGCACTCCCTCCTTTTATAAAGAGCATGATTAAGTGGTATGGGATACACCTGTGAGTCAGCTGCCTTGATTGGATCTCTCAGCTGACTCAGGGCTACTCATGGCCCGCCTGCATGGCATATAGGTCTGCATAGACCCATAGGTCTGCTCCTGGGGAACCAGGACAAATATATTTTAAAAGAAGGCAAATTAGAAAAGAATGCTTTTTGGCAGCTGCATTTGCAATTTCTTTACATATCAACCATTTTAATAATTTTGAAAACCCTTATTATTTTTTCTGAATATTTTAGGTTTATAGTTTTGGTCATGTTTTAGTTTTGTTTGGTTGGTTTTTTGTTTGTTTGTTTGACCTATGTTGGACTAGGAAATCCTAGATTCCTGATAGAGGACCATACAGCAAACATGGGAGTGAGACATTATTGCCCACCTGAATAAATGAGCTGGCCACCAAAGAGCAGCTTTCTTCATTTATTTGAAAGAAAAACAACTTAATAGGCAAGAAACTGACATCAAGGTAAGACATCACATGCATTCACACTAGTTATTGCATGTTTGAGACCAACAGCATACTGCAAGTAGACCAAAATAAAAGACAGAGCCATTTGTAGCTTAGCTCAAAGTGTTTCCCTAAGGGAAATCGCAGCTTCTCTGAACAGTGGGAAATGTTGTCTGAGGACAGCACACTATTCAAATGGCTAAGAAAGGTACTGGATTTATGTATCTATATCCCTACATGCCCAAACAGAAAGACTGCTGCTGTAAGCCCTGTAACGTGCAACCATAGAACCAGTTCACCTCCTTAAACTATAATGAGTTAATTTCCAGGTAACCAGAAAAGGCAAAGTGAGTGTCTCATATCTCTAAATAATTGCATGAGTCAAGTGAACAGTCAGATGCAAAAATAAACATGTACTGTTTCTCCTGCTGTTTCAAGCTCAGACTAATTATCTGGGCAAAGAGATAATCTTTTGGAAAGAAAGCCTGTTCTCTGCTCTACAAGGATATGGCTCACATAAATATCATCTTACTGCTCTCCATGCCTTCTCCCTCTTTCAGGCATCTGAGAATGCTGCAGGGAGTTCTGCTGACAACTTGGAGACACACAAACAAGGAGTTAGTATAGATCAGGGTTTTTTTAGCTCATGACCAGCAAGGCACACAAGGAACCAGAATGTCAGCTTCTTAAGATGAATAGAAGAAAAAAGGCACTTAAAAGCATATCTTTTGCCTATTGGAAATGCGAGTGAATAAGTGAAATATAAAGACATTACTCTTTAAAAATCTGCTTTTTTCAAGATATATGAGAACAGGTATGAAAAAAATTTTGCAGCTCTTATTGAATGCAACCACATGATCCCCTCACGTAAATATTGCAATGTCCATATCCTAGTTAAAATAATCATGCTATTATTGATGTTTCTCTCTTTTTCTTTCCTAAATCCTCACTTGTGCCTTGGAAACAGCACTGATCAATTAGAGATTGCAGTATACTTTTAAGGCTGCAGTAAGCGTCCCTCTGAATTAAGATCGTGTGGTTCTTCAGAGATAAACATCATGTCCCGGTTTGAAAGACAGATGTATGCTAAGGAAGGCAGGAGGATAACATATGTTTAAAAAGGGTGCATAAAATCTGAAAGCATGTTTCCTGACCTGAGATAATGTTTTTTAGTTCAAGCAGTAAGCATGAAACCAGGGGGTAAAGAGATCTGAATTCTTGTTTTGCCACCTACCTCTCTGCAAATGAGTTTAAGTGGGATGGATATCTGCTTACTTTGGAGATATTCACTGATCATGTTTCTATTGAAAATATTGCAATCAGGGAAAGTATTGCTAGAAAAAGAGCCAGACGAATACTGAACAGTACTTAAGAAAGGCTAGTGTTAAGAAAGTTCCCTTCATCCTCACTTTTACAACATTTGCTTTCTACTACTATTTCTGAAAACTGTTATGCAAATCCTATCACTGATGCCTTTCTCAGTGATCGTTGCATGAATCCAAAAAAGTCCTTAAAGTTCGACAGCACTCCTTCCAAGCTACAGCAGCAAAGTATCTTTCAAATGAATCCAGGAGTGTAGCAAAGATGTAGTGCTCATGTTCAAGGCAAGTGTCAAGTCTAAAAGCGATTTCATAGATGAAAGACAAGTTGTCAACAGCATAACAGCTGTACTGGCATGTTTTCTTTGGAAATTATCTACTGTATTCTACAGAATAATGATAAAAGAGAAAGCTATGAGGTCCTCTGCCTCTGCAGCTAGCTTCATATTTGGCTACCACAGGCCATTAAATTATGCCCTGTACCTGTGCCAAGAAATTGAATGACAGTGACCCTTTGCTTTTTGTTGTGCTAAACTGTATTACAAACTGACTAACTCATGCTTCAAATGTTATGGGAGATGCTTGTTACTCTCCAGAATGTCTGTAAGAGCATTGTTGTTGTTAAGTAACCTGCCTACTGAGTTTGTGTGCATCCCAAGTGAACATTTTCATTATCTTTTCAGTTCTTCTTCCAAGCCCTAGAGGAAACGTGTTCCTCAGCTTTCATGGTTCAAAACATAAATTTCTAGTAACAATGGCAGACAAGCAATACAATACCTGACTCCAGCAGCCAGTGCCATAAGCTAGATCTCACTGGACTGGATTTCTCTTCATTCTTTCTACTCGAGCTAAAATGTAGATAAAGAGTAACATGAAGAAATGGCATTAGGTTCTGTGTTCACTTTATCCAAGTCAAAGTTGCATGCAAAGTTTGTGGAAGATGCTGGTCTTTGTTTATACAAAGCAGCAGCTATGACCCTTAAAGTATATTTAAACCTTGTACAAAGATGAGTTTTATATAAGAGAAATAGTTTTGAACTGAAGAATTGCTGCTTTACATTGATTCATCAAAGCTACTTTTTCCATGGTATGAAAAAAATTAAGTATTATGCAAATAATTAAGTATATGCAAAAGACCAAACTGTTCTGACTTCTAAATTCAACAATGAGGCTTTTTAGAGAACAGTATTGGTATCTTATTTTGAAGGTGTGAATATATTTGTAGGGTGTTAAAAACTGAATAAGCAAGATAAAACAGAAAGCAAATGATTGATACAGAGAGCTTAATTGAATTTTGAAAAACAAGTAAGAGCTGTTGAAGAGAACAGTCCAGCTTGCACATGTGACTGAAGACTTCTGAATGAACACTGAGGAGCTCATGCTAAACATCTGAAATTTCCTATTATAGATTAATAATGTTCTCAGATTTCCACTTTGGAGACCAGGAGACAAGACCATGTAAGTGCATTAAAATGTATTTTGAAAATGTATTTCTGTGCCATACAGCCCCTTTTTGAGAGGAAAGAAAACTCCACATTCTGCCATCATAAAAAATCTAAGAAATTTAAAAGTGAAAACAAATTCAGTCTGCTTGCTAAGTGTGGTAACAAGAAGAGACCTCTCTCCATTGCCATTTTCCAGCTTGTGTTGAAATACTGTCGCGGAGGCACCCACAAAACCTGCAGAGCAGCCCCTCAAAGGCTCCAAAAACCCAAGCCAACCCCGAGCACAGTGCCAGGCAGAGGCGCTCACACACAGACAGGGCGATTACTCAAAAATAAAGATTTATTTTCAGTAGAGCTACTTACCACTCCAACAGACCTAAAGTAAAAAACAAGTTCGGATGTCAGTCGGGAATACACTAGTACGCAACTGGATTAATTTACATCAGAAAGATGACTCAAAAGGGTGCACACTCACTCAAAAGGGGGTAAATCTCCCACCCAAGGGTACCCAAAACATACAATCACTCCCCCACAGGGGCAAGGGCTCACTCAAGGATATCCAGAAGATGTATTCACTCACCAAGGGGAGGATGGTGAGGGCTCTCAGCCCCGGGGAATTTCCTTGGGTGGCATCCTGATCCAAGGGGAGCATCCCGGACTGCAGACCTGCTGCTCCAAGGAGGACCAACTCAAACTGCTTTTCCAGCAGGGCTCCATTTATACCCATGCTGATCTGTGGGCAGTTCTAGTTAGCCAGGGGCCCTCCCTGCACGGGACCGCTAAACCTGGCTCCAGGCGAGGCTGTCCAGACAAAGCACACCATTTATCGAGACAATGCACCATTAGAAGGTGGCTCCAGGATCACGGCGGGTGCATCTGCCACAGATACGCAATACATAAATGTGAGTAAAAGTCAGTGTATAAGCAGATACACATGAGACTGCCCACCCTCTCATTCTGCTTTGAAATTCTCCTCCCCACAGAGAAAAAGGTTACAAAATGCATCACTGACTGGACTTGCAAAAATGGAGTTCTGCTAGAAACTCAAGACAAAAGACAGGAATTAGATGAGGGGACGGTGAGGTGGACTGAGAGCTGGCTGTGTGACAGATCACAGAGGGTTATGATCAATGGAGTCGAGTTGGAGGCCTGTAACCAGTGGTGTCGATTCTGTAATTTACATAGGCAATGGGTACCCCGGTGTCAAAGAAGACAATTGCCTGAAGCTAGGCTTACGGATGATAGTCCTGCTGTAATAGACAGATGGAAATGCTGCATGTTGTAGGTGACTCAAAGGTGCTCCACTTTTTGGGTAGAATTCTTTGGCCTTTGCTTTCTTTGTGATGTCTGCAATAAATGCACCTCTGATCTCCTACCATCTCCTTTCCTCTGCTCTTTCTCATTTTTGTTTTTCAGTGACCTTCTTTTCTTTGTCTTCCTTGTGTATTCCTTGTATGCTTTTACCAACAGATTCCATCAAAGCAGTTCAGTCATCTCCCTTCTAAGGCATTTACCGCACTTGAACATATCATTGACTTGATATTAACTCATGTCACACAGCATCAACATCAAACATTAAAACACCATGCAGAGATTACCAATTTTGTCTAGAGAATTTGTGAAGTTTGTAATGTAAAATAATCAAAATTTTAAAAAAATTCTTAAACAGGCTCAAGTAGTCAAGTAGGGAAAAAATGCAGCTAGAAGGTCTTGAAAGCCCAAGAGCTCTGTGAATAAATAAGTACCTAGCCTCTAACCTTGGATTGTTTGCATTAAGTGTCAACACTGTTTTCTAAACTTGTTATGAAGTTCACAAACTTCCTAAAACAAGGTTGGTTAATTAGTAACAGCTTCTCGCTGTGAATTGTCAAATAACATGTCTAAAACCCAGCCTTTTCATCTTACAAAGCAACATAAACCACTCTGTTTTGTCTTTGAAAGGCAAAGTTCTAATAAGGATTCAGGGACATTCTGTCCAGGAAGAACTTTTACAGCCAGGCAGCCATAATAACAGGGAAGCACAGCATCAATTTGAAAAGGTGAACTTATTTTCCAAACGCTGGACTAAATTTTTGTAGTTGCTATGAGAAAGCCACAGCTGGTAAGATGTCTGGTGGGGAGGTTTTTTTGCTTTTCTGAGAATCCTAAAATTATGAAGAACTTAATCATTAATGCTTGAGTAAGAAAGAGTGTTCCTCGCAGTCTTTCTTTTGTCCAGTAATAAACACAACCCAGCTTATTCTGTTCAAGAATTTTAAATAAACTGTTTCAGTCACACTTATTAAGTCTGTTTGAAACCCAGCTGTCTCTTTAAATCCCAGAGAATTAAGAAAAATAATTATTCCCTGCCTTTTCAATATTCCAAAAATTGGGTATGTGGGGTTTAGATCCAAGTCCCATGTGATTCTCAATTTAGCCTTCCCTTGCAAATCAAAATACTTTAGACCTCCAATGCTTCCTTCTTTAAACACAAAATATTTTTTAATTGATTTTCAGTTTTTGTTTTCATCAATTTGTCCCAAGGGGGAAACATTTCTGAGCAGTGCCACAACAGATCTGTAATAAACACCAGAACAAAAACCAGAAATTATTTATTTATTTGACATAACTCACAATGCTTCCTGGAAAAGGCATGCATTTGTCTCACTCTGCAGATCCTGAAACAGGTCTATGAAAGCAGAAAACAATGTGTATAACTAGAAACCATTAAGTGACCTAAACGTCAATAATTAAATCAAATTCTGATTTCATATCAAGGAAAAGCTTAATGCACAGCCTCCTAACTATCTGTTCCTGATCCTAACTGTAGTTAATTGCCTGCTTGTGGAACTGCTGTTTCTAATGTAATTCTACAGCACTATTTGATATTTAAGCTCTCAAAATCAAATTGGGAGCCTCTATTTCACAATGAGCTATTTTTTATTCGCAATGCAATGATTTTTTTTTGTTATTGAGCCTCTTAAAATAATCTCCTTTACAATTTTTTCTTTCTTCTGTGTTCCCTGAGAACTCTGTTCTTACCATTTTAATATGATTTTGTTCTCTGTCAAAGAATTGCCACTCTTGCTTACTTGATGATCAAATGACTACATGGTCTAATTCATCTTTATCATCTTCCTTTTCACTTGGAGCATAAATCACATCTTCATTCAGATTAATACCCAAAAGGTTATAGAATTAGTCTAAGAGATATAAACTTCCTTTATGCTTTTCTCAGGAAAGATTTTTTTCCCCCTGAAAGGTTTTCGACTGCTATCAGCAAGTTAGTCAGAAACCAAGACACGAAAATAACCTCCTTTCTTATTTATTCAGGAAGAGCACTGAGCAGAAACTCTCTAAGCAGACTGTACAGGACAATAAGAGTTTTAAGATGGGCTATTTCTGCAAAGAAGAAACTCTTAATGAGCCACATCACTACGTGCAGTTTCACAGATTGCATGCTGCAGCCTCAAATACATATTTTTTCCCCATAAAACCAAAACTAGACAATATAACTGGTCTGAAATGATAAGCTCATGTCTAGAGATAAGAAGGCTTGGTTCTGTTCTCAGTTCTGCCTCTGACTATATCTTGCTTTCTCCATGTATAAAATGACAACAGGGGTGTTTGCACTTCTTTATAGTTTCTTTTGAGGGAGGAGTTTTTCTTCTTTCTTTCAGATATATCTCTGCAGCTCATACACTTACTTTACAAGATTGTGTATGCCTGAGAGCTTGATTCTTCTTTTTCATTTTGGCTAGCTGGTCAAATAAAACCTCTTACCTCCACCTACAAACTTTTTCTTTCCTCTATCATCAGATTATCATAACTGTAACAGCCACAAATGTTTCTTTCTGTGACATTATCAGAGTGCAAGAATGCCCTTAAAGGCATTGAACCTCAGAGAGGCAAATGAAACAGTGGCATAAATAGAGTTCTGCAGATTGTCAGGAAATTGCCTGAGCAACTAACAGGAAACCAGAAATGGAGTCAGGCTTCATCTTAGCCCTGGGGACTGCAGAACTGTAGTGTCCACCTCTTGCTGTAAAAAATACTGCAGTATGTGAGGCTTTATACTGCACAACATCAGTTCCAGCATGCCAGTATCAATGACATTTTGAGTCAAGAGTGAAACCCAGCTGACACAGACCAACCCTCCTTGTTGACTAGGGAATATTTTCTACAACTCTCATTTAGAATTCTTCAGTGCTGGCTTTCCAACCTCACAGATGTGAGTTGACAAAGTTACAAATGAGACCTCTAGTTTAAAAAAAAAAAAAAAAGAAGAAGAAGAAGAAAGAAAAAAAGGTTAAAAAATCATAACCTGGAATTTCTCACCTTGAAAAAAATAATACAAGAAGGAGAAAATGTTCTTAGGCACTGGAAAAGATCAGTGAAGAACATCACTTTTGCTGCACTCCATCTGAAATTCAGCTTTGCTTTTTTATCTGTCCTTTTCACTTGTTTACTGACTTTGCTGGTGGGTAGTAATTTGTCATCTGCAGAATTAAATAATTCTTCTAGCTTCTCTTACAGAACGGTAACAAGATAGATCCCCTGGCTTAGTTATGCACAGGGCTTAAGCAACTTCTTCAAGGAGTGAAGCACAGTTACTTACCATTTGTTATATACCCAGCTTCTCTCTTCTTAGAGCTCCAAGTTTCTGTGTTCCTTTAGCATTCTGCTTATCTTGTGTTGAATCTGTTCATTTCCATATGCAAACAGATCCGAATCACTTAGCAAGGCTATCTGTATGTAAGGACAAGGAATGCAGATCATCTTTATAAAACTAGAAATGGTTATATGGAAAGCAGTACAATGAAAATGCAAGATAAAAAACTGTGGTAGAAGTTATCAGCCCTAATCCAAATTAAATGGCTAAATCTGGATTAGAATAACGTAAACCCTGTCTCCTCAAACGGAAAATGAAGAGACAGGCACCACTATGAGAGAATTCCTCTCCTCCAGAGACAGTTATCTAAATTATCAACCTTAGAACGACTGACCTTTATTGCTTGGCTATAAAAGGAACCTACCACACCTAGCCTAGGCACAGATATTTCATCCTAGATATTTAAAGGTAGGTGAATCCCTTCCTACATGTAAGGAACACCCATGGCATTGCTACAGAACTGTTACATGTGCAATCCTTCAAAAATTAGAGAAATATCAAAGTGATAGTAAATTTATATAGTTTTAATTATAATATTACTCATACATCGTTCCCAGTTAAACAGTTTTATAAAAGATGCTGAAAACATTGAGAGCTTTGAAAGAATGGCATGATGTCTGTGCTGCCTGAAGTACAATGAAATGTCTGTGTGAATTTGCAGCTCATCAACCACGTACATTATCTTTGCATGCTAAGGGTTCATGGAACCCACAAAATTACTCAGGCTAACTGGTCTGTGAAAGCTGCCAGGTAAAATCAACCAAAGGGTCTCTGATTATCTGAAAACAGATATACTATTCTACCAGTGCTAATGGGACTGTTCAGTGTGACTGCTCCTGACACTAACATGCAACAATATGTAAACTTCTGCATCATATACCATGCAGCCACATCTGATTCCAGAAGGACAGAATGTATATTGAATTTGTCTCCATGTGGAAAAGAAAAACAAAGTTTAGGGTGATCAGGGGAGGAGATTTCCTGAGGAGTTGAATAGAGAGTACTTTCCACTATTGCCTCTAGCCTGGAACAGTGATTACTGATAGTGGACAGTGCCAACTGCTTAAACTTACTGCAAATTTACCTCATTAACATACTAAAATAAGCTAAAAAAAAGATTAATCTCTGAGAAAATGACCCCTACTCACAAAAGCCCCCTGTCCTCTGAGCACCCCTAGTAAAAAACAGAAGTGCTTTAAATGGAAGCAAGGGACTAGTTAGCCAATCACACAGGTACATGATACCAATACACCTAGAGATAAGGTAAATTTGCATACTTTGTTCTATAAAAGAGATCCTGTATCTCGGCATGGTGTGTTAGGTTTGTGGAGTTATTACCTAGCACACTTTCCTGCACAGAACTGCAATAAAATACCTCCGTTCTCTGTGTATATGGGTGTCTTGCACACTGGGTCAATGACCCCAGTTTTGGGAAAGCACATCCATAAAACAGATTTTCTTGCCCCTCTTATGGCCTTGAACCCGTTTCATATTGTGACTTCATTTTCCTTTGGGATTGGAATAATTGTCTTTTAGATTTATCTTTAACAGACCAATTCCTCTGAGGATATAACTTGGCATAGCATCATGCAGTTTGGAGATCTCAGCATCAGCTGAGGAGCTCCCTCTATTACTTTCCCTGCATCATAATTACTCTTTCCCAGAGAGAGCCACCAACATTCCCATGTTGAGTGAATGAAATTTAATTCAGATATCTTTTTTTCACGGCCCTACTGTTAGGATTCATGCTGCCAACCTAAAATGTCCGTGCAGCACCTCCACAGACATGACTGGGATTCCTCGTAAAAGAAAGAATTTACCGCAACACATCAGACCCCCGTGAATGCCCTGTGAAAGCAAACAGTCATTTGTCTTACTCATACAAATCTCTGCCACCTTATGCGATCAACTGTTTCTAAATCAGGCCACATGTTTTCTAATCAGGAAAATCTGACACTTGCTCCTACAAAACTCAGCGAGCAGTGTCTATCATCTACCTTGTTTGAGAATAACTTTCACCACAAAGATAGTCAAGCACTGAATGAGTTTGGTCAGTGAGGCTGTATGCTCTCTGTCCTTGGAGATTTTCAAGAGTGAATAAAGCCCTGAGCAACCTGGTCTGACCTTGTAACTGACCATGCTTTCAGCAAGAGGATAGATGATAATCCTGAGCTCCCTGCCAGCCCAAATTTTCTTTTGATCTCACAAGCACTGGGACACAGCTCAAAGCCAAAAAATTTAACATCTGCTCCTCTGATATGGTGAAGCATCCTTCTGCCTGGCTCTGGGTGATACAAGAAAAATCCATCTCCTGTACCCTGTTCTTTGGGGCCTGCTTTAGGGTATGCTTGGACCAAGAATGTCCCATCTACACTTGTGTTATGAGGTCATATTATAAACAGCAACTCAACAGTGCGGAGACTTTTTATAGAAATACTAAGATTATCATGTGTGAAGGATGAAATTTAATATCTTGTGTGGAAAAAATAGAAGGAACACGAAGAGAGGTTTTATGAGAATGGCAGAGACTGGTGTCCACTAGATTTACAGGTCACCAAGAGCCCAGACACCCAAACCAAGAAATAAAGTACAGTGAGTAAATCCTGACAACTCACACGAATGGTACAGAATAGAGAAACTGAACACTGCCAACTCCTAAAAGATATGAAAATGCACACCCAAAACAATATAGCTACCAAACTGAGTGCCATGAGATGTGAGGAAGACTTTATAGCTGTCATCCTTTGTCCTCCAGGCCACTCAAGGGAATCCTGGACAGACAGCCTGCATACAGACATGCTGGTGCATATGAGTAGAAAAGCATGAGTGTGAATGAATGAAATCAATTTTAACTAAAAATAAAACTACCTTATTGAGATTTGCTATATTGCTCTTTTTCCTACAACAAGACAGACTGAGACTCCCCAGGGACACAATAGCAATGTTCAAGAAGGAACTGGGAGTGCAGTGAATTTTAGGCCACCACCCTTGGAACTGCCAGGTGAAGTTAGAACAGGCAATAAGACTCCCAAGGCACAAAACCAGCCGTGTTCATGACATTTTATTATGAGTATGTGGAGGGCAGTCCACACACTTTGATGCATTGTGATTCCGTATAGGAAAAACAAAACATAATTATTTATTCTTTATAGCCAGTGTCTACACTTCTCAGAATTCTGTTGTGTTTGGTCATTTAAATTATGTTTTCTTTTCTTATTTTTGGTATGAAACTCCCTCTAGCTACAGGAGTTTCAATTTCTCAGTATTGAACTGCATATATCAGTTCAGGCAATTAGTCTATACTTTCTTTTTTTGTCAATGCCTGCTGTGCCTCTCTGGTTTTTAGTATCAGGAAATTTTATCTCTCTACTGCACACCTCCTCCTCCAGGTCATTGCTTTACAAAGTGAACAGAATTGCTTTAGTGCTCATCCATAGTCATTCGCTCCCTCTGCCCTTTTATTTAAAACATTTTCTCTCTCTTGGACTTCTAAACCAGTAGTTCATCACTATAACGTATTCACCAACTTTGTAGGTGTATTTCAAAAAGCATTCTTGAACCCACAATTTGAAGCAGAGATAAGGTTCCATTTGCCATCTCTAATGGGAATTGCTTAGCTAACAGCCTCTGTGGTACATTGAAAATGCAGCTGTAAGTTAATGCATGGACATATTATTGTCTGTGACTTTCTCTCATCAGCTTTTTATCTTTTTTCTAGAAAAAAAAAAAATCAAATACTGGCTATAGACTCACCTTTCCAAAAACATACTGACTATACTTAATTAAATTACTGCTTATTGGATAGTACCCTAGAGACTGTCACTGATCAGTGTTTCTGGTTTTATTCACACTGCAGATTTCTAGCTTAAAGGTCCACTACTGCTTGAAATATCCTTACCTCTTTTTTAAAATGTTGATGTCATATATGACTCTTTATTCCATTGGTTCTACCATCTGCTGCCAAATGTACCTGTACAAAGATATACCTTTTTTCAACCAATGCCAGCTCATGTCCTTGAAGCAATCCCTTTTTAGTGACAGAGAAAAAAATAAATCTAAAGGGAAGGACAATTTAGACATCGTTCAGTGCCTGCTGAAGTCAACCTGAGTTTGTGATGTTAAAGTTCCAGTCAAGTTCTCCTCAAGGAAGGCCTGCATGACTGCAAAGAGCTTCTCCATGTATGTGCTGTTGGACATATTTTGTTTCTACAGACCAAATGGTAAAAGTTTCTTTTAGACCCTTATTAGTTGAGGCTCTTCATGACTTACTCTTTTGCATTTTTCATCAGCTGAGCTCATTTTGATTTCAACTGCATAGGTTGTGGAGTACATGTGGCAGGAGATTAAAGTGGTAAGTACCACCCATAGGTTTGCTTAAGGAGCTATCACCTCTACAAGGGTAGCAAACAATATGAAGTAGTATCTAGACATGGATTTCCTTGCTGATTTGCCCAGTCAGGCATTGAATCTATCCATAAGGCAAGAGGCTCAAAGGGAATAAATGCTACTTGTATCCTCACCATGCAGAGTGTGTTAATTGACTGCAAATGCAGCTAATGCTTCTCTTTTCTGTGAGACATAGTATAAATCTATTAATTTTGATAAATTTATATTTTGATAATTTTTAAAAAGAAAACACAGCAGTAGTACAAGTAAAATGTTATAATTTTTATGGTATATCATATCCATTTTACAGCTTGTGGTGGCCGAAAGCTTTCTTATTTGCATGTTATCAAAACAGAGGGAAAAATATGCTTGAGAGCATTGACTTGGGCTGACCATGCCTCTTGATTTTGCAAACTTTCATTCTTTGATAGCTAAAAACCTCTCACTCTTCTGGTGTGAATGTTGCTTTTTGTTGTAATTGAGCCTTTAGTAGTCAAAATCACACCTAAAACCAGCAGTCTGTTAAACTAACAGGTTAAGGGGAAAACAAGAAATACTATTTTTACTGGCCTGCAAACTGATAATAGTGTCCCTTTAAACTGTAAGACAAACTGTAAGACAAGTTACAAGAAACATAGTACATGAACCAAAACAACCTCAAAAAAACCAAACCCAAAAGTAGCCTTCATGATAATTATACTATCTCAATCTTCCTGTTGCAGTCTTTTTTTTTTTTTTTTTAATACTGCATCTCATTCTGAGTATATTATATTCTGTAGGGCTGAGTATAAAGGTAAGAGTACTCACTTTTTCTCCAACTTCAGCTCCAAGAAATAAGAGTTATTGATAAGTCCCAAACACTTCTGGTTTCTGAACAGAATTTCTCAATATTTTTATGTAAATGTCACCTAGCCTTTTAGTTAAAACAAGGAGTTACATGGTCTATTTACTTCGCAAATACTTTTTGCAGATTGTGGAAAGAGTGAGACAAGAAAAATACATAAAGTGCTTGGTGCCCTCATGAACCCAATTCTTCAGTTTTCCAGAGCCATAATCTAACTAGACACAGACCTACTCAAAAACAAATGAAGAGTAAATCTCCACTGTCAAATGACTTTGCACTCAAATTTACCCTTGAACCTGGGTCTTTTTGTGTGTGTGTTAAGCAGCATGGACAGAATACTTCAGCAGACATGGTTTTTTTCCTCTCCTACGTTGTCTTCCAACAACATCCCAGAAAACTTTATCTCCTCAAACGTCATCACACACCCTCATGTGAGACATTAAGCCAAGCAAAACACACCTTCAGTTTCATGTTAAAAAGACTCCACTCTGGTAAGCTGTGCTGCACTTTGAATTTTGGGGGGATAAAAAAAGAAATAGCTGCACATCAAAAGTGTTTTTATGTCTTAGAGCTTACAATTATCACCCAAAGGAGATGCACAATCTAGTCCTATACAGTGTGAATGTGTATAGTCTGTGTGGAATGGAAAGAGAGGACACCCTTGGGCAGGCATACACAGAACTCATCTCTACCAGGTTGTGCTCACTGTCCAAGGTGGATATGCTCAGTGATGGAGACCTATCCAGAATGGGGCAGGAAGCCATTGATCATCTTTCCCAGCAGGAAGGAATACTTCCCCAACAGCTAAAAGGGCACGGGTAGTATGTATATGAGGGTGGGGTTTTTTTTCTAGTTTATTTCATTATTATTTCATTATTATTTCTAGTAACTACTTTGTAGATCCCTTCCTACTCTCTTAGAAATCACAGTCTCGAAAAGCTCAGGGTCACTTTATCTTGCCAGAAATAAGAGGCAAAACAGTAGATTAGCCCTTGGCAGGCCCGGGAGCAAAGTGATAGTCTTCACCTCATGAGCATAACTCTGCTTTACAAAAGCCTGTGTTTTGTCTCCATGTATGACAAGCACTTGGTGAGTCACAGAATAGGGTGACCAGCTGAGACCGTCACACAGGATCTCAGGCTGGGAAAAATCATGCAGCACAGCATGGTAAGTGGGAGGTATATGGTCTTACATCTGGATGCTAAGAGGTGAGATCCATGTGTGTAATTGTCAACCCTAGTACATAACACTGTGGCAATTCTAATTACAGACTACAGATTTGGAAATGTTTAAGAAACATAACTTTAAATCTAACCAAGAAGCGCTTTTAAGATAGTCTGTTTTGACATCATGTAAAAAGGGATAATTGTCTGACCTTGTTTTCTGTGGATTTGAGATTTAATGTTACTTACTCTCAAGGTAGTATATTTACTGCATTAGCACTATTCTGCAACCACCTGTGAGTTACTGATTACACAGGATACCTAAGAGACAAAAAGTATCTTTGGGAAAATATGGGAACAAAAAAATGTCACTGAAACACTATTGTATATTCCCATTGGAAACATTCATTTAAGGCAATAACACTTCTTCAGGAGTGAGCAATGCTTTTCTAATTGCTTGTATTATCTCATTACCGGCGTTTCACAATAGGTAGTAGATAGATTGTAACTGGCAAATCCCTAAAGATTCCAGACAGAAGCATAAACACACAAGAAAATTTCAGTGATTACCTTCCAAGCCTTTAATAAAAGTAGTTAAGGCCTGATTTAAATTAGTTAAGGCCTGATTTAAAAGCCTCCCCTCTGATGGTAATTGCCTATTTGTCAGGTGTTATTATACAGTGATGATAGTCACTGTGTAGTAAAATGCTTAGCATTCAGCATTAAATGCTGATTTTTAAATTTTTTTTTTCCCAGAAGTTTATATCACGGCAAGCAGTGAAGAGATTGGCCTCAACACCAGCTATCTAACCCCAAAAGACATCAAGCTTTAAAATACATTTTCCAACCATACACTTACTTAGCTTTGAAAGGAAAGCTATTGCACATCAACAAATAAGAAATACGACTAAGTTCCAACATGATATAATTCATAGAATCGTAGAATTACGGAATCACAGAATAGCTGTGGCTGGAAGAGACCTCTAAGATCGTCAAGTCCAACCATTAACCCAGCACTGCCAAGTCACCACTACACCATGTCCCTTAGCATCTCATCTACACGTCTCTTAAATACCTCCAGGGATGGGGACTCCACCACTGCCCTGGGCAGCCTGCTCCAATGCCTGACAACCCTTTCAGTGAAGAAATTTTTCCTAATATCCAATATAAACCTCACCTGACACAACTTGAGGCCATTACACATCGTCCTATCACTGTTACCTGGGAGAAGAAACTTACCCCCACCTCGCTACACCTTCCTTTCAGGTAGTTGTAGAGAGCAATGAGATCTCCTCTCAGCCTCCTCTTCTCCAGACTAAACAACCCTAGTAAGGATTTATAGTAACTCTAAATAAATACTGAATTAATGTTTAACCCATTTAAGACTTTACCTTTGAGTTGAAACAGCCTTTTCCTTTTGACTGAAATGGGAATTTCATGAATGGACATGTTTGTCTGTAAATTCTAGTATGTTATATCATTTACATTGTATTTAAATTGTAATTAATTATTATAAATTACATTCAGATATATTTAACTGTGGTGTCATTAAAAAACCCCACAAACAAACAAACAACACCCAAAACCATCAAAAATCCCCCCCTTACAAACTTAAAATCTTGAGACATCCCAGGAGAAAACATCAAGTATTCAAGTTATCTGATCTATTTTTACATTTATATTACTGTTCAGTCAAAGGGAGTCTAAAAGACTCACTTAGATGTAAATACATTATAGATGTCAGAATTTGAGCAAGAAGAATCTCCTTTTCACTAATCTCAAAAGAGCTGGATCAAGTTCTGCCTTTTAGTATATTTTCGGGTATTTTCTATGGAGTTTTATTACATCACTTTGTCAATAAGTCAGATCTTGCACTCCACTTATTTATTTCTCTCACAGAATATGTGACATCGAAATCTGATCACGAGTGTATATGCATGAGAGGGAAACTACTGCTAGCCCTCTATAAGGTGGCAATGTCATAGTATTTAACAAGTCTGTGATTTTTCCCCATAAATTTACGTAAAACTAGATCATAAACTAATAATGACGAAAGAAACAAGACTAAAAATTTGGTATCAGGACACAGAAATTGTAATACCTCTTTATTTACGTTTATTTTATTTACAAATAATTCTTGTATATGATATTTATCTAAAATAGCAAATAAATAAAAACTGTTTTGGAAGGAACTACAGATCTTATTTTCCTTAGTCAGCTGTTACTTTATAAATAACAAGGATACTTGATATTCAGGAGATGTAATGCAATAGACATCTCACATCATTTACTTAGTGCAAGCCAAAGACTTACTTTGCTTCCAAAAATCCTTACCTATGATAATCAGTAGGAAGTATGCCCAATCTCCTGTGAAAAGTACCAATATTTTCTGTATGAATGACAAGATATGCACCTAATTGACAATGGATGCACGCAAAAAAATGGGAATGCATTCATTGCATATAAATAATAAACTGGAAAGTATTTTTAAAAGAAAAAAACCTGACCCATAGTTAAAAATAAGTACAGGTCCCCAGTTATACTGTTCTACAGTGAGGATCCTCTGGTAAAAATGTTTCATTTTATTTGAGAAAATGCTTTAGAAGTATATTAGATTTATGTGCCTCACCTAAATTTCTCAAGAATTTACTAGTTTATATTTATCCAAAATGTAAAGCACTACTAATATGAGAGAAAATGTTTAATGGTTTGACTACTATGAAAGGTACTGATTCATTGTTTTTAACATAGTATCCTTAATGAGTTTTCTCTCCATCATTATTTCTAATCTAGTCTTTAATAATTTGCACTAACAGATTAGCTTGCTATCAAGGAATAGAAGTGCACACAAACACTATGTTTGGATTGGCTGCTGAATGTATGGAGGAAGTGATTTGGTGACTTTTCTAGGTAAGAAAGGACCTTCTGCTGTTGGACTGATGGCAGACCGAGTTGTACTCCAACAGACTTAATATCTTATGTGAACATCTTTCCAACAAACTAAGCACCCCCTAAAAACATTTCCAGGTAAATGCACAGTGCAAAACAGATAATGGTTGCTAAAATATTTTTTATCAGATTATGCAGAAAAGTCCTCAAAATTTCATAATTAATTCCACTTATTTAATTCCACAAGAAGTTCAAAGGCAAGTGTCAGGTCATGCACTTTGGTCATAACAACCCCATGCAGCGCTACAGGCTTGGGGAAGAGTGGCTGGAAAGCTGCCTGGCGGAAAAGGCCCTGGGGGTGTTGGTTGACAGCCGACTAAACACGAGCCAGCAGTGTGCCCAGGTGGCCAAGAAGGCCAACAGCATCCTGGCCTGTATCAGAAATGGTGTGACCAGCAGGAGTAGGGAGGTGATCGTGCCCCTGTACTCGGCACTCGTGAGACCACACCTTGAGTACTGTGTCCAGTTCTGGGCACCACAGGATAAGAAGGACACTGAGGTGCTGGAGCGAGTCCAGAGAAGGGCAACGAGGCTGGTGAGAGGTCTGGAAAACAGGCCTTATGAGGAACTGAAGGTTGTTTAATCTGGAGAAGACTGAGAGGAGACCTCATTGTCCTCTACAACTACCTAAAAGGAGGTTGTAGTGAGGCTGGTGTTGGTCTCTTCTCCCAAATTACTAATGATAGGATGAGAGGAAATGGCCTCAAGTTGCATCAGGGGAAGTTTAGGTTGGATATTAGGAAGAAGTTCTTTACTGGGAGGGTGGTTAGGCGCTGGAACAGGCTGCCCAGGGAGGTGGTGGAGTCGCTGTCCCTGGAGGGGCTCAAAAAACGAGTGGATGAAGCACTTGAGGCCATGGTCTAATGGTCTTGTGGTTAGGGAGATGATGGGATAAAGGTTGGACTTGACGACCCTGGAGGTCCCTTCCAACCATAATTATTCTATGATTCTATGATTCTATGATCTCCCGAAGAAATGCAAATTGATGATCTTAGAGGTCTCTTCCAATCAAGGCTATTCTGTGATTCTGTGAAACTGCAATATGGTGTTGAATTTCTTGTTTCAAGAAACCTGAGAGCAGGTCAAATATTTCACCTGCTAGAATTTTGCAAAAATTTTAGAAAAATAGTTTTGCATCTGTTGAAGTGATTTTCACAGAAAAAAAACCAATTAACAATTGTTCAAAAGACAGACGTTAATTCTTGTTTATGCATTCATTATTGCTAACATTACAGCAACAATACAGTGCTTCATTGTTTTCTGGTGCTTTATTTAGTGTAAGTATATAAATCCTGCTATCATCATAGCATTATTTACATTTAAGCTGAATTTAACAACGCTGCAGATTGTGTTGGGAAGCTTGAATAAGGTGACGCACACTGCACTGAGATTAGACTGTCATACAGTCATTAGATAGCATTTTTTTACATTTGAGAATGAAAGTTTACAGATATTACTGAGTTTCTCATATTACAGACTTAAATGGTAATAACACCCTCTCAGGATTCTGAAATTGCAGCCTGAGATGTTCACAGTGTTTCTCAACTTCCTTTCATCATTTTAGAACTTTTAATTACTTTTCTATCAAGACAGAAGCTACTACAGAGACTCAAATACTTTATAATTATATACACTCTCATGTCTTTTCCAGGCAATCTCAGGCCATTTGCAGTTTATTCCCCTCATACAGGAGACTCTGCAGCAAGTTCACATATAAAAACTGTAAAAGCTATTGATATAGCTTTTGCCAGTATTATAGTACAAACTACACTTTTCCTGAATAACTGAGAGTAACTGTCATTACAGTTCTCAGCTATCCAAGACTGACCTCCAAATACTCAAAGGGGTCCCTTTTCTAAAACTTCATTTAATTCCTTCAAATGAGTTTGAAGCATACCACCTGTTAGGACATAGGTTTGTTCACTTAGATCCTTTAGCTATTATACATGAGGGAAAAAAAAAAATTGGTATTACTACACGGACTGAGAATCCAGCTGAAAAGTCTGAAACTGCATTTCCTGCCATAAGATATTTGCTCTCTTAACATAAAAAACTCAAATTTAGCAGTCCTCATGACTGAAGAGCTTTCCCTGTTAAGTAGCATACAGCATGAAGAAAGCCACAAACATAACCACTCCACTAGTATGAAAGATATTTTCTTGTATTGGGTAAAAATACAGTTTCCAAGTTCTTTTGTATCCTTTGGCTTCCTGACCAAGTATTGTGGACCCTTCAATAAAGAGAAAAAATGTGATTTCAGAAGACAATGGATCTTAGTCCCTACTCTTATGGCTTGGATTGTACCTGATAATCTTAAAATACATCATTGATTCACTGAGATCTGTCTCCATTCTGCAACTGTTGGCCAATATCAGCAAGATTTTACTATAGAGATAAAAGTAGACTCCACTAAGCTTTCGGTGGCCATGAATTTGGCTACTTGAGTCCTTTAAGTGCAGTAAAAACATGTATTTTATTCCTCTGATACCATTAAAATTATTTTGGTTCTCATCAGAAGTACTCATCATTTATCATATCAGTATATATCATAATTTCAAAAAGATCATATAATAATAATATATTACCTATCTTATTTTCTGTTAACTCATATACTCATTTTGATGGTACCTGAATACTTTGCAAACACAATAAAATTTATCCTGATAGCATACAAAACTTTCATCCCAACAAATGCCCAATGCTATCTACAACCCGATTTTTAAAAAAAAAAAATATAAACTCGACTTCAAGCAGGACATGGAATTAACACTGATTTAAGATCATAGATTGTGGATCTCCCTTGTATAGAAGACATGTATGTTTTTATCTTCCCAGTCTTATTTGCAACATGTACTGCCAATAACATCTTGTTTCATCAGAAAGAAGCAACTTGTATCTAAAAGTGTTCTGAGACCCTGCTACTTCATACCAATAAATAATAACGAGAAATTGAACCTCAGTTCAACTGATTTATCAGTTCTTAGATATAGCTGTCTTGCCACTGCTTTTTAGTCCCCAGACAGAGGTAACCATGGTTGCTCCTACACTGTGGTATTCCCCACAGTGCAAATTAACATCCTGGCTATATCTCTTACCATGTTCTGGTTTCCACTGGACAGAAACCCCAGCATGGCTAGACTGAAAGCCACAGTGCTCTCCAGCTGTTTTCCTGGAATATAAATGCCACACAGTCTTCTTCCAGCCAGTGGTACAAAGTCAAGTGCCAATTATATGCAGGAGACACACAGTGCTACCTAATCTTCACTACAACTAATTACTATAATTGTAATATTAAAGTGCTGGGAGAGGGTTACCTCTTGAATGAAACAGTTGGATGAAGATTCAGATGTGACCCAAGCTGAATCCAATCAGCTCAGCAATATTTCTACCATCTATATTCAGGCTGGCAATGCCTCTGCTACCTGTTACCTGACGAAAGGCTCCGACCTATCTTGGTGGAAAATGACTTGGGCTCATTTATTTATCACTGCTTAGCCAGACAGTACCAGTGACATTCAGGAAACAGTGACACCCTCAGTGCTTCGGTATTCTCAACTGAGATAGAATGCTTCATTCCATCAGATCTGCCCTGCAGTAACCAGTGCATTCTCATAGAATTAATAATCAAGTTCAGTGCTTCTACATGCTTTGTGTGAATAGACTAGGAATTTCAGCATGGAAAAAAAATGTAGGGAAAATTATGCAGATTTATTAGGAGTCAATAAAGTCATGAGTGCTGCAAAGAGGTAAGTAGTGACTGATTGTTCATTCTTTCTTTGAATGAAAGCACCACAGGCTATTGAACAAAGTTAGGTATGACATTCCGAATAAGAAAAAGAGGATCTTCACACACTGTGTAAGTAATCTGTGGAACTTCCTGCCAGAAGACATTGCAAATGTTCAAGGAGTTTTTAAATTAAAGTGGACACTATACAAGTTCATGGAAGAAATTTTCATCAGCAGTTATTAACTGCAAACACGTTAACATTTCTTGTTCAGAAACTTCTTGTGCTGCAAGTTTCTAAAGACTTCAAGAATATGCTGAGAAATTTTAACCACATTTGTTCCATTCCTTTTCTAGATATCCACTTCTTGGTTAATATTAGAAAGACAACACAGGATCTTTTGGTGTGACTTCCTACAGTAATTCTATCTTCATCATGACTTCTTTATCATGAAAGCACTCCATAACCATGACCACAAATATTTGAGTTCTGTGTTAATGGAAGACTAGTGGATGAATTTGAGCAGTAGGCAGTCCCTTTATCTGTCATTTTCTAATATTACACCCTGGCTTTGGACTCATTTCCTATGTAGCAAATTTCTGGGCAAGGCCAATCTGAAGGAATCAGAGTTTGGGAATGAAATCTGCTAACTGTCTACAAGGTAAATATGCTGCAGCCCTGGTCAGTGTAGACATAACCCAACTGATGCTCCTTGGCCTTAGGACCGTGGATTTGTTTCTGACCCTTATTATTTGGCAACATAGTTAGAGTCTCCTCTAAATAATGCGCTCAAGAGCAGATTTACATACCTTTTCTGTTGCAAGCCTACAGAAACACCATCGAGTTTGTAATCTCTAGCATGAACTACTGTACATGTCAAAGCATGCTTAAAATGTCTGTACCTCCCATGAAAACTTCCATGTTATATTTGCTCCAGAAACTGTTCCTCCCTAGTGTTATCTGAAAATAATAACAGACAATTTCAATGTTGTGGCAGATCTGAACTCTTCTGCAAGTAAATGGTTTTCATATGGGGCAGCCCAAGACTGAGAAATTATTCAATCAAGAACTGACAGTTAGAAATGTTGGTACCATCTGTTTTTGAAGTAAAAGTTACTTTTTTCTACTTTTCATACCCTTTCTTCTACTCCACACATCTACCAGGTTGAAATACTGTACTGAACACTTCCTTTCAAGGATGGGCAAGGATAAACACAGGACTACCATTAGTCACATTGCTAAACCCAGCACTGAGAGGCACATGGATGTGAGTGCAGTGTAAGAATCTATATGTTGTGGAGCAGAAATTTACAAAAAAAGGGAAATGAGATGCAAACAGTATAAGTGGCCTCCAAAGGTCATAATGGAAGTTTCTGTAAGAAAAAAAAATAAAACTTAGACCTTCCAGTCCAATGCTTTTATCATAAGATCATCACAAAAGGAAAGTCGTCTCTGGTTAATACTGCATGCTCTATTCCCAGCTGTACCATATTCTCGGGACAGTAGCTCTCAACTGTTACAAAGCAACTTAAGACCCATTTATTACAGCAATAAGCCAATCTTCCACAGACATAAAGCTGAATTGAGATCTTGATGGCCAGTCTGCCTCTGTTTAATAGCTCCACACAGCAATTTTACAAACATTACTATCTTTAGACCCCCTTTGTTTGTATCACTTTTATAATAGACCTGCCCCTGTGTTCTGTACCACAGAGGAAAACTGATCCTCCATGCTTAGTGTACGTACAGAAGTTTAACTCCACAGATGAAGTTTTTCCATTGTGATTTTCCAAATGTCAGAAGTGCAAGTACAATCTAGCCATTAAAGCCAAAATTTGAAATAAGGAGTCCTGTGTTCTAGCTCTGTCCCTTATCTCCAGTTTTCAAAGTAGAAATAATTCTTCTCTCCCTCTTGAGAGTGTTACAAGGGCAAATACTATTCCTAAAGTAGATGGAGATCTGTGCAGGCAAGTCACTTTAAGGGTTGAAAATGTTATTAGGACACCTCCTTTTTATTCAAACTAGAGCTTGTTCAGAAAAGGCGGGTACTTTGTGATGAGCTGTGGTACTCTGGTCAGAATGGAACAAATGTTCCAACAACCATTTCTATGCGTAGATTGCTCTGTGCAAAATCAATACTGCACAGGGCTACTCTCTCCACAATACTCCATACGGGTATTTTGGGGACTTCAGACTGAGGCTCATATATCAGTAATCTAGATGTCTACATTCAGGCTAGACACCCTACTTTTTCCTTCCTGGTCAATGGAAATGAATGGACACTTTTAGGACACAATCCGCATAATGCTTTTAATCACTTCTAAAGCAGAATGAGATGAGTAAGTCATCCTCAGTGCTTTCCTCTGAAAGGGATATAGATAAACTATTCAGATAGTGACATTTTCACCGGCAATGTCCATATTTCTCAGATTAACTCTACCTTTCACTGTGTATTAATAGACCACAGTCCTCCAGTGGCAAGCTGAATACTCAAGTTTTGACTGTTCTTTGCTTCTTGCTCCACTGTACATCCTTTTATGTTCTTTCTGATATAGATCCTCATTTTTATGTTCCGGTAGGGAAATTGAGACTTGTGGCAAATTATTTTCCATCTTAAGGTGGGTCAGTGTGTGTCAGTTTGGACAAGGAGCTGTGGCAGTTGTACCAATAGTTGCCTGATAACAGCAAGAAAATGAGAAGTGATATATATAGGTCAGCAGCTTGTGAAGTTATGTCTGTGGATCAGGCTGTGATTCAACCAAAACAGTAAATGAAGCTTTAGAACTCTTGGTGCTGGATAAAACATCCCACCCCAACAAGTATTAATTTGATATCAACTTTTTTTTTCTAATCATTTAAACACAGAACTATGCCCTCAGTTCAAAACTTCTTATGGGCTCATTTCTAGGAGGAAAAGATTGTTCTGTGGTAATGGATGTAGAATGTCAAGAAAACAAATACCATTTTTCTGGAGCTCTGTGCAGATCTCATTTCAGAACAGGAGGTCAGCCTGAAACCTCTATCTATTTATAAAGCTGTGGCTATCACTCACGGTTATGAACATCACTGTAAACAACAGATCTAAACTACCAAAATTCCTCAGCAGTAACACTTTGTCCAGTCCTGATTGTTTGCACAGATTTTCAAGTTTTTAATTTCTCAGAGGCTGTGGATAGCTTTGCGTGGATTTTTGATTCCTGCGTTGCACAGGACAACAGACATTCAGAACCCACATGCTAACTTCTATTGCCTCTCTTCATTCAGAAGTTAGTTGACAGCATTGTCTATTTTACCAGTGTTATTCAAACTTTATTATAAAAGTATTCAGGATGTCAATTGACACCTCTTTTATTTAACTTTAGAAGTATATTTGTTTCCAGACATTTTGGTCATTACTGCTGCTGAAATTCCCTCGTAATTTTGGATAAACCAGTTTTTTTCTCTGCTTACTTGGTCTATGAAGCCTTTAATTAGACACTAGTCATTAGTTATGACAAATTTACTCTGACTTCAGATTTATAAACCACTAATAACTTAGCTTCCCTCTATAACCAATAAGGAATAACATCCCAGGATAAAATAAATATCCAAGTAGGATTAATTGCCCCCTGTAGTACTAATTCTAGTTCAACTTTATGAATTTCCACTTGGATTACGGAAAGAAACTCTATCTCTTGCCCAAGCTGACCTCAAATGACTGTAAAGGGCGCATTTAGGAGACTAAGGGGAAGCTGCTGCTGCCTTGTGCAGGAAGTTACTTGCTTTGTGCTATGACTACACATCACATACTCCAAAATATGCAGAGGGAAAAGAGAAAGAGCTTCCCTGTGAACCCTGGGAGGTGCAGTAGGGAAGGCTCTTAAAATGCAATGAGGAGTCGAAAAAATTTCTCTCCCACCAAATGACAGATGCCAAAGGCACTGACTCAGAGATGTCCAGTGTTCCTGTTCTGAGAACTTAGAGTTATTTTAACAATTTTAAATGTAGACTTTATTCAACTGGCTATGAGGTTTCCTTCCATTATATTTTATTATGTATCTCATATAAGTTCCATGTGATAGCTCAGGAGCTATTTCATATATATTTGTAAGAAATGTCACAAACAATTTTACGTCAACAAACCAATTTCATGTTTAAGAGCTAGGATGGCTTACGTGACTGGAGTGCTGCAATGGAAGGCTGCAAGGTCTTTAGGGTGGGAAGATGAGGAGGTAGAGTAACCTGGGATTACTAGTGGACAGTAATTTGAACATGAGCCAGCAATGTGCCCTTGCAGAAAGGTTATCCTGGGCTGCATTAGAAAGAGCATTGACAGCAGGTGGAGGGAGGTGATTCTTACTCTTTATTCAACACTGGTGAGGCCATAGCTGGAGTGTTGTGTCCTCTTATGGGTTCAAGAGAGACATGGACACATTGGAGACAGTCCAACAAAAGGCAACAAAGATGATTAAGGGTCTGTAGCAACTCACATAGGAGGAAAGGCTGAGAGAGCTGGGACTGTTCAGCCTAAAGGAGAAAAGCCTCAGGGGAGAGGTTTTCAATGTACATAAATACCTGCAGGGAGAGTGTGAAGAGGATGGAGCCAGGCTCTTGTCAATGGTGACAAGTGACAGGACACAGACAGCAATGGGCACAAACTGAAACACAGAAGGCTCTGTCTGAATATTAGGAAACACTTTTTTACTGTGAGGGTGACTGAGAACTGGCACAGGTTGCCAAGAGAGGTTGTAGTTTCCATCCTTGGAGACATTAAAAAATCCTCTGAACTTGGTTCTGGCCAACCTGTTGTAGGTGATTGTGTTTGAACAGAAGTGTTAAGCCAGATGACCTCCAGAGGTCCTTCCAACCTCAGCTGTTCTGTGATTCTGTGAACAGTTCTTCTGGAACTTTCCATGAATGTATATTTTGTTTCATGTGGTATTTCATTCTAGTTGTAGTTCAGTGTGCTTTTTTCTTTATACAATGCTTAATATTTCATGAAGATATCATAAATCTTACAAGACAATTTCAGAAAGATTTCTCATGAGTGTTTAATGAAATATTTCATGAGCATTGCTATGACATTTCATGAACTTTCTTATGCTTGAGGGCAAAATATACCATCAAACATTTCATGAATGTTTCCAGAATATTATCCAAGTTTTTATGGAAATTATGATCTTTCAGAGATAGTTATGTTAAATACTTACTGATGACTTTCAAAGCAAGCTTTTTTTTTGTGACTTCTTCAAAAAAAAAAAAAAAGCATCAAAGCACTAACATTTGAAAGTCCTCAGGTGTTTTCAGATGACTGTTTGACGCAGAAAAGGTGACAGTGTAAATACATCCAAGAAACTTCACAGACAATGCACCTTGTCAGAAGGAGTAAATACATGTTTCTCTGGAAATTCAACTTGCATCCAGACATGGGGTTACCTAGGGAGGGTGCTTAAAGGAATGTCTCCTTTGCTTATGTTTCTTTCCACTCCCATTACTACTGCTGTTACAACTATATGCCACCAAAATCACTACTATGTGTATTTCAGGCTTTATATATATGGTCCCTTTATAGCAACTTGTGGAGTCCCGCACTTCAGAAAAATGCACCTCTTAGTTTTGAAGTCACTTTCACACAGTTTGGTGTGAGGCGAGTGTGAGATACGGTATGTAACATTTACTAAGAGTGATAGGCTGACCAGATTGCCTTTCAGTGGTAGACAGGAAGGAGATGCCTCCAATTGTTTTCAGGTAAAGCAGTCTCCAACAGATTCCTCAATTTGTCCTTGGCACTTTTATAATGTCCTGAGCTCTATTGAATCAGCTCTTTCTTCTTCCTCTTCTGAGCCTACAGGAATTCTGTTTCAGAGATACCTCACTCAGGTCCTTTGAAACTCTTAGAAAAATCACCAAATACGTTCATTTTTGCTTCCTGTAGCTACCTAGTCATAGGGGTTGAAAAAACAATAACACACTTATCTTTGAGTAACAAACATTGAAGACAATTAATTTTGATGGTGTTTTCTTTTTACAGTAACAAATTCAGTTAATAGTACATTGCAACTTGGACATACAGTAAGGAAGAAGGTGTTACAACGACAACACGAAGGAGATGATATAAGAAATGTATGTTTTGGAAGGAGTTACCTCCTTCCAAAGGAGGCAGAAGGAGTTTGGCTCCAGGAAGAGAGAATAAAAACTCCCGAAGCAAATGTGTTTTAGAAACAATCCCTTTGATCTCATCAATGTTTCAAGCATATGGTTTGAAAGAAAAAAACTTGAACCTGCTCCTGCTTCTGCACAAAAAGATGACACCCAACCAACATTTCTCAAGTAATGACTGTGTCTTACAGTGCTTCAAAAATTTTCTGAATAATATTGCTGAATACCATTGCAATTCACTATAATATATCACAAAAAGATGCATACTTGGTGACCACACCACCATCTTCTGAATTGTTTCAGACTTTTGTCAGATAGTTCAGCTCACTAAGATTTCTTTCTTGTCAGAACTTAACTTGGGATAGGAGAATGAACTAGATGATACCTGCACCTCTATCAGCAAATAAAACAAATCAGAAACTGCTCTTGATATCAGCTAGCCTGGCATGTCATATGTTCATATAGCTTAACCATTTTGCCTCACCAAGCTATATATCTGCATCTCAAACCAACAAGCTGGGAATGGTCCTTGGTCACTGCTCTCCCCCAGGCCATTCCTGGTCATTGTCTGCTAGGGCACTACTTTCCCTGCATTGAAATTTTCCCTCAGAACATCTACAGTCACTGTACAGACCATTGTACGCCAGTACAAATACCTGTGCCCAGCGTAAGTTTACTTGCATAGACAGAGCAAATGACTTCTTGAGGTTCTCTACAGCTCTTGTTTTCTCTTACTTTTAGGAGAGCTCTAGGCAGGCCTAAGGTCTGTGTTCATGTTGTTGCTCTTCACAGTAAAAGATCTTTTTAAACACAATACATCTCCCAAGAAAAAAAACCTTATCAGTTCTCCTTAACACAGGCAGAGAAACAGGAGAGGTCTGGATATCATATTAGACTTTTTTTGTCCATTGCTAGATCTTTCAGGTATCTCTCCTTTTTCTGAGGTGATGTCCTCCTCATTCCTTTGGTAATAAAGTTTCTTACTCTGATGAGCAACGCAATCAAATGGGCTGAAAAAACATCTTCCAGATGGTTACGCAGGGACACAAGAAATAGTAGTATATTTTAATATTGTAAGGGTCAATATCAGCATCAATGCCATTGATGCCAGGAACATGCAAACATACATTCCAAATATTGCTGTGATACAGAACTTATACAGGAACGTGGTACAGGGTCCATATGAAACTGAAAAATAAAAGAAGTCACATGGAAATATGCCTTTGAATCCTGCAAGATGCAAACAAACAAGTGATAGCTGGAGGACTGCCAAGCCTGGACATGGTAGCAGAGCATCCCCACGAGCATTAGTCAATCCTAACACTGCAAAGTAAATTTGATGTCAGAGTTCAGGCTACACATTATCTTGCTCTAACAATCACATGATATGTACACAGATTGTTTCAAAAGGAATTAATTAGGCTCACTAAAAATTAAACCACACCTGGAGCATGATTAGACTAACATTTATTAAACTGTGTGGCAGTAGAACTCAATCAGCTGTCCCTGTTTATCATCATCTATCTGAACAAACCCTTAAGCAACATGCAGGAGAGCAAACTACAGTTTGGAGTCACTTCCACTGAAATTGTCAAATGTCTTCTGGAGAAAGAGGTTGATAATATGAAATTATTATAGCTGTGAACTGACTGAAGAAACTTAAAATGAAAAAACACTGTAAGAAATGCAGAAGTGATTTTGTCTGGTTAGATCTCATTCCTCACTATTGTACCTGGCACTGATTCCACTGATCTTGCAGCTCTTCACAGCTGTTACCTGCCAGTTCTTTCAAGGCTGCTCACGACATCACAGTGCTGAAGACTCCAGCTTTGTGGGCTCTTTAACCCTTTGCATTATGTTGGCAACAATAACTTTATAACGTTGAGGTTTTTCAAGTGGACTAGTGCTGTCACGTGTTAAGAATTTACATTCAAGAGTAATATTTGTTAGCTTTTCTCATGACAAAAAGCCTTCATCTGTTTTTTGATTTGTGTGACAAATGATAGCATTTCAATGATAATGTGAAAATAATGTGAAAAATAGCACCTCTCAGACTGTTTATTTTCCCAGTTCACAATTATTCATTCCCAACCTTTCTGCTAGTTATCACATTTTTTAAAAATCCTCACCTTCTCAAGTTCATTTTTCCTATCTCAAGCCCCAATTTGTAACATATTCATCATAAAAAATGCTGATAAATACATTTTATGGAGAGTTAAACTTTAAACAATGAGTGCATTTCATGATTTATGCTTTAATTGTCTTTCATACTGACGCAATCAGGCAACTATAGGTCCTATAGATCATGACTGTACAGTCTTGGCCAACAATCTACTTTCTCAAATCATGCCTTGTATTAATTGTTCAAAGCATCGTGAATGTTCAAGTTAATCAGGTGGAAGCATAAAAATTCTAGGCAGTGTGCAGGGGTGAGAAGGGAGGCAATAACCCAGCTTTTCCTGACAGAGAATATTATGCTGCCAGAATAACTCCACCTTTCCAATATTACTGATGCTTTTGAAGGTGAGCACAGCATGAAATTCATTGGTAGTACATGCTGCATGTTAACAGGGAGGAGGGTTTCACAGACAGAGACACTATTGCTGAGATATGACAGATAGCTGTTTAAATTTAGAAACTGGGAAGGCATTTAATTAAGATTTACAAGGACAGATGCTGTAAGTTAAATATCAGTTGACTGTTAGAAACACTGTAAAACATAGCTGTAACAATCCTAATTGCGATATAACTAAGCCATCATTTAAAGGACAGAGTTTTACAGATTCAGTCACAGAAAATAAACTAGCAAAAATTCTTGCTGCCCTCAACTAGAGATGTTTACAAATTTCAGACGTGCTGGATCCAAAGGTCTATAGGAGACTTCACACTTCTTTAGGCAGGCTTTTGATTCAGGATATTAAGAACTAAGTATTAATGCACTGAGACGCAAATTACGTTAGTACACTGTGATTTATGTGTCAAAAAATTTTATATGCCACTTTTTCATGAAAATCAGAAGCTACAATCTGAAAAAAGGCTCAAAGCTCTTCGCTTCATCTTCATGGTGCCCAAGCAAGGGAAGTTTTGCGTTTCAGTCACTATAGTTTTTCACCTATTGTACTAAATCATGATTAAAAATTACTTAGATTTTTCCAAATTTTTTGTAAAAATATATTTGACCTTCTAAAATGTGTCTGCATACATACTTCTACAAGTAAATGAAGCAGCAGTCACTCCACCTCACATTTACAGCTGAACTATAAACTGCAGTTTAACTTAATGTTATCAAGTACAATGGGGTGTATCTGTGTATCTGGGATACCCAGTCCACCCCTCTTTCTAGAAAATTTACCTTTGAAACTGAAAAATGTGTAGTTTTACACCTTTTAACTCAGCTCAAATGGCTAACCTACATTCACAAGGATGAACAAGGCTGGCTGTGTTGACTTACCTCCTTTTATCTAAGTGAAAAATATGTGAGGTTATAAATAAGCTCATTTTCCTTGTAAGGCACAGAAAAGGACACACAAAACCCAATATTAATCGTTGTACACACATTTTTTGAGAATTTTTGATGCCCATTCATAGTAACTAGATGAAAAATCAGAAGTATACTGATGCACCAAATTTCTTTTACTTACTTTTTTCTTAATTGGACTGAGGTTGTCTTCATTATAGCCCAGTTTCTCCTACCTCACAATCATAAATCATTTCCAACATGTCAATATAATGCTGTGCTAGCCACATAGCTGTTATATACCACAACCTGCCTGGGTGGAGGCAATTATGTTTGTCCAGGTTGGACAAAATGTAGTAGATGAATTGGAGTAAGCTTTGTGGTATCATATACTTCTAGACTGATATAATGTCATAAATTCACTCAAGACATCTTGAGTATAATGCTTTTATGCACACAGACACATAAAAAAAATCTCATTTCTAACCAGTTTGTATTACTGTAGTCATGAGTAAATAGGTCTGAGTTCCTCTAGCAAAGTATACGCAGTGAAAAGTTTCTAGCATTTTTGCCTATAGCTTACTACCTCTATTCTGTCTAGCTCCACGAAAGTTCTACTGTTCTGAAGACCCATTCCAACAATAAGCACACATGGTGCAGCACCACATCTCCATTTTAGAATGATATTGAATTTCTTGTCATCATATGGACTTTACGACATATTAACCAGAGATCATGTTGTTGATAAATTAGGGTTATGACTTATTGACCACTACATTGGACTAGTGCCAAGACTGTGCAGTCACCTGTGACACATTCACTCTTCTATAACTGAGTTTGCTGAAATGAGATGCTGAAGTGTCCTTGTTCTGCTGTTACTGACAGCAGTAAGTTTAAGTGAAATTCCTGTAATGCTAAAAAATGAACAGACAAGTGTGGAATGTGCCTTCAAAATCTGATGTTTGGCTTTCGTACTGTTGTTCCCAATTTAACTACACTTCCCAGAAAAATGTTTGCTGGGTTTAGAAGTGTTAATTCAAATTTAAAAAAGAGTCTTAGCTCATTTTTTTCTCCACGTCAACACTGGTTTGGTGCAAAAATGCTGGGCATTCTGAAGCCTGTTACTATTCTCTGATACTGTGCTAGTTCAGAGGATGCTTATGCCTTTCAGAAGGGGCGATACAGAGTTTGCAGCAATGTCAACTACCGATCCAATAGTCCTGCACACAATTTTCTGCCAAGAACATTTAGAGTACCTCAGAGCACTGTGTGTCTGATACCAAAGCAAATTTAATTTTAAAAACCTTGAAAATCTATCACTCATTTATACCAAGAGTTCATACCATGTTATCTATTTAAGCAAAGATTTTTGCAACTGCCTTTCAGAGTTTCTAAGTATTTCTGAAGTATTTCTCACCTCATGACTCTGTGACTTGCTTTAGTGAGCAAATTAGGCACAAACAATAAGAATCCCTGAATCCAGATGATTGTTTTCTGTTGCTATATAATTTTTATTGGATATTGTAGAGTCTGGTAATTTCCAAGGAATAGTTTTATTGAAAAGTTCATACGAATAACCACAAATTCATGAACTGTGAAGCTGATGTATTGAAATAAATCACATTAACTTAGCACTAGATTTGAAAACAGTCAAATAAATCCTCAGAACACGATAATAAAAAAAAACCAAAACAGTAGAAACATGTCAACTCAGACCATGAATGAGCTTTTTAAACAGAAATAAATGAGTCAATCAAAAATAATCAAAATTTTATAGATGACATGCTTTGTGAGCTGTCAGGAAAGACTGAATTCCAACAGTTATTTTTCTGTTGAAGGTGAAAAAATAAGTTAATATCCACTTTTTCCAACCAGCTACCAAATTAGGTCAAGAGACAACTTAGTTAAGACAGTCAGTGCCATCTGTAAAGTCAGAAGCTAGGTTTTTACAGTTGAATAAAAGAGGTCAGAGCTAATGGGTACTTACTTGCTTTACATCATTTAGAACTTTGCTCTTTCTAAAGCAGTTGCTCTTGGAGAAGGCTTTGTGGAGCAATCCAGGGACTGCAGTAAGAATTAGGCAGTGTGGACCACCTGTACTTTTATTTAGCATATATTTAGTCTTAGCTGTATTATCAGTTCAAAACCACGCTCAAAATTGACCTAATTAATTTGAAAATATGCTTCTACTAGAAGTAGTGTAGGAGCTAATTTCCTGGGTTTCAGAGCTGCACCTAAATTGTGAACATTTACTAAATTATCCTGTCAGATGAGCATCACTAAATTATGGGTAATCTGTGTGTATGATTTAAACCTCCCTGAAAAACAAGGTAATAAACAACATTTAAATTTAAGCAAAACAGGCACATACTCTAGATCAGTAAACAGCAGCTGATAAGTGGCTGTCAGTTGTATACCCATATCCACAGGTTCATTTAAAGAAGAGAATATATCACTAAAAAACTTATTTTTAAGCAAAAGTCATTTTAAGCTAAACCAATTTAATGTGCCCGAATTTTAAACTGAGTTAAGCCTTTGAAACTTTACTAATTCAGAAAAAAAACCCCACACTGCACCCTGACCATGTATGCGCTTGTCTTTGTTCCAGATGTTGAGCTGTGGTGTCTGTGCGTTTGAGTAAATTAATTCTTTCCATTTTGCCCAGCTGCTCTGTGAGAACGAAGAATGTCTAATCAAGTTCAGCAAATGTTATCTAGAAGCCATGACTCTAGTATCTACTTCTAAATTTCTGCTTCCAGTTGTCACTTATTACTATTTAAATATCTTTCAGTGCTTGGACTGTTAATTTACATGGTCAAGAACAAGATCCAAAAAGACACCTTCTGGATACCAAGAGTGGGATGTATCCTACCTATCAAGTGGGTATCTCTGTCTAAACCTGTCAGCTATGTTCCCTTCCCCACACAATGAACAGAAACAGTTGCTTTTAGCGTATGGTTCATCTAACTGAAGGCATCTGTATTAGGCTAAGATTCTATATCACCTATGATTTTTTCTGTATAATTACTTACTTATTGAAAGCTTTATGCATGTACAAGGTGCTACCATCTTGGATAAGCTGACCATCACAGTAACTACCTTACAAGTATGCAAATTTGAGGTTCAGACATCTCCTGAAGAGACCTAACAGCTGTGTGAAGACATCCATCAGTACACAGCAAGAAGTCATTTAATTCAGTACGGTTTTGTAGCCATAGCTAAAGCATTGTGGACAATGGTAGGGGAATATTTATAACCCTGAGGTAGTCTGTTAAAAGTATACTGCACTCCTTCCCAAGTGAAGGCAAACTGAGGTTATCCTCTTATCTTAAAGGAATCATAAAGAGCATGTCCTTAACATCTAAAGTGGCCATCCATGAGTGAGAAGCTGCCATGAGACTTAAGGACTGGCCAGACTGGAGAACTGTAAGGGGAATGGGTGCGGCTGATTGTCTGTCTCTTCTCCAGATCTATCACTTGTGCAATGCCCTGTTTAGCTGCGGCTGACCCAGGCTTGTCATCTGCTTTTCCCCAGGCAGCCAGAACTGGGTTCGAGCTGTGCGGCATTTTTCTGCTGCACCAGTCACCCCTATTATGTTTATAGTTTTCCTCGAGGGTTTAATTCCTAACTCCTCGGCTTGTTGCTTATTCAGAACACTAATCTGGGCCCCTGCATCACTGAAGAATTCCAGACTCACTCGCTCCGGCCCCAGGGTGTGTGTGTCAGGTTCTGTCAGCGGACCAGTGACCAGAGCTCACTGTGCGGAGCGGACGGACCCAGCTCCTCCCCGCACCTTCCAGTTTAACCCCTTCGATCCCTGTCTCAGGGGCGCAGAAGGGTTAACTGCGCTCTCCTGCCCGTGTCCCCTCCTGACCTCCGGCTTTCCCCTCCAGTAATGCCCCGTTTCCCGGTCCGGTGGGCAGCCCGTGAGCACCCCCCGAGGTGTCCCTGTGCGGACCCTGCCGCCAGAGCTCGTTCCTTCTCGGACCGGGTGTGACTCAGTTCACCCGGGGAGGGTTTACACGCGGTCTGTAACTGGCTCGCCGTGCCCCCTGTGCCCGTCCGAGCCCGGGTCAGTCCCCCATCTCACGGCCGTGTGTGACTCTGCCGTGGGATGGTTCTGCCCAGGTCACCACGTGCGCGGGCGGGTTCTGAGGGTTCTGCCGGTGACGTTCTGTGGCACTCTGAATCCTGTCCCCGAGAGCCTGGACATGTAATGGCTGAGAGACCTGCAGAGGGAGTCTGTGTTTTTCCCATTGTTCTCACGCTGTCCTCAGCGACTGCCGGTTGATCATCAGTGGCTTTCTGTGTGGGTCCCCAGAATGAAACAAATGGCTGCTACGTGGCAGGATTTGGGCAAGCAAAGCAGCTCATGAAGGCGTGCCTCTGTTGAGAAAAGTAAGCTACATGAATAATAATAACCATTATTAATGCATTTTGTGACAGCTCCCAAACCCCCTTGTTAGGATCCAGGTCTTCTGGCAGGCTACACTGTGGGCTGCAGCCTGGTGGAATCCTCCCCAGTGAGAACGATGTTCAAAATAAGACTGAACTAACAGGTTCCATGTTACTGCCAAGTAAAGAGTGAAAAATATTTACTGACCATGGAATGTGTGGAACTTGTTATCTAATGAAATCTAATAAAAAATATAATTGATTCTAAGAATCTGCAGTAGCAGTCTACACGTTCTGAGAGTTACCAGATCAGATATCTTGAAGGCAGTTATTAATTCCATACCTTTACCTCTTACAGGGCGATCGCATAGGTTGAGGATTAACACAATGATAGGAGAAGAGCTGAATTTACTACTTAACCAGTCCCCTTTTAACCTTCAGTCTGGCTGTGTGCCAGACCAGGAATCATTCTCATAAAATTGATGGGGGGAAAAGAGAATGATACCTGCTAGCAGCTGTCTCTGGTTGATGACTAGGTCAAAACAGAGAAGAGAAATGAGAAGAACTGGAAAAAAATATAGCAAAATTCATCTTTCTCTCTAGTGTTCTGCAGTCTCCTTCTATCTGTGTTCCTGAAACACAGAGGCTGTTTAGTTTTAGAAATATTAAAAATGAATGTTCCTGAATTATGCTTTGCATGGAGCATGTAAAATGCAAGCCAAACAGTTTAAGTTTTGTTCATTGCTTTTGTTAACACAGACTCTCACAGGATTCCAGAGGTTAATAAATGCATTAACATGCAAAGATTAGAAGCTAAGGGTAAATAAAACCTTGGTAAAATGAGCTTGGGAAGTAATAGCATTAAAAATCAATGGTTCCTTCAAAGGAGACTAATGGAATCACTTATATTATTCTGCTATTACAAGGTTTCTTATCTTAACCAATTAAGGACAGAATAAGCAAATTAGGTTTTTAACACAGAGGCCCACAGATCTCTGTAACTATAAAAAGATTTTTTTTATAGATATAGTGGCAGAGAATAGAACCACTCAGATATAGAGGAATACAATTGAACCACTCTTAAAATCATCATACAGCATTCTAAACCTGTCATTTGTGTTTGCATAAGAACAAAGCGAGCTAATTATTAGACCTTACTGATGTGAAAATTATGCAGATTTTGGGCCCTCTGAACACCATAATTAGTTTTTAAAACATAAAATTATTTCATACAGCAAAATTACAGAAATATTGGCTACTGTATTGTGGTTTAGATCCTTGCCAGTAGAACCACAAATACTGTAAAAGAGTACCTCCATGTTCTCTTCATCAGATGAAGAGCTTTACCATCTTTGTGAGACTTCTGACTATACACCAAAAGATATTCTGAACAAATATTAAATTATTTTTCATTATTATAATTCATTTAAGAAACTGAAGGGAGAACAAGTTAAAAATAATTATCGACGAAATGTGAATCAATGATCAGTTCAAAAACCTGAGAATAATGGAACAGAATGAGTGTAGAATGGGAGAAAAAGTAAAGGGGGAAAATGAAATTGTATTCATTGTTGCAGAAATTGGCAGACAGCCAATAGGGGATCAAACAAAATTTTACAACTCTCCATTTAAAGGAAAAAAAGGAAAAATAGTACTGGCCTTCCTTCCTTACAGTGGTTGAAGATGACACATCCTGGTTTTCAACAGCAAACCACAAACTAGACACTGTAAAAAGAAAAGATGTAGGGATACCAAGAATATACAACTGATAACTTCAACTAGTAGAGTTTAAAAATGATTTCTATCATTATATCATGGAACGAAGTTTTTGTAACATTTTTGCAAGACATTTCATTTTTTCAACATCAGGAAGCCACTAACTCATTTTTTTCCCTTGATAGAAGGCTAAGTGATATGTCTTCTCAAAGAAATGGATAATTTTCCACAGTTACAGCCTCTGCACATCTGGTTGCCAAGATTAGTATGGAAATATGATGCTTGCAGAGCTCAAATAATGTCTCTTCCTTTTTTCTCAATTTATTTTCTTTATAATGTGTTTAAGCATGAAGACCAGCTTTTCATAAAAAAAAAAATAAATAAAAAATAAAAAAAAATCTATGTGATTCTAAGTCTTTTTGCTATGTAATTAATTGCAAAGCTTGGACAGAAAAGGCAAGATCTCAAACATGTTGTAATATGGTCCACTAGCATAACTCACCCAACCATGCTCTGCAACTACCAATAGATCCCTCTTTTCCATGCATGTCTAGAGAAAACCATATTGAAGCAATAACTTGTGTTCACCAAAGATTTCTATCATTAAGTCATATTTAATAAACCTAAAGACTAGGATCTTTCTGAGTAACTAAGATGAAATGTACAAAGTTCATTAAACTAAACAATTTCTCAAGTCTTTACAGTGTTCTTAACTATGGAAATATCAAAAACCTATCAAATGGTATTTATTTCCTTTATTCCTGGACACCTTAGTTCTCTAGCTGAAAAAAGTTACAACAAAAGCAAGATTTTCTTGTTCTGTATAGAGGTTGAGTTTTTGAAGTTAAGAGCTCAGTTAACTTTGCTTTTCTTGCAAATGGAAAACCAGATAGGTACAGGAGATTATTCAGCACTCTGAGATTGTATTCCTCATTTTCAGATGCTTCTTTTTGAGATGCAGGGAGACTATATGGTTAATTACGTGCCACATTCTCAAGAAGTACCTCAGATGAGTGCCTAAAATTAGATGGAATAAACCGAGACGTGGGCAATCTTCGACAGAACATAAAAATAGAACACAGAAAATGAGTGTTTGGAAAAACTGTCATCTCGTTAAGCCTGAAGGACGTTTTGTAGACCTACTGTACATGGATTAAATAAACCGTTTGAATAACTACAATGACTTAAAAATTCATCATCAGGGAGAAGTTATGACTCAAAAATGAATATGTTCAAACTAAATATTTTAATATTTTGATATAAAATGTCAACATAGGCAAATTCAACTTTTAAAAGACAAAAAATACTTCAAAAAAATAATCATTTCAGGTAAATAAAATGGTCTGATGCAATTTTCTGTTGTGATATTTTCCAATTTTTATTCCACATAGTTTACATGCTTGAGCATACTGTTGACTGTTTAATCAGGATGGTTGCAATATATTCTTCATTGTCTGTGCTGAACTTCTGTTTTGATTTTCCAAGATAAAGAAATTTCCTGTGCTGCAAAACAGAAGCAATGTTATTAAAGTAAATGGCTTGCCTTAATCTGTGCAATGCCTTTCTTTCTTTACATGTACATTTTTTGGCATGAGTGACATGTTAGTAAAGGATCAATTGTCTGAAAACTAGAAAAACCTTGGATTTCCTGGGGGGGAAAAAAAACAGCACAGTGCAAAGTACATGCATTATTTCTTTTCTCCCTGCCTCTTTTCTGTCTACTGCTTCTTGGTAAAAACATAACTATAGCGGTAATAGCAGGTGTGAAAGCCACAAGGCTATTGTTGTTTTAGCAAGAGACCGAAAAGCAGGAACCAAGTCATTATCTGGCACACTGATAAATGTGGAGGATGGTGGGAGACCCAGAACTACCTTTCTGGTCAACAAGTAAAGAGCCTGTATCCATCAAGCAGTTAAGTACTGTATGAAAAGGATGATTTGCTACCTAAAAGAGGTCTTGGAAGGTGAAGTGGGCATATAAAATCAAAACAACATCAAGAGACTGGAAACAAACACAGAAATGTCATTGTTCGGTTTGTTGCCACTTTGTTGAGTGGATCAAACAAAACAAAGTCCTAAAGAGAACCCATTCAAAAGCTATTGTGTAATATTATGCAAGCAGCTTTCCATTCTTGGCTCAGATCACTAGAGTTTGTTCATCCTAGGATGAACATAATGGGAGAGTCACAATGCTCAACCACTGATTACCTAGTAGCAATTCAGGGTCCCGTACATGTTCCTTATCTATGTTAAATTAAGAGTCTTAAGATGTAATAGAAGACTTTGTCCAAATTGCAAGGGGTACTAATTAGGGCATCTGTCTCTGCTTTATGAAAAACAGAGAGCATATGTCTGAGTTTGTGGCATCTTCTATAGCTCTGACATCACTAAACTAAAAGCTAGAAAACCAGGCTTTGCAGACTTTTCTTTGTCATATAACCATAACACTAGCACAATACATTCTGAACTGTGTGTGCTCAGTACCATCATACTCAGGACAAAGAAGAAATGAAAAACAAAATATCTCAGCTCTTTAGCATTGAATTATGGATGCTTTAGTACAAAAAACAACTGACTGGAAATCCAACCATCTCAGCTTTCACTAAATACAAAAACTACAACACTAAACTATCAAGTAAGAGCAAAACTTTGTTAAACATGAATGGATTATGATAGCCATGAATAGCAAACGTTCTGGTCTCTCAAAAGTATTATTATGCATAGCTTTCAATTCCTCTTTATGCACAAGAGAGTGTATACAAGAGACCTACACCCAACAGACAGCATTTTAAAATAACATTTTTAGTAAAACTGAAACATATTATAGTCTCTGAGTTTGGCTTTTAAAATACATTTTAAGGGAACCAATTTTCATATTTTATGCTTAAAGTTAGAAATTTAGTCATGATGATGTACATACTTAAACGTACACTTAGACCCATGAGTTTGATAGCTAAGGGCTAGTTTATAGAAGGCACAAACAAATCATGATGCCTGAATCAGAATCACCAAAGGGTGATTTCTTGTTTAAAAGTGACAATGACAGAGTACAGTGGAAGAATGTAAAGGAATGTAATGTAACTTTCTTTAAAAATTTATCATATTTCATAATATATGTCCAGCTATTCTTACTGAAGTGCATTTTTCTGTTTGCCTTATCTGTTTTGATTTCAGAATGCTCTTACACAATTTCGTAGGTGATCCTAGTGGGAAAGTTATTTGGGAAGAGAATTACAACAGATTCAAGAGAGTTTGGCTAAAACCTCAGTTATACTTGTACCATATACACTCTTTTTTTCTAATATGCCTCACAAATGAATACATAGAATTACAAAAAATATTTTTTTTCCAAACAAACAAACAAAAAAATATGGAAAGGGTACAGAACAGAAAAATATATTCCATTATAAATGGATACACAAATGTCAGACGTATAAGCACATATAGAGGAATGCAGTTTAAATACCTTTATTGCAAACGAAAAAAATCTTTATATTTTATCTTATCTAAGTTTATCAATTTAAAAAAATACATATTTTCCTCTAAATTATCATTTATGCTATTCACAATTAGTGAGTTGTTACCTCAAGGATGATTCAGTCCAGCATAATTCTGATGTCTAAAATACATGAGACAACTTTTCAGATGTTCATCCCTCTCCACTGAATCTAAAGAGTGTCTAGAAGATAAATCTAGACCTTTAACTTTTAGATAGCTAAAGTTACATTAAATAAAATATTTTTCCTTACACTAAAATGAATCACTGGGGGAAAAAACCCTTGAGATACCTCAAAATTAGGAAGTGCTTATAGATAACTGCCTGAGTTATTATTTATCTGAAGTAAGACAGCTGAAAATAGGTGTTAAGGGGGGGGGGAAAAAAGAGGGGGGAGAAACCTCTTCAACTTTCTACAGGAAAGTTATGAGACAGATAATTTCTGGTTTTCAGATTAATCTTAATAAAATAAATGGCAGCACCCTTTGCCAGGGTTCAATGAAGTTTAATTTCCCAAAGGAGACTATAGAACTGCTGATGTGAAATCTTATAAATGCAAATTTAAAGATAGCTTTAGATTTCATTATCTGATATCTTAACAGATCAGATCTGATCTTTCTACCAGCAAACCTAGTCCTTCAATTCACATGCAGATTCCAGTAATAGAAGCTGAGCCCCACATACTAACTGAGGATATAGCTCCGGAGATACACGCTGTCCTTGAAACAAGAACTCAGGATATGTCCATATAGGTTTTAGGGTCCTGGTGTCATTCATAGGCTTTGCCATCCCTTCATAGACTACCCTGTGGCCTCTGCCACCCAGCCAGTGGCCCAGAACACCATATTGACTCACCCCAGAGCTGTCAGTTCCTGCTCCAGCAGGAGCATGGGTCTCCAGCCATGTCCCTGGCCCTGCCTCCTGGATGGGCCTCTGACCCACAACATAGTTTGTCTCTTGCCCACTCTCCTTTTGCTTCAGACTGGAGCCGCTGGATGGACTCTGCACCTGTTACACTACTCACTATCTCAGGGGCTGTCAATGCACCCTTCTACCACTTACACTCTGCTTACCATGCTCAATCCTTGCTGGATGGCAACTCTTCCATGGGGGCACTGCCCATGCTGGGGTCACCCTCAGCTCCTGACTTGAGCCAACTCATGGAGCAGCCCCATTCCTGTGGCTCCCGAAAATCAGCAGAAAGGGCAGTAAGACAGGAGTGGATCTTAAAGAACAAATCTTGCTTTTTTGAGGGACAGAGCTGTATGTTCTACAAACCAAACATGGGAGGCTGGTCCTAGCTGAAAGAAATAAATATTCAATGTTTTTCCTTCATGTTAGAGGAATATTAGAGAAACGCAGTGCAAAATCCAGTTTTGCAGGCAAAAGCATTCAGAAGTAAGAAACAGAACTTTTGTCTTCAACTTTGGTGGGATTCCTTTGCTGACATAGCCAGTAAGAGTGCAAATACTGCACTCTATGTCTCAGAACTATGAGTCCATGTCAGAGACACAGACAGAGGAAAATAAATTTTGCAGAAACGTGAAAGTATTTCAGAAGAACATGCTGAACCACTAAACTTATGATCAAATTTTTGGCTGATTTTTATCAATTTTATGATGTCTGATCTTCTGTTTATACTAAACTCTTACCTTAACAAAACAAGCAAACAAACAAAGTAGTGTCATAATACCACAACAGAAGCCTTATTAGTAAGTAACATCAAGATAAGAAGGAGCCAATATATCCCTAATTTAACCCAAGACCAGATCATGGCCTGCAGGCCATTGACTGCAAGGAACAAGCTATGAAAACAAACACACATACACATCCATAATATGCTTGTTAGAAGTCCAGTGTAGTGCGTATGCATACACATGCATACATATACCTATTCGAGTAGGCTGCCTTTACTACAAGTGTCTAATAGGGAAAAACCCCAATTACACAGGTACACTACACTGATGATAAATAGCAAAACTGGGAGCAAACAAGACAAGACTCCAAAGTACAAGTATCATACAAAAATCTGTCTTCACTGAAATTATATACAGCCTGGTAAACATCAGTCTCAAGAACTCTGTGAGCTGAGAATTTATTTAAATGATGCAAAGGTGAAAATTCTAATACAATAAAGAATAAAAACCTCTTTGTAAACTGTAGTGCAATAAAAGAAATAAAAAATAAAATAGCAGTCTATGTAAAAAGTTCCAGAAAAACTCATTGGAAGCTTTCATTTTTAGTGTCAAAAATATGTATTACACAGCATATATCATGCAATACACTAACCAAAATGAAATAAATGGAAAATACAGAATCTAAAATAAAACACTCAGTGCTAGGAAAATAAGAAAAAAATACTTTAAATTGTTTGTTCAGTCTCTTCCCTTCCTGAAATAGACATGTTCCAACTGAAAGCTTCAATTTCCAGTTAAAAAACCTGCTTCATCAAAGTTTTTCGATTACCTTTTGGTGATATAACTGCAGTACTGCCTGGCAGCTACCCAAAGGTAGAAGAATTCCTTTTGTCTGGTGCAATACTATATGGTCATCCAGTCTGTCCTGCAGCCCTTCATTTGTCCTTCATCTTTGCTTTGAGTTCTGATCAAAATAAACATCCTAATCCGTACCCTGAGTTCCTCAGTCTTTCCATTAAGATGAAACTTTAAGACGTCACATGTCAGAGATGAAATGCTCCTGTTTCTTATTTAGCTGTTTAGATATTAATACTTCAAAAAGAAAATACGAGTTCGTTCCTTTTCTCTGCACAATATGCTAGGTGGCATTGATTTTTGCAAGGTGTCATCATATTATTTTAAATTTCCATGTATTTTTGCAGGAAGAATGAGGAACAGCTCTGCTGAAATAAGGAATTACTTGCATTGAGTAAATATATCTGATAGTAAATTAAGGAGAAAGCATAATTAAAAAGTTGTGGAGAAGTAGGCTTATAAGAAGAATATTACGTTCTACATTGTTAGTGTATGCTTAAGCAGGTCTAAATGAGTAATTCTAGTAATTTAAAATTGCTGTGTACTGTGCCTATTGTATATAGATCCAGTAAGAAGTTTTATGTATTTGGTTGGTTGTCAGTCAACTATAGCAGAGCACTAGGCTCTTCCTGTGGCTTACTTCTTGCTTCACCTCCTAATAACTAAATTGAAAATTTGTGACAAATGGCTATAATTTATATTAATTATTGTTTATTTTTATTAAACTTATATATTTTAGATATATTTATTATATTTATATATTATTTACTATGTTAATTAATTATTATTAGTTATAATTTATATGGTGATTTACCAGTTAATATTGCTACAACAATTTATCAGATCACAATCTCCAGATTTTCCCACAAAACTGACTCTTGAATATTTTTTTCATATTCGCAGCAGCACTTTTACCTCTCTATAAATTTCTGTACTCCATTCTTCACTGAACTAGATACTGGAGGGTTTCCTGAGATTTCTTTTTCAGTTTTATACAAAATAAATTAGCATAAATAAGTATGGAGAAATCCTAAGGACTCGTGTTCATGCAATTTGTTTACCAATAGCAGTTAACATTTAAATGTACCCCCTTGATAAATAAGACAGAAAAACTAGTGACAACTGACATAGAGAAGGCTGAGGTGCTCAGCAATTTTCAACCTCAGTTTTCAATGGTAATCTCTTTCCACAGACCCAAAAAGTTGCAGTCAATGGCTCAATGACCAGATGGAAATCTGTCGAGTGGTGTTTCTCAAGGGTCCATACTGGGAACAATACTATATAATATCTTCATCAATGACGTAGAGGGATTGAGTGCACCCTCAGCAGGTTTGCAGATGACACAAAGCTGAGTGGTGCAGTTGATTCACTTGAGGGAAGGGATGCCATCAAGAGCAGTCTTGACAGGCTTGAGGAGTGGGCCCATGTGAACCTCATGAAGTTCAACAAAGCCAAGTGCAAGGTCATGCACCTGGGTTAGGCTAATCCCCAATATCAGTACAGTGTGGAGGGATGAAGAGATTGAGAGCAGCCTTAAAGGGGGATTACAAGAAAGAAGGTGAAAGATTTCTCACCATGACCTGTAGTGACAGCATAACATTTTTAAACTGAAAGAAGGTAGATTTGCATTGTACATAAGGAAGAAATTTTTCACAATGAGGATAGTAAAACACTGGAACAGGTTGCCCAGAGATTTGGATGCCACATCATTTGACATGTTCAAGGTCAGTTTGGACAGGACTCTGAGCAACCTGATCTAGTGAAAGATGTCCCTGCCCATGGCAGGGGAGTTAAACTAGCTAATGATGCCTTAAAATGCAAACCATTCTATGATTCTATGACTAGTTTTGAAATTAAAAAGTCACTGTAGTAGTAGTAGATTCAAAATACTTTTGCAACAAAAAATGGGGCATGCTTGATCTGCACATGTTAAGAGAGAGCAATCAACATGTCTATTATGACTTTGAAATGATTAAACATTGAAGCTACAGGGGTAATATTTTTGCTATGTTATTGGCTGTATTTTGTTCTTAGTGGTCTAGGGACACAATGGAATACTGCTGACAATTATATAATGACAGTTATAAAGATGCATTGAAAATGGCATAGATGTAGTCCCACCCGTTATCATCACAGAATTAGATGTGTCCTCTATGATTAAAAAAAATATCAAAAAGGATTAATTCATATTAATCTTACCAAAAAGTCTTCATACATACATCCTAAATGGCAGCATTTTGTGCAGCTAGAAAAAATAGACAAACCTCAGAGGAATCAGTCATATACTATTCTATGACTCTATGACACATCATATCTATCTATAAATGAAACTTTTGTGAGAACTTGCTTTTACCTTATTATTCTCTACCCTTTTCCCTAGTGATCTGTATGCTTTCTAAACTCCATGACTGAACTTCATTAAGATGAAACCCACAGTGCACAGCCTAGTTCTCATTTTAGCACAATGAAGATGTAAAACTTATTATGTATGCATAAGGCAATCTAAATAAATCATGACTTAAATGTCTGCAGTCTCCAAGTTAAATAACCTAATTTACTTAGAAACAATGTGTACAACTGAAATATAAATTATATAAATCCAGAATCAAGGATACATAAAAAAAATCATTTTAGTTTATTTGAGCAAATAGTCTTGCCCTTAAATCAAAGGAAATTAGACTAAACTTCACCCTTCAGCCTTTCTGTATCCAAAATTACTTCATATTTCTCTAATTCCTTTTCTAACTAAAACTTATTTCACAATTTATTTTCCTTAGTTAAAACTCATCACAAGCCAAGTGCACTTCCTGAAAACCTTCATATTTTCTTCTCATGCTTCATGTCTTATCAGTATTTCTATCAAATTTTGAAATACATGCCAGTCATTTGAAACCAAGACTAAGAGGTCCAAGGAAAATGCTTACCTGAATTTTGTGGTTTTTTCATTAAAGAGCCAATTAAATCTCATTCATTAACTTAAAAATATCTTGAAGCAGATCCTCAGTTATACATGAGGTAAACAGATTAGGTTTCCCTTTTTCACACCTGATTCCTTTTTCTTAATCTCTTCTTTCAGCTACCTTTCCGTGTTACCTTCTCACATTTCCCAAGCTCTTTCCCTAATGATACACTTGATGTTTTCTCCCATTCACTGTCATCTATTTCCATCATTTTCTTCATACCCCTTTCTTCTTGCCTGTTTCAAATTGTTCTGACATGCTGTACCTTGCATCTAGTCCTCCTGATGCTGTTTACCCACTACCCTCAGCCTCCCTCTGAAATCTGCTGTCCTTCCCAGAACACAACAAACAGCAGATGCAGCAACCCAAAAGGGCTGCAGACTTAGTAGCCATGCAAAAAGAACAAGAGCTGACAGTGTAGTCATAACCAAATCAGGGGGTGAGTTGCATCCATATCTGAAGCTATGTCCAGATTTCCACCAAGGGAATTCATGATATGGTATTGTGCGTACACATCCAAGAGTATGTTCACTCATGTTTCTGGGATGTTGGGTCAGAAAGACAAAGCTGGTACTTCAGATTTGCTAGTAACGTAAACAATAACACCTAATTGGAATACCAAAATATATTGTAATTTTTTTTATAGTTTAAATAATAAATAAAAATATTGATAATCCTCTTTGAATGAGGAACAGATAGCATAGGTTGTTGTTTTCTGTATGAAATTTAAGTGTTTCGTACTAACACTACTGTTTCTCATTTTCTTTCTCAGTAGAAAAATAATAATACTATGCATATTAAATTCAGCACATGCTTCAGTAAGATTTCACAGTAATTTTACACGTCTCAATTTCACACAAGACATGAAACCCTTATTGTGAAAATAAAAAGTTAAAAGCATTATGTAAGCACTGACATTGCATATTTAAGCAATAAAATAAAAATGAAATCTTAGCAAACTATTGTGTTTCTGGCTACAGAAGTGGAAAGATAGGTTTATCATTGGATTGTGTAACTTTTCATTTGTGTCCCAAAAAGCTTTCTCTTCTTTACTGTTTTTAGTTAGCAGCAGTGATACATCCCGCATCCACTAAGAGAGAAAAAAAGATTAGTAGCTTATAGCTAAACCATGCCACGCTGACCATATAATGAGCTTGCTCTAGTGCAACGAAAGAAAAAAGCCGCTGCAGAAATGGTGAACACTGGATTGAATCCCAACCCTTATTTTGACTGGCAACATTGCACTTCCTTGCTAAAAGACTCTGTCCATAAGATTGACATAATCTGCAGTAGTGGTTTCATCTCAGATTAGAAACATTCTTTGGTTGCACAGCACCTTGGTTCCGTGGCAGAGGAGGTATTGCTGGACCATCTCTGAAGTATTCATCTTGCCCACTAACAGTGCAAACCTCTTTCATACTTATTTTGGTTTTGCCAGTGTTTGTTGTTTGGTTTTTTTTTTTCCTTGAAGATACTAGCTATAAATTGCACCCAGAGTCCATGATATTAACATAAGTACCAACTTCAAGTCTGATTGTGCCTTAATACATCTGTATAGCTCTGGAGGCCATAGATAGAGCGACATCTAGAATATAGACTTGTGAAAAAAAAGATTTACAGAGAAGAAAATTAAAATCATTGCACTAATGTGTAACAATTTAAGGATATCTTAAATTCTGGGGCATAGAAGATACATAGCTGGTTCTGGAGCTGCTCCTTCTTAGATCTTACACTCTAAGATCCCTTTATAGTCAATGGAAAGAGGTGACACTTGACTACATCTAAGGTGAAAGGAGAGTGCAGTTACCAGGATCTAATGGAGCTCATGTGAGCTCCTGCCTGATCTGTGTGTCTGGTTTTCTTCAGTGAGTTGATTAAAAGAGAAATGAGTTGACTAAAAGACCAGGTCTTGTCCCAAGATGCAGTCAGGGTGTGACTTTGTCATAGACCTTGACATGACAGCTGGGAAGGGCTTCTCTATCACATCATTTATGTACAGCCTCTGAAACCTAGGGAGAGCAACTCAGGCCAACTAAATTACGTATTCATGTGCAGGAAGCTGAGCCCTTGTATAGGCAAGCCAGACTGCTCTGAGTTACTGCTTTTCTTCTTCTGTGAGTATAACATGTTGAACTGCTGGGGTCTGAACCCCAAGCCCTGAATTAAGGTTGACGTATGGGTGGTCCCCATGGCCCTTTAAGAGGAGGGGATGAGTTTGCCTTTTGGCTTTCCTCCAAGGTGCAGCCGGCCTTGTAGGGAAAGCCCTTGGGTAAACAAGCCCCAGGTGCCCTGCATTTTGGTGATGAGTGCCAGGTGTCCTGCTTTGGGCATAAAAGCTGGGCCCACTTGCAGGAAGGGTTGGAGAGTCTGTCTGTGAGGTGGATGCACTTTGCAGAGTTTCCTGTTGGGGAAGGACCTCCTGGTTCCTCATGCAACTGGGTCCCAGTCAGGTCTGGCACTTACAAACTTGGGCTTTGTGGGGAGGCAACATGGGGTTACCTCTATCGTATGTGAGCACCCTGTTGACTTGGTTGTCTCCCATTTTCTCCATGGGTTACCTTGTATCTTTGTTTGTTCCATCTATTATGGGTCACGCTATGTCATTCCTGGGGTCGCTAGGGTTGATATCTATTATGTGTGATCTGACTTGTTTGTACCCCCAGTGATCCCCTGTATACTGACTCCTTTACGTGCAATAGAATCTACTCACTGGATTGGTTTTCTGCTGTTGGCTGTGTCCTTTGTACTGGGCCTAGTAATTGGCAAAACACATGTGGGGTATGAATAAGGGTTTGTAAGAAGCAAAAAATATATGCACATCTGTCTGTGCAGTCATATCAGTATGTTACTTTGAGTACAGATAGTAAAGCATAGGTAGTCTGAAAAGACAGTAAAATCAGCATCCTCCACATTTTACATAATAGCCTAGATTACTGGCCCAAGAACCGTAAGACCTTGGAGGGCCATAACAACAGACCCTAAGGATTTCCAGGAAAGACATGATGCTGTGCCTCCAAAATTGGGCCATTCTGTAGCTAATGAAGCAAGAAAGGAGTCAAGATGGAACCACAGCTTCCTCTTACCTTGGTGGATTAGAGCTGATACCATCTTCTGCTTCTTAATATACAATTTATACACAAGTTGGAACTTACCATGCAATATTTACAGTTCAGAACGGCAATTTGTTATAGTTCATTCCTGTGATAAGCCTTGGGTAGGTAGTGGTACTTCAGTTTCATATTTGCAAACATGCAACTCTTACCTTTAAACTGTTGAAGAAGTTTACTTTTAACATGCAAAGTACTAACTCCCCTTCATAACAATTTTTGGAGAAGTACCTTTTTTCTTTTTGTTAGCTTAACTGTTTCACATTGCTATACAATTAGTCACACTACAGTTTAAATAAACAGTCTCAACTGAGGTTTCTTATTTTAGAAACCAACAATACTATCAAGTGAATTTATTTCTAAATGAACCATCCAACCATTTATAGAAACTGCCTGTTAAGCTACAAGTTTTACAAATAACATACACTAGAAGCTGTTCTATTTCTAAATATTTATTAAACAACTACAACGTTTTAAACAAAGTATTTTCCAGAAATCTATATTTTTCCAGAATTTTCCAAAAACACTCTAAAAGGTTTGTAAAAAAGGTCTTTTCAGTAAGAATGTTCCTAAAATTTTCCATATCAGGCTGAAACAGAACTTTTCTTTGTGAACAAAGGCAGACATGCAAAAAGGGAGAAGAGACAAGTCTGCGTTCTGCAGTTTTAGAAAACCTGGTGAAATACATTACTCCTCTTTGAGATCCTGTTCAAGTAGTGTCATTGACTGACCATTTAGTAATATGTTGCTCGCAGAAATTCACTTTCTAACTAAATAGTTTGAAAGGCAGCAATTAACAGTTACTTTACCATAACTCACACTTTAAAGTTCTTATGAAGTACCGCATACAAAATAGGTATGCATTCAGATATTCAGTTCCACTGCTCTGTGAAATGAATTGCACAAACTGCTTCAACTAAACAGAGTGCAGTTGAATGCAGAACTGCATTCTAGCAACTGCAATTGGACCTATGAGTCAACAGTGTAGATTTATGGGCCAGGAGGACGTATTCTTCTTAAAGCTCCACATGTCTTTATCTAACATTGCATAGGAGTTGCTTTTAATTAGGCAAAACACTCCCTTCACTAAAACAAACAGCTATAGATAAATACATGGCTATTCTACATGCAGCCTGTATATAACTAGCTTTTTCATTTTTAATAAAGGTTGCAAACAACCTAGGTGTAACAACCCAGCAAGATAATTAAAATAAGTTTTCTACTGTCCATGTCTATGCATGCATGGGACAATACTCTCCACACTTCAATGATGTAAGCATTTAAATACACTTTTGATCCAAGCCTGTATTTTAGGGCTTTTTAAACAAGGCACAGACAACAACCATCTGATACCATCACTAAGGAGATAAGATCCCAGCAGTCACAAAACTTGCTGAAAATGTCTATATGAGTGTATCAAGAAATGGCTAGGGCACTGGCTGAGCACACACCTGTAGGTGTCCATGCTGCTACCTTCTTGCTCTTGCTCTCTCACAGGTGTGGGTCCTGGCCCACATCAGCTACCTCTTTCCTAGACAATGTCAGGCACAGTTCAAGGACAGCAGAAGACAAGGACTACTCCATTAGGAGATTTAGGTGTAGCCACTTTGCTTTGGTGTGATCTCTGGTGTGCAGTTACTACCGTGTGTCATGCCATTTGCATTTGGCCTCACAGCTAGACAGGGGCCCTGGACTCATTTATTTGCTAGTACAGACATAGGGGAGTCAGTGTTTCTCCCTCTTATCAGCCTCCCAACAAATATAGGAATCAGAATTTGCTCATCTGTTGCAGACTACTTTGCTTGACAAAGAAGGCTTACCTGGTCTGTTTCTCTACCACATCTTCCATGGATGAGTGGTTTTCAATCACTGTTAGGCAGAAATCATATCCCTGAACACAGCTTTTCTTTGTGCAGCCACCTGACAAGAAGTTTCAGCAACATTAAAGCATTACTAGCCTGGGATGTACAGAAAAAGTGTGTCTCCTGCTGCTGAGATGAAGTAATTGGCTCATCAGGAGATGCCTGACATCAGGGAGATTCAGCTGATACAGCTTGATGGGTTCCATTCTCCCCTCTGCCTCCTTATTTACTGCCTCCTAGTTCTTTATCCCAATTCTTCCTGTTTCTCATCTCTGTTTGCCATCCCAGCATCTTACCCTGAAGTAGTTTCTACTTCAGAGTTGCTTTAAGCAAGTGCTCACCAGAAGAAATGGAACAGCTAGATTTCTCCCATCTCTGCACCATGAGGGAAAGATGCTGAAGGATCACTTGTGGACATCTCAAATCTCCCACATACGTGTTTTCAACCTAGCAGAAGACTTCAAAAGAGAACAGAAAATTTTCTTTAATCCAAATCAGTTTTTTCATCCTCAAAGTGGACAAAAAGACATAATTTTGTATTAATTATGAACTTTTATTTTTTAAAAGAACAATACCTCAGCTGGGGTTAGCACTGGGAAGCTCCCCAAAGCTTATTGGATTACTTATTTGCAAAACTTAAAAAACTTTTGTCTGCAAGGAGAAATATGATTAAAGCAGAAAGCAGCATTAAGTCTTCTTAACAGCTGTCTGCAGAACAAATATATGAGGTGCAAGAGATGAGTTATTTAAAAGTGCCTACAAACCGTAAATATAATTCTTCATGAATCTTGTTTAGAATTCTTCAGATTTCATTACTTACAAGTATTAATCTTAGGCACTCATTTTTGTATGTAAGGCATTGTGGCAAAAACCAGAACTCGTATATACAAACATATGAATTTTAACTTTAAGGATTCTTTCCCATTCCAAGCTTGGTAACAGATATAGTGAGAAACTTACTGTGCTTTCATTCCTATAGCACAAAAAATATTCCATGTTCTAATTTAATACTCACATGGGCTGCATTTTCACTCTACTGTTGAAGCTCTGTAGGTACATGCAGAGGCAAAATCCCTGGAGAGATCTCAGAAGTTCAGGAGGAGGTGCAGATTTTAAGAGAAATTCTGAGAGACAGCAGGGGGTGACCCGGTAGACGTATGTGCTGATGTCGTATGGCTTTTCTTATATTTGAGCTACATCCAGACGTGTCTAAAGTCATCACAAGACAGTAGTGTATCTGCCCTGCAGCCAAACTCTAAACAAATTTTAAAAGTGCATATCACGTTACGGTGACTTTAATGACTGTCTTGATCTTACAGGAAGCACTAGCAGGTCTTGAATCACCAGAAGGTACATTTAACAGCTCCATGCCCAGGACAATACTGGGACAGTCAATATTGCAGGGTAGGCATGAAGGAAGCAGGCTACTGCACTCACCCTCATTGGGCTGGCCTGCAAGGGTGGCTGAGCACAGCAGCACAGCCATGAGAGATGCTCTTTTTTCTCTTTTAGTAGACTTATTGCCATCTCAATTTTAAATTTACAGGAGATTTTCTATTGATGTCAATGGAACTGAGTCAACTTCAGACATGCAAATGCAAGTCAGAGAACTATATTGTCAGGAACATATAGAGAGAAATCAATAAGGCAGTGGTGTGGAATGGGCAAAAACACCGGAATGAATTTTGACCAAATTAAAACCATGCAAGTGCATAGGCAGTGAAAGGCATCTTAGCAGATTTCTGTTTAGTTGTCTCCAACAGCACATGAGAAAAATAGTGGCTCATGTCTCCACCAGTTTCCACTGAGCTAAGCAAACCATGCATTCAGCAGTATTATACTCAACAGAATAAGAAACAGCAGGGACATAGGAGGACTAAATCACAGTCTCACTTGAGGGTGCCTAAAAGATTCTACTCAGAGAAGACTATTATCACATACCATGGCTATATAAAATAAAGAAAGAAAGAAAGAAATAATCTCTTCTTTCCACTCTTGAGTATCTTACTTTTCATGAAAATTCAGCACAAATTCAAACATTTAATTTTAAAAATCTTCAGAACAGGGTTCCACTGTCATCATGGTTGTGTGATGGCACTAAGCTGAAAATACAAAGAGTACTCCCCTTAAAAAACCCAACTTTATAATGTTTTTCTATTCTGGACAATAGGAACAGGCTGCCCAGAGAGGTTGTGGAATCTCCTCTGGAGACATTCAAAACCTGCCTGGATGCATTCCTGCGTGACCTGACCTAGGTGTTCCTGCTCTGGCAGGGGGATTGGACTAGATGATCTTTTGAGGTCACTTCCAATCCCTAACATTCCGTGATTCTGTGATCATTATAGGCTAAGATATTCAGCAGAAGTGATATGAGGTGAATTCAAAGAGAAAACTCTGCTTAACTAAATACAGACCAGGTTCCTTACAACACACCACTGCCTCCTAAACCTATCCAATAATGAGTTCTTTCCTATGTTTTCCCTTTCCCATTTTATTTTGTTAACAAGCCCTCACAATTTTTCAGATTATGAAAACATCAAAATCTACATTTCTCTGGTTACTTCCTATTTGGATATTGCAAAATTTACAGAATATTGTCTTGCTTACATGATATTGATATTCTGCTGATATATCTGGTATTTGAAAGCTCTGAGTATGCTCAGATGAATTCTTCCTAGAGTCTAGATGACACTTTAAAAAAATCTTTTCTTCTGATAAAACTATCTGTATGTCACAGGCTTTCTGCAATTTTCTTTTTCTGAATCTTTTTGTTATTAGTGGCATTTGCATGAAAACAGGAACTTTGTTTCTGGGAGTTTGTGTGTTCATTCCTCATTTTAAGCCATCATCTTCTAGGTAAAAGAGCATAATTCTGTCTGCTGAAATGAGAAGTAATATCACAAACAGCATATTTCTATTTTATGAAAGGTTAAACTCCAAGCATAGACAAACTCTTAAAAGTGGTAGGGGAGGGCAGGGAGGGGGGTGCTGCAGGGGTGGCTCCTGTGAGGAGATGCCAGAAGCTTCCACCATGCCAGACAGCCTTTGTCAGCTGGCTCCAAGTCAGATCTGCTGCTGGCTAATCTACTACTAGTAGATAAAATATAGTAGATATAAAACTGTAACTGTTCACAGGCCTAATCTTCTTTATCACTCATAATTTATAATTGGATATAAATGAATAATAATAACCTACAACAAAAATACAGACAAAGATCTCTACATTTTGCCATCTTTTCAAACCTGATCTGTAAGACATCCTTGAACCTAGCTATGAAATTTCTATCTCAGACTATTTTCTTGCATGTTTTACTAACAGTATCATAATATACCTGTTATGCCTAGTTCAGTAGGTGGAGTTTGATACATTAGATATTCTCTGGTTCAAAATGTTTCCAGAACAAATTTGTAAAGGTTAGTATCATCCTTCTGTACTCATAAGAATTTAGTCATTCCACATTATGAATAACATAAAAATTTGCCTGAGTTAAGGAAGGATGGTTGGCAGCAGAGGCATGTGAGGTAGAAGGAAGAGGCATTCAAGAAATTTCCTCTTTCTCTGCAGGTAGTTTTGCAAAAGTTTTGACCAGCACACTTTTACAGGAAGATGGCAGAATGCTAAACAGGTACTTAAACAAATCACTTATTTTAAATTCATGATCAAACATTAGCTACATTTAGAGAAATCAGAACCTTAGGGTTTTGCTTAGAAAGTTAGCTGAAGTGAGGCTTAAATATTCTTTACATGCTCAGGGAATGGGGATCTACAAGTGCCAATCTGATTTTTGAGAAAAGTGTTTACAGCTCATCAACTACCCGAACCTACTCCCCTGCTCGAAACAAGGACCTTTTACTACGGACTACCTTGACTGCTTTGCAACGTCAACACCTTTTTTTTTAACTGATAGCCAGAAGTAGGAAGCTGCCAACAATATTACACATGGTGATGTTTTATTAGAGAGAGGCTGTGGAAAGGTAAATGAACATTACCACATCCTCCAGATTGTCTGACCCCATCTGTTTATCAAATGTCTCCTCTTTCTTCCTTTCCTACACAGAAATGTCACCCATTTTGTAACACTTACCTTCTTTTTTCCCTGCTTATTAATTTTTGAAATATTTTATGTAATGATACCTTGATTTTAGATTCTGCTTTTATTAGTGTGCAGAATTTGTGTTACTATTTCTCTGGAGTATTAAAATCTACAGGGTATGGTTATAGCTACTGATCTTCTCATCACCTCCTATGACACTCATAGCACATCGGCAAATTATCTAAACTCTTGCAAAGTCTCTGAGACTAATAAACATTTTCTCATTCTCAGGACTGACTTGTTTACACTGTTTAAAATTTCTAGAGATCGTAAAAGATAACCCTTCATCCACCATACCATCATGACCTTTCTGAATGAGAACTGCCATAAAAGAAAACATTGCACCATTTCAAATCTTTGTGACAGTGTCTGGCTGACTGTTCTTTCAACAGCTTGCTGGTTTCCTAACGATCCCTCTTTCTGTTTTATTTCTTCAAACCCATTTATTTTCAGGTTACTATTATCTATCAAGGACGTACACTTTCAGTACAATGTGCTTCACTTCAAAAACTGAATAAAATGACATGTTAAGTTTTATTAAAAATACTTCTTACAATACATATATTGATATGTATATAAGCAGTTCCTTTGGTAAAGGGCAGGGAAACACGCAAAGTTATTGCCAAACGTTATTGCCCAAGGAATTCAGATGTTACCAAGTCACAGAGTGGTAAGGGTTAGAAGGGACCTCCGAAGGTCATTTGGTCCAATCCCCCTGCTAGAGCAGCATCCTAGAGTAGACCACACAGGTTCAACCACTGAAGATCAGTGTATGTAATATTTCCTTTACAGCAAAGAAATTCAAGATGGACTATGATCCATATTCTCACCAAATAGTTGTAGTCAATGGTGGGACACATTGTCAGGCTTACAAAACTGAATCCACAGTTTGCAAAAGGAATGTATCAATGACTTGGAAATTCAGTACAGTACCTAGACAAATCTGGGGTATTTGAAGGAGATTATTAGCATGCTAAGAAACAGTATAGTAATGTTACCATAACTGTCTTTAAGGATATAAGTAAGGCCAGGTTTATAGGAAGAAATAACTTCTTTTGTTAGACCAATGGGCACAGCTGAAGAAAACACACACACAAGCACTTCTTCAAATCTTGAAAATTCTCATGCTTGAAAGCATGTCCTTTTTTTTTTTTTTCCAACTACATCAACTGATTTATTAAAGTTTATTACCTTTTCCAAGACAAAATGAAGCATAGGTCAAAGATTGATAACATCTCAAAAGACAGCATTATACGGTTATGGAAGTGTTGCCTGCTTTTATTATTTTTCTCTATATATGTATATTTTTCAAGCAGCTTCCTGAACTATACTCCTGCAATCACTTGTGCCTCTGCTCAATATTCAACACAGAAGCAATATCAACAATGGCCAGATCAGGGCAAATAAATGTTTTCACACTGGAAATGCTGATTGCCTTAATGAAAGAATCTTCTTTCTAATTGTTTTCCTCTGATATCTATGGGAAGAGAAGTTTCCTTTCTCTGATTGCATTTTTTTTTTTTTTTTTTTGGTAATACATACCAAAATAAGGCCCTGATTTCCTCTGAAGTTTCTAACGTTACTGTAAAGTAAGCCCTAAAAAAATTATTATACATAGAAAGTAAATACTTTCAAATAAAATAAAAAAATAGTATAATGATTCCTCAACCAAGGAGGACATGCAACTATACTGGGTGAAAGATATAGGTACGCAAGTTACACATACATAACTGGATGCCATACATCTTGAATGCCTAACCTCTAATTTTCTAAAATAGTCCATTTACTTAAGGAATGTTGTTGTTGTACTCCTCATTAGATCCACATTCCTAAAATAATGACTGTTTAGAACTTCCTCTGTTAGACTGAACTTCCCATTTGACTTCCTGCTTTTCAGAACTGTTTGGTCTATTAGCTGTTCACAAAAACATCTGATCCATTTTGGTATACTGTCCTAAGGACATTTCTAGTCTGACATTTCTAGTAAAAATAAATCACATCTGAACATAAAACATTGTTTAAACATTCTGGTATATTTTCTCATGAAAATTATAATACAGTAGCATAATTTCTCCATGCTATTCTAAAAGCTAAGTTCAAAATGTACTAAAAGGTTCACAGACCTCATGGCCTCCTCACTTGTGAAAGGGAAGTCTGCATCCATCATGGAGGGATACTCTTTTCAGGGGCTATAAGTTCTTGAAAAGAACTCATGACCAAACTGCAATCTGATTGGAGGTGAATACTGAAAAAGAAATACAGTTTAATGTTCTGATTAAGTGATATGAAAAAAAACCCCACATTTTACATCAGTTCATAAATCATATTTTTTAGGCTGAAAGCAAATTGACTGAAAACAAATATTTTCTATCAACGCTCTCAGTGGAAAGTTGCATTTGCTTACCATTTGTGTATGTGTATATGCAGAAACTTCCATTTCCATCAAAATACATTCCTGACCACCTGCAATAGTGAAACAATAATTACATAGCATAACATTATAGTGTTGCTGTGTTCATAGCATAAACAGCTGAAGAAAGCCTGTGAGGGCTACAAAATATTCTATTCTAAATGATACAAGGGAAGGCAGAGGCAATCCATCATGCTCCATAGGTTTGAAGATTTGATAATATTTGACACTGAGATTATGACACTACAAGGGGATATTACTAAACATTTGGAAGAGTGTGATTTACCACAGCCCTAACAGCATCCCCACCCAGTGCTCATTTGCACTGCTTAGCTGCATCTCATGATGTCTCTGATCGTAAGTCATGAGTGAGTCTAAATAAAAGCTCTGGAGACATCAAACATGCTGAGATTAGAGAGACTAGAAGCAGCTGTGATTTACCAAATACTGAGTAATACTGCATATCTGACTGATTGTGAAACTTTGTTCATTTACAACCAACTTTCCGATGCATTTTCTTCTCCTCAAGATTTATGTCCTTATTTGCACGTTGATGTGCTTTGAATCAGAGTAGAGGCTCACTAAGCAGATATGGAATTACAGCTGTTTTAAAATGAGACTATGAAGTTCACTGTACGCCTCCTTGTATAATCTGTAAAAATAATGCTGCAGATTACACTCAGAATAAGATTTATTGTGTTTACATATTAAATATTCTTTGAACATGACAATGTAGTAATACGAAGGGCAATACAAGCTCCTTCTAATCTCATTCTCCCCTTCTCGGTAAGGTTCACAAAATCCAGACTTGGCCCTTTAATGTGCTATGAATACCTTATCTGAATAACGTATAAAAGCACTCTGACAAAGCCGAATTTAAGAGGCCAGGTGGCACTTCATGAAATGACATAAAACATAACTGAATAAGAGAAGTCTTGACAAGGATATCTGTCTTGTGGGACAATATTAGATAGATGGAAGGACAAGAAAACTGGATGTTAGGAAAGCTTTTTATTTGTTTTCCTCTGTAGGATAAATTCTGAAGATGTATCAAGAGTTTTTCATTTCTGCTTTTGAAAGGAAGAAACATGCTAGGGGAGAAATGGTGAATTATCTCATTGCTAACTGTAAAAATGTCTTCCAAAACAAATGTATTGCCTCAAATGCCAATCAGATAAATATACTGAAATTACTTTTTAACTTAAACTTTTCAATGCTAATTTATTTGCCTTTCTCCACTCACGGATCAATTGCATGTCTCATTTTTCTCCGCTACTTAATTAGATTTGGGCTTCTCAGCCTGCACAGAAGAAAAAGCAAGATATTTAAACTGGTCTGGCAGAACAGAAGAGGCATTCAGTACAGCTGTGTCAGAGTCTGGAGTTTCATTCCTTGTCAGATTTTCTTTCTGTGTACTTGTACAGACTGAGAGGTTGCTCTCTAAATGCTAAATTAGCTCTAATAGAAGACAAAGCTGACTATAGCCGTAGCAAAACAAGAGCTTCCAAGCTTTTTGAAATGGAAGTTTCTATTTGTAAATGAGAGCATATTTTCTTGTGATTCTTTCAATTCTGGAAATAACAACAAAATGTAGTATAGCCTTTTTGAGGTAGGAAAAGCTTTTTAAAGAGACGACACTTCAAAACACCTCAAGATTTGGTGATTTTTCCAGACTGTAAAATATATTCTTTGTGAAGATAAATCTACAGGAATACTTAATCTATAGTCACTTTTGACCAAAAATAATAACAAGATAGTTTCTTTGGCACTGTGATAGAAAAGAATCCTGATTCAGATGATAGAAATACAACCAGAATTGCCAGGGCTTTTACAAAAACCCTTGAGTTCTTATTCTTGTTTCTGAGCTTCTGGGAATTAATCTCTCTTTTCTGAGAAAGCACAGTCTTAGGAGACTTTTACTGTTCACTTAGAAATGAACCACCCATACAATGCAGCCAATAGCAGCGTGGAAAAAATCAAGAGATAAGCACTTCTTTCCCATCCCATCAAGGAAACAATTCTACCACTGGGTATCAGGTCCATAACAATGTCAGACAGTGTTTTTGTTTTCTGTCAATAAGAACTTAAACAAGATAAACTTGTTCCATATGCCTAGGCAACAGCCACCTTAAAGTTTTCTGATGAATGCTTTTATCAAGTTACATGTAAGCAAACGTTCAGTTTCAGCCTCAGGATAGAAAAGCCCTGCTCATTTAGGTGCTTGGAGCTGTCAAGAAGGTAGATTAGGTGTAGCACACAAAATGAATTTTTGAAGGCATCACCAGCTAAGGACAAATGTTAGTCATTAGAAAAGTCTACAGCCTGGTTCAAAGAATCACATTAGACCTTCTCTGCTGACAGCCTCATCATCTGATGGCAAAGAAAGGTAGCTCTCAAAAGACGAAATCATGGCCTAACCATGAAGCAGTGACAGTAAGTCAAAAATTCTCCGATGGCTTTATGGAAGGCCACACCTTTCATCCGTCCTTAATACGTTTCCAAGCATGATCTTAGTGGCAAGAATTTTGTGGACTGCAAGAGTGAACCCAAGAGTTGTTAGGTTTGATTTTCTTTACCTGTGTAGCCAAGCTGCTCTTATCTTGCCTTAGCACTGTTGGAGGAGGCTGATAGAGATCAGTCCCTCTAGGCATATAAATCTTGAATTGCTTCTGGAAATGTTTCTAGCAAGTTTTCCCCTGAGTGTACTGGAACAGATGCACCAAGGACCACCCCTATAAATACGTTGACATATGTAGCCGTGTAATTAATTCACTGCAGAACACTGTTATTTGACAAAAGCCCTGTTGGGATAGCTGCTTCAGGCTGTATAACTTTCAAAACAATGGCTTTTTAGCACTTTCTGCTACTGTATGTACCTTTTGCTGCTCATGATACATACACGCATCAAAGACGATGCCTAAAAGGCTTTTCTGTTGACACTGCCAACTTGATTAACCAAGTCTTGCTGATTTTTCAATCCAAGTTCTGCCTTAAAAAAAAAAAAAAAAAGGCAAGTTTAATCTTTCAATTATGGATGCTTGCTCACTAAACAACACAGCAACAACTTCATACTCTCAGCAAGCCAGCACTTTAGAACACACGGCAAACTTTGTTTCGAAACCAGAGGAAAATCACTAAATTTATATATATTTTTTCTCCACTTTTCAGATATTTTCACCATTTAGAACTTTCTACCATGATCCAGAAACTCCTTCTAGATCCTCTGAAGTTGAGTTCATATGGTATTTATTGCTACTGCTAGCAACAGGCCACAGGCTTTATACTGAGTTTGCTGATTCTTAGGACTGAGGTTTATCAGGCTTGCTTTATCTGAAACATTTTGACCTGTCTGACACTTTGTTTTACTTTGTTTAGATGTAGCAGATTTTTTTTGTAATCAACAGGTGGCTAAACTTAATTTATTTTACTGTTGTTAATCTTTGTATGGTATAACCATAATTTTATAAAGACAGCAATAACATGTTTATCCTGTGCAGAATGAAACATTTATGACAGTGAGATAATGATGGAGTGTAGAGGAATACGGGCCTGATATGGCAGCAGGGGCCTTGAACAGGGGACACAAGATGCACTGTAAAGGACTTACTGGCACAGGGTGACAAGAAAATGGGACACAAACTGGCACTGGAAATCTAGAAGCTGAAAGGCTAAAAACAACTTGACAATGGCCAGTTAATGAAATGCAGTCATGAAGCTGGGCAAAAAAAGTTTTAGGGGTAACAAAGAAAAGAAAAAACTGCTCTCTAACATATATTAAAAACACCATATAGCAAAAATTCAGATATAATATGAACTTTCAGACCAGAGGCAAAAGCATAAGGTGTAGTGCTTGTTAGCAAGTAAATAAACAAGATCCCAAATGGATGCTAGAGTAAGGAAGAAGAAACTATCATTCGTGATCATACTTCTTCCAACAAAAAGATTGGGATGCTGGCTGTGCATTCCCCACGCATACCAGAATTAAATCATTCATCTTAGGATCCAGAAGAGCATTGGAAGGGTGACCACACCACCAGCATAGAAAAAAAAAAATTAAAAGTAAAGAAATGTACTCTTCAAATACATTGGAGCCAAAAGGAAGACTGGAGGAAATGTAGGCCCTCTGCTGAATGAAGTGGGTGCCCTGGTGGCAGAGGATACAGAGAAGGCAGAATTACTGAATGCTTTCTTTGCTCAGACTTTACTGCTAAGACAGACACTCAGGAGTCAGGAGAGAGGAAGACTGTGCCCTGGTTGAAGAGGATTGGGTTAGGGCAAAGCCAGATGAACTGGACACCCACAAATCCAGGAGCCCTGGTGGGATGCATCTGTGAGCACTTGGGATTTTTTATGGAAGGGGTTTTTTGTTTGGTTGTTTTTTTTGTTTGTTCAAGGGGTTTCTTGGTTTTGTGTACTGGGCATGAAAAATATTAGTTTCCACTTTATATTTTACCAGTTTTGGTTTGTTGCTGGCTTTTTCTATTAGCAGTAATACTCCCCGAGTTTGGAAAAAACAAATGTCAATTAGTATGAAGAAGCTCTGAGTTACTCTGGTTATTGCCTTTGGCCAGAAGGGTGGATGGCACCAAAAGGTCTCATAGGATCGTCAGTGACAGAGTAAACACAGAAGAAAACAATAATTTGTTAGTGCCACAGAAAGAACAGGTATCTCACTGAAACAGAAAAATAAAACAAACATTTCCAAAGCCTCAGAGAGGCAATTATAATTAAATCTATTACATCTTATGGAAGAGAAGTCAAAAGTGTCCACCCAATTTCTTTTTCAGATTTACAGAGAAACCAGATGGATTTTACAGCACAGCAGATATCAGAAGACTGTGATTACAGATGGAAATCTCATAACAGATCTTAGATATGAAAAGCTCTCTGTGACAAGTTCTGATCAATGGGTATTTTGTTGTGAACTAGCATTAGCCTCAAAGTGATCATCACATATAATTCCTCTGCCATACTGACTAATATAATTCCCTTGGCAGAAAAAGTAAGAGACAAGGTCAACGAGAACAAAAGAAGAACTGCAAATACTTATACATCTTGGAAACAGTTTGGAATTGTTCCCCTACTAAGCTCAACTGAACTGATCATAATTGGCAATTCCTGATTCGAAGAATAAAGTCATCATTTTGTCAGCCTTTGCTTGTGTTGATGATTCCAAATTTAGGTACACCTGTAAACAAGGAGCATGAAAGTCAGGGAATTATTCAACAGTCTCAGAGCTTTTTCTTTTTTAATGTTTCATGCATATATTTTAAATTACAGTTCACATTTTCTACTCAGCAGCAAAATGTATGCGTTTATATGTATGTCTACACATACAAATGTACAGAATACATAACAAAGGCTTGTAGAAGAAATACAGTGCTGTGTAACTTGGCACTGATTCTAAATCCTGGTGCTTCAGTCAGCAACCAAATACCAAATACCAAAAATGTCTGACAAAGGAGAAATCGCAACATTTTCTTGAGGTTAAGTGGACCAAGACCTACCTGGCTTTAAACACAGCAAGACAACAAAATTTGCTGCTTATACTGTCATGGAAGTAAAAGCAGCTGCAGTGGAAAGTGCAGGTAGAATATTTGAGACAGAGAGACTAATCTCGTTGTACAGCATTGGAGTGTTGCTGATGAGTCTTCTGAGAATAAAATCAACATCCATGCAGAAGCAATTTCTGACTCTGTCAATCAGTTTCACCCTGGATAAAACCAAACAACATTCAGAATGCTTGCTATTACTTCCATCAAAAAAAACCCCACAACATGAGACTCAGGATTAATTCTTGCGTTTAATGAAATATTACACGAGTACAGCTACTAGCAGCAATAGGCAAAGATATCAGCTTTGGTTTCTTTAACTATTGGCATTTTTGTCACATCTCATCAAAGTGAGAGCAATGTCTCTTCTCCCCTGTCTTTCTGATATAAATATCATGCTGGCTCTCCATGATGAGGGTCATACTCTGATCAATCAATATCTATTACTGCTGCTCCTAACTGCAGAAATAGTATATCACATCACCTGTCTTCCTGGTAATTAAAGTGGATCCTGCTTGTGACATTTATACAACAGATTAAAAGATAATATAAGAAGAAAAGACTTTTGTTAACCTGCAACTTCTTTTAGCTCTTCAGCATGGGAATTATCCCTAATTCAACTATTTGACATACAATATAGCAAGAGTAATTAAGCTTTAAGGAAACTAAGAGTCAACTGACACGACAACTGGTGATCCACATACTGAACAGGGAGTCTCCCTAGAGCAGGACAGATGGAAAGAGATCCAGCGCAGTATCTCTTTTCCCAGATTTCTCTGAGTTAAGCCCCTGAATTAAGCAACTTTGTCCACCGAGCGTATTGCCTACAGAAGTAAATGTCCAGGGTTGTTCTCTGGTGTCTAGATAACCAATACAGAACAGTCCATACTATTAAATGTTTAAGCTCTTCAAAATAAGATGACCTCAGTAAACATATTATTTCAAATAGATCCTAGTCTTTTTGAATACTGGAAACTGGTATGGTTAACTCAGTAGAGATTTAAGTGTATAGGAACATTACCTGGCATTTCTTCATTGATACAGCTAATTACAATAAGAACTATTGACTATTTTCAGAAGATAGGTACCTAACTGAGCTGATTGGGTGTTACAATAGCCCAGGGCTCAGAGCAGGAAAGCTGGGTCCTACACTGCCTAACTATTTTTTGCTATTTCAGAGGGCTTAGTCTTTCCTCTTTTAAATAGAAAGAGTAGTCCATAACACTATTAAGAATACAAATTCTGAGGCTAGGAGAACTTAGCTTTAGCCTGCATTTTTCACACTGGTGAAAAGTGATGAACCCCTAGATGTCAAGCTGTCTAATATACATAGCACAGAAACCCATCAGTTTTGACCCTTTTAAGAGATGTGCAAGAAATTACATGAATTATAAGAAAGATTCAGTCTTGCACCTTAATTTGGAGAATCTCAGATTTGTTTAAAGTCTGTGAAAATTAGGAACTGAAACTGAAAAGCTGGCTTCAAATTTGTATTATGGTGTAAAGAGACTGCACTATAATGTTAAGTACACTACAGTTTCTACATGTGCGCATTGAGAATCACACATTTTCAGATATGTGGGGTATGTAAATTTGAGCTGAATATTTTTAGGAATACTTCTTGCATGCTTGGTCCCCAACTGCTTTCTGAACATAAGGACCATTAGGAGATGACTTACTTTTTCCTCTCTTCCTAATCTCTCCTGTAGACTTACTGAGTTCAACATATCAAACAATAGCCGGACTAAAAGACAGCAACAACAACAAACCAAAAACCCCACAGATGAACTGTCTGCTCTTTACACCCATAGAAGTGATTCCATGGTTAATGTGCCTGATACTTTTCATGTTCTGGCAGTGAAGCACTAACCCCTTGTCATCTCATCCCAGAGGTGTAGGCATTCTCAAAAAGTCGGTAGATCCCCAAGGTCCTAGATCAGTTATCAGGCTATGCTGAAGGCTTCTGCCATTGCATTTCTTCAAATAATTAAAATCTACATTTGGAGCACTCTGAAAACTACTTATATCATGACAGGTATTAAACAAGATTCTTCCCCGTGTCAAGTGAGCACTTATCACTGAACTTCTGAAGAAAAAAAGGAGAGACACTCCTCCCAGGAGCATTTTATGAACATACCTTGGTGCAATCCTCAAGTCTCTAGCCTTTCTTTAAAAGGGGTCAAAGTGGTAAGTTCCAGCTGGAGACAGGTCCCTCTGGCAGTCTCAGAAAACATGCTTAGTTTCTTGGAAATGAAAATATTATTTCAAACACAAGCATTTCCTCTCTGCTTTCCCGTGGCTAATTAGGAAGTGTCTCATTGGGTGAAGTGAGGCTCCCACACTTACGTGTCTAATTCCTGAAAACTTCTCAAGCAGGGGTGCCATGTACCTAATTAGCAAGGTTTTGCTATCATAAATTCCTCTGGTCACCTTAACCTTAATGCTTGCAGCTGCCTGCTTCATGACACACCTTTACAGAGGCTCTCTGGATGCCAGCAGAACTTGCCTCCAGACAGCCTGGCAAACCATGGCTTCAGAGAAGCTCCATTCTGTGCCTCTCTTCAAGTTTGCAGTAGCAAGTTCATAACAAGTGTTCCCAGACTAAAAAGAATGATTCTTATTACTTGATGCTTATTTCAGACTGGAAAAAAAAAAAAAAAAAAAAATCGAACAATTTTTAGTAGAGCGGAGTACAAATCATGGCCTGCTTTAGTTTGGGAGAACACTTGAACTATCCATTGCAGTGCACAAATTGCAAATTTCTGATGCAGTACTGATCAATACATAAAGCAGATTTTGTAGCACTTCCCAGTATTTCAGTCACAACTGAGCTTTGCTGAATTTTCTTACATATTCAAAAAAAATTGTGGAAAGCCTGAATGAATGCAAAAAAGCACAAACATTACCTATCAGATGGTTACTAACACTGTGATAGATATGTTAAACAGAGATAATTACTGCTTCTAATCAAAGAAACAGGATTTTTTTTTGTGCATATGTTTGTATATACAATGATTACTATGTATAAGAAAGAGGATACAAGGGAATCACAGATTTCTTCCCTTTGGGAACATCTGTGAGTCATATCACAGTAAAAAAATGAGTTCTTCTTGCACATGAACGTGAAAACACCACTTAGTATGCATATTGAGTTTACCCAGCATTAACTTACCTGTGTTATTCAAAAATCACAAAATATTCCAGATGTGGCCTCACCAGGGCAGAGTAGAGGAAGAGGAGAACCTCTCTCGACCTACTAACCACACCCCTTCTAATACACCCCAGGATGCCATTGGCCTTCTTGGCCACAAGGGCACATTGCTGGCTCATGGTCATCCTGCTGTCCACCAGGACCCCCAGGTCCCCTTCCCCTACGCTGCTCTCCAACAGCTCAGTCCCCAACTTATACTGGCACATGGGGCTGTTCTTACCCAGATGCAAGACTCTACACTTGCCCTTGTTATATTTCATTAAGTTTCTCCCTGCCCAACTCTCCAGCCTGTCTAGGTCTCTCTGAATGGCAGCACAGCCTTCTGGTGTGTCAGCCACTCCTCCCAGTTTGGTGTCATCAGCAAACTTGCTGACAGACCACTCTATTCCCTCATCCAAATCATTGATGAATATAGTGAATAGTACTGGTCCCAGTACTGATCCCTGAGGGACTCCACTAGATACAGGCCTCCAACTAGACTCTGTCCCATTGACCATGACTCTCTGGCTTCTTTCCTTCAGCCAGTTCACAATCCACCTCACTATCTGATCATCCAGACCACACTTCCTCAGTTTAGCTGTGAGGATGCTGTGAGAGACTGTGTCAAATGCTTTACTGAAATCAAGATAGACCACATCCACTGCTTTCTGTCCAGTTCTACATTATCATCACTGCCCTAGCCTGATGGCTGCCCATCCAGTGATAGGACAAGGGGCAATGGGTACAAGCTGGAACACAGGAGGTTCCACATAAATGTGAGGAAGAACTTTTTCACAGTGAGGGTAACAGAACACTGGAACAGGCTGCCCAGAGAGGTTGTGGAGTCTCCTTCTCTGGAGACATTCAAAACCCACCTGGACATGTTCCTGTGTGACCTGATCTAGGTATTCCTGCTCTGGCAGGGGGACTGGACTAGATGATCTTTTGAGGTCCCTTCCAATCCCTAACATTCTGTGATTCTGTGAAATAGACATCAATATCTGTGATTTACCTGTGGATAAAGCAATACCTTCATCTGTGCCACAGAGGTCAACTGGTTCAAGCTCATACTGTTTGGTCCACTTTTCCATAACCAGACTGGAAAGGGAGTGTTATTGTGCTATGAAGATGCCCCTTCCAGTTCAAGAATTTGGAAGAAGTTTCACTAGTATCTTGAATCTTATGAGTAGAACAAATGAGAGATGTCTTGAACAGGCCTGGGAGTTTCGGTATTGTGCAAGGTGAGGTGATATAATTTGATTTTCTTTTCCTCTGATAGATTTTTCTTTTCTGCTTGAGACTTAGTTCAAGTTCAAGTTATTGTTTTTCTTGACTTATATTTATACAGGTATGAAAGTCCCTGGCAATGACAGCAGTATACAGTGAGCTAATGTTGTCATTTATTATTTTTGATATTTCATTTCTAACTACAGTGCTAAAGAAAATTAAGCTGAAATACTCCCTTAAACATGCTTAAAACCCCACTGTTTTTTTTTTAATAACATGAAAATTGTACTTTAGAATTACTTCTTTCTTGCTTATGAAATGTACTCATGGCAGTGTAGTTTTCAATTCAAAACACTATGAAATGACTGCCTAGAAATATTTATGCAATTCTGTTCTGAGATTGGATGATTACTTTTTCTCTATTTTCTCTCAGACATTTGCTAACTGTTGAGAGACCAATTCATCTAAACATTGCGTAGGAGGCCTAAAAACTGAAGAATATATTTTTGTTATAGAATGTACTTTCAGTTTTTAGAAAAGGTAAGTCATCAATGTTTTTCATGCACTACTCAGTTTTTGAATAGAACTAATTAAGCTGCTGTAACAAAATAATTTTTGGTTGCTTTACATTAAAATGTCTTTTTTTGTATGATAAGTGTCAGCTTGCAAAATCGAAATGGAGTCCAATTATTCAGATCAGTAAAATTTCACTGTCTTCAATAGAAATTTTCTTAACTTACTATGATGGTCTTTTTTCTAGCTTTCATCGATAAAAATTGGGACAAAGTTATCACATTAATCTGACAAAAAGAAAAAGATGCAAACCTTAAAGTTTCCTGAACAGATAATATTGTTGACGCATATAATATTAAAGCATAAACAGCTGTAGAGCACTGAATAATGAACCTGTTTGAGAATGCACCCTATCCCAAAATAAATAATTGCTGAAGAAATTTGAGTATCATTAATACTAATATCTGAGAAGCCATGGAGAAAGAAAGGAAATGGGGTAAATGCAGTGCCAGTGCTCAAAAAAAAAAGAGGAAGCTAAGAATGACAAGCATACCAGTTAAACTTGCACTGTTAAAAATTCTGTAACAAATCATCAATTACTGCAAGACATCCAGAAGATAACTAAAAGGATAACAGGAGCAATCTATCAAAAATTAATATTTCCAAATCAAACTAATATTATTCCACAGTAACATAACAGGCTTTGTGAATATGTGAAAGGGAATGGATAGCTTCTATTTTGAGTTTAATAAAGCTTTGGGCACTGTTTGGCATGACATTCTCATAAGGAGGCATGCTTTTGTTATACATACTGCATGCAAGAAAAATAGATTAAAAAAAAATAATAGGAGTGTAATTTGTAAAGGATCTAAATAAAATGGAAAGGTATATTAAGACTGTTTTGAAAGGTATTTTTTCCTGGCTTATTTCTGTTCAAAATTTTCCTTATGATCCAAATGGCAGAATATGGAGACGGCTTCTTACAGTTATGGAGATAGAAGCCTAGGTAATATCTGTGGTGCATTGGAAGACAAGATTAGAATTCAGATCATTTCTGTTCTGGAGAAGAGACCTTAAAAATAGAATGCGGTTCTGCAGAGATGGGTGTAAGCAAAAAATGAACACAGGATAATCAACCAGAGAAAGAATGTCAAAACACTTGAGAAATTGCCTGAAGAACTGTGGCATCTCCTCTATTCAGTGTCTTTGAGAACAAGCAGGACAAGTATCTACCAGGAGCACTCTATCTAGAAGCAGAGACATGCTCAACAGGCTTGTGCATGGTACCAAACTAGGAGGAGCAGTTTATAAACTTATGGGCAGAGCTGATATTCAGAGGTGTATCTACAAGCTAGAGGAACAAGACAACTGGAATTTTATGAAAGTCAACCAAGGCAAGTGAAGTCCTGCACCTGAGCAGATAGGGAATAAAATAGTTTTGTATAAATAGTCCCAGTGGACGCCAGTAGCATGACCTAGATTATGGCCTTTGGAAGCACATGGTTAAGCATGTACACTTCAGGGAAGGCGATACTTGAATTCAAGAAGCACCACTTAGAGATGTGGAAAATCCTGCGGGTGCAATACCCAGCTATACAATCGTAGAATCATAGAATAGTTTAGGTTGGAAGGGACTTTTAAAGGTCATCTAGTCCAATATTCCTGCAATGACCAAGGGACATCTTCAACTAGATCAGGTTGCTCAGAGCCCCATCGAACCTCATCTTGAATATTTCCAGGGATGGGGCATCTACCACCTCTCTGAGAAACATATGCCAGTGTTTCACCACCCTCATCATAAAAAATTTCTTCCTTATATTTAGTCAGAATCTGCCCTCTTTCAGTTTAAAACCACTACTCCTTGTCCTGTTGCTTCCGGTCCTGCTAAAAACTCTATTCCCATCTTTCTTACAGGCCCCCTTTAAGTACTGAAAGGCTGCAATAAGGTCTCTCTGGAGCTTTGTCTCCTCCAGGCAGAACAGCCCCAACTCTCTCAACCTGTCCTCATTGGAGAGGTATTCCATCCTTCTGATCATTTTTGTGGCCCTCCTCTGAAGCCACTCCAACAGGTCCATGTCTTTCTTGTGTTGAGGACTCCAGAGGTGGATGCAGTACTCCAGGTGGGGTCTCACAAGAGCAGAACAGAAGGGGAGAATCACCTCCCTCAACCTGATGGCCACACTTCTTTGGATGCAGCACAGGATACATTCGGCTTTTGGGGTAGGGCTGTAAGTGCACATTGTTGGCTCATGTCCAGCTTTGCATCCATGAGTGCCCCCGAGTCTTTTTCCGTAGAGCTACTCTCTATCCCTTCATCCTCCAAACTGAGTTGATACTGGGGGTTGCCCCAAGCCAGGTGCAGGACCTTCTACTCGGCCTTGTTGAACCTCATGAAGTTCACATGGGCTCATTTCTCAATCTTGTCCAGGTCCCAATCATATCCCAGGTTCTATATGCAGTAGAAGATGTCTAAAAATAAACACAAGCTCTGAAATTTTAGAAGCCAAATACTCATTTCAGAAGATATGCTGCACTCCATAAGCTCTAAGCTTTTATATATTTCTAAGGTCACCCAGAACTGGCAATCTAAAGATCAGTAGATCTTGACTCAGTTATAAATTCACAAATGTTACCTACTTATGAGCCATGTAGCTCTTCTATGAGGAGTTAGCATGAGCCATTGCAACTCCTGAACCAGCAGTATAGTGGAACTAACAATAAATGTGCACACAGCTCAAGTTTTTTCCTTTCTCATTGATATGCATTTATTGTAAAAACTCCTGAATATCTCCAACTGGGAACTAATTCCATTCTCCCTCTGCCCCATCAAAATCCCTAGCCTATATCACCACTATTCAACTTTTTAAACTCACACAGCATTTTTGCCTAAACTGTGACAGTGTCACAGCTGAAGATTAAAAGATTCATAAGAGTCACAGAAGAGCATATAAATTCCTTTGTGAAGCAAAAATAGTTTCTAGACTGATATGTATGCCACAAAAGAGTGCCAAAATATTGTATAGCCCTTATACCTCATAAGCATTCAAACACGAAATTGATTAGAATCATCCTTTAAACACCTTACTGTCCAGCATGAGCAAGTCATTATTCACCAAGCCAACAACAGACAAACACACATGCCTATGTCCTCAGTTCCAAGCCTGAGTGTGAGCTCAAAAATGTAGAAGGCACAGTCATTCATCCACCTGCTAGGATTAAATCACTATAAACAATAAAATATCACTGTTATCTTCAGAATGACCACAAAAATTTTGCTATAGCCATATTGAGATAGAGCTCACTTTCATGTTGAGACACCTAAATGTATGTGCATGCATATATTTCCATGGCATCTAGGCTTCCATTATGGACAGTCAAAAGAGATCTCCCTTGACTATATGTGATTTTATATGCACAGCTCACATATAGATATCTGTAATACAGAGACTTTATAGTCAGAAGTCTGAACCTGGGCCTGAACCCCACCTTTTGTCTTCTCTAGCAATTTTTTTCAAACAACAATCAAATTCCAATTTGTTGGCACTCTCCTACATAAAAATCCTATAGTATGGGAGCCCATCTGCATTTAAGCAACAGATTAGAATAGGATTCATCTCAATCAGTTTTAAATGTATGCTATTTAGATGTCAAAAGATGAGCTATTCACCCTAGGCTTTTTTGGTAGTCTTACAGAACCATTCCCTTGATCTGTTTTAGACAACTGCTTTAGGATGAGATGAATTTTGCCCTGGAAGTACTTATTTCTTCACATTAACTGTAAGAGAGTTTAGGACACCTAGTTCAAATCTGGCTACTTATAACTGCAGTCTGTGAATCATAAATATGACATGGCAGAGCTACATTATAAATATTTCCGCTGTTTTCAGAGAAGCAATGAAGCTTTGAGAGGAAGGTCACATAAAGCTCCTGTGTCTTCTTTTTTAAAACCTACAAGAGTTAATTGTTGCATCATTGTCTGATTCATAATGAAAATCAGCTAATCTGCAGCTCTCTGAGGATTTAACCTAGGAGATAAAATGGGACTGAGTCTTCAGTACAGTTTAGGGGCTGACCTGCTGAAAAGCAGTTCTCTGGAAAAAAAAAAACTGGGAGGCCTGGTGGGCAACATGATGACCATAAGCCAGCAATGTGTCCCTGTGGCAAAGAAGACCAGCGGCTTCCTTGGATGCATTAAGAAGAGTGTGGCCAGCAAGTTGGAGAGATGATCCTCCTTCTCTACTCTGCCCTAGTGAGGCCACATCTGAAGTACTGTGTCCAGTTCTGGGCTCCCCAGTTCAAGAAGTACAGAGAACTGCTGGAGAGGGTACAGCAAAGGGCTACAAAGACAATTAGTGGACTAGAACATCTCTCTTATGAAGAAAGGCTGAGGGATTTGGGGCTTTTTAGTCTGGAGAAGACTGAAAGAGGATCTTATCAATGCTTACAAATACTTACAGGGTGGGTGTCAGGAGGATGGGGTGCCCAGTGACAGAACAAGAGGCAATGGGCACAAACTTGAACATAGGAAGTTCCATCTAAACATGAGGTGGAACTTCTTTACTTCGAGGGTGGCAGAGCACTGGAACAGGCTGCCCAGAGAGGTGGTGGAGTCTCCATCTCTGGAGACATTCAAAACACACCTGGATGCCATCCTGTGCAACCTGCTCTAGGTGAACCTGCTCTGGCAGGGGGTTGGACTAGACGATCTCCAGAGTTTCCTTCCAACCCCAACCACTGTGTTTCTGTGATGCTGTGATTCATTCACCTACCAGTGCTTAAACATAGGCCAAGCAGAGTAGTACTGTGAAATGTTGAATAAGGCATGGTTAGACATGCTTTGTACCCTTGATGCAGCTTTCAACCACAGTCCTTTAGTTCATTAATGAAGCACGCTGTAGTTAAAAAACTTCATTTTAAAGTATTGCAGCATAAATCTGACTAGGGAAGGGCAGTACTCTCCCAGATAAGACAAAAGCTAGAAAGAAAGCACAGCAAGCTCCCAGTCAACAAATCTCACACGGGGAATTCAGCTCTCTGCAGATGCCTCATGTAACTGCATGTGTGAGTCCTGGGGGAAAAGAAAAATGCAAACAGAAAGTAACATTGCTCCCAAGTCTCACAACTTCTTTATTTTAGACGATCATAAAGAAAAAAAGTCTCCTTGAAAGCTACAGTAGAGAGTGAAATGCAGGTATCAAGCAGGCATAGTTTCATCAGGGAGAGGCCAGAAACATATCATCTGGAAGGCTGATCAGGTACTTAACTGGAAGTGGGAAAGCTGTTGGACCTTACTTTCTGCTGTGCCTGTCTTGCAGTGGGCACAGCCAGTAATAGGCATCAAAGGAAAACTTCACAGCATCCTGACTGTTCCTAGGCCAAGCCCCAAATGTGGATCATAGACAAACCTGGAGGCAATTCTGTTCGCAAGCTGAGAAGTATCCCCACAGGCTGCCACCAGCTGAGTATTGCCAGCCTGTGCAGCATGCCTGTTACTTTTTCTTCTCCATCATTGAAGTGCACCTTATGCTGAGCAGCACAGGAAGGAACAGGCTTACCTGGCAGTGACTAGGTTGCAGCCAGAATTTTTTGTAGGGAAGTAAAATAGAGGAAGCACAGCAGAAAAACTGTGACGATTCACCCTGTATGGTGGACAGTCATGGCACCACTAAATGCACATTTAATGTTTTTAACTTAAAAGGTGAAACAAAATATATGGATTCCCAGTACAAACATGACCAAATTCTACTTTGCTGTGCACCTTATGTCCTTGATATGTCTTTGTCTTTTATGTCTTTGATATATTATTTATCTGACAGGCTGAGGCATGTCTAATATATTGTGAGAGGCATGAAATAAAAAATTGTGGGCTAGAAATACATGCTTGGGAATAGAACACTAAGATCTGTGAATAAATGTTATTTTTAGCCATATCTTGCACCTCCTCTTCAGCCATTGAGTTGTGTGCTGCTTAACAAAACAGCAAGACTTCTGGGACCTGAAACTGTCAGTGGCTATAGACTAGTAAAACACATATGAAGATGAGAGAGAAAAAGAATTATCCTCAATATGTTACTCTAGGATCTTTATTAAAGACTTATTCCATGCATATTTTCTCCTCTTGCAGTGTTCTTTGTTTGACCTTTTGCTTTTCTTAAGAAAAGCAGCAAATTAGATTTGAAAGATTCCTAGGTCACTGTCTTACAGATGTGCACTCTTCTCAACAAATACCATCATATTTACTGGATTACAGGTTTGAGTTTTGTTCTTGATTGATTCAGTCTTTACCTGTGACTTGATTATTTACTCCACTCTGGTAAAAAGAATAAATGACTGCTTTTGCAAGAACACCAGAGCAATCACAAATGGTTGAGACAACTTCCTTTTAAATATACTTTAATTTAAATTAGAAATAATTTTTAGAGAAGTATATTCGCATGCATTAGTAGCAGCATATTTCTTAGGTCTGATGTACTAGGTATATAATGAATTTCCCAATGTTTTCAAGGAGAAATTCAGCTCCTTTCTATTTCACCTAAGCAAGTGATTCAGATGTATGATCCCTTGCATATTTCCATTTTAATCTCTATTTAGTTATGTCTTTGAACTCGGGGATTAGTGTCAGAAAAATATAGTTCAAAGTAACCATACCTCTCAAGCCAAAAACATGTAACATTGCTCATTAATGTCACAGGGTTGTCCACTCATTTTTAGATGATTAAAGTAGAAAAAGGATTGGCTAATACAAACCTTCTTTTTTAATATCTTGAGATAATAGTCACATGTTTTGAAGTTGCAAAGTAGAACATCACATTCTTTTGTCAGAACAAATCACTGTGACTTATATAAGGTTTTGCCTGAGAATAATTATGCACAAAAAAATCCTTGTCATAGCTTTCTGTAAAATCTAGTTCAGCCTCCTGGAGCACTTTTTCTCTGTAGTATTTTCCACCTTGATTGGTATGGAATAGTATTTCTCAAGAGTACCCTACAGTTACTATTTGGTCCACTTTACAGGGAGTTTTAAAGGATACTGTAAATGGCAAATGAAATTTTGTCTTGAAAAAATGCAAAATTATACCCATGAGGGAAAAAAAAGATCCTAAATTGCCTGTAGAGCGATGAGTTCTGAACTAGTTAATTACCACTGCAGAGAAAAAAAAAAAAAAAAAAAAAATTTGAGCTGTAATGGATAATCTAATAAAATTATAAGTAGCTATCAGACAAAAAAAGCACATAATAATAGAAATTATTAGGGAAGGAACAGATAACACATATGACACAAAATTATTCTACCACCCAATTCTGTGGTGCATCTGCGTTTTGCAAACCACGTGCAGTTTTAGTTCTCACATCTCAAAAAGGAATATTGTAGCCCTAGAACATGAAGAAAGATAGCAAACTTCATCAAAGATAAGTGTGGTGGGTTGCCATAGCCAGAAGCTAGGCACCCACCCAGTCACTTGCTCACCACTACCCAGCAGGATGAGGTAGACACTCAGAAGAGCAAAAATGGAAAACTTGTGCGTCAAGATAAAGACAGTTTAATAAGTGAAGGAAAGCTGCACATACAAGCTATCCACAGGCAGGGAAGTGTTCAGCCTTCTCCAGGAAAGCAGAGCCTCTGCACACTATGGCTACTTGAGAAGACAAACACCATAACCATAAACACTTTACTCCTTCTTTCCCCAAGATTTTGTTGCTGAGTATGACATCACATGGCATGGGATATCCCTTTGGTTAGTTGGGGTCAGCTGTCCTGGCTGTGTCCACTCCCAACTTCTTTCCCACCCCCAGACTACTCACTGACAGGGCAGCTTGAGAAACAGAAAGGCCTTGAAGCTATGTAAACACTGCTCAGCAATAATTACAGCACTGATGTGATATCAACACTGTTTTGATCACAGATCCAAACCACAGCATCATACAGGCTGCTATGAAGAAAATTAACTCTATCCCAGCTAGATCCAACAAAAAAAGAAAAGGCTTCAGTATAAGAAATGACAAAAAAAAATAAGCCATCAAGTTTAATGATCAAGTAGATTATTCCAAACAAATAAAGGAGGAATGTCTTCACACAGTATGTAATTAATATGTGGAATGAGTTGCCACAGGTTATTTTGAATTCCAAACTTTAGATTTTTTCACAAAACCATTTTAAAAAATCATAGAAGAAATATAAACCCAATAGTAGTCAGTAAATGCAAAAGTGCAAACATGACCAGGTACAGATTTCCCTATGTTTGCACATCTGTGGATGCAAAAAGGGAAGAAAAAATCCCACATAATCTCCATATCCATATTTTGTCATGTAAGTATCCGCTTTTGACTACTTTTGGATACAAGACTCCTTTCACTTTTGGATATGGAAGACTTTAACTTCCTTTAAAAATGTGAAAGAAGAATAATTTTCAAAGAGAAGTAGCGAGATAACCATTGTAATGACCTTCTAAAACTGATGATGGTGTTTTCTTTCTCACCTATTTAGCCCATTAGTCTGCAAACTGATCCAGAAACAAGAGAAAATATGTTCATGTCATTCCCCTTCTATCTCATTCCTTTTCCTCTCTCTCCCTTTCACCGTGGAAATATCAGCTTGCTATCATTTTTACTTTCACATAGTTACATAGTTACCTGGAGCTAATAGGAATTATGCTCTTGCAGAGCCTAGATGAGAAAGGGCACATGAACTCCCTTTATAGCAGCATATGACATTGATGCAGTGGACTGCAAATAACATTGAAAAGTTCAAAGCGAATGAACTGAAAAATATCTTAAATATCTTTCTGATCTAGTGATTTCAGTAGTTACATGTAACAGGGAAAAGCCAAACAATAAAGGTCTTGGTCCCACAGCAGTCAATGCTAATTAATTCATGAAAGTCCTATGACCTATATTAACCAGGACATCAAACAGTGACTTCTGACCTTAAAATGTATGAAGTTCACGGCCTTTTTTTATTTTTATAAATTAAATTGATGTGATTGTTTTGTTCCATACTCTGTTTCACCATAGATCTAATTACAGCTACATTCCCTAAATACAGTTAATACACGTCTTACTGACTGAATTTTTAACTGCCTAAAGTCCATCTATACTGACCTTGATATTGATGGCACAAGTTCGAGCACTGGCTCGTATCAATGCTCTCTGTATAATGCAAATCCTGCAACAAACTACTCTTTCTTCCATATCCAGATTTCTACTGCTCAGTTCACTGCTTGGAATCCATGACTTAATTAATGTGTGCATGATGCAGATTATTCGCAGAGCTATGTTCCTGAAGTAAAAGAAGAAGCAAGCCGATTTGACAGTATGCATGCACCTAGTGCAATCCCATTCCTGCCTAGGATAAGAATGTTGTTACTGATTTCAGTAAAAGAAGTAGACTGCCTGATTGTGAGTGATCATTTGACAGATCTTAAGAATATTACCATTTTTTAGCTCATTTGGTCAAACATAGTATTGGAAAAAAAATGACCAAAAAAAGGGTTGCATGTATGTTATTTTTTTAAGCCAATATGCTAACTGCAGTGTATTGGGGCTACCAATCCGGTTGCATGTAAAGGAACATTCATATTCAATAAATTAACATTGCAAAGCGTGCCTGTTCTGCTAGACTTGGTATACAAGCCAAAAAATTAAGCACTTATTTCAGTTGTCTCTCATCTCTAGATCAGGCATAGAATATACGCTAAATAAAACCCAGACAATCATAGCTGTACCCTCAGTGTAGGAAAAATTCTCTTTCTCGTTGCTGTCAAGGCAGTCCTTTCCAAAAACATTAAATATCTTCTAAAATAAGTCCACATCCAGTGTTTTAAGGAGAACACAGTCATAATGCAAATAATGTATTGTTTACTTTATAAAATCATTTTTAGCCCTTCATGTGTATAAATCTTTTTCACCCCTATTTAATTGTTTTCTACGCCAATGCAAAGTAAACCTTACAGAACTTATTCGCTCCACCTGGTAATCACCAGTTAATATTATTTTTTTGGCATATAGATCCATAGCAATAAAGGTCAAAAGGGATCTGTTAGGTCATTTAAACCGACTGTCTGCATATGAATAGTGATTAAATATCAGCTGGTCCTTTCCGTAACTGAACAAAAAGCTTGCATGTGACTACAGTAGATCTTGGAAAGTCTTGATTTGAATCAGGTGAAAAATCCAGTACTTCCTTTGGTAGAATATCAATCTACTCATTGTTTCATTGGTTTACTATTAATAATTCTTATCTGACTTAAAATCTGAGTTTGGTTTCAGCTCTAATAACTGGTTCTGCTGTCTTTTTTCACTTTTCTGTAAAGTCTTGTATAGCAGTTTGCTTTCCCTCTCTAGGTATTTATGCATTACAATCACATCATTTTCTCACCCTCCTTTTTAAAAAGCCAAATAAGCTAATTTTCTCAAGTGTTCCACTGATTTGTATTATTTCTGGCTTTCCAGCTACTTGACAGTTTTTTAACTCTCTAGAATTATGCTGTACCTTTTTGAAAATTTGTGCACTAAAATGATCTCACTATTCTAATTAAGGTCTCAGCAGGTGCACCTATACACTGCATTAGAAAAAAAGGGGCAAGGAATGAGCTTGAATACCAATCATCCACTCTGATGGCCAGTTATTTCCCTATTTCTGCTTTCTACTGATCTAGCCAACTCTCTTCAGGACAAACTTGCTGTAGAGAAGGTTCTAAGCATCATGAATGTGAACTAATCAGTCCACCATGACCTCAGGGCACAGGGATAATCACTGGCCGTGTTTTATTTATCTGCCTCAGACAGAGGCATTAAAACCATTGACAGAAGTAAAAATCCCTAATTCATAGCATTCCAGGATTATTGGTTTTTCTCTCCACAGCTTCATAATGGGAGCTGAAACTCTTTTTTTTATTTATTATGATTACTAGAAGACCTTTTAAAAGGTTATATTAAAAACCTTTCCAAAGTACAGTCCACAGGTTTTAGCTGAACTCTGAATTTGTCATTTTGAAAGGGCTACATTTGTATGTGGCTGTACTGAGGCATGTGTTGTTGGAGATGCCACAGATAAAAATCCAAAACTGATGAATTTTCTGTATTTTGAGTAGTATTTTCTACTCTTGCAGTTGATTCTGCAAAGCTAATAAGTAGGACTTTCATATTTCCTTTCAAATTATTGATTGAAATGTTGAAAATACAAATCCTATTATTAGCACCAATAAAGTAATTAAAACTTTCAACTATCTTTCCCCACTGACTACAGCTACCTCAGAATCCATGTAAGATGTATTTTGGTGGTTCTAGATAGTGATGTTTATTTAATTATCATGCCAATAATACTAAATTGATAATTTTACACAGCTCTAACTATATTCTATCTATGAAGCTACAAATTTCAATTAAATATATCCACCTGTTGTAACATGAAATAGTAAGACTTAATTTCTATGTCATCACGTGGGGCTCTCATTAGTAACTATTTCCCATGAGCCAGCAATGTGCCCTTGTGGCCAAGAAGGCCAGTGGTATCCTGGGGTGCATTAAGAAAAGCATGGCCAGCAGGTTGAGAGAGGTGATCCTCCCCCCCTACTCTGTCCTGGTGAGGCTACATCTCAAGTACTGTGTCCAGTTCTGGGCTCGCCAGTTCAGGAGAGACAAGGAACTACTGGAGAGAGTCCAGCAGAAGGCTATGAAGATGATGAGGGGACTGGAGCATCTCTCTTATGAGGAAAGGCTGAGAGACCTGGGTCTGTTTAGCCTGGAGAAGAGAAGACTGAGAGAGGATCTTATCAATGCTTACAAATATCTAAATGGCAGGTATGAAGAGGATGGGGCCAGACCCTTTTCAGTGGTGCCCAGTGACAGGACAAGGGGCAATGGGCACAAACTGGAACACAGGAAGTTCCATCTGAACATGAAGAAAAACTTCTTTACTTTGAGGGTGACAGAGCACTGGAACAGGCTGCCCAGAGAGGTGGTGGAGCCTCCTTCTCTAGAGACATTCAAAGCCCATCTGGACACAACCCTGTGTGACGTGCCCTAGGTGAACCTGCTCTGGCAGGGGAGTTGGACTAGATGATCTCCAGAGGTCCTTTCCAATCCTGACCACTCTGTGACTCTGTGTTCTATAGCCTCCCACCTGAAAGGCAGAAGGAGTTGATTTAATGCCTTCAGGTACTACAGAGAAACAAATCAGTTTCCAGTTCCCCTGGTGTTCTCACCAGATATTTGTTAGAGCAGCGGAATGGTACTATTCCTGCCACCAAGAAGGTGGGGCTTTTAAAAAAAATTATGAGCTTTGGGTCATTGTCATCTACCCGTGGCTCTTCAGTGGATAAAATTATCTTCCTGCATTGTGATTGAGAGATGCAGTAGGTGGCATTTGGGGCTTGTCCTTGTGCTTGGTGTTTAGTGGCTCTCTCAGGACAGCTCTCCCACTAGCAAACTGACTTCATGCTACTCCCTGTTCAAGGTGCTGCCTGTGTGGATTTTCTTCCAAGGTGCCTCAAAGTGTGTGCACAGGGAGCCATGTTATCATGGGACATGGGACTCTGTAGGACTATGTCCATAACACCTAGGCATTCCAGAGGTAAACTTGAAGACCCACAGCCCTGTACTGAATCTTGTACAGTGAGCTTTAGCAGTTCAGCCCTTTTGTAAAAACAGGATGTACACAACTAAAGCTATGTTTGGACCATGAAAGATTCAGTCCCGATGGTATTCTGTATCATCCTGACAAGTCAGTGCTTCCATTAAAGTGATCCCTTCCAGCTCTTTCAAGTAAAATCAGCTAATTCAGCAAAAGCTCAATTTTGACAGTACAACTGTTTGTATAATGGAAGCTTCTGCTGTCAACCAAAGATCACATTCTCAATGACAATCACTATGCTGGCAGATGCCTTTATAACAGACACAGAATAAATCACGTACACTGTGAAGTGCTTTGAAAAGAGTAAATAGTCTGGGCCTAAATGTCTATATTGCTATTGAAAGAGTACTTGTGCGTGAAAAGCATTTAAACATTTTCAAAGTTTTTACCTGGTATCTCATCACAGAGTAAACAAAGAAAAATTGAGAACATTACATTTTTATTTTAATAACTTGTTAGAATATTCCAATTGATTTTTCTTTATTGATTTTCAGCCTTAGCTCAACAGGCACTCCTACCTGGGTAAAATATCCAGGCTTTCATTTACCTACTGCCCTTCGGAACTCAATGTTAATTCAGCTGGTGATTTACATCTGTACAAAGGTAAGTAAAATTATAGTCCCCACACTTGTTTGCATCTGCCTTAACTACCATAAATAACAGCACCAAATGGTAAACACTAAAGTCAGATCCCAAGCATCATGCACTGTCTTTCTGAATGGTAGAATATTGAGTCTTGAGTGTTCTCCTAAATTTAGGAAACCTTCTGTTCATTCTAATTTCTCCAAAACTCTCTGAAGTTAAACATCATCAGACCCATGGAATTTTATGATTTTACATAACACAGAAATTATTGACTACATTTCCCTCAAAGATGTTCTTCTAAGCTCTGTTTTTACTGCCATTTGATCCTTGTTATTTAACAGACCTAATATGTGTTACACATAGAGGAAGACAAAACTTGCTTTACTACTTTACTACTAGAAAAGCAAAGGAGGAAAGAACATGACCTATTACATAGGCCTAACAGACAGTAGAAACACAAGATCACATTAAGTCAACACATTTTCTTTATTACTGGAAAAAGATATAGGCAAGCATCTGGGAGACATTAAAGGATAAACACTTTATTAATGTACAGTGCTATGTATACATTCCACGGCCTTACAGCTTTATGATGTGTTCAAACAAAATGTCACAAGCAGAGCACAGACGAGAGAGTTTGGTACTTTGCCAAAAGAGCTCCAAGGAGCCCATAGCTACTACTGGAAGTGATGTTAGCAATTCATGGCATGGTATTTTTCTTTTTGGTTTTTGTTTTTTTTTTTCAGTAAGCATCTGAATGTAATAAAAGGGGTGACTGCTTGCAAATAGTCATCAGTATGTGAAGTAAAAATTGGTTTCTGAGAACTTGTTCAAGGCAAGAGGCTTGCCTTCACACCAGCTTTGCTAATCATTTTCTGCCTATGTCAATTTTCATGACTTTTTAAGGAGGCACCAATTCACATCAGTTTTGATCAAACTGTTCTTTTGCAATTGGATCAAATTAATCAAAATCATGCAAAAAAAAGAATAGTAATGCTTTTTTGGTAAGCTGAATTTATGAAATATTTTGTTGATGCTCAGTGAAATCACTTTTCAAAAGTAATAGAACAAAGAAGAGTTGAGTGGCAGGTTACTATCTGTAAAAATGTTGATATCACAGAGGGAAAATGAGCCATCAGGTAATCTATTCTGATTTAGTATTGTAATATTTCTGACCAATATTTTTTTTTCATAATACTTTCTTCAGTCAAAAAATTTGTGCTTAAATCATCTAGAAATCTGGCCGGACGGAGATTGGATTCACTGAAAAATATCAACAGCCTTCTTTTTCCCCCTCAAATCATATATTTAAAGATACTGATATGATGGTCCCAGTCCTTTGCACGGTTACCCAATAACCAAAGTATTCATCCAGCACATGCAAGATCCAGGTTTAGGATCTCTCCTTGCTTCATGCCACTTTGGCCCACTGTTCAGATAAATGCTTTTATTCCTGCTATTTGGAATGTTCTGTAAAGGGTTTTGTTCAATTTCTCTCATGTACAAAATGAAATTGTGTCAACAGTAATTACACGTAGCCTGAGGCAGGAAAATGAATGCAATGGTTGTCCTGACAAGGGATGTCTAGTCTATAAAGCCACTTATTGTGAGATCTCACTTAACATCTTGCCATAGAAGTAAATAGAGAAACCTCCACAGAGCAATTCATCCCACCTTAAAGTAGGAATGGGATGCAGTTCATACTACTAGATTTAACTGTGTATGATGAAAATACAGGATACAGTTTATCTACAATTCATTGTCTAAATACATATGTCAGTGTATGACATAGGAGCTTAAGTTCCCATTTAAATCAAAGGAGGTTATAGCCACTATAGAAAATGAATCTATACTGTGGTTCAGAGCTAATTAAAGTAGACAAATAGTATTATTTTAGCATGTTTTAAAATGCACCCCAATGTAATAAGAAGAAACTATTATATTCCACATGAAATATGTCAACCTTTGCATTTTAGTAAAAACAGAGAGTAAATTTTTTTTTACTTCCAATCAGACTAATTCTTTGATTACAAAACTAAAAATCAATTACTTACCAGCCACTGTTCTTGAGTCATTTTCCTTCCAAGATCTCCCATTATGATGTTATGTGTACCGATCCACTCAAAAGATTCCTGTATTTCAGTTTCAAGTTCTTCAACTTTGAATCTATTGGCAAAGGTAATTTGGATTAAATTCTTGTAATTCTTTAATGCTTCATTGCTAATTGCTATGGATTCACTTTTCATAATTAATTCAAAAGAATTCAAATGAATACAACCCTAACCTTGTAATGAGGTTTTTTTAAACTTCCACTTTCTTCTAGAGATTGTAAGCAATGAGGCTAATTTGATACGGTATTTTATATGCTTAGTGGAAGTAAATGACAGCTTGCTAAGGCACTTTATGTTGTATTTGAGCTGCATTTGAATTAGGATTTTCCTTTATTAGTTTTTTTATTCACTGACACTTTAACAAAAAGACGGAAAAAAAAGAGCTGAGAGATGAAAGACTGACTTAATTCCATGTTATCTGTCAACTATTTAGAGGATAAATTAGAGCTTTCTCATTATATGATATTTCTTTGTGACTATTGAATGAAATAAACACACCGCTTAAAAGCAACATTACTGAACAACCCTCAGCAATGATGAGCAAGACGTTGATCTTAGGGAGCACATTTCATCTCATGTTACTTGTGGTTCTGTTAAAGACAACAACAGCTGAGTCTGATGATATCTTTTAATGTCAGTGTTATCGAAAAGAATCCTTTAACACACTTTGATTATATGGTAGCTGAGCAGTCTATCGGTAATAGGTTTAATGGTGCCTTTCGACAGTCTTATGTAGCCCTCCCATTTGTTCAGGACACATTCCCAAATTAAAGCAATTTATAGAAAGACTTTCCTCCTTGTTCCAGCTTGTTTACTTTCATTTAATCACAGTTTCCTTCTCCTCAAATTGCATTTTTTCTTTCTTTAGGATGCTTGTCATTTTTATTAGCACTCAATAAATAAAGCTCTTTTATTTAGTTTCCTCTTACAAATACTGCTTTTGACATCATGTCACGGAGTACATTCAAAGTTCTGTTTTGTGTCTTTTAATAACTTGCTTTCTTTCTAATACTAAAATCCTTATTACTAGTATTCCACAGAATTTAGTTCTCCTAATACACTGTTTTCTATTTGTATTTTCTCAGCATAAGTTGTTATTGTAGGGCATAGCCTTGTGTATTATGTGATGGCACACTAATTTGTTGTTCTTTTTATGACTTGTTGACAAATCCTAATTCCACTTTATTGTAGATGAATGCAAATAGCTTGGCCTTAATGCTTTGAAAACAAAATCATTACAGGTTGGCAATCCGTTTGCCCTGAAAAATTATTAATTTTTTCAACTTTTTCTTTCTCTTTTTTTTTTTTTTAAAAAAAGGACAGTATTTCAAGTTCAAATTCTCATATAAAACTGACAGATTCTATTCTTCTTGTTTCTTTGTCAGAATATGGGGCACACATGCATGGTTTCATTTGCTTATTGCCACAGCTTTCTTTCCTACATTGACTTGGACAATTCTTTTATCTTGTGTGTTGACTAGTAAGTGCTTTCTAGTTTGTGTTCCTAATTCTATCATTTAAAGACAGAAGAAATTTCAATACTATAGTAAAAAAAAAACAAAAAACTGTTACAAAAATATCTAATTACCTATGTTTAAAACTTCTCTTCTGAAATTAGAGATTCAAAATTACAGGTTTTGATCAAGGCACAGTCAGAGAACATGCTTTTGGCAACACTGAGAACACTACATGACAGGAATTCTGCGTGTTTTGCTGTGTTCTTTCAGTGCCCTTGGAGGGAAGTTTCAGAGATGGTCTTGAATGCCCACCACTGCCACCTCCCATGGACACAGAATCCCCAGACAGAAAGACCATTCCCAAATAGTGGTGACAGGAACCTTGAAGTTAAGGTCTTTCTTCAGTGCAAGAACTCAGGAAGCAAGATGCATGACAATGTCAGCTGCTTCATTTCCTAGCAAGACCACCACAACGCTATCTCATATCATGCTCCCTCAACTCACCTCACCCATGAAGCTCCCGTGTGAAAACCAGCACAACCACGATGCCTAGTGGCCATCTAAAAGCCCCTTAATTGAGGGTACTCTATCCCAGTGTTGTTCAAGTAAGCTGAGACAGGGCATACAGTAACTGAAGAACAGTGCTGAGACTGACTAGGCACTGATAAAACATCCCTATAAAAGAAAGGCTGCATCACAAAGGTCCTTTCATCCATGTCTTTTTGAGGACAGCATCCCTATGCCAACAACATTTGGCCTTAATCAACACAGAAACACCCTAAAAAAGAATGTGTATTGATGTAGTTAGATCTGAGAACAGTCTTCAAGAAGTTATAAAAGAACTTAAAGCATTCAGTGTTTCAAGTACATCTGCACCATGTATTGTCCCTTTCATAACTAGTTACCCTCAAGAACTGCTGCATTGTAATTTTGCATTTAGAAAACTCAACGCTTTCTTGTGTGCAAGTGAAATTTGAATGATGAGTTTCATTTGACAATTTACCAAGAGCTTTCCAGCCAAATCCAGTTTATTATTTATTAGCTATACCAGTGATATTAATAGCAATCTGGGAAATGTGTTGCAAAGAAGGAAGAAGTAAAAAGTGTACTTCTTTGAGAAGGAATTATGTACCAGTATCACAGTTGGCACTATTACACCATTAACTAACTTATTGCAAAATAGCTCTCTGGTTTTTTCATCATTCAGAAAGCATGAGATGAATCACACTCTGTCAGAGCTTATCTTCTTCCTTTGGATGCAGAGGATCAAAGAGTAATGATACTCCCATATAGCTGGTAGGTACTCAAAAGCAGCTGGGGTGAGTATAGCCGTTGTAAAGTTTCTATAGATTTAAAAAAAAAATAAATCAAAACCAGCGTCACTGCATTTTCATTTTATCATGTTTTGTTTTCTTTAAAAAACATCGGCTTTATTACTTTAATTTTACAAGTGCTACACTACAGAAAACTTATCTGCTGACTGTTCTCCAATTGTTTGCAGGAAGATTTATCTCACCTAACCTTTTCTGTCTAAACTGTATAATCTGGTATAAGTGATCATTTAAGCAACAGGGAAGAGATAGGTATCTTCAGACTGTGATTAATCTCTATGACAGGTAGAATGGACACTTACTTCTGCCCATGTGCTGTAGGAAGAACCTTATGTAGATGAATCCATGGCTTACAAATGACTCTAGACCTCAGTGATCATATCACGGCTGTACCTTTGTCACCTATGTCTATAGAGCATAGGTACTTAATGGGTATATTTAATTTACATTCCTACAAGAGAACCATTTCAGGAGGCAAAACCAAACAAACAACAAAACTCCCCAAATCCCAATATTTCATTGCTGTAAAGTTATAAAGATGGTTTTTTTCTCTTTGATGAGCTTCTTAAACCTTTCATATAATTAAATTCATTTAAAATGAAAAAGATTTGAAAAATAAACCACCCAGATCAAAATTCACTGTCTATTGCAGGCTGTTTTCAAAAGGATTGGTTTAGATTTTGTGTGAAAGAAGGAGCTAAGTATTTTTTCTGCTGAATATAACTGAATCATAGCTGCAACTGAATCATAGCTGCAACTGAATCATAGCTGCAACTGAATCATAGCTACTGCCTACTCCAAAGTCTCTTTAATACGAAGGAGAAAATCTTGTTTAAGATTCACTTTTAAGCATATTTCTAAAGGATTCCTTTAAATAATGATGGACTATTTCAGTGATACATATTTAAGGCCAAATTTGCAAACTTGACTGTCTGTATCTTTATACAAACATGCTTAAGTGCATCTTAATTTCATACAGCTTTCATCTGCCAGTGCCAGCTTCCACTTGGAATTTGGTTACTGAAGATTTGTATTTAGTTGTTCATGCAGCTGAAAGATTTCAGCAAGCAATAGATGCCTCTGCAGCTTTCAATGCGTAACACTGATTTTGTAGAAGTGACCTTTGCAATTTTTTTGACTTGTAGAAGATTTTTTCTTGTAGTGTTGCAGAATGACAGCCTTTCACCAGAGACCCTCACCCCTCTAAAGATCTCGGTGGTATGATAAGTCACATCTTTTTTTGGTGGTATGCTGCTACTTTGGATTCTTGCTTTTACATTGGGACAATTGATTAAAACTACTGATAGATATAGCATTAACACCAGATACATACAATAAAAGCAAAGCTAACAGCTCCACTTGTCAGCTGCTGTAAATCACTTTCTACTGCTTTTGTCACATGCTTTTTGAATTAAACAAAAAAAAAAGCTTCATATTTTTTTCCACTTAGGAATTTTTCTTCACAAACCTACCACGTTCATGAAGAAGTCAGTCAAGACTTCCAGTTACAGAAAACATATAGTACTACAGATGAAAAATTTGCTGCAGTGACAGATTAATATCAAGAAACTTACATGCATTAAAAAAAAACCCAAACAAAAACCACATACACATTGAGCTTTCTATTTTTTTTCCGTTCATACTGGAGAGACATCTATCTCCCATTTTTGATTCTGAAGCTTAGAGAATTGAAAATAACAAGGGAAAAAGCCTTTAACTTTCTGCCTCTGAACTTCATTATTTAAGATAATGGAACTATTTCTTCCACAGAGGTTATTAAGTTCAGTTCTTGCTAACTGTACCTGCTGCAATATATTGCATGGGATTTTTAAGGAAACACCTTATCTAAGTATGCAAGTCTACCTGCCAAAAAAGGTCTATACAATTATTGGTGACTACTGACGTTGTTTACATCAATTATTCTGACCTTTGCGTCATCAAAATATTCAAATCCTAAAGACATCAACTGCTTAACTCAACCTCCTCCTGAAGCCAGCCAGTTGCACCTGAAGTGCTAGAGAAGGTTTCCACAGAAGTGCAATGAAGAACTGGAACAGAAATAAAAGTTTTATTCATTCAACTAAAATGATTTCCCATATGATGTTGCACTCAAGTACTCGGTTCTAAAACATGGAACAGTCTTGAGGAATACTTCAAAATACTAGTTAGTTAAAAGCTGTTAGCATAGTTCCTGGAAGGCCAACCTTGATAATAAAGTGAAGTTCATAGTAACATTTAAAAGCAATTCTGTGAGAACTAAAATAATGAATCCTGGTTAACATGTATGAGTGTAGAAGATATTATAGGATCAAATATTTAAGGATTGAAATAATAAAAAGAAAATAATTTAAGACATGTCACTGTCAAACCAATGAATCAACCATCAGATTCATACAATGAACATGTATGCCTACCACAAAACTGAAGTATGAGCTTTATTTATTAGAAAGTATAGTAATTAAAAACAAAACAACAAAAGAAACCCCACCAACACCCCCCCTCCAAAAAAAACCAAAACAACAAACCAATGCCCCACGCCCCCCCCCCCAAAAAAAAACCCAAACCAACCAAAACCAAACATGAAGTAGCACCTTCCAGTGAAATTATTGTAAGCTCGTCATTCAGGACATTTTTGGTGATTAAATGGGTAGTATATAAGGCAGAGAACAGTCGAGGAATGTGAATTGACTTTGCTGATGACTGACAGTTCAAAGGATATGTGAAGATTAATTGGAGAAAGGGGAAAAAAAAAATATCTAAAATTAGAATGACTAGAGAATGGTTACCTATGAAGTTAATCAGCACAGAAAATGCTTATTTATTCCAGTTGGGTTGCACTTGCTTTCACTGTACCTGTACGGTTTTGGTGAAGTGCTTTACATATCAATTATTCTTTGAAGAGAATAATTTTGAAATATAATTTCTATTCAATAATGAAGCATATTCTGTTAAAACTGTAGAAAACAGATTTAATAAACCATAAGTAGAAAAAAAAAAAGTATGTCAGAGTTAATCTACTGCCAACATTTTTTTTTATTTAAAAAAGAAAATAACAAACCTTTCGTTCATTCTTCTTTTCCTGGAAGTGTTGATTATATTTAGTAACAGCACTTTTGAAAATATCAGGTGAATACTCCTGGGGATACACAAGCACTTGTCAAAGAGATTTGCAAGAAAAATCCTATAATGCAGGACATTTTTTTTACCACTTCATAGTGAAGTGTAGCTTGGCCGTCAAAATACTGAAATTGAACCTTCACATGCATGTTGTGAGTTACTTACTTGTAATAAGGTGAATTTTTCACCTACTGGCTAGAAACTATCTGTCATTTTAATTTCAAAAGATAGGTGACACACTCAGCAAGTTATTATCGCCCACTAGCACTAGATTAGATGAAAACACATTCAGCAACACCTTTCTCTTTTTTGCACAAAGTAGATATATCTTAGATGTGTAACTTTTCTGCCAGGCACTTACTGAAGAAGATAATTTTTCAGTGTTTCCAGAACTGGTGCCCTAGCCTCTGTCCAGAAAGCCAGAAACAGCAACTACATCATCTGGCCACCCAGTAAACAATATTTTGTACTTCACAAAAAATAAGCTAACAACAAACAAACAAAGAAAAGGCTGAAATAAATAGATTTTGTTGGAGGGGAGTGAAGAGAAAGCACAATGATATGACATTCTGGGAAACGTGCATACTCTCTGAAAAGCAAAATAACTTTCAGAATAAAGGGAGAATACTCCCAAATAAGCCTTTCTCCTTCAGCTGTATGTAACTGCTCCAGTAGTGAGCTGTCACTGAATCTCGGGCTCTCAGGATCCCAAATGACAGTGTGTTAATAACACTAAACACAATGTACTCTGAGTTCATGCTACAGTTCAGTCGTGCATTGTACCACCTCTTCTTCCCCACTGACTAGGTTGAGTAACTCACCTGTGTTTGCTGTTTATCAGCTGTGACTTTGGTTAGCCAGGAAATCCCTCACCATTTTGCCTTGCTCCTAGCTCCTGCTACTAACTGGTTTCTTTGCTAGTGCTTCTCATGACCAGTTTCCCCACCAGCTGTGTCTTGCCCAGGCCTGATTAGCTAAACTACACACACACACCTTCACAGCAGTTTGTTTCTGTACAGCAGTGAAGGGGGGCCACAAGCAGCCCCTCCTAAGCAAATCTTTCCTTTCAGAAAAAATTTGCCAAGCTTTCCTTGTCTAAAATTTCTCACATATGGACTATAAAGCTGTGCCAACAGTTTCAGGTGCCTGTTTCTATGATTATACAGGGAGAATAGTTAGTCTGGATTTCTCCAGTGTAATTATAAATCTCAACTTCCTCCAACTTTTTAACTAATTGACTTTAACAGAAATGCCTCCAGATGTTTCAAGACCCATAAATCAACCTGTTTCTATTAGAATGTTCTGGCCTGTTTTCCTAGCAGTGCCTGAAAGCTCTTACAGGCTTCCATCTCACTAGAGATCAGGGAAAGATCAACCTTTCTTCACAGGCTTCAAGCTGACAGATTTACCTAGGATTATTCTTGAACTTCATGGGAAAAAATACAGATAGTAATTTCAAAACTGATATTTTCTGTGGAGTGAAATTAATAGGTATCAGAAGGTGTTCAACTGATTTCAGTTCTATCAGTTGGCTGGAGTACAGTCAGTACTGTCCCGATTCACAACTTGGTATGCATCTCACCATGGAAAAGCACATGGAAATAGAGTTGTTATGAAAGTTACACTGAATTTTGATTTACATCAACTGGGACAGGTAATAAGTTCACAAGCTGTGTGCTGTGAGACAAAATATTGTTAAGCAGTTGTTCCTTTCTCACTGCCATCTTAAGAATGAGCATGTGGATTTAAAGGCAAGCCGATGTAGTTTTAAAAAAGCAGACTGAATGCTATATAAAGCAATGTAAAAAGCACGCACAAAATATGAAATCAATTTGTTGGATGAAAGACAACTTACAAGATGAGTAACCCAGTGACTGAAGCAATGAAGCTACACACTGTTGCTGAATGATGGCAAGAGCAGGAGAATGAACTTTATCATATAGTGTCATACTACCTGGATGGCACAGCAGAAAATATTTATCTCACCTTGCACTGAATCTAGATACTCCATGAACATAGTTGATGCTTTTCTCACAGCTTATGTGCATTTTTCTCTTGGTTTGTATTCATTAAGCGTACAAAAATATTGTGTATGAAGTTTTCTTTTTCTCATCTCCTCCCTATATGAACAGCTGCAAAAAAAATCATAGAATCATAGAATAATTATGGTTGGAAGGGACCTCCAAGGTCATCAGATAGATTTTACTGCTTAGTAGCTTCATGAGCAAGGATATCATTGGCTACTCCTGCTACACAGAAATTTGTACTGAGGGAGTAAAATCAATAACAGGGGTAAAAAAAGAAAAAAGTGGACTCATGGTGTGAAGCATGCATTTAGGTCATAGCAACAGAAGCTAAAGGAGTACCCTGCAGCATCCACTCTGATTCACAGAACAGACTTAATCATTTTAAGTGCAACAGACAAAAATGTCTATCAACACTGCTACGCCGTGAAGAACTGCTTTTGTCCTGTGCGTTAAAACAGGAGAAGGATATATGCCCTGCTGCTGTGCTTTGAGGATGCCTGCTGCACAGTGGGAAAATATCCCTGAATCCTCTCATGAGCTCACACTTTTTTTCAAGGCAGACTATGCCTCTAAATGTCACCTGCCTTGAAAGGCACTGCCTGCCTTCAGCGTTTACCCTACTCACTTTCATTTTGGGTTGTGCTTTGTGCAGTTTTCCAGGGCAAGAGAAGGATGAGTTGCCTAAATGAGTTGAAGTTAGGCCCTGAAGTTTTTTGTTTTGTTTTTTTTTTTTTAAACACACAAATGGAATTGAATCAATGATTAAGAAACAGCAATTTTAAGCTAGTTGCTCAAAGGAAACATGCTTGGCTACTTTGCAACACTGCAAGAAATTCTTGCTGCAAAGACTATGCAGCTGGACAAAGCTCAACCTCACATGATGAAGATTTTGAATCAGCCATTAGCTTCAGGAATACTATCCCAAAATGGGTGAGACAAATACTTGGCTGCACATTTGGTCTGCATCTTTCCCTCTCTCTCATCTGTCAAAGCACAAGCAGGCAAGCCTTTTAAAACTCTCTGCTGAAATCTTAAATAAGTGCTTTCCCCAAGCCTTTGGCAACCTTTCAATGAATTGCACAGAGGAGCACCTGCAGAAGTTTTGCTGTCCTTTCCCACAATGTATCAAATGAATACTGTTCCTTTTTTACTTGGCAATAAAACCAAGTACCATTCATGATTGTAAGTGGAAAAATGTCAACAATAAAAACTGACTCCAGGTTTTCCTGGCATCTCAGGTATACAATAAATCCATGATCATACATCTAGAAAAAGCGTACTTCCTCATATTTTAATAGACTTATTATGATTCTAAGTCTAAGGGGATACATGGTAGGGTAGCTTATCTGCAAACGGCCTAAGTTTGAAAAAGCACTACATTATAAATTTGATAACTCATAAATTGTCTTCTCAGAGGAAGGCTAAGAAAAATATACAGAAGATAGAAAACCTCCATATCCCCTTTACTCTTTTTCTCCAAATTTCTATTTTTTGCTTTCTTCTTTCGCACTGAAATTCTGTTAGAAAATATTTTCACTAAAGTTCCAAAACTAGGGACTCAACATTCTTTATCAGTCAATTATCAGTCCAATTAATAATAAAAAAATACTTAGATTGAGGTTCCAGTATAAAAATCCTGGATTTATGAATAAGTAAAGAAATAGACAGACACACAAGGTAAACTTGTGCAGAAAATTTACGTACTGCAAACAGTATTTTCTTATTGTTCTGCCAATTACTAGGCCTAGTACAAAGGATGCAGCCAGCAGTTGAACAAACCAGTAACCAGATTCTACTGCACACAAAAGGGTCAGTACATAGGTGATCACTGGGGGGTAAGACCCAGGCAATGAGGTTACACATAATAGACATCAGCCCCAACAATCCTAAGAACGATACAGTACAGCTGGCAACCACTGGAACAAATACAGCGACAAAGTTTCCAATAGAAGAGATGGGAGACAACCAAGCCAAGAGGCTGATAACATAGGACAGAAGCAAACTCATGTTCTCACAGAGCCTGTGTTCACAAGCACCAAGCCTGACCAGGGCCCAGTTGCAGGGAGAGTCAGGAGGTCCTTCCCCAACAGGAAACTCTGCAAAGTGCATCCACCTCACAGACAGACACTGCACCCTTCCTGCAAGTGGTCCCAGCTTTTATGCCCAAAGCAGGACACCTGGCACTCATTTACCCAATGTGGGGCACCTGGGGCTTGTTTACCCAAGGGCTTTCCCTGCAAGGTCAGCTGCACCTTGGAGGAAAGCCAAAAGGCAAATTCATCCCCTCCTTTTGAAGGACTGTGGGAACCACCCATATGTCAACCTTAATGCAGGGCTCAGACCCCAGTGCTTCACTTATCTGACACATAGTAAAGAACTGGAAAACAAGGAGAAGGAATTGCTGAGAACAGACATTTGGTATTAAGAGTTCAAAGTTAGACCATGACTTTGGGTAACACTGTCTCCTCAGAGCTGATCTGTGTTTACATGGGCTAGAGGGGTTTGGTGTCCTGGGTATCTCAACAGTAGAAATACAGCCGTTGTCTATCCTTTCCTATTTTAGAGAAAAACATACTGATACATAGCTCTGAGAAACTTACTCTCAAGAAGTATCAGTAGACAAGATAATTCCTTGAGATTTCTGTTCTTATCCAAATGCAAGCTTCCTCTGTTATTACCTAGAAGTAAGAACTTCTGCTTTCCAACAAAAGCATCTTTGAAACCTTCCTGACTGCAAAGAGGCCCTAGAATTTTCAGAGGAAGTGCTATCAGCATTATTTCTCCCTCATGTCCTCTGCTTGTGTCAATGGTCTGTGGGTGGTCAGAGCCAGGCTATAACACCTTCTCATTCAAAGAGCATTACCCTCTATAAGGAGTTTAGTTTCATTTTGCCTGCCTGCAGAATACATTCTACACAGCAGAAGTAAGAGCATCATATCTATGCAAGGAAAGCATTATTATAGTTACCTAAAAGATGGCTCCACCAATGACACTCTCAGCATCAAAATGCTCTCTAACACCATGTTGTCATGCTGGCTAATACTCCCTGGGAGAGCTGTATTTCTTGACCAGTAGTGGAAATCCTATATGTAGCTGTGCGGTTCCAAATCAGGTATTGAACTGATTCATCTATTTAGTGCATAACATATGGAAGAACAGCAAGACAAGTTTAGGAAAGTTTAAGGTTTTCTCATTTCGTATCAAGCTAGGTTTCTCTGTCCAGTTCTAGGGCCACCAACATAAGAAAGACATCAAGCTGTTGGAGCGAGTCCAGAGGAGGGCCACAAAGATGATCAGAGGGCTGGAACACCTCTGCTATGAAGACAGGCTGAGGGAGTTGGGGTTGTTCAGCCTGGAGAAGAGAAGGCTCCAGGGAGACCTTACAGTGGCCTTCCAATACCTGAAGGGGCTTACAAGAAAGCTGGAGAGGGACTTTTTACAAGGGCATGTAGTGATAGGATGAGGGGTAATGGCTTTAAAATTGAAGAGGGTAGATTTAGACTAGATATTAGGAAGAAATTCTTCACTGTGAGGGTGGTGAGACACTGGCACAGGTTGCCCAGGGAAGTTGTGGATGCCCCCTCCTGGGACATGTTTAAGGCCAGGTTGGATGGGGCTTTGAGCAACCTGGTCTAGTGGGAAGTGTCCCTGCCATGGCAGGGGGGTTGGAACTAGATGATCTTTGAGGTCCCTTCCAACCAAAACCATTCTATGATTCTATGAAATACTGGTTAAAATGTGTTTGGTTCCCAGTTAATCCATCAATTAAACCTGTGCATCACACAGCTTTATCTGATGAACTAATCATTGCTTCTCATTCTTTGAACTGCAAGCCTGATTTAAGAGACTCATCAAGCATAAGTGTCTTACATTCACAAAATAGGAGAAATATAAAATAAACCTGCCCCTGTAACTTTTCCTTTCTTTTCCTCAATTGTCTGGGTTTTTTCTAAAAAAAAAGAAAAGAAAAGGGAGGGGAGAGTTTTCTTTGATTCAGTTTTGCCATGGTAGTTGAGAATGTTTAAGAAAGTCTAATTTCTGGTAAGAAAAGAAAAACATAATGTTCACAGCCCTTGCAAGAACATAATTACAGTTCTCTTCTGCTACTCTGAAATATTCACACCTTCTACTTTATGGCTACAGATTAGACACAGAAATGGGCATATTTTAAAGTAACAACGATGGAAAATGTTCTTGTTCCATGCATGTTTACTTTCATCCTTACCTGTTGATTGTCACTGTTGCTATAAACACTGAACCGGTTGGCAGATAGCATCTTGTTTGCCCCAGAGCTTGAAGCTTAAGCTATTTTTTATTCTGAGTTTTACTTTCAATTTAATTTGAGATGTGTTTAATGCTTCTTCACCTCCCCCCATTTTGTTATATACAACTTAGATTCTCAGTGGTTTGCTAGTTACTCCAAGTTTTTAAACTCCAAAAGAACCCCACAAAGAGAGCAGCATACCCTTTATAGTTTATGCAAAGTTTGTTCCAAGAATAGAGGAACTTCTCTGTTATTTTAGTGCACTGGCTCAGCAGTATCTTCTGTTGCTGAACAACAAAACAACTTTCTTGCATCTCTTACCCTGAGGCAAGGACAAAGAAACTAGTTAGACTATGAGATTCAGGTGTCACTGTGCCAGCAGAGCTTAGCACAGCAGACAGTGGCTGATGAAATACTCCTTTATGCAAGGAGGATTTCAAGCCACGTGAAACATTTCTTCTTCTGTTACAAAAGCTATCAGGTTCCAGAGGCTTTAAAAAGTCCACATGGGAAATTCAGTTTCTATAGAGGCGCTTTAATCAATTATGTTAAAAAAGATTCCGAAATAGTGAAAACATAGCCAAGTGAACAATACCCTACACAGAACAATGAAGGAAACTAAGTATCCATGAAGCTGCAGGGGCAGAGCTGAAGGTCAGGACTCCTTTGCTATTGTGGGTATTTACACTGTTTACATAATGCAGTTATGAATGCAGTCATCCAGGCATGATTTCTGAATTAACAGCAAAGAAAACTGGGGGCCAAGTGAACACTAGGTGTTTGAAAAAGAATTATAAAAGTTCATAATTACATTCAAAACCTAGATTGTTATTAATCCATCTTAAATTATACTCCAGTCACATAAAAGTAAAATGAATCAACACTTTATTCTGGTCTTTTCATTGGACTAACAGTACCAAAGCAACTGACTGAGTCCTGCTGTTGAAAAGGAGAAAACAAGTTGTGGGGAAACTGCACACAACAAAAGAGAACTTGGAAAACAATGAAGTTAACACCAGGAAAACAACCTAAATCCAGTGCAGTCATTTTCTATTAATTGATTAACTGTTAAAATAAATAGATATTTATGACTTATTATTAAAGAGAATAAAAAGAATTGTGAGAGGATTTCATGACACAATAAGAATTGCAAATAGAGAGAAGACACAGCATTTTATCTTATATGGAGGCCAGAAGAGAGTATTGATAGATGTTTAAATCATCTCCAAGGAGATCGATACATATTATGAGAGATGCATAGTTCATCATTCCTCTTGACCAACAGGAGTAATGAAATACACAATAGATAGGTGTAAGCATTGAAATACTACACTTTCAGGGCATAAATATGCCTCCTGGAAAAGAAGAGGTCCCCACTTTGCCAAATGGAGTATCAGAAGTAAATCCATTCACTGTAGTGAGTCCATTTTAAGTAAATGATATATGTTAACTGGGCAGAGACAAAGGCAGTAAGTCTCATTTAAAGAGGTATTTGAGCTTGTGTGAACAACAGAAAGAGAGTTCAGAACTGCAGTGGAAGGCTGCATATGTGATATTTCACCTAATTAGTATAAACCTGAATGAAACATCAATCTCTGGTATAAAACATCACATTGGAGTGACACTTAAGTCTCCTATGGCTATATTGTTCCTCAGCCTCAGAACAATCACTTGCACTACATCAGGTATAGCCTTATCTCCAAAGGCTTACAAATGCACGAGCATCTACAAGCATAAACCAAGGATTTTCCAAACAAATTTTTCTGAATTTGTGTAAATTTTTCAAGTTGAACCAACTGTTCTGGTTCCTGCTTTTGACCTTATAAAGATTATAAAGATTATATTATTTAAATCTTATAAAGATTTAAATAATAAAAAGCAACCAACCAGACAAAAGGAACCCCATAAAATTCTGGTGTGGGAGTCAGTTACGTGCTTTGGCAAAATATGCAATGAGTCTTTTGAAATTTAATATCTTTACAATCTCATATAAGGGCTTAATAGCCCAAAAGATCCTAAAGCCAGATTGGTGCTGCCTTGGTGAGGTGAAGTTGCCACTGAGGTAGCAACACATACTGACATAAAGTGTCTGTACACAGATAGGCTTAGTCAAGAATAAAAAGGAGTCCATATCACCTTCCACAGCCGTTTTTGCAGTGGTGAGAGGAACATCCTCTGTAAGATCTATTCGGCAGCGTGGAATATGTGTCAACAGGAGCTCCGGGCTCCTAGGAAAGCTCTCCCAGAGCTGCTAGGTAGGTGGTGAGGCACAGCAGTGCAGGACTGTGGCTGAGCTAGCAGCCTTGCTGGAAAGCAAGTTGTCTTAAGCCTCGCTTAGAGATGCCTTGACCCATGCAGGTATCGCACCCAATGACACAGTGCACACACACTGCCACAGCACTGGTGTCCTGAGCCATTTGGTACAGAGGGTCAGAAACAGAGTCTTTAGCCCAGTTTAATTTCCAGTACCTGAAATATATAAAGTAGGAGTTGTAGCCATTCCAGCCAACTTCTTCAAAACAACCTCTTTGACCCACAGAGGACAGTAAACATCTCCAAGAAATAATTTGCTCACGCATAAGAGCTGAGCTGCCCTCTGAAGTCCTAGCACTCAACCTCTTTCTCTCTTCTCCTCCTCCTTCACCTCTGGGAGACATGACTACGCTTCCAACAAAGATGCCTAGCTGAGGTGGGATAAATGCTCGACTTAGATTTCATTATCAAGTCTGGAAAAATACCTCCATAGTGTTAACTTCCAGTACAGAGGGAGGAAGCGATTCTTCATAATTTCAAAAACTTCTGGGCTATTGACTGAAAATAGACACTGAGCAGTGCTGATTCACCAGGGCAACAAGCAAACTGCCTTTAACTGACTATCAAGCAGCAACTACTGCCAGCACCCAGAAAAAAATAAAAAGATCCTAATGTACTTCTTATTTAATCAGCAGCCATACACCTTGTGTTGACTGTATATCACTGATCAACAAATGAATGTTAGTTTTGCCCTGAAGAAAGCAATAATGTGCGACATAAAATTAATAATGAATGTCAGTGCATATGAGTAATAAATAGATTTTAATGTTTTCAGCTCCTTAGAGGGAAAAAAAAATCAATTTCTCTGTAAAAGTTTGATACTTTTACACAAAGCTCATTCCCACAAAAAACACCCAAACATTTTAATCTAAAAACAAACAACAGCAATAACTTTTTGACCGGAATTGGCCTAAAATCCTATTATAGACTTTTTAAAATGAATTCTTTCATATAACTTTAGTTTAGCAAAGAACTAACAGCCCTGTGATCAGAAGACCTATAAATAAATTTATGAATTAGTAAAGCATACTACTTTATTTTTCAATGTATTGCCCAAACACAAAAGATGCAGGTGTGTGTTTGAGGCTGACTTGAATCAAAAAGCTTACAGATATGGAGGCAATTTACACTTGGAAAAGAAATGGCTTGGCAGATAAGAGTGTGACCTGGCAGTAGAGCCTTCCACCACAGCTCCCACCCCTCTGCATCATCCTTTGTTTGCACTGCATCCATCCATTTTAGATCTGTCTGGCTCTCTAGCTTAGGTATTAGCAACACACCTATCATCTTCATATCTAAACTCCTCAGATCAGGAACTTTCTCCCACAGGGCATTTAATCCAGCAAATTCATACAAGTGTGCAACTTCTGAATTTGTAATTAAACAAAGATGACTGTTGACTGTGACCACTGGCATAAAGGGAATAGCAAATAGATGTAAGGCAATAGAGACCTACCAGGGGAAATGAACAAAAAAGATTAGGAGGCAAGTGAAATCCACCTCCCAGAAACAGAAGGAGGGAGATACAAGGCCCTGGAGGCTGAAGTGTTCAGTATTGAATTTAGAAAGTCAGAGACAAAGAGCACTTCTCAGAGATGTTGGCTTCAGAAATCTGTGTAAACCAGGTGTTGAATCTAGTCAACAAAGGGCCCTGATAACTAGAAAAAAAAAAATTAAAGCTTTTATTATTTTCCTCACTGAGCAGCTGCCAATAGTTTTCAACAAAAGCTTTCCAGATCCATTTCTGTCCAATTTCTGTTAAGCCCTGTGTTGCAGCAGGACTTAGGGCCAAAATGAACTATTCTTGTCCTCTTTCCTTCTTTCCTAATTATAATCAAGGATGAAAAATCACTAGCAAAATACATGTATAATTAACATATTTGATGGATGTGTTAGTCTGTGGTTCCTGATTACCTGTCCAAGAACACTGATAGCTTATCATTCTGTTCAGCAGCTAAAAAATGCACTGAGGGTTGAGACAAAGACCTTGTAGGAAGAAAATAGAGGAAATGCTAGGACAAGAGAAGATTTTTAAGAACAAGATAACAATCCTCATACATGATGCAAATTCTGGTAAATTGTAACATCAATATATATGTCCTTCAAAAAAAATGTTTTTGAAAGCTATGGTTTCATAAAATCTCTGCAGAACAATGTAAGTCAACCAAGCAGGACTGGTCCATCCCCAACTTTTATGTAAACAGCTGGTTACATCGCACTTTCAAGGAAGGATCTGATCTGATCTCTTCCCATTTGATTGCAGAATTTAAATGTGCCATTTAAGGTGCTTTTGTTTTCTCTTGTGAAATTTGCTCAGGAGGGAAGATTTAATTTTTGGTTTAGAAGGTTTTTCAGTGGTAACTTGTTTTACAGAACACTTACTTTTTTCCTGAAAAATCTGTCTGAGTCCTTCCTCACTTCCACTTCCTCCACCAAATTCTTTAATATAAAAATAGCTAAATAACTGTTTCATACAGCCACAACATTTGGAGACCTGTTCAGAGAAACACCTACAGTAGAAGGAATAGATTGTAATTCTTAAATGTTCAAGCTTTATATATCTAGCAGGCTGAACTGGTAGCAAAGGGGGAGACTTTGTATTTATAGTAGCAGAGCTTGTCCATAATGTATTCGATTGAAACCGATTATTACTCATCCATTAAAGTCAGTATACAATCTGTTCGCTCCTTGCTCTTGGATATCTAAGTACATCAAGAATCCTTTCCTGGTAAGACAGCAATGAGCACAGTGATGGTAACCAACCCAATGACTAATTTAAAATTAATCAAAACCTCCCCCTCAGCTATCAAGGCAGCAGGAAATAACACAACAAGCCACATGCTTCGTCAGTGAGGGATAGTGACCAACACCTGTTTTCCCAGACAAATTGTCATCATCAGATAAGAGAAACCCAGTGCATAGTTAGGAGCAAACGCAGCAAAAACTTGACAGTACTTATTTTTTTTCTTTTTTGTTTTAATGAAACCTTTATCAAAAATGTCATGGTAGTTGAGTATGTAAACAATAAAAGCTTTGTCATATAGCTGATCAGTTGAATTTGTGAATACACACAAAAAACTGATCTATCTTGATACTATTCTCATTTTGTGTGTGTTGAAAGCAAAAAGGAAAGTCAACATTCATAAGTTGTGTTTCTAATGCAATTTTGTATGGATATTTCCTTGGCTTAATGCTATTGAAACTGTGATCAATTAGGTAAGATTCATATGGAGAGGTAGCATATTTTATTAGGAATGGAGAAATAGGACACTGGGTAAAGAATTTCTGCACAGAAACATCTCTTCTAGGTGCACCAATTCATCAAACAAAAAAGATTATTTGTCCATGCAAATATTCACCTCCCTGCAAAATCATCTCAAAACAACTTTGTTTGTGCAGTCTGTATTTTAATAATGCTTTTGCAAACTTGCAAATGAGAACAGTGCAGAGGAGGCTCAAAATATACTTCGTCAAGTTCATCACTGCCAACATTAACATGGAATTTTCTCCACTCTTGGGAAAATCTGCTGAACTGTGAATACTTGTTCGTTGCTGTGGATTTCTTCTCCATTGACTGTGGAAACACTGTTGAGCAGGAAAAGTAATTTTTCTTCACTCTGAAAAGCATTGTTTATATAGGTCTTAAGACTATGGTAAATTACCTAGGCTGTATCATTCAAATGAGCTTTTCATAAAAAACATGATTTAGGCATTTGCAATGTAGCAAAAACACAAAAAGTTTCTGTTGGCTTCCATTTTTAAGGGAAATTTTAAAAAATCTATTCCAAAGAATACTATAGCTCAACTACATATTTTATTCAAATGATTTTTGCTTTATGCAGTCACTCAGGGCATAGCACTTCAAAGACAGAAAGTAAAAAAAAAAAAAAAAAGAATTACTATGCTTTTTGCTCATCTGAAACACATTAGCTTTACTAAGAAGATGACAAATTAATCATTATATGAATTTTAGAAAGTACTTTTCTTCTGAAATTTAGCAATATTTTGTCTGAGTAAAACTGATACAGATTTTTATAATTAAATAATGCTCAACCAGTACTTGAGTGGTGCTTCTGCTGTGAATTATAAACTCATACTGATGCCTCATTTTAGATTATGGGACCAAGTAATCTAGGATGACAAATCTATGTATTGTCCTTCTATTCCACACTTTGATCTCTGCAGTAGCTGGCAGTTATGCAAGCTACATACAGCTGAAAAATTCCGTGAAATTCTCCAGGCCACGGATACTTGAGTGCACAACCAAATCTACTCAAAGCTGAAACTTCTATGTCACATCATCTGCCACATTTTTTTTCTGATTCAGTTAAGGTTTTCCACAGATTTTACCCGGTTTGAGCCAAATGTCCCTTCCATGAAGTCCTGAACATAGGATAGTTCTGCAGATCGCTCTGTATGGGAAGACAACTTTTAATTAGTGGGATCCTGAGCCAGCTGTGGTGCTATCCTTTTGGCACAGAGATAACCCCACTTTCTCATTCTACTGGATCACCCTAACATGACTGGATGCCTGTGTTTTAGTACCATACTCACCATACAGGTTTTTGGTTCTCTGTCAGTTAATGAGAATGACCACACAAAAAAAAGGTAATCTATGTATTTATTTTGGTCAGATACATTTCCATAACTACCTTCTCTTTTTTTAATTTCCTAGAGAATACTATGAAGAATTGTTCTGTGTACTGAACAATAAAAAAATAAGTCCTAACATGCTGAAAATCTCTAGTGTGAGGGGCAGGGCTGTTTTCTTGCTCTTCTTATATGCCCATTGGACTGAGAATATACTACACAAATTACTGGAAGTGGATCTTCAAATATTAGTCCACAGGCACTCTTCCGCTCCATGCTGATTGCATTTGATTGTTTTTACATGCTTTAGGCCAAAAAACCAAACTTCTTCCCTACTAAGCACTGCGTAGCTATAAGCAGATGTTGCTTTAACCCCGTTTCTAACATAGAAACTAACAGAAACTGCCCAGAATTCCAGTGTTTTGCCTTATGGCTAACTTAAATGACTACAATATAAATCTCTGTGTAAGCTTTTCCCTGAACTTAGTTATTCATTATAGTTTTTCTCACAGAATCCCTCTTTTCCCTTTCCTAACTCCCTTTATTACACAGTAACCCTCCAACTCATCTTCTACCTCTGTTAAATCCCACTTGACTACATAGTCAGATTTCTGCTTTTCTAGTATCTTGTAACAAACTCAAATCCTATCATCCTATTATATAGCTCATTAACTCACATTTCTCACTCTTCAACTATACAAATTTAGCATCATTAAAATTTGGCATTACCAAGTGCAGTCATCATTCTGATAATTACATAGTATCTCCAGTGACTGAAGATACCTATACGGCAGGATAGGAATAACATATCTGCGCACATCCTACCAACTAGCAATCTCTTCAGAGTCTTTATTTTCATAACTTTTTTTTGCCCCCTTTTTCCAGCTCAAAATGGTAGCCAAGGATAAGACTGATGAAAGTAATTTCCAGAGAGGTATTTGATAAAAGAATAAAATTGGTGGCTCATTAAGGAAACATGCAGTTCAGAGTTATAGAGAAATGCCATATTTATACCTTAAACAAGGTTTGTAATCAATCTAGTCTCTTTTGGCAGTTAGATTCCAAACAAATATAAAGTCGGGTTTCCAAATAAAATAATATTCAGTCTAATTCTGCCTTTTAGAAGTGAATTTTACTGTGATAGGTAGTTGTTACTATTGACAACACTCCACATTATCAGTACTGCTGTGCTGACAATGGTGCTTGCAAGTGTCCACTCATGTGAAGAAAGTAGATAGACCTTGACTTCATTTATGAAGCATTCGTTAAAAAAATAATAATAATTTGTTTTTTCCTACATATATTTTGTAAGGGAGATTATTTTTTACTATTTAAAATTCAAAAAAAGTCATCTCATGCATATAGGTTGAGGATAGGGTTTACAGAGTTCCAAAGACTGCTTATGGATTAACATGGCACAAGAAAATTACCATACAGGTAAGTACTAGTGTCAGCTCTTCAATCAAGTCAGTGTAACGGATCAATATACTGACTTCTTTTAATAGTACCAAATCTACAATGCAGACAAAATTCAGATGGACTGATGAAATAACAAAAATGATTGACTGAGAAGTGACATTATCAGAAAAGATAACATACTGGATAGGATATAACAACTTATACAATGTTATGACTTAAACTGAGTTAAAGCCATCTGTCATTTGCCCTCCCAACCACAAAATCCAACATCCCATAAAGCAAGAAACAAGAAGTGTTTAATAGTCCAGAACCTTTTAATGATTGACTCAGCAACCACAATGCAATTCACCCATAAGAAAGGCAGAACAATTTGAAATGAGCTGTTAATTAAAAGTAAAGGACCTGAAGATATGTGCATTGAATTTTACCAGCACTTAGAGCTAAGAAAATTCTGAAGAGAAGTTACTCAAATGAAAATGTGAGAACTGAATTTTCAAAAAAACCCTCTGATACACCACGAGAGACAACAGAAATTTCCTTAAAAAAAAGCTGAAAACTGCAGTAGCCAATGATGAATGGAAATGAAAAAAAAAAAAAACCAATAAAACCAACAAGATAATTGAAAAGGGTATGTTCCCAAGTAGTCTAAGGAAGAACCTAGTGGTTTGATGTAGGATTTATCTAATCAGTACAGAGATTCCCTTGCATATATGGAAACAGTCAGATAAGGTTTGAAAGTGCCATTTCTCAGAAGTACCACTGATATTTACACATTGCATGTTCAATCTTTATCTGGTTGATGTCTCCATAGGTATAATCTCTCACTCTCATAATTTCCATAGACCTGCCCCAAATACTGTTTGGTTTTGAGGAGATTCACAAAGCCCCAGTGCAAACAGCTTAACCAGAGTGCAATGCAGTAAGTGTCCCAAGTATTCTTTCGTGTCCAGAGAAGAGCAACAAAGCTGTTGAAGGGTCTCAAGCACAAGTCTGATGAGGAGTGGCTGAGGGAACTGGGGCTGTTTAGCCTGGAGAAAAGAAGGTTGAGGGGAGACCCCATTGCTCTCTACAACTAACCAAAAGGAAGTTGTAGTGAGGTGGGTGTCTGTCTGTTCTTCCCAGTAACAAGTAACAGAAAGAGGAAACAACTTCAAGTTGCACCAGGGGAGGTTTAGATTGGATATTAGGAAGAAATTCTTCTCTGAAAGGGTTGTCAAGCATTGGAACAGCTTGCCTAGGGAAGTGGTTGAGTCCCCATGCCTGAAGGTATTTAAAAGACGTGCAGATGTGGCACTTAGGGACATGGCTTAGTGGTGGACTTGACAGTGTGTCAAGGTTTGGGGCTCAGCCAATCATTAAATGGATGACAGATGCTCTCTATGAACCCTTGTCCCTTCCCAGACTAGGGAAAGGAAAGAAGAAAAGGGAGAGAGGCTTACAGGTTGGAAAAAAAAACCTAAAACAAATTTAACAAAACAATAGTAATAAAAAGAAAAAATAATAATAATAATGAGAAGAAATATAATGAAATATATACGAATATATATAAAACCAGTATTGAGCTTCCCCCCTAATCACACGCTCCCACTGATAACGTTCACATCACCACCGGTGCTACAGGGCAGCTCTGTGAAGATCCCGGCTGGACTCCTGGATGTAGCGGCAGACAGAAACTGGATCCAGGAACACATGGATCAAAATCAGAGACAGAAGAAAGGAGAGAGACCTCTCCAGATGCTGGCCATAGAAGAAGAGAACTTGACCCCCATGATCCCTCAGCTCTATACTGAGCTTGACATGTGTGGGATGGAATACTTCATTGGTCAGTTTGGGTCACCTGTCCTGTCCGCTCCTTCCCACAGGTGTAACCCTTTTGCACCCTTACACTAAGAGGGGCCCCAAGGCGTTACAGAAGGAATTCAGCAGTGACCTTGGTATCTCTAAGATTAAGTATAAGCAAGAGCCTTTCTGAATATCATTGTATTGTGAGCTCAGTACTAACTATGAACATTGAGGTGCTGGAGAGGGTACAGAGGTGGGCTACCAAGCTAGTGAAGGGTTTGTAGCATATCTCATATGAGGGAAGGCTGAAGGATCTGGGGCTGTTTAGCCTTGAGAAAAGAAGGCTGAGGGGAAACCTTATTGCTCTCTACAACTACCTGAAGGGAAGTTGTAGCGAGGCAGGAGTTGGTCTGTTTTCCCTAGTGACAAGTGATGGAACAAGAGGAAATGGCCTGAAGTTGAACCAGGGGAGGTTCAGGATATTAGGAAGAATTTCTTTACTGAAAGGGTAGTCAGGCATTGGAAGAGCCTGCCCAAGGAGGTGGTGGAGTCACCATCCCTGGAAGTGTTTAAGAGACAGGTAGATGTTGTGCTTAGGGACATGGTTTAGTGGTGTTGATAGGGCTAGGAACAAGGTTGGACTTGATGATCTTGAAGGTCTCTTCCAGCCAAAACTATTCTGTGAATCTGTGAGTGTTATCACTTCTAGGAGCAGACACTGTCTGAAAAATGTTAACTTCAGAAAGTACAGTCTTAGAAGAGACTTAATTGAAAAGTAAAATCACTGAAAGGAAAAAATGGTTCTATTTTAGTTAAACCAGGACACAGTGTTAAGTTTACAGCTGGACTTAATGACCTTAAAGATCTTTTCCAACCTAAATGATTCTATGGTTTTAAGTCGTAAAAAAAGACAGGCTGGGTTATTACAGATAGTAAACTCAGAGAAGGTAACAGGGTAAGCTCTTGAACAGGTTGCCCAGGGAGGTCATAGTGTCTCCATCCACAGAGATATTCAAAAGCTGTTTAGACACGGTCCTGGGCCAGTGCCTCTAGGTAGCCGTGCATGAACAGAGGGGCTGGAAAAGATGATCTCTAGACATCCCTTTCAACCTCAACCATTCTGTGATTCTGTGAAAAGATACAATTACCCTGAAAAAAATTGTAGTACATGAAGCCTACTAATAGCAAAGTAATAAACACTTCCACTAATATTTTGACTAACCTGACAAAAGTCAATGCAAGCCTGTACATGTCTGTTTTATCTCTACCTTATTAAATTTAGTAAGCCTCCTTATGTACATAAAGCTGTCCTATATAAAACACATTACTGCTAACTTTCTTTAACATATTGTTCTTCTGAAGGCCACATGATCATGTTTATGTAGCCTTGTTACAATTTTTCATGTGAATTGCAGAGCTCTTTCCACCATCCCCCCTGCAGCATTTACCGCACTAAGTACTCCTGAAGATTTCCCAAGAGACGAGGTCATTTTCAGAGCAAATGGGACCATGTGCTCAAATGGTCAATCTGTCGACTGAGGCAGACATAAATAAAAAGACACAAGGCTATGTAAACCAAAAAAAAGAAAAAAGAAAAAATTAGAGCATGAGAGGTGTCTCTCATGTTAGCTATACACTCTGTCCACAAGGTGAGCAGCTCCAGTGCCAGCATGACCCACAGCAGAACACTGTAGTGCAGTGCACAGGGGGGTTTCCTAAACAAGGAGAACCTCAAGAGGAGCCAAGAGAGCCATCAGGAATGCACAGCTTGCACAACAGTGACTGAAGAGACCTGGGCAGGGCCAGGAGCAACAGCTGACAAGCTCCCCTTCTCCACAAAAGCAGACCATAGAGAGCGCTGACAGCCAGGACCACTAGAAAACAGAGTGGGCAAACAGGGCATGACACACCAGCAAGGGCATGGCACAGCTGTTTGCACATTCTGTTCACATGGCAGGGTGTGCTGAAGGGGCACTAAAGCTCTGCCAGCTCAGCCAGGGAATGGTGGTATCAACTCAGCAGAAAGCCATGGCCTCTCTAAGCTCTGCACCCACCACAACTGACACAGCTTCCCAGATGGAGCTCTGGGGGAGTAGGCTGCCACCCCAATGTCCAGCTGTAGGGCGTGCCCTGCTCTGATACCAGCGTAAGATGGCACGAATGAGCACAGTTGCATGAGGTGTGCCCAGGGAGAAGAACTCCTCAGCTTAGTAGCAGAGCTCTGGTAGGAGGTGAGCAGGTGTCAGGGGTATCAGGGAGAGAGAGACAGGTACTGGAATTGCATCCTACCTTCCCTGAGGCAGGCCCAATAGGCAGACAGGACACATGATATGGAGGATTCCCTATCCTCTCTCCACTGGGCTGAACACAGTGACGTGAAGGACAGGGGGCAACAGCAATAAGTTCCTGCCCAGTGCAGCACACACTTCTCTGTGGCTGCCTGTCCTGGTTTCTGAGAAACAGACCCATGGGCCAGTTGTGCAGGCAGGCTATGAATAGCCCCGAGTCAGCTGGGAGATCCAATCAAGGCAGCTGACTCACAGGTGTATCCCATACCACTTAACCAGGCTCATAATAGAAGGAGGGATTTCAGTGAGGGTGGAGTTCCTGGTCCTGAGACTCCTCTCTCTTGGGTTTCTGCTGCTGACCCCAAGGACCAGGCTGAGCAGAACCTTGTATACTTTATGTCAGTTGTTGTATTAGTTTTGTTATTTCATTTAATTTGTTTCTACTTCAACCCCCAGGGCTTCTCCCTTTTTTCCCCTTCTCAGCTGGGGAGGGATCATCAGGTAGTAACTGCTGCAGTTTAGCCCTAGGTACAGACTAATTGTAGACACTGACCCACCTTTGCTGGTGCCCTCACATAGTAGGTATAAGGCTCTGAAAGTGGATGAGGAGGAGGATGATTCATCTAGTTTGGAGGTGCTGCCAAGGTGAAGTTGGCCTATGCCCTGCATCAAAATCACTTTCATAAAGAGAGGAAAAAAAAAAAAAAAAGGTCATTGTCATAGGAGACTACATTCTGAAAGGAACAGAAGACCCGATATGCAGACCAGATCTGCTTCTTAGGGAAGTCTCCTGCTTCCCTGGGGCTTGGGTTAAAGGTGCGAAGAGAAAGCCTCCTACCCTGTTACGGTCCTCAGATTATTATACGTTATTGATTTTTCAGGTAGGCAGTGGTGAAGTTGGAACGAGAAGTCCAAAGGCAATCAACAGACTTCAGGGCTTTGGGACAAGTGTTTAAGGACTCAGGAATGCAGGTACTGTTGTTCTCTATCTCTCCAGTTGCAGGGAATGATGAGGGAAGAGACAGGAAGAGCCAGCAGATCAATATCTGCCTTCGTGCCTGGTGTCACTGGCAGGATTTTGGGTTTTATGATCATGGGTTAGTCTACATAACACCAGGTCTGTTGGCAACAGGGACATGGTTTAGTGGCAGACTTGGCAGTGTTAGGTTTACAGTTGGACTCCATGATCTTAAAGGTATTTTCCAACCTAAATGATTCTATGATTCTATTTTCATCACAAGCTGAGGAATATTGTGTAGAAACTCAACAAGAACATGACAGATGATAGTTCATCACAGTTAAAAAAGTAAGAGAAGGGAAAATAGAATGCATTTTCAGTGTCACAGGAAGAAACTGCTAGCACATTGCATGTTTATGGACATTTTTCCAATGAGATCCAACTTTATTCAATATCCTAGTGAAATTCTATATAGGTTAGAAAAATATTTATTTAATTGCTGGACCTCAGACTGGTCTCTGGATGCAGGACAATACTACATTTTTTTCCTGCAACTAATGAGCTAGCTACAGAGTAATCAATTTACTCCCACCCAGGCTTCATAGGACACTTCTTATTTTGAGGCCAATGAAACTGGTCATAAATTATTTCCAAAACCAGAGACACCACAGTCACTCTCTGGTTACTCTTCCAAATTCTATTTTTCTTTCTTTGTGTATGTTATTTATTTCTTCTTATTAGATCTGAAGGAGGAAATGAATTTGGTTCTAAATAAAAAAGCATGTTTTGGATTTTAAAACCAGTATTATAACTTTGAAATCAAGAGTATTCAAAGACAGTTCACAAATATATGGTACACTTTCACTGGTTGTGGTCATTAGTCATGTCTTCCAACCAAGGCTGTTCTGTGATTTCACAATAATAAAGCACCACTAAATAGCTTTTGGATATTGCTACTCAATTTTTATCCATATTTCTCATTCAGAAGAGAACTCGCCAAACTACCAAACTCGCACTCTGTAGTCAATAGAACATGTTTTCTGGCCACAGCTCATTTAATTGAGGAAGATCCATACCACAAAACCAATCAGTACTATGGGCTGTTTCAAACCTGAATGATATAGTACCTGTCTCATCAATAAGTGGACTGTTTACAGTTGTTTAGTCAGTGTGTTTCAAAGAACACTGCATTTTGAACTCCAGCCTTGCAAGTATTGCATAATTACCTTCACTATAAACCTAAAAGCATTAAGACAGAGGCCTGCAGATCAGAGGAGTCCACAAATAAGGAGCATGAAAAAGGATGCGATTTTGCATAACCACACAGATCTAGAACAAAGTGAGGAAAGTGCCCTTGCAACTGAGCGTATAACCCATGGAAAAGAACCATTCCAGTGAAGAAGCTCTTCAGACAGAGATAACAAACAAAGCTAGCTCTCCCATTTCTGTGATGAGTGAAGTAATCACTAGGCTGTTACAGTAAAGACCAATGACTTCCTTTTCCTTTCCAAAATAAGGAGTGAATGTTTGATTTTAGCAAGGAAAAAAAATTGTTTTACGTATCCTCAAGATATGACAAGTAGGTCTGGTCCTTTGGGGGACATAACAGGAATACCTAGTTTCTGGATCAAAGGTAGGAGCTATACAACAAGAGGCTATAAATAGAGCATGATGATGTAAGACATCTGGTAAACCTTAACATAATTTTTTTTAAAGGATAGTATATAATGACTATGTTTATTGTGAGCCAGTACCTGACGACAGGGTGTGCAGGAGAGAAACAGTGAGTCTCTGGTAAACAATTTTACCTCTGTGCTCATTCATTTTAACAGCCTTGCTTTAACCACCAGTCCTTTTCTGGATCTACGCTATCATCCGTGCAACAGAGGAAGCAGAAAACAGTAGACAGCAATTCTCTGTTTGCCAGGAACAGAGTCTAAATGTATTCCTCATCTATGTTCAGATTATGCCTTTCCTTCTACAATTCTATCCTATAATAAGTAGGTCTACAGTTCATATAAAACAACATGAGTGTCTGAATTAGATAACAATACACTGCGTCTTTCATCATCATTTCATAATACCACTATTAATGAGCCGTGCACAGTAAATCTAATTAAAGACAGCAGCAGTAACAACGACCATGACCTTCATAAAGCTGATTTCATTGAACCAAATGAGTTAAAAATTCACACAAATAATTCTATTTCAACCTAAACTCATCAAATAATGAAAACCTGTTCAGAAAAGATGTTCTCTTATCTATCCTTACTGCACTATATCTAGAAACTATGTTGACTATGCTGTCTATAAAAATGAGTAAATAGACTGACTTTTCCTGGAATGTTAGAAGTAGTAATAACAGAAATTGTAATCTCATTTATGCTCTAGAAAAATCTGCTATTACTCTCTCTCTGCTCGTTCCAGGTTCCCAGGGCACAATAGACAGTCATGCATAATATCTGATACTCAAAATAGCACTAGAGAAAAACTCTCCTATTAATCACAGGTATCATCTCCTGAGAAATTATGAGGACTTAATAGAGACAAAAAGTTGCTACAAGCAATTCATGTAGGACTGTTGGGTTGGACCCACCAGAAAAACCCTACAGTGCCCCATGGTGAGATGAAGAATGAACTAACAGAGCCCAGAAATAAAGGAATGACAGCAGGTGAGAAACTGAAAAATTAAAATTAGCCAAGCAGAACAGTGAAAATGCAGAGTCAAAACAAGGGATCAAGACTCATCAATACTGTGAGGAGAATTCAAACTCATTCTCAGCCCTGGAGTGACCTAAAATGTATGAGTGAGAGAGATGGGGGGGAAAAAGTCCCCAAAGCATCAGACAGCTGCTGTTCTATCTTCAGCCTCTTGGGCTGGTTGATGATCATCTTGTCAGCACTAAGAGGACAAAGGGACCTTAAAACTTCTGTGGAGCTCAGAGAATATTATAATCATGCAAAAAGTAGCTGCAGCCTCCATAAAAGATTACAGAGAAATAGGAAAGCTACATTTAGCAGGAGTGTCACTGAAGTGCCAGTGGCTTTTTGTTTGTTTTTAACAAATAGTGTTTGATTTCTGGTCACATGGCCATGTGCCACAAGAAAGCTCTTATGCCTTATGCTCAGGTCTATCCTATCTCCCCACCTTCCCAAAAGCTGATTTGATTTGGACAAAGGTGGCCGAGGGAGTCCACAGCAGATTGAGGGAATGAGCAGCATATCCACTCCTATAAGAGGTTAGGGAAGTACAGGGGAGTGAATGCTTCCCATGCTTTTCTTCAATGTGTCCTAAATCCAGTATGACAGGACTGCTACCAGGAGGATGCTGAAGCCATTCACTTTCAGAATGGCTTCAGCATCCACACGATATCACTTTTCACACAGTATCACTTTTCTCCACTTTGTACTTGCACGAACTTCAACAAACATGCCCAGTAACAACTGTGGAGGCAGTTTTATGATGTGGATATCTGTGCCCTGGGAACACGACTGAAGCTACCAATCCAATTTACATGGACTACTGTGCAGTCTTCAGATAGTAATAAATTAGGATGACTACTGCCAGATAAAGGCTTAGTATTTTTATTACGAAACCTCTGAGCAACACGGCCAGTATATAGCTTTTGAGACTAAATCAAACCTGTAACATTTTGTGAACATAGATCGTGGCACTTATCTCAGCTCTTAAAATATGTGGTTCATTTTAAATAGCAAGGAAGTCTCTCTGAGCCTATATGGCTCCTCTTACTGAAACATAATGACAAAATAAAAGGTTCATCATTAATTTGAATAGGAATAGGACAGTCCTTTAAAATTATTTTCTTTTGTTTAAGATATAGATATATACATTTATATATATGCATATGTATGTATGCATATCTGAACAAAATGTCCTGAGAATAGAAGTCTACAACAGAAACTTCACCATGGCTTAAGGTTAGTGCTCTCACCAAAATATAAGACAAAATTCTTAAATGTTTGATCAAAAGTAACGTTCAACAGGCAGCATGACAGCATAAAAATGGCTAAGATATGCCTGTAAGAATTGTTACTCTCTTTGCATATTTTACATGCCATGTGGATTTTTCTTCTTTTCTAGATGACTCATATTCATGTTTGTTAACAAATTCTCAGAAACAAGTGCCACAGGAATTAAGCAAAATACTATCTCATGAAGAATGTTAGAGGCAAAATAAATAGATTCAGGCATGCACAGAACATGCAGTTCTCAAGAATATTCCCATAGGAGTGTCACAAACTGAAGACTTTTTGATTTGTAGGAGAATGAACTTCTAACAATGGAAAATTCAGATAGAACTAAATATATATAAATTGCTTTAATAGATATTTCAGCAGATTGAAGATCTGAATTACTAGACAAAAAAAAATTTGAAATCTGAATTACTGTCATTGCGTTATCAATAGAATGATATTACCATAATGTAAATCAACCAAAATAAACCATAGATTTCTTGTTATTTGCCATATTTAATTAAAAATCATTCTGTTACTCATACTTGTATAATTTCCTAGATCTCCTGTGGCTGCCAGTGACAGTCTACAGCTACAAGAGGGAATCAGTTCATACAACAGTGCATACTAATGAAGCAACTGATGCAGTATTCTCTGCCAGCATAGGAGAAAATACAAAAATGTTGTTGACTTAATTGTGTTCATCACTGGGAATTATAATAGAAGGGTTTTTTTCTGTGCTATTAATGTATACTTTAGTGTTCAACTGCAGCGTGCCACATCAATGTGTTGATTCCTTGATGCAAATTCAGTCACTTCTCATTGACAGAAAGCCAAAGACTTCTAAGTTGCTTGCATTTCTATAATATTTAATTTCTCTTTTCCCTTTACCTCCTGTCTTCTCTTTTCGGTGCACTGTTTAGCATACTCTAAACCTCTCCAGTTACAAGGGAATTATAGATGTTGCTTTGAAGAAATAAGATTCCTTGAACCATCCTGAAAAAACAACAAGAACAAAAAAAAAGACACACAGTTAGACATGTATTCTGTAAAAGGTCTTAATAATAAATTTACTGTCTGACAAAGAGATGATTCACTTCCCACAACTCTGTTTCTTATTACTGTATGCAATTTCACTCCTGGCAGTTTCATATGATAAGGTGGCATCTTGTTTGTTATATATTGAGTATTAAGTACCACAAAATTCCCCAAATGCCTATCAACAAATGTTTCAGCTAAATGATCTTTTTCAGATCTCCAGCTGCAGAATGTTATCACTCAGGTGCTGGATATAACATCGTTTAAGGAGATGGAAACTAAATTTATGAAAACCAAAGCTTTAAAAAGGAAAATGTAATTCTTCCTGCAATTTCTTGACAGGGTGTATGATATTCTAGTTTGTCATTCAAATTAAACAGATCAGTTCTGACCTCTTCCTACAGCATGCATAATCCAGCTGATTTAATACCTTTTTACGTGAAGGCATGAGACAGCAGAAATGCGCCTCTAGCAGCAATAGATGTTCAAAGCTGCAAAACAAACATGATGTTTAAGGAAGATAATGTTTTGACAGATTCTGTCCTCATGGTGGTCTTGGTTGAGACTTAACAGTTCCTTACATGTAGTGCTAATGCAGCAGAGCAGGGGTGACTGAAGTATGGACAGTGCATCACAGTAGCCCATAAAGCAGTTCTAGATGGCTTCTAGGAATGCTGCTGACCAACGAGTCAGCTCACACTATCAGCTGACCACCCCAGAGATGAAGTTCATGAATCTTCAGTAACAGAGGTTTTAACTCATCTGTGTTGGAAAATAAGAACATACTTCCTTCTGCTTCTGAAGGTTGCCTGTGAGGTCCTATGTAAAACAAAAGGGATAATAATGAGGCAAGTGATCAGATAGGAACAGAAGTTGGCCCAAACCTTGGCTCATATTCTTGTTGCTGCTCAATTCAGAAGAGACCTGACTGAGAAAGACCACATCTTAGTTTGCCTCATACTCAAAACCTGAATTAGGAGGAGGGAAGGAAATGCAGGTGTCTCTGTACAGAGTTAACTTCTGCCTACGTGTACTCAATAGGTCTGGCTCAGCCCCATACGAACACAAGGGCCAGCCTTGTACTGTTAAGGGAAGTTAAGAGTGGTCACCTTCTTCAACCACCCCAGCTCAAGACCCCTCTTGCCCGGATGCTGGAGCCCAGTCCAGTATCCCTGGGTCTCTGGCCAGGCTGAAACACACAGCTTCTGCTGTCTCCTTTGCAGATTCAGCTAGCGGTGAAGCTGAGCACATATCCCAGACACACAGAGAGGACACTGGCATGGCCGGTCACACAGACGGCCACAGAGAAGGCGCTGCCCCCAGCAGCTCCCCCACACAGGACTTAGACCAGACAGAGCACAGACAGACACGTCCCTTCCTCCTCTTGCGCTGGCAGAAGCAGAAGGTCACTAGTTCAGCCCACACACCACACTCTGCAGGTTCACAAGCACACGGCTGCCCCTAGCACCAGCACAGCCCTTTTGCCCACGCAGCACCCCTGCCCGGATCCCAGCCCCCTTACCCACCCCACGGGTGCCCGACTGGCCAGATGGTCCAGATGGGCAGTCACTGCACACTGCACATACTCGTTGCACGGGCACCCCACACGAGTGGGTCCCCCCCAGATACCAGCACAGACCCTCTCTCTGCCTGCCTGTGATAACCCTGCCTGGACCTGAGAGGTCCCAGTTGACAGCTGCCACCTCAGATGCCTGCAGGTCTATGCCTGCATCCTGATGGGCACACGCTTTTCCACTTACAGCTTGAAAACTGTTCTTATGCACCTTCTGACCGCTATACTCCTGTCAGGCTGGCACAGGAGGGCTTTTCTGCGACAGCTGCTGGATGTCATGCAGTACATGCACTACTGCCTGGAGGAGAAACACTTCCACCACTTCTTTGGCAATGAGGAGGTGCCCAAGGAGATCATCTTGCTCCCAGACTTCCAAATGGCCAAGTCATTCAACCTCTTAAGTGCTTTGCAGAGGATCCAGCTGCCCATGCCAAGGCACTGCAGGAGTTTGATGAGCTGCTATATCAATTCAGAACACTGCTGATCTGCAGCTACTGAAAGAGGTGTTCATGCACAGGGCTGTGTTTGTGGGGCTCACAGCCAATGGCAGACACCACCTCATATGGCAGGGAAAAAGACTGGAGAATGCAGAACACAGAAAGGGAAGGGAAAACTCTGTGCATCAGCCCTTTGGCAAGAGCAGCAGTGTTCTCCTCTCAGTGGCCTCCCCTGCGCAGCAGTCTGATGACTATGATGGTGACAAAGATGTCTTATGTCCTGCTTTCCCTTTGCACTGGCTGTGGCCAGGATGGTGATTTTGTGGGGGCCCAAAAATTCTTGCTGGCAGCTTCAGCTGGGCAGAGAACAAGCAAAAGGCACCACTGATGTGCCCCCCTGTGTTCAGTGGGGTCTGGATGGAGAGTCTGCCCACTCCCCAGGGAGCTGGTGGCACCAAAATGAACACCTTGGAGATGGAGAACACGCTGTTCCATTGGCAGGGGGAATTGCTGCCGCACCTTTCCCTCACAGCAAAAGCACACTGTGGGGAGTGGCAGGCGATGCAGCTGACGGGGCCATTGCAAGGAGGCTTGTGACAGAGACTCCATGTACCACCTGAAAGTGACCACTCTCACTTCTTTGAGAGACTTTGTTCCTTCTGGGATCTTTACTGTGGGCAAAGTTACCAATAAATGGTGTGTTTGGACAAACACTGTGTCTGTGAGTGTCTGTGCATCACTTTGTCGGGGAACGCAGGTATCAGGTGCTGGCTGCTAAGCTGCCACAGAGTCAGGGAGCATTTTGCAGAAGAGCTGGTGCACTGAGCTCTGGTTTCATGATTCACTGAGCTTTGGCATCCCAGGGGTAGCTTTGTAGCTCCCAGGGAAGTCTATTGATGAAACCTTCTTACTCCAGCTACCAGAGGCATTGCACTTGCAGGCTCTCATCCTGCTCGGGGACTTCAACCATCCTGACATCTGCTGGAAAAGTAACACGGCAAGCCGTAGGCAATCCAGAAGACTCCTGGAGTGCATTGACAGCACCTGGGAAGGTGGGGTAGTTGCTGGGCAGACGTGCCTGCAACACCTGCTGCACTGGGCAGCAACTTCTTGCCATTGCCCCCTGTCCTCAGGGTTGCCACATTCAGTCAGGTGGAGAGATGACAGGAGAGTTTTTTCAGTGAAACGCTCACAGATGAACAGAGTCTAGTTTCTAGTTATTTAGAGAAAAGCTATAATTACCAAAAAAATAAGTTGCGTATATCTTCTCCTGCCAATATCACCAGAAAACTGCAGAATTATTGCCTTCTTGATTTGAGGTATGAACCTCATTTCAAAGTTCTATTTCTCAGTGCATTTGATCAGCTCATCCTAACAAAAATATATCCCATTTTAAAAAGCCTGTCTGTGGTACTGAGTGTTCTTTCTGGTTTCCTATCAATTGCCCAGTGATTACAAAGGGCAATAAGAAAATTTAAGTTAAAGAGTAAAAATGTGACAACAAAAATAGCACATATACCATCTGCAGCATCACACAGCACAGTTAGTTTATAGCATGATGTTGAAAGTCGGAACAAGGCTCAACTGTACTTGCTTAAACTTTTTCTCCTACACAGATTAATAGAGAACAATCAATCTAGTGTGCTGCTCTTTCAGTAGACTTAATGTACAGTGAATAGATAGTAATTAAACTTTAAATTTCTAAATTGTCATTGTGCTATGATCTCACTTTTTCTTTTTTTCCTTTTTCAGTACCACTTATAAATTACACTATAATGTATTATTAAAAGGATACAGGAGGCAGTATTGAGATTAGAATATCAAAGTACCACAGCAGCAAATGAGTAGGGCTCTGCTTTCAAAGAAATTTTTATCCTAAAAGTGCAGGGGAAAAAAAAAAAAAAAGAGAGAACATTATGCTTTGCTGAGAGCAGAGAAGAAAGTTATACATGATTAAAGTATTTCAAATGTGTACTAACAAGACAGATTCCCTTCTGGACAGCATAGCAGAACCAGATGAAGGACTTTATCCATGAAGTCATGAGTTTCTACAGAAGAAGCTTTGGTCATTAGTGTACTAGTAGACTTACAACGCATAACTAGCGACCTAGCTCAGATAATTAATGCATATGATAGTTTCCCGATCACTGTCATGGTCAATATCCCATGTCCTCCCTTGGCCACACTTATTTGCCTAATTTTAGCTAATAGACTTTAATGTTCAAGTTAGTTATCCAGTTTCCTCACGCTCCCTTTATTGTCAGTGGGAAAAGGCAAGCTTCTACAGAATAATTTGGAACAGGAGCCTAAATGGAAGAGGTCCAGATTTCCCCTGAGCAGATTATCTCACTCTGCTGACTCAGGCCAGGCCAGTGACAATTCTCCTAGTTTAAGTATCTAAAACTAGGCAGCTCAGTCCAAGTCAGTCTGGCCTAACACACCCTTACATTGCTTATTTTTGAAACAACAAAAGGCAAATTCCACTTTGAGTTGCTCTGCTCACAGAGACAGTTTTGCACTGGGAAGGAAGTAATTGGCTTTGAATCACAGTGAAATAACCTGGTCTCTAACAGGGCATGGCCAGCAGCTGGCTTATTTCTCCTTCAGCTGCCCAGGAGAATTCATCCAGCAGCTGATAGACCAAGGCTTGCAATCTGATATGAACAGATTTGGACAGACAGAGCTGATTGAAATTGATTGCTGGCCACCAAAGCATGGTGAGTTTTGTGTGAATAGAAGTAATGTGTGAGAGCATGCGTGTGCTTATACACAGATTGCAGCAGTAGAACAGTGTTAAAATTGTACCAAAAGATGATGTGCTAACCTCCTCAAGAGGAACCCAAGATGTCTGTCAAGAAAGAGAAGAGCTAGTTTAAACTGGACGTGTCAGAATGAATAAACAACCCTCCTTTATCTCCTGTGTGTGACCCCATAGTGTAGAATTCCTTGCTACTGAGGGTTGCCAATGCTAAAAGTCTAGGTAGGTTCAAAACTGTCAGGACAACAACATGGAGCGGGGGAGGCGGGGGGGGAATCCACCAAGGGCTGTGAAATGCAAAGAGAACCCTCAATCACAGATCATTAGTCAGGAACATTTGGAGGTTGGGAGAATATTCTGGAAAATATCAAATGTTGACTCTCTTTATGTAGCCCTCCTTACGCTGTTGCTGGATAGCAGATATTCACTCTGACACAATAGGTGCATTTTGTGTTCTTTGTCGTATTCTTAAATACTCTTACCAGACTGGTAGTTCTCCCTCAATTCCTAGAAAATGTGCCACTGTCTCCCTCTAGGGTGAACCTAGGTAAGGATGGTGGGAAAATAGGAATGTCACAAAGAAAAGTCTTGCTTGATTGAGGTGCTCCAAAGAGAACAAAAGATGAACTATTTGTTTCCTTCCACAGGTACAGAGGAGATGGAAAGAAAATTCCCCATGCAGCAAGCAAAAATAGATCAGCAGAAAGAGATTTAGTCTGTATCTATTACCCTGACTTTTATAATCTGAGTAAACATACAAATGCAAATCTCCAGATTCAGGACTAGATACCTAACCTGTTCAGTTCCCTGTTAAGCTCAGTTCTTCGTCTGGTCATCTATTTTGAGAAGTAAAAGCTCAGATATTCCAAAGAACTACGAAAAATACCACGAGATTCCTTCATCTGTTAACCTTCAGCTATTCTAACCTTTCTTATGCAGTAGCTCAATAAAACATAAGTACATTCTTTCATCATTCTTTATTCAGCAAGCATTCTACTATACACACATGCTTTAGAGATTTGCAAGTAAGGATGGTTAGTTGAATCAGGGTTCAAACAGCCACACTTCTTTATAAATTTGAGTTTTACACAAGCTCTGAGATTCAGAAAAGGGTAAAAAAGGCACCATTCCTATAACAAGGTCTGTTCTACCACGTAACACAGGCCACAGATATTAAATCCTGCTGTGGGTCCAATAACTGTGGTTGAGACAGAGAATACCAGAAGCTTTTAGCAAAAAGTACTTAAAAAGATAACGGGGTCAAAATATTAAACTCCTGAACACTGCTGGGAAATGGCAATTCCTAGAGACACAGAAGACAACATGTCCCGACAAAGAAGTCTAGAGCATGAGAGAAGCTGAAGTGTTGTAAAGATAATTCAGTCTTATGTGTTTAATCAGACAGAAGGCAATAAAGTACACTAACTATGCTAGACCTAGATATTTCAGTTTAAATTATAACCCTAAATTGGGAATGTTAGTTTCCTTCCAAAGGCAACCAGAATACCCAAAGCATCTGGCTGTTTTGAATAATGCATGAAGAAGAAAAAAAATGATTTTAACTTCCTTAGAAAAACAGAAGCAGAATTTTCCTTAGAACTCTAAACTTTACAGTCCCATTTAAGAAAGATTAAAATGCCTTGAGAGACATAAAATATTCTTAGACTAAAGCAATGCATATTAATTTAAACTATTCATTCTGGTTTTATTCAGAAATTATTAATACACCATATTTAATTAAGACAAACTGTAAACACATGTTCATTGAAGGGTTAAGAGATCCAAAATTTCATGTTATAGCATCACTTTTAATCAAAATTCATTTTAATAAAAGCCTGCTAGCACACAGATTTGTATATAGGCTGCAGTTCTTGCACTCTAAGTAGTCCTATCCAACTTAATTGGAATAGTCACAAAGGATAAAACAGCAGTTGCGTAAGTCTCTGTGTAGGACTGGAGTTTAATGCATCCGAGAAAAAGAATTTAACTATTAGCCGCTGGGTGAGAAGAACCTGAAAGGCACTGATCCCAAAGAGATCTGGAAATTTTAATTGGGAATGAATTAGATTTCTATGTAATATGACAGGAAAACAAAAAAAGGCAGTGCAATTCCGATTGAGATATTGCGTCACAGAAGCAGCTAGAAAATAATCCCCTCTGTTGTAGGCAGATAAGAAAAACAGTAGCTATAGTAATAAAAAAAAAAGCACATATCATTGCATTACTGAAAATGAAAACCTTGAATAATTATTATCAAAAATATTCTGATAAGGGGAACAATTAAGCTGTGTCATAATCATTTGGAGAAAAGCATAAAAAGCAGAGCAGCATTTATGAATTTTAAACTCCAGCAGACACAATGTTAGAAAAAGTATGCCCAGGACAAGCCTTCATAGGCTAGAAGGCAAGGTGAGTAGCTTCTGTGTTGTTTCCATTGCTCACCATTCCATGAGCTCCACAGCTGTGTGAATAGCACTAGCGACTCTGAGCCAATTTTGGATGAAGTGGCTCACACAAGAAATAGATACACTATGACTAAGAGTATTCCCTCTTTGCAGGCAAGACACCAAACAAGTCTCATGACTGAACCTAGCTGTGCTGAATTATGCCATAATTAAATAAATATAATTACTCATATTAACTATGATTTAATATAATTACCTAAATGATCACTCTAAGTTTGACTCTCAAATTAGCAACTTTTTCTCCCACTCAAAGACAGATGTCCTCTGTGGTAACTGTCAGTGGGGTGTTTTTTTGTTTGTTACAACCTGTCTTCCCTTGCCAGTTTAACTGAATAACAGTTACCTGCCCCTTGGAGAATTTATCTCATTAGCTGAAAAATTTTGAATTCAACTACATCTTAAATAGACTTGGAATTACAGCCCCTGCATGACTGTAGCTGCATAGAGAACTTAGGTGGGCAACACTTTCTATTATAAAAATGTGGGGTTTGGGTTTCTTGTGACTTCAACAAATTGGAAAATTCAGGTCAAAATCTTCTATGTGCAGTGATTTCAATTTTAATGTTTAAAACCATGAAATACTCTATAAGCACTGTGAAAACCTTGTCACAGTTTCTAAGATCAAACAGACTTTCCATTTGCCATATCAGTGTCTGGGTGAAAGTAGATGAAGGGATGTATAATTGTACTTCAAATAGAAAAGTAATTTTTTTTTTTTTCTGTTTCACAGGAACAAACTCTGCCTTTACCCCAGGAAAAAAATAAACTACATCCTGTGATTTAGCATGCAGCCTTCTACCTCATCCCCACACCCAAAAAAAATGAACCTCAGCTAGTCATTTCCCCAGCTGCAGTACTCATTTGTAATAGTAAAGTGATCATTGTTACAATATCACACATAAAAGAAGCAGAAATTTTTCTTGTGCTGTTGTTCAAAGAAGGCAGTTTAATAAAGTACCCCTATTCTTTACATGTCATGACTTGCAGTTCTGCTTGTCAGTTCATTTTGAAGTCTCCTTATTCTGTGGAAATAGCTTGTGACACAACCTTAAGAAAGGAAGTTCCCTAAGAATTACAGAGCCATGTCAGTGGATATATGAATGAACTACCCTTTACAAGAAGGAGGTTTAAACCTGCTTGGCAGTAATAGATCCATCTCCAAAAACATGCTAGCTCATAAGGATTGGGTTTTTTTTTCGTGTGGGGTTTTTTTAATTAAAAAAAAATAACCTTTCTTGCTCAGACTGAAGTGCTCTCTCAGAAGCTGACGGATCCCATAGCCTGATAGATGCAAAGTTGCTGCATCTCTGTGACCTCATCTCCAGCCAGTAGTGAGGTTGAACATCCATTCCCAATAAGCACACGTGCATGTTATATAGTATATGTATATACATATATCTATATTCACACACATCACACAGATCAATGCAGACAGAAAATACACACACAAACACGCAGCCTGATCCCTGTTCCTCCTCTCCAACTGATCAGGATTGAAGTCTGTCAGTAAAATGTAACACCCTGGGTATCCATATACACAGTTATAAATATATACATCTGTTATATGTGCATGTGCAATATCAGTCGCTCCACAAACTGGCCTAGATGCTCAGCCTATCCAGTAGCTGGTCCCCAATCCTCTGGTCTCCCCAGCTGTGGGCACACAGACCTGTGAGTCCCTGGAGGTTCACGGTTCCACTCCACTTGCTGGTACTAAGATCTCTTCTCCTACTCACTGTCTAGTCCAGTTTTAAATTCAAAAATATTTACATACACACACACACACACATGCAGAGTAGAGAGCTCACCCTCACAGACAGTAAAAATTAGGTTTAATAAGAAGATATGGCAAAGTGTAGTAATTAAGCACAGGACTCATTCAGACAGGTGTACTGACCTGCAACAAGTTTTACACAATCATCAAAACACTCTTCTGCCTGCATCCCATGATGGGTCTGTAGGCAGTAACATACAATTAAAGAGTAAAGGACAACATTTCCTCAACTTTACATAACCTCCCTTTGTGCAGGTTACGTGTAATCAATTACTTTTTAAAATGAAATCTGAAGTCTAACATATTACAGTATGGTTTGGGATTTGCTTATGTACAAATCATTATGTTAATATTAGGAGTTCTTTACTCTGTGGGATGGATGAGACAGTGGCTGCAAAGCATGCATAAAAATACCTAACGCAAAGAATTAAACAATGAAAGCATTTCCCCACTGAGGGATAATTACAGACACTTCACTATGCAGCCATGAGGATTAAATATTCACATTAGCCACACAGAAATTAGCAAAGAAATTGTCCACATCAGGACATAACCTTCCTACCTTTTTGTAAAAAGCATCTTGAAAAATCTGTAAAAATCATGAAGCATCCCCTTGTGAACACCACATTTAACTACACTGATGTGTAATCGGGTGTAATATCAGGAGCTACTTCTTTGCCCCCAAATGATGAAATGGACAAGGATATTTTTTTCCTCCTGGAAAGAGGAGTATCGGGGCCTTTCCAAACAGAATTTGATTTGCCTCACAACATAAGGCTAGTCGGAAACTTCAGGTAGTACAGATTACTGCCATCTGCTCTAAGTGAACTCACTGTTTAGGTGCTCTGCTTTCCAATCCGTCTCTCAGTAAACCTCCTGGATTTTGATGTAAGATTTTTACTTTAATCTGTAGGACTCTAAGTAGTTACCTTCAAGTGATGATATGAAGATAGCTTATAGCCATAGCAGAGAGTAAAAAAAGGTCTTTATCTGGACCCTCCTTGCTGTTTCAGGACTTTCTCTGGAAGACAGCCCTGTTTTTTTGAACTAATTCACCGTTAATCTCTCCCTTTCTCCAGCACACAGGTTTGTTTCCATTCTCAGACATTCAGCAGAGCCCACTGCTTCTCAGGCTATTTCTCTAAAGGAGATTGCAGTGATTAACTTCACAGCCCTTGCTTTTCTCTCTCCTTAACCCATGACATTGAATACATTGGATAAATAATAAGCAAATTTCACACTGGAGAGCAACTAGGCAGAAGGAGATTTCATACCAATGGCTATCTGAACCATTCATGCTGGGTACTCCGGAAAATGAGGCCATTTAGCTTTGAATGCAAAGAGAGAGATGCACTATGAGCACAAATGACCAGTGCTTAATCATTATTTTTCTTCTTTCTTTTTAAAAAGAAGAGTTTTCTGAACATATGTCATACTGCATAATATTAAAGAGGAAAGAAATACAAAGCTTCCTTAGCCTGTCATCTGAGCCCCCCTAGGAAATCACCCTTCAAGCCTGTCAAGTGAAATGCATCAAACAGATACTAGACTCTTGATCCTGAGCAGCTTACAATTCCAAAAGATCTTTCAGGATCTACTACAGGTGCATAAAGCAGTAACAGAGAATAAGATTTTTTTAAAGTTACTAAAAGTTAGCATTATGAAAAATATTTCATGCTATAATTAAATTATGATTAAATCATAACAGCTCACATACAGTCCTCAAATATAAGCTTACCAAATACTGTATTATTGTATATGTACACTAAATGTCAAAGTACCTCTTTATTTTGAGGTGATAAAATTCATGTCTCTTGAGTATTTTCCAAGCAATACTGCTTCTCAAATAGTAACAAAAAAACTTAATTTCTGTTTTAAGTTTTTACAGCTTCAATTTCAAAAGATTTAAATTTATCTTGCGAAAACATTTATAAAATAATTTCTTCAGAAAAACAACTTTGATCATAACATGAAAGGGGAATATACACACTTTTATGTGTAAGTGCATGCGTATATGTTTATGCACACACACAGGTATTTAGAATACACACTTATTTGTATTCATTATGTACATATATATATGTACACACACATATATACACACTTACGTATTTGTGTGTGTATACACACACATATATATATACAAGGATCTCTGTAGTTCATACAATTCATAATTTCCTCTTCCCTTACAGAAAGAATCTATCAAAAGCTCTATGAAGCTGAATTACAAGCCAACTTTTTTAAAGTAAACAAGTGAATCCTCAACTATTAAAACAATAAAGCTCTAATCGTTTCCCAGAAAAACACTAAATCGCTTTCATAATCACAATGGAAGTTTAATATACTATGGTTTTCTATGAATTTTCAATAACATTGTCTTTTCCAGAGGCAGCTAACAAAACTTATCCATAGTATTCATTGTTTCAGTATTCTTTTCCAGACATTGTGGATAGATGGCATCCATGGAAGAGCTGCATCCATTGTTACACAACAGATGATAGCTTCCAGCAATGTACACCATGGCTCTGTGACTCCAGAAAGGAATGCATAAGGGAACACAGCTTTTCTTCCAGCCCAGCAAATCTGTCAACAGTTCATTCTGCAGATGACTTCAGAGAAAATCAGAGTGTTCTCTCCTAGTACCCTCAGTCACTATTTTTATTCTTTCTTAATTCTTAAGACATCATGTTCACATAACTTCAGGAAAACCTCTAGAGACCTTTGATATTTCCACAATTAGAGCTTGAGAACCATTGCTTCCGACCACAGTTCTCTCCTTGGCACTCTGCTCCCATAACATTCTGAAGTGCACAGTCTCATTTCCAGGGTAGAGTACAAAACTGAGTGACAAAAAGATTAGAAAAAAAAAAAAAGAGAAGATGTGACTTTGATGGGGGGAGGTTGAAGTAAGAGGAGCAGACTGATTGATTAGAAGAGCCCTGATTTTTTTCCTGCAGATCAGCAAGCTTTCAATAGTAGGAGAGGAACTATTGTGATGGACTGCTGCCTAATAGCTAAGGCAATTTGTGGGAGATGCAAATATGATTCCTATCATATGGAGGAGGGATTTTCAGATTAACTGTGAATGCTCTCACATTACCACCTTATCTTGCTTCTGTTCTGCAATGTCCTCCTTTGGCAAGTAGTAGGTACTAGTGTCAAAACCAAGACTGAAGAATTTCTGGGCATTTTTGAAATTTAGGCACTGGCCAAAAACCAAAGCAGATGAACAGATTACAAGTTTACAATTCAACGTGGAAGTTTCACTGCAGCTTTAGCATAAAGGATTGAGGTTTTTCTTTGCATGTCAACCTTTGGGACTCTCCCACATGAGCAAACCACAGCAGTCATCAGAACTCCACACTGAAATGCACAGCTTCAGGACAGGGCACCAGGGCAGATAAAAGCTAACCATATCACCAGCAAGTTTAGGCCATGACTTTTGAAGTCATTACCTTTCAGGGACATCACGTATTAAATATCTGAGTATCTACTGGAACTGCCTAGAGTTTCTTCACAACACTTGCATATATCGCACGTGTGGACGACCCATCTGCTCTGTGGCAGCTGACAGGTGTTTTGCCATTCTGCTGCCGTGACAGTGCTGGCGTTAAAATGTAATCAATACAATTTTGTATGTGATCTTATTCTAGCTTCAGAAAGGCATATAATTGGATTATCTATTGAATTGTAACCTCACAACAACTGCAGATGGGGCTTCTTGTATCTTACTCAGTCAAGGACAGGTGAAGTATGAGAGCATGTTACTGAAAACAGGAAATTCTATTAACAAGTCTATGTTTAATACATTTCAGTATGACCTGAATCTCCTCAAGTCTGGAATCTTAATCTTTTCTTTCCAATTTATTAGCAGAGTAGCCTTGAGGATATGAATATAGGAAAAGAATTAACAGAGAGAATGCAGTCTAAGAATAGTCATCTTTTCCTACTCTCCCATCCCTGTCTCCAGGAATTTGAGTATTTCCCCTCTGCACATCCTACTAGGGACTGAAATGCTCACTAATTGTGAGATAACAGAACCCAGTCATTTGGCCTTTGGCATGTAAATAAAAATTAGGAACTATGTCAGCATTACAGGTTACAAACTGGCTTTTGTGGATTTGTGGATTAGTAGTGCAAAACAAAGCACCTCAACTTTATCTGAAGTTTACCTTACAAGCTTGCCAGTCAAATTATTTATGAACTGGCTCCTGGGCTCGGTAAAATACCTAAAGTGTGACCCTATGAGTAAAAACTTGCATCTTTATTCAAAGTGTTTCTACCCTTGTTTAGGGCTGGGACAAAACAGAAATCTACTGTCTTTTGAAGAGCAATAGGAACTGTCATGCTATTCCATAGGGACACTGATTTTAATAGTAATATGTACATGAGCTAATTACATAGGACTGGACTTTCTCCGAGTGCTTTAACTAATGCAGTAGAATTACTACAAATATTTTAAAAGAAAGGCCACACTCAAAGCATTATCCTCCCCGAACCTCAAGCAGCTGAGATGAAAAAAAAAAGGGTTCAGAGCCCTTGATTTGCAGGGGAAGAAGCAGAGGAGAGGCTTTCCATAGACCAGAAGAAGACAGATAAAAGCAAAACACACTTCCTCTCTTTTGCATCTTTGTTCCCTTCTAAAAAGCTTCTTAAGTTTTGAGAATCCCATTCTTATGGTGTTGGTTGCTCAATGTGTTGCACAGGGAAGCCCAGATACCTGTTTTGGGACTAAGACTGCCTTTGAGTAGTTACATGTGCATCTAGTCCAATGTCCTTTCATTTCAAATAAAACATGAGGTTGAGGAGGAGGAGAAGAAAAGGGATTGTACTCTTCTTTAAGCTTCACACTGCGACTCATTAGCATACAGCTAAGCACTGTCACAGCACCTCATGCTGACAAGACTCAGTATCTCAGCACACTGCAAGCAGAGAACTATCTGTTTAGGTTTAATTTAACTACTACCTTATCTCATAGCCAGCCTGAGTGTTCTACATTTATTCTGTTATAGAAGCAGGAGCAGTTAACATCCCAATGTACATTTTATTGCTGGGTTGTGGCAGAAGCCTGTAGATGAATAACCATATATTTTGGAATATCCCAGGAAGCATAGCTGTGAAACAGTCATGCAGGCAATTGGACAAGAAAGGCAACAAAAGACTGAAATTCCTGGATGACATTCAAATCCACTCAGTTATTATGTTGTTTGTACCAAAGCCTATGGCTCTGCTGTTGTTGAGGGTCTTGTCAGCTTTTCCATTATATGTTCTTATTTTCAGGGATTTGTTGGTCACAGTGATTCACTCCAGGCAGAGTGAAAACACTAGGAGACTAAAATTTGGCCAAAGGCAAAGAGTATTGTTTACAGCTGGTAGATTCAAAGCTGGACCAACTCTCTGCTTTAACAATGTCAAAAAAATAAAATAAATAAATGGAAAAGTAAGTACGTCCTCCTCTAAAATGAAACACTAATAAGAACAAAAATCTTGAACTTGTTTTTTACAGTATCAGAACCTATTAAGCACTAAAATGTTGGTGAACAAGATAAACTCTAGGCAGGGCTTTCCAACATGGTTACATGCATTTTCATACTCATCCTCAACTCAGAATTACAGGGTAGGAGCAAGACTACTTTGACAACTGCATTCGCATGGTAAGATTCTGCCTGCTCACATAGGTTGGATTCAGTTACAGACCAGAAAATACATTTGGACCACCTCTAAGAATCTGTTTTCAGGTCCTCTGAAGCAGCAATGATCTAGGTAAAATGGATGGCCCTGAGCTGTAAACAGAGATCCAAATACCCACAAGCTTTGGATATGGTCACGCTTTGGTTCACATGTCATAACTGACATGTATGGAATCAGACACACCTAGAAAGCACCTCTTAAAAAAAAGAGGCATGATTTAAGCATCACCTAGGTATACCTGAAGATAATAATTGTCTATATTTTTAAGCTTACTTTAATACTTGTCTTTTAAGGAGAGAATTATCTGAAAATAAAGATGTATGTTTTGCTTTATTTTTAATGACCAATGAAGAAAAGTTTCAAAGAAAATTTATTTTCTCACTTTTTCAGAGAAACTCTTCCCACACCCTCATCATCTGATTTGTATCTAGAAGATATGTAAATGTTGATTCACATAATCAACATTTTAATCAAGTTTATTCAAAAATAAAAAATGAGAAATTAAGATATATAAAGCACAAATAGCCTTAAAAAATAGTGCACATTTCTGAATACCTTCTTAATTTCAGAAAAGTATATATAAACTTAAGAGTCACAGATATTTGGATTTAAGTAGCTCATCAAGATTTCTTTACTTACTCATATACTTTACTTACTCTCAGCTTGCCAGAAGGGAAAAGAACATACCACATACCAGGTTCAGTTTCTGGCTGTGCTGTTCACTGCTTTTGTGACCCCAGAGAAGGCGTTCTGCTGTCCTTCTATAGAATGGTGTCATGAAATCACAGAATCACAGAATGTTAGGGATTGGAAGGGACCTCAAAAGATCATCTAGTCCAATCCCCCTGCCAGAGCAGGAATACCTAGATCAGGTCACACAGGAACACATCCAGGCAGGTTTTCAGAGACATCAGGCAAAAAATTCATCATGTTAGAAAAATGAAAAAATTAAGCAAGGCTAGCTTCTAACATAAAAAGACTTTTTCCTCACTTTGCTCAGTAAATTAAGTGACATCAAATCTTGGGAGGACACACAGAACCATTCAAGCTCTAGAAGGTGCGTGTTTTTTCCGTCCTTAGTCTGTAAGCACAGTAAGAACCATTTGCTTGAACGTTTTGATTATGGTCCATACCTGAAATGCATACAAAGACAAGCCATCTCAAAGCTTTTATAGAAAGTGGCTAATCCTCTTGGACAAGAGCAGCATTAGTAGAGCACCACAGTCATCCTATTAGATTTGAAACTTGTGCAGTTATTTACAACATCTTTTCAGCTCACCTCCAAGTTCTAAACCTTAAATCTCTGGTTACTGCAGAGATCTGCAAACAGTGGGAGGTCTCATGTGTCGTGTTAATACTTCTGGCATGGCAGCAGGAGACACTATAATTGCCTCTTCAAAATTCTTTCATTTATGTGTCTACATCACTGAAGAACTTGCAATTATTTTTAAATATTTGCTGGTGGGTCTTTTAGAATACATTTATAGAGCTAACATTTTGTGCAGCTCAGAAACTATAAACTGTAGAAACTGTAGAAACTATAGTCTGTTCATTATTGTTTTGTATGTTACACTTCACTGACACTACAATGTCTCTAATAGAAAGGAATCCTGATACTTTTATTGCCATGTGAATTTTAACAGGGTGTCCAGACCACAAAGGTTACTCTTCTCCAGTTCTGTAAAGGGTCAACATGAGCTGTTACATTTCTAGTGGCCTATTAGGATGAAATAGAAATTACAAAGCACATAGGGTTATACAAACTGAAAAAAGTGCTCCAGCCTCCTTCTATAAAATTCATCACACAAGCCACTGTGCTACAATTTAATTCTATATAATACATAATCTGAATATCTCCATGCTCAGAATAATTAGGAAATGTTCTCTATACTGATGTCTCTTTCTAAATGAAGAGCATGAAATATTTTGATAGCTTTAGTGCAGCTTCTGTGCATATTTTCCTTTGTCAGGGCAAACTGGAAGTAAATAATAATAGTAAAGCATTAAGAAGGATGAACAAAAAATCATTCACATAAAGTCACAAAATACCCCTTGGCTAAGAACTTGGATGAGTGGGAAAGTTTCACCAATAAAAAAAATTTTACTCACAGCCGAACAACTCCTGGGACAAGTGGAGATTTTATTATTTTGAGGCCCCTTTCAAGTAACACACAATGAGCTTAAAAAGGATAATTCTTTTTAAATCTCAGAACAAGCCTCAACACTTGCAGTGGACTGGGGAGAGGGAAAAGCTGCAGAAAGTTGTTTTGGGAAGCAAGAAGAAAGATGTGCCATTCATAGTTTAAAAGAAATTGTCAGTGTGGTTTAAAATACGCATTTGGAAGCTTATTTGTGGATACGTACAGTCAACACACAGTAGTGAATTTCTGTAGGAAAGAATTGTGCTTTAGAGTCAACAGCCCCAGGAGAATTGCTTTTCCACCAGCTGACAGTTAGTAACAATGTACTGGGATCAGTTGATTATTACTGTCTTAAAGACAAGACCAGAGATACATAGCGTGCTACATCAAAGGGACTCCTGTGGCTAAGAAGGCCAATGGCATCCTGGGGTGTATTAGAAAAGGGGTGGTTAGTAGGTCGAGAGAGGTTCTCCTCTCCCTCTACTCTGCCCTGGTGAGGCTACATCTGGGATATTGTGTCCAGTTCTGGGCCCCCCAGTTCAAGAAGGACAGGGAACTGCTTGGGAGAGTCCAGCGTAGAGCCACAAAGATGATGAAGGGAGTGGAACATCTCCCTTATGAGGAAAGGCTGAGGGAGCTGGGTCTCTTGAGCTTGGAGGAGACTGAGGGGTGACCTTATTAATGTTTATAAATATGTAAAGGGTGAGTGTCATGAGGATGGAGCCAGGCTCTTCTCAGTGACATCCAATGATAGGACAAGGGGCAATGGGTGTAAGCTGGAACATAGGAGGTTCCACATAAATGTGAGGAAGAATTTCTTCACAGTGAGGGTGACAGAACACTGGAACAGGCTGCCCAGAGAGGTTGTGGAGTCTCCTTCTCTGGAGACATTCAAAACCTGCCTGGACATGTTCCTGTGTGACCTGACCTAGGTGTTCCTGCTCTGGCAGGAGGATTGGACTAGATGATCTTTTGAGGTCCCTTCCAATCCCTAACATTCTGTGATTCTGTGAAGAAGTTGATATTTGCATCCAACTTAAAATAGAAGACTTCTGAAACACTATGCAACTGACACAAGAAAAAAAACAATCATGAATTCAAAAGCAACTGGGCACATCAGCTAAATTACAAGGTAAACCAGCATAAAATCACATCTGAAAACAGAATCATGTATTTGTAAAGAAAATATAGAAATTACCAAGAATTAATGTTTTTAAGAGAAGCTTAAAAGCTACAATAGGCACAAAAGTTCATTTACAATTACTGAAATTTTCCAACATGTCCTGCCACATCTAACTACTTGTTTCAGATGAAATGAAGGGCTGTAGAAAGCTATTCTGCTGCTATACAGAAAACAGACCACTAACTTGCCTTCATACACTTCCCTGCAAAATCATTTGTGCTTTCTAGTCAGAGTAGCCCTCTAAAACACTTGATTTTTGTTCACGAACAGGGAAAGACTGGTAGGTGATGTGGTGGTTGGAGGCCATCTTGGGCTAAGCGACCATGAAATGATACAGTTCTCGATCCTTAGCCAAGTTAGGAGGGGGACAGCAAAACTCTCACCATGGACTTCCGAAGGGCAGACTTCAACCTGTTTAAAACACTGGTTGAGAAAGTCCCTTGGGGAACAGTCCTAGAGGGCAAAGGGGTTCAGGAAGGATGGACTCTTTTCAAGAAGAAACTGTTAGAGATGCAGGAGCAGGCTGTCCCCATGTGTCATAAGACAAACTGGCGGGGAAAGCGACCGGCATGGCTGAACAGGGAGCTCCTGCTGGGACTTAGGAGAAAGAAGAGAGTCTACCGCCTTTGGAAGAAGGGGCAGGCTACTCGGGAAGAGTTTAGAGATTTAGTTAGGTTGTGTAGGAAGAACATTAGGGAGGCAAAAGCTCAGCTGGAACTCAGCCTGGCCACTGCTGCAAGCGATAATAAGAAGACGTTTTACAAATATAATAACAATTAAAAAAGATGCAGGGAGAATCTCCATCCTTTATTGGATGCGAGGGGGAACACTGTTACCAAGGACAAGGAAAAGGCTGAGGTACTTAATGCCTTCTTTGCCTCAGTTGGACCAGTTATACTCATGGTATTCAGTCCCCTGAGCTGGAAGATTGGGATGGAGATCAGAATAAACCCCTCGTAATCCAGGAAATAGTAGTGAAGGACCTGCTAAGTCAATTAGACACCCACAAGTCTATGGGGCCGGATGAGATCCACACGAGAGTGCTGAGGAAGCTGGCAGAGGAACTTGCCAAGCGGCTCTCCATCATCTCTCAGCAGTCCTGGTTATCGGGTGAGGTCCCGGATGACTGGAAACTTGCCAATGTGACGCCCATCTACAAGAAGGGCAGGAAGGAGGATCCAGGGAACTACAGGCCTGTCAGCCTGACCTCAGTACCAGGGAAGATTATGGAACAGTTCATCTTGGGGGAGATCACGTGGCAAGTGCAGGACAACGGGGGGCTCACAGCCAGCCAACATGGGTCCACAAAGGGCAAGTTCTGTTTAACCAACCTGATCTACTTCTGTGATCAGGTGACCCGCCCAGTGGATGAGGGAAAAGCAGTGGATGTTGTCTACCTGGACTTCAGTAAGGCATTTGACACTGTTTCCCACAGCATTCTGCTGCAGAAGCTGGTGGCTCATGGTCTAGACAGGTGGACTCTTCACTGGGTTAAAAACTGGCTGGATGGCCGAGCCCAGAGAGTTGTGGTGAATGGAGTTAAATCCAGATGGAGACCGGTCACAAGCGGTGTCCCTCAGGGCTCGGCCTTGGGGCCAGTCTTGTTTAATGTCTTTATCAATGACCTGGATGAGGGGATCGAATGCACCCTCAGTAAATTTGCAGATGACACGAAATTGAGTGGGAGTGTCGATCTGCTTGAGGGTAGGGAGGCTCTGCAGCGGGATTTGGACAGGCTGGAGTGATGGGCTGAGGCCAATTGCATGAGGTTTAACCAGGGTAAGTACCAGGTCATGCACTTTGGCCACAACAACCCCATGCAGCGCTACAGGCTTGGGGAAAAGTGGCTGGAAAGCTGCCTGGCAGAAAAGGACCTGGGGGTGTTGGTTGACAGCCGACTGAACACGAGCCAGCAGTGTGCCCAGGTGGCCAAGAAGGCCAATGGCATCCTGGCCTGTATCAGAAACGGTGTGACCAGCAGGAGTAGGGAGGCAATCATGCCCCTGTACTCGGCACTCGTGAGACCACACCTTGAGTACTGTGTCCAGTTCTGGGCACCACAGGATAAGAAGGACATTGAGGTGCTGGAGCGAGTCCAGAGAAGGGCAACGAGGCTGGTGAGAGGTCTGGAAAACAGGCCTTATGGAGACCGGCTGAAGGAACTGGGATTGTTTAGTCTGGAGAAGAGGAGACTGAGAGGAGACCTCATTGCCCTCTACAGCTACCTAAAAGGAGGTTGTAGTGAGGCTGGTGTGGGTCTCTTCTCCCAAATTACTAATGATAGGACGAGAGGAAATGGCCTCAAGTTGCGTCAGGGGAAGTTTAGGTTGGATATTAGGAAGAAGTTCTTTACTGAGAGGGTGGAACATTGGAACAGGCTGCCCAGGGAGGTGGTGGAGTCACCGTCCCTGGGGGTGTTCAAAAAACGGGTTGATGAGGCACTTGAGGCCATGGTCTAGTGGTTAGGAATATGATGGGATAAAGGTTGGACTTGATGACCCTGGAGGTCCCTTCCAACCATAATTATTCTATGATTCTGTGATTCCTCAGGACTGAACAACCACCTGAAATCTCAACAGAAACTCAAAACTACTCATGAATTAAATTGAGCAATGATTTTATTTTAACTCTAAATAAAAATAAAAGCAACATGACTGAGAAAGAACAAAGCAGCCAGCTTCAAGTGCAGTCACTTTCCCTTTAGAGCAGTTCTAAGTAGTTGGATTGTACTGAAGATATCCTTTTAAAAACAAATTACAATAAAGGGAACAATTCCAGAATAATTGCTGATACTTTTCTAAAGCTGTAATCAGTTAAGAAGCAGTGAATATATTTAGCCAATTTCACTCAGAAATCAACTCAAAATCCAAAATATACTGAGCAAGACTAAATTCGGAGTTTTATTTAGCACATCATTTGCTTGATAACAATGTTGAGGGCAGTGTTAAAAAAAAACAGATAGGGGGTGTGTGTGATTATCAATGAGTCTTGCACCCTATCCCCAAATCAATATTTTCTGCTGCAAGGGAGCAGCTCTGCATTGCACTGCAGGCAAGAGACAGCTCTAAAACTGAGATAACCATTAAAAATGAGGATTACTTCAGTGCTGGGGAGCCCTCCAGTGGGACAGAGTTATTATAGCGATTTCTCTGCTGCCTCTGGCTCCAACTTTGCTGTGCAGATGAACTTCCTGGGGAGTCAATCTCACCTGGCACAATAAACACGGTGTTTCAAATCACACAGGGAATTGTTGAGCACATGTAGAAACCAGCATTAAAAAAAAAAAAAAAAAAAAAAAAAAGAAAATGCACCTGTTTAATTTAAAGCTGTGAGCCCGTCCACGAAGAATGCAAGCTCTTCGGTTAGAGTATGACTTTATGTTCATGACAGCCAAGTTCAAGTCCCTGATCTACTACGGAGTTAGAGAAATCATTGTGCTATCTACCATAGGTTTAAGCCAGAACCCCTCTTCTCTACTGAAGGATGGAGATCCAGCTCAGGACAGTCAAGGCAGTTGAAGCCAGACTGCATACATGTATAACTTTGTAAATACAACAGAAGTTTCAAAGAACAGACAGACAGCTCTCCTGTAGTTCATCTGTGAGTCCTTGCCTCATTTCTCAGTTACTCCTGCTGCATTTCACAGTAAAGACCATTATCTGTAATGACCCAGAACAGTGTCACTGAAGGTAGAACTTTTTAGGAGCGCCTGTGGGTTAATGCCAACATTCATCAGCAATGATGAAAGCATAGACCAGCTACTGTCCCTCTTGTGTTGAGGTACTTTATGAAGCCTATGTTGAGGTCCTAACCCACATGAGACATCTCCAGCAACAAGGGAGATCTCCACACAAGATACTAGGAGACTGTGTAAGTCAGATGGCATTGCCAGGTAAATTGACAGTGTTCACTGCCCAAGGGAAGAGCACTCCTATGAGGATATTTCATCACAATGTAAATGTAATACTTCTGGGTGCTCAATCTATTCCCACCTAACTTTGATTTTGCTTCATACTGACTTGGAGGGGGGTTGGGACAGGCTGTGTCTAAATATCCAAGGACAAACTAGGTCAAAAAATTAGAATTTGAGATTGTTTGCTTTTTATATGGTTGGAAGCACGCTATTTTCATAAAATAGTCCATGCAGTAGCATCAGGTTAGCTTTTTTGTGCTCCCTTTTTTTTTGTGTGACGTCCAAGTTCTTTAGTCACCTGAGAATACAAACCCTTCCACTAGTGTACATCACGCAACTTTCAGGGCTCATGCAGACATCCTTTTGACTTCAATGTAAAATACATGTATATTCAAGGGGCAACAGAAGTGAACCTCTGTGGTTGATGTTATTCCTGAATGCAGATAATGAAGAAGGTAGACCTGGCTCAATCGTTTGCAATTTTTTGTAAAGCATTGAAAATGTTGTTAAATTCTAAGAGCAAAGTGGCAGAACATTGGCATTTCAAAAAGAAGGCGAAGACTAATTACTAAGAAGTCAACATAGTTTTGTTCTGCACTTCTATTTTTTTCCATTCAGCAAGAACTAGAGCTGATTATATTAAAATATTTCATTAAGCCTTGAATTTTCAAAGGTTGAAACAAGCTGTTCAGTGTTTAAATGTTTGCAACACAGGAAAAATAAAAAATAGTGCAATCAGTATAATTAAAGAGGAAGAAAAGAGGTGTTTTCTTTCACTGATGCCAAACAAAATCTAACTCATGCAAGATGAATGGTTCCATTATACGTTGTTTTAATACTTTATCAATTTACTAATATTAAACTAGATTACATTAAAAATTTTTATTTGTATAATTAATCTCTTCCAAACTAAACCAAACCCCAAGAAAACACAAAAAAGTAATTTATAGGGAAATAAAAGAGCCTTATTTCACTTTAAGAAATGAACTTTCTTATTATATTCTCACCACATGCATGCAACAACACCCCTGCCTATTGCTTTAATTTACAGGATAATTAATAGCTATTAAGTGATGGTTACGTTGCATAGCTTTCCATTGTTACTCTAATAGAAGAGTAATATGGAGTAGACTCTTATAATAGAAGATTATACTCTAATAAAAGAGTATTTAAAGCAGAAATTAAGCTAAATACAGAGATATGAACACATTGAGTAGCTAATTTTAAAATTAATTTCACAATTAATCAGAAAACCAAGTGTCACTAGTTTTAACGAGTGACCTCTCTTTAGAGGAGAGGGCAACTTTTTCAGAGGCAGAGGGGAACTAAGGCAGACCCATTCTGCTTTCAGACTGAGCAGGAAATGAGCAGCATACACACATAGACTCTAGCTCTGGGGCAAAAATCATCATTGAACCACGGATGAAATATCCAAAATGGTTTACGTCATGAAGCTACTGAACACATGTCATGTGGGTAGAGATCAAGGAAGGGAGATGTGGCACAGACTGGTTTGGTCCTTTAAGGACCAACCTGACATTTAAACATCTTTCCCTCCAAAATTCAGTAGCACTTGGTGAAATCATCTTGTCACATGTTCCTGAATGATATTTTGGCTTTACCTGTCGTGGGGTCTGTACATAGAGATTACAAAATGTAATTACCAGAGGAGGTAGTTTGCCACACACTTAAGGTTCAGACTCCCTGCCTGCTGCAAACATAGGAAACAATCCACACTGAAACATTCCTTGCACTAAGTGGAGGAAACACAGGTCTAATTTAGGTAGGTATTTAAGTTTTATAAACTATTGACATGAAAATAATCATTAAAGTATGAACTTGCTTTGAAAAAATGTTTTAGAAGCTTATTTTATTTATCAAAAAAACACCACTCTTTTGGCAAATGGAAAGTGAAATGTTGAAATGAAAATGAAATGTTGAAATGAAAAATGAAAAGTTTTGCCAGACTTCTTATCATTAAGATCTAAATTTGAATGGAAGTTTATAGCATCATTTTTAAAATGTTTTTCAGACAGCAAAGAGAAAAAAACTTTTTTTTGAAGTCTATGTTTTAAACAATACAAAGTATGCCACAAAAAATACAGTGTTGTGTTGAACACAGAGGATGGCAGTTGACTACACAAAGCACATCATTACAGCATTCCCCAGGACTATCAGTAGGAGTTAACTCACTTGCAGACTGAATGCTTACATCACATGTTGTCTTAATACTTCATTGATATATTAATATTAAATTGCAGTCCTGATAGTAGGAACATTTTGGAAATGGTGCTTTCACTGCATGAACTGCTCTCTGAAAGTGCTTTAAGGTAGGGGAGATGATTCCTAGTCTTGAATATGCCAAGTTTTCAATGTTTATTTGCTGTACACAGTAATACAATATATGCTACAGTGATTCTGATAACAATTTAATCCTAGATCAGGGTCAGGCAGGAGCAAGAGAGAGGCTGCAGGGAATTGAGCTCTGGGAGTACGAGACCATGATTAGGGTATGATTCATGTGGAAAGGGCTCAGAGTTGATCTGTGCTCCTATTTTGTTCATGACCTGCTCTGACCTCCAACAGAATAATTTGGTCAAAAAATTCACTTGGAGTCCTCTCATTTCAAAATAAGCAACAAAACAGAGAAGGAATGCATAACCTGAGACACTGTCAGTTGGTTAAACTGCTTTTGCTGCACTCACTTCAGTGAAGTCATGCTAATTTACACCAGCTGAGAATCTGCCCTGATGCATTTCATTTACTCTTGAAGTCCTTTAAAAAACATACCAAGTTCATCTGGCAATTTTTCCCAAACTTTTGAGGTCACTCCTACCTGCTCCTAAACATCTCTCTGAATCAGAATAGGAATAATACAGTTTCTATGCATCAAAAGACATTGATTCTTCCTAATTTATAAATATTTCAGTGAACAAAGTGATGATTTCATCTACTGGGATATCTCATAAATAAATGTAACAGCAAAATTGGTGCTGTCACTAGCTATTCCAAAGGAAGTTGCCATCTTTGCTAACAATATATCAATAAGCTTAATTAAGGACTAGAAAGCAGATGAAAGATGAAGTTCATGGCAGGTTTTCAACCCAAAGATCACAAATGGATGTTTGCATCCCAGGAGGCAAAGAAATTGATCAAAAGATAGCAAGCCACACACCGAGAAAAACTACTGCAAGATAAATAGTGATATGATCCATGCAAAACCAGCTTAAAACCAGTAAGAAGTCATTCTACTAGCACATCCATGGAAAACACATTTTCCTATTGAAGAGCAAGGAGGCAAGAAGAAAAAGAGGATAATGAAAAAAATACAAGCTTAGAGACTTATACAAGCTCAATGAGACCAATAAATAGCATTCTCCCTACGCTATAAAAATACTTCTAAAGTAATTTGAAGTTTTCAGAAAAAAAAAAATGGGAAATTATCTCAGGCCTAGAGATATAATGACTGATTTAGGCAAATGAACATACTAAAAAGCTTTCTGCTGAAACAAAATACAATTTTGCATTTTCTATCACGTGTGGTGAATGACATTTTAATGCTTAAATCACACCTCCCATAAAACAAATAATCATGAGCATATCAAAGGCAGGAAAAATCTCTCAGACTGAAACTTCTTTAAAGTGCAAAAGATTCTAGAGAGTTAAGAAATGTCACACATTGCTTCATAGCCTTCTGTAATTCCCCTGGATATGGATTAGAAGGACCTCTTGAATAAAGGCCAATGGCCAAATGGAGTCAAGCAAACTATTTCACCTTTAGTAAATGCATCCAAATCCTACACCCTTCTGAGGGTTAGTCTTATAGTCTTTAACCTGAGTTTATGAACACACCTGGCTCCTCTTCCACCATTCTCTTCTAACTCTTGTTTCCTAGCATTTACCCTGGGTGTGTGTCTACAGAATCACAGAACAGCCTTGGTTGGAAGAGACCTCTAAGATCATCAAGTCCAACTGTTAACCTAACACTGTCAATTCACCACTAAACCATGTCTACTATGCAATCAGACCTTGTCTTGCTAGACTAAACAAGCCTGTTTCTTTTAACTTGTTCTGGAAAGATTGGCGCATCATTCCCTGATCATCCTTGTACCGCTTTCCTGCAGCTTTTTGCGTTTTGAAATCATTTGAAGTAAAGGAGGTTATACAACAGTAAATCTGTAGTAAAGAGAAATAGGAGATGGTCTATGGGATAGACTTAATGATACCTGTGTACCCCAGACTATATTTGTTGCTTATAAGTGAGGAAAAAACACTGGGTTAATAACTTGGCCTCTCTAGTCTTATTGCTTTCCTTTGTTTCCTTCCTCTCAAACTGTTTTATTATTAATTGTAAAGAGCACATCATAATAAAATGGAATGCAGAAACTTGGCTGTGCCAAAAAACCTCTCCCTGATCTCAAGGACATTTTGCCATTAGCAAATGCCTCATATAAAACTAAAAATAAATTTATGGACTCAGCTTACAAGGTTTTCTTTCTCCAGCTTCTCCACACTGCCAAACCACAAAAAACAGACAGGGGCAATAGAGCCTAGGGTGCTCTATTTCCTCTCCCTGAAGATTATAATTACTTATACATTAACTTATGCTTCAAGAATTTACAGTGTAGAGTGATAAAGTCATTATTACATTATTTCTGCCTAGCTTCTTCATTTTTCCAATTATTCTTGGATTTAAATGGAAATGTATATCAACACATATAATTTTGTACTTCATTGCACTGATCCATGAAGCCTTATAATTCTTCTATGTGAAAATATATATGAGAAATTGCCTCAAACCTTAGAGTCAAAGTCTCAGGTCTCCTTATTTTTCTTGTCTTTTAGAAGACTGAACTAAATATTGCTGAAAATGCCAAGACCTGACTCAGCTCTGTTGCTAACTTGGGTTACACTGATAGATCAAAATTTATCACGTGAGGCAATTTCAACAGCATAGGCCAAATATGGCAAGAAGACTTTAGTGAATTCTTTAGTGTTTTCATAGACTGAAGAACTTGGATTTTAACTAGTCTCAGTCTGGATCTTTCCTATTTGTGACAGTACAGCCTAGATGTATCCAGTTGAAACAAAGACCATCTTTATCAGTTCCCTAATCACATAGTTGCAAAAAACAGGACAAAAATATTAGTTGGCACACTAGTGGCAATGACTAAGGAGACAGGGACCACCTATATCAGCTCAGATAGCCTTAGTATGCAACTGGTAGCAGCCTTAGACTTAGAAAAATGCTGCAGATTTTTTCAGTTGAAATCATTTGCTGGCTGAAATAGTGACTGTACAGCCTGAGAAGGAGAATGGCTCTGAGTAAGCACAGGCATCATGATTATTCTTGGTGACTATTTCAGAATCATATACTAATTTAATTTGAAAGAGACCTCAGGAGGTCATCTGGTTCAACCTGAACTTCAGTAAGGCGTTTGACACTGTTTCCCACAGCATTCTGCTGCAGAAGCTGGTGGCTCATGGCTTAGACAGGTGGACTCTTCACTGGGTTAAAAACTGTCTGGATGGCCGAGCCCGGAGAGTTGTGGTGAATGGAGTTAAATCCAGATGGAGACCGGTCACAAGCGGTGTCCCTCAGGGCTCAGTCTTAGGGCCAGTCTTGTTTAATGTCTTTATCAATGACCTGGATGAGGGGATCGAATGCAGCCTCAGTAAATTTGCAGATGACATGAAATTGAGTGGGAGTGTCGATCTGCCTGAGGGTAGGGAGGCTCTGCAGTGGGATTTGGACAGGCTGGAGTGATGGGTTGACGCCAATTGTATGAGGTTTAACAAGGGTAAGTTCCCGGTCACGCACTTCGGCCACAACAACCCCATGCAGCGCTACAGGCTTGGGGAAGAGTGGCTGGAAAGCTGCCTGGCAGAAAAGGACCTGGGGGTGTTGGTTGACAGCCGACTGAACACGAGCCAGCAGTGTGCCCAGGTGGCCAAGAAGGCCAATGGCATCCTGGCCTGTATCAGAAACGGTGTGACCAGCAGGAGTAGGGAGGTGATCGTGCCCCTGTACTCGGCACTCGTGAGACCACACCTTGAGTACTGTGTCCAGTTCTGGGCACCACAGGATAAGAAGGACATTGAGGTGCTGGAGCGAGTCCAGAGAAGGGCAACGAGGCTGGTGAGAAGTCTGGAAAACAGGGCTTATGGAGACCGGCTGAGGGAATCGGGGTTGTTTATTCTGGAGGAGACTGAGAGGAGATCTTATTGCTCTCTACAGCTACCTAAAAGGAGGTTGTAGTGAAGCTGGTGTTGGTCTCTTCTCCCAAATTACTAATGATAGGACGAGAGAAAATGGCCTCAAGTTGTGTCAGGGGAAGTTTAGGTTGGATATTAGGAAGAAGCTCTTTACTGAGCTTTGCCATTAGATAAGGTAGCTCAAGGCCTTATCCAACTGAGTTCACAGTATTTAACAGATTGCCTTTACTATGTGTTGTTTTTCCTATTGTCTAATTAGGATTTTCCCCGAGGCACGTTGTGTCCATTGTTCCCCACCCTTTACCTGTGTAATGGTTAAAAAAGACTGGCTCCATCTTCTTTATAGAAAGAAAAAAAATCCTTCTCCCATTACATAGCTGAAGACATCAGCTTAGGGACAGGAAACAGATAAAGGTAAACAGCACTATTTTAACAGTTTTGACACTTCAGAATATTGAAAGGTTCCGTGATACAAGAATTGAAAAAGACAGGTTTAACCCATGAATAAAAGCATGCATTGGTGACTGATGACACCAGTAAGATTAACCTTCTCAAGAATAGGAAAGTATTTTGTTGAGATAGGAAGCCCTGTAAAATGTGTTTTATAAATTAGTTTTCTGGTTTAGCCCTACTACCTTGCTCTCTGCCAACTCCAAAATGATATTTCCACGACATGAGAAGTGGAAAACAATGAAAAAGATTTAAATGAGTCAGTGAGCTTTGGCATACACATTATTGAGATAAAACTCGTACTCTTCTTTCAGGCAAGCCTTAATGAATTGTAAATTTTTGCCCTGAAGGAGCAGTGATTGGATATTGATTTAGAACAGGTAAGGGGATGTCAACAACCTACAACAGAATAAAATTACAACAATGTGGAATCTCATTGTATGATGAAATGTAACCATCCTATATACACTAGGCAGCATGGGAAGAAAAAAAAATTTGCACAGTTCTTTATCTCAGAGGAAGCAAAGTACAGGTAGCAAAGTCATCCTGCACTGGAGAACAGGAAAAATCCATCCCTGGAGTGAGCTACTTCAGATCTTTCTCAGTCTCCAAATGGATTTTATTAAGGCTTCTATTTCATTCTTGCAAACTTGTCTTCATTTTTCTCTTGCTCAAATGATGCAGGAGAAAATATTTTTTTATTTTTTTCAGAACAAGCACTATTTTAGAGCATCCACTGTACAAAGAGTAACGAGATTCTGTGTATGTTGGGTAGCTGGCTTGAATATAGTCTCTATGTCTATATTTAAAGATAGTTGGTTAAATGCACAGAGACTGTTAATTGGAAAGTACCCATAAACTATGGTGGTAATCTGGTTTTAAGGGAATAGGTAAATTGAGCTGAAGTGACATATGCAAATCTAGAAGAAATTGAATTCATTTTCCTATTTGATTTCAGTTTGATTTCAGCAAGGATAAAGCTAGACTTCCTGCACATCATCAGCCTAGGCCAGAGAGCAATCAGGAGTCTATAATTAGAGAAGAGTTCTAGCCAGAAATCTAGCTAGAATTAAGTAAAACTGAGATTAGGAATCAGGCCACTGAGCAAAAAAAAAAAGGTTAGGCATTCCAAGACTAACATGGCTAGGATGAAAGAAGGTGCTGGCAGAAACAAGGCTATGGTTATTGATGTCCTCATCTGAGGTTAACAGGTATTTCAAGTATGATTTGTCTAGGGGTTCAGCTGAATGGAGATGAGGCAAAGTGACCAATCAGCTATTTTTTTACTGAATCATGCAGACCTTGAAGCTGAAAGCTGCTGCCAGAGAAGAAGAATGGCCGAGATGACTCCTGAGACAGGTAAGGCACAATAGACCCTAGTGTTAGGCCCTGGAATCAAGATTAAGTGTATGCTTAACCTTCAAGGCACTTGAGGACCTGTAGTAGCTCTCAGCAAATTTCACAGGGGTCAGAATGAACTTGAGAACAGTATATTGCTGGGCCGTTTCAAAAATAATTTAGGAAACTCCTAATTTACAGCCTACATGTATTCATAGCCAATTTATATTAATTTGTTGTTGCAATCAGTTAATGATCCAGTGACATAAGAATCACTATGCCCATGTTCAAATTATTATGCAATTAAAATCACCTTCTCACACAAATAACCCTGTCTAACTTTTCAAACCAGATGGAGAGTCTGCGTGTGTCTTACAGTCTGGGAAGGTTATTTTGCAACTGAGCCAAGAGAGCCCTACACAAGAGTACCAATCACAGCTTGCTGTCAAAGGCTGTAGGCAAGAGCTCATATCCAGCAGCAAAGTTTCTGCCTTGCTTTCTCTGATTGTTCTCTTCCCATAGGAAACAAAGCAAGAATACAAAAGGACCTGAGTTTGTAGAGCCAGGCAAAGCATACTGAATTACCCTTCCCTTCAAATCAACAGCAAAGAGAAAAGATAAGCACAGTTACTGAATCCGAGCTTTCTCCTGGCTCTAAAGGTAATACTTCAGGCATTACTCAGCTAAGTGGATCTTTCTTTAAAAACAAACAAGCAAACAAAAGCAACAACAAAACAACCAAAAAAACCTCAAACCCAAAAATCTTCTTCAGTTCTTCCAAATTCCAACACAAGCAGAAAAGACATACGGGTGAGCACCTGCAAGCAAGAACAGCTTCTGGGACAGTTCACAGAGAATGAAGTCCTCTGAGAAATGGAATACAGAATCAAGACCAGAACAGATGGAAGATAAATACATGAGTCCTTGCACAAACATGAGAGACTGAACTTGTGTCTGCACATGAGACTGACTCCTTATTGAAAACTTTCATTTTTCTTTCCTAAATGGACAATTGAAACTTGTAAAATAAGTATTTGTCCATCCATATTCTCCCCACTGTCTATTATCAGTTGTGCCTATTTATGTTATCCAGCAATTCCAGATATTTTCCTGGATTTTTAAAGAGACGTGTACCCTATTACATATATATCCTAGAGGTTTCCTCTTCTATGTTTAGACAAGCAATGTTGCCTAACAGAGAGTATCTTTGGGTATTTAAAGTTACACTGCAACATAAAGTAAGATATGCAACTTTGGAGAGCAGGAATTTTTCCTCATGGTATTGATTAAAAGCTGACAAAAGCAATTATGCACTTTCAGGTTCACTTTCATCAATAACATCTGAAGCGCCAATGTCCTGATGTGACGGAACCACCTGGCCACAGGATACTTCACAAGCTTTCCAGAGTTTCATCATATGAGTGGGACCTTTTCTGTTTCTCCATCTTGACCCATTCAAAAAGGGTATTTAGTAGTTGAAAAGAAAATAATGTCCCACAAGTGGGTTTAGGGTTCACCAACTGTCACTTTTGACAGAGCCAAAATAATTCTCTGTGTCCAAAAAAAGGCTTTTCTCTCAAGTTTTATTTGCATACAGATGCCCATGCACAAATTGCCTGCCTCAATGCCTCTCAGCCTGCCTCAGGATTTTATCTGCCCACAGCTACAAGTTGTTCCTCTCACAGAGCCCCAAGATTAAGCTGTCAGTGAAGAAACACCTGCCTGAGGTTCATCAATTGTAGAGCCTAAATTCTTCCTGGACCACATCACCTTGCTGGCTCAACCACTCCTCTCCTGGTTGCTGAGTTAGGAACAAAACCGTGATCAGGTTATGGCAGGGATAGCTTCTAAATGTCTGGCTCTCCTTACAAAAAGTAAAACAAATTATGGGCTCTTCCTTTTCTGCCAGGAATCTTACCCTTCCTGGTGAGAAGATATCTCTGAACTCACTTCCAGCAACCATATGGGAAAGAGATGGTTCAGCTTAGCTGTAGAAAAAAAGCAGATGGGAAGGTCTTAATGTGTAAATCATCTTTATACAAGTGAAATGTCTTAGCATCTGGAGTTTTCTGGTGGTCTGCTGCTTAGGTACACTTTCAGCTGAATTTCTACTAGTAATTCTGCCACATCTAGAACCACCATCCAGCTGTAACAATCCCATTGCCAGACTCCCTGTGGGAACACCTAGAAGAATTGTTCTAGGGTCACTTGTTTTTCTGTCTCTTGAGAGAAAATTCTTTCCTGGTTCCAGCCATAGTGTTCAGGAACTCTCAGTCTCCCTAGCCTCTCCTGTGGCACTAAAATCTGACACAATTTTATCTCCTGCTTAATCATCTCCAGCCTTCACAAAGGCTTCTTATCTTAATTCAAACCAAACTAGAATAGTTATATAGTCTTAAGTATCTCATGTTTCTCATTAGTTAATGGTGTATCCCCAGATGGACAATCCATTCCAAGGCTGGTTACAGATATCACAGCAGGAAGACTTTAAATTATCCGCTGCTGTGAACACTCTTCTGTCTATTGCAGATTCCTGTGTCCTTGTACCCACTTAAGGTCTCTCTCTCCCAGAGGTTGTTAGACAGAACAAGAACTGCTGCTATAAATGTAATATAGGTCAAGAGCTGCTACTATTCCTGTCACCAGACGCTTATTATTCACTACTCTCTGACCATTTTGATTGCATTTCATAAACTAGTGCTAGTTCCTGTTAACCGCCTCAATAAGAAAAGTTTCAAGACCTTGTTTTTTCCCACTCACAAAAAGAAGAAAAAAAAAAAAAAGAAAAAAAAGACATTTCTACAAATTTCATCTTAAGAGAAAATAACTCTACTTCCACAAAATCACAGAATGACAGAATAGTTGAGGTTGGAAGGCACCTCTGGAAGTCAACTGGCCCAATACCCCTACTCAAGCAGGGCCACCTAGAGCTGGTTGCCCAGGACCGTGTCCAGGTGGTTTTTGAGTATGTCCAAGGATGGAGACTCCACAATTTCTCTGGACAACCTGTGCCAGTGCTCAGTCGCCCTCATAGGAAAAGTGTTTTCTGACATTCAAAGGAAGCCTCCTGTGTTCCCATTCGTGCCCATTGCTTCTTGTCCTGTCACTGAATGCCACTGAAAAGAGCCTGGCTCTTTGCACCCTCTCTTCAGGTGTTTATATACATTGAGAAGATCCCCCCTGATCCTTCTCTTCTCAAGGCTGAACAGTCCCAACTCTCTCAGCCTTCCCTCATATGTGAGATGCTTCAATCCCTTCACCAGCTTCTTGGCCCTTAGCAGGACTCTCTCCAGTATGTCCATGTCTCTCTTGTACTGGAGAGACCAGAACTGGACACAACACTCCAGGTGTGGCCTCACCACAGCTGAACACAGGAGAAAGATCACCTCCCTCCACCTGCTGGCAATGCTCTGCCTAATGCAGTCCAGGATACCATCAGCCTTCTTTGCAGCAAAGAACTACTGCTGTGCTTCAAATGACACAGCGATGCACTTCAGATCCCTCTCCTCCACTAACAACCTCCTTTATCTCAATAATTATTTTATCTAAAACGTTCCTCACCTAACATGGAGAACTCTGCAACTTTTAAATTGAAAAGAGCTCCTCTGGGTTTAGATTGGATATTAGGAAAAATTTCTTCACTGAAAGAGTTGTCAAGCACTAGAACAGGCTGCCCAGGGAAGTGATGGAGTCCTCATCCCTGGAGGTATTTAAGAAACATGTAGATAAGGTGCTGAGGGACAACAGTTTAGTGGTGACCTGACAGTGCTGGGTTAATGAAAATACTACAGTAATTTTGCATGAAATATACACATTATTTCATTTTCCCTGCTGCATTTTGCATTGTTATCTACTACAGCTGCAGGGGTGAACAACTTTGCTGCAAGTTGTGTGGCCTACTCCTTTCTGCAGTTGCCTCTATTAAGAAGAGACAATGTATGCAAAGAGCTACTTTGGAACATGTGATATGGAACAGCAACTGAGCCATTAATGTATAGGAAATATTACTGAGCTGAAAAACCACCTTTCTGCAGGTCATCTCCAGTTCTTGAGAAGAGAGAACAGAAGTTATTCCCATGAACTCACTGACATTTTGAGCCAAAGGGTGAAAGTAAGCATTAGTTGTGACAAGCACAGTGCTGCCTGGGGCAAAAGAAATGAAATTGTGTATGGTCTGTGGTACGTTAAGCAGCAGGGTGATCAAAATGCATCTTTACATCTTGATTTCCTATTCTAACTGAAGAACTCTATATATGGTGTTCCCCAGACTAACAAGTATTGCCATGTGCAGATTGCCTTGCTCCCAAGACAGTTTTTTTTCTGAAAAGAAACCAAATTGTCTCATAGGGGAGAACCCTGGTGAGAAAGAGAGGAGATGAAGTTGAGCTCCATCTCATGGCCGTGGAGCTGCACAGCAGAAGACTATGCCTGGAGTTGAAGAGTACGCTGCTAGAGGTGCTAATTAAATGTCTAGAAACTCATAGCAACTGTGATAGTCATATTAATACAATCAACTTGGCAAATCTTCTCTTAGGATTACTCAGTTCCATTTGCATGACTTGGTTTTAACTCTAAAATTTATTAAATTCTCTCCCTTTGAATGCAGACAAAAAAGGTAAATTAAATTGAGGGTAAGGTTTTCCCTGCAATATAAAAGAAAATTTGAACAGAGAAACAACTTATAGGTGAAAATAAGAGAAACAATGGGAAAAGCAGTCCTTCACTCCTGAACTTCACTCTATTTTATAAACCAATAAAAATACAGATTAATAGATTCCTTGTGCAATAAAAATGGAAATAAGACAGATATATTTCCTCCTTGCAACTAATTTAACCAGAAAATTCTGTGCTGTTCTGTAAGATGTACATTCTCTCTGAGGACAGAAAGAGAAGGAATGTAGAGAAAGGCAAAATTGTGTGCAACAGAAAACCAGCAAATTGTCCAAACTGTATATGGTTCCTGGAACTAATAATATCAAAGAAAGAAAAACATACTCTTGGAGTAAGAGCTACTGCTCTATTACTAGAAAAGACAGTGACCTTAAATACAGGTCTGACAAAGCAAGTAGCAATTACATTGGACTATACATTCCTTAGATCACTACACAAATAGAACTAGTGTTTTAAAAAAAAAAAAAAAGAAAATGTTCCATGAAAGTACATAATGACCACTCAAATTGAGACCCTAAAGCAGTATTATACACCTCAGCAGGACATAAAGACACTCCATTGCAAGTATTTATTCACCATTTTGTCCATTATTGCCTGCAACTACAGCCTTGCTTTTCACAGTAAGGTACATGACTTTCAGAGGTTAAACCACACCGGAAAGTCAATTAGCCTCCACTGCTTCATCTTAGTTTTCAGGCTAACAACAGTACCAGCAACATGAACATGGGAAACTCCCCAGAACATGGGGAGTGGGAAGCAGAAAATTCACAGATATCTCTTCTAAGACCCACCTTGTGGACATGCACCAAGACATTCTGCCTCGCAGCAGAAATGGCCAGGAAATGTATGGCCTCCAAGTGTCACCCACCTGTGAATTTCCATGGTAAGGTCTGCAGCAGCAGCAGGAGTCACAAACCACCATACACTTCTAGCATCCCTGGCTGGACAGTCAATGTAAATCACATTGCTAGAGATTTTTCTACCTGAAAATTCACAGAACTCTGTTTTAGAAGTTGGAAAACTTCACTCAGTCAATATCAGGTTATGATACATTCATCTGTGAAAATCCCAACTCTTCTCCCAAAACTTACACACCCTACAATCAACCACCTCCATGTGGATGCTCTGAGGACTGTTTCTTTGTTGACAGGAAGGTCTAAAACACTGACTTGTTCTCTTAACTTTCCCTCCCTGGGATGCGAGGCAGGGACAAAGAATGGGTGGCCCTCCAGGTAGCCATGCAGTCACGCTCTATAGCCACAAAATTCCAACTCACCTTCGCAAACAAAATGTTAAATTTGCTTACTAAATGCAGGTCTGTTAATCAACAGAAATCTGCTTATTAATGACAATAAAGGATACAAAATTTCCATGAAAATAAAAGGTTGAAATCAAAACCAATTAAAAAAGACAACTACTGTATTTTAAGTGACACAGTGGGGACAATGACTACATTTAGATAAACCATAAACATAGACCGCAATGATTTAGGAGCAGCTTTCTAACAGAGCAACAGACACAAGCCTACTAAGGTCATAGACTGAACCGTGAGCATCACTGTGCAATTTTAGCCAGCATGGACAGAGGTGCAACACATTGTATTTATTAATGAAAACAAACAACTGAAATCAGAAATAAATCCAGATGGAGTTTTTTTTTCATGTTTTTGTACCTTCCATTTCAAAGAAGTTTGCTCTAGGAGCCAGATGCTTTTACAGAAACCCATTACAGAAACAAAACATCTGAGGTAGAAAGGAAATTGCAGTTGTCAGACATGTTTCTCTGTTTCTCTCCATAGTTATAAGTGGCATCTGCTTGAAATTACTCCTAATGAACAAGCTGTATTTGTAAATTTCTGCACAGTCTGAAAAACTTTGATTTAGACATTTTTCATTCAGAACTGGAGGGATTCAGTTTGAAAGACTGCCTGGATGTTTCTCAAAGTAATTACCAGAGAATCACAAAACTCTGTCAAGAGGTACTAAAACCCCAAGTAATCAACATCAGCACTTTGAAGAACACACATCGGAGAGAGAAGCTTAGATATTCTTAATGTGAATAACTCTAGAAAAAATAAGATCCTGTTTTTACTGACTCCAGGAAGTCTACTAATTCCCCTTCCTCAAAGATGGAAAAGTGAAGCATACTGTCTTGAGGGGATTGAGGCAAAAACTATGTATTTGCCTGAATATAAGTGCCTTCTGTCCAGACAAGCATGATTACTCCTTTGTTTTGCCCTGAAAACACGGGTTATCCTAAGCTCTCACATTAATATGACTCAGTTGTCAAGGGAAAAGGGATTTTTTCTCCTTACATGCAGATTCAATGGCATTCATTATGCAGCATTCAAGTGCTCTATAACAAGGAATTTTAGGTCTGGATCCCTCAAAGGGATCCAGGATTACAACATTTTTTGGGGATCCTGAAATCTTCCAATGTAACAGGGAATGATCAAGCATTTATGAAACGGAGCTTTGCTGAAGATGCTTCCAAATAATGAAACCTCAATCACATGAGGAAAATAACTCGTGCAAACTGTAAAAGACACTGCAGTTAGCTTAACCCAGCTGTTGCAGAGATATCAATAGGAACAGGAAAGATTCCTTTCCAGTTACTGGAAACCATATTTTTTGGCAGTAGGCAATTATTATAATTATAATATAATATATATTATTATAATATTATAATAATTTAATAATTAAACATATATGTTTAGTCTTCTTAGCTATGTATAATTATTCTAGGTCTTTAGTACATACTGACAGAGAATGGTTATTGAGAACTAAGGTGAACATTTTCTTGATTTCTCGTGTATCTCAGGGAGAAAAAATAAAGGAATTATGTATGTTTAGATTAAGCACTTTCTAATTAAATGTTTAAAAAGAAATTATCATACAGTGCTTCTGCTCATATGAACAGAAATTTTGAATATTATTTTTTAAGTAAAATATTGGAGATAAAATATTTGTATATTTTATAAGTTTATTTAGTGAATCTGAATTCATAATCAGTGACACCTTTTCACAGTGTTTTGAGAACAGCACAAACTGAAAGCTCATTTCAAATGTTTTATTGGAACATACATCTTAAAAAAAAAAAAAAACAAACAAAGGTGAGAAGAAGCCAACAAAAGGACAATGCAGGAATTTTAAAAAATATTTATATTAGGAAAAAAAGTTATCTACTCATTACTGCATCCCTGAAAAGTGAGATATGAGCAAATCCAGCTCAACATGCAAATTTCATGAGCTTCCTCTATTTCAAGTTGACCTCTCAAGATGAGGAGTACAAAAGCTATTTAGATTTCCTTTCAGAATCAAGCTCTATTTTACTATACAAATAAGAAAAATTTTAATTCATGTTTCTGAATATCCTGGACAGACTTAAGTTTCTGCTACTTTTAACAGATTTAAGCCTGAAATTTAAGGATATCATCATGGAGAGAAATCTTATTCCCTAGAAAAAGAAAAGTATCACTAAACCATAGTAGGTATCAGAATTACTGAAACGGAGAAGTCACAATTCAAAACAAAGGTATTAAATCAGAGCAAAAATAATGTTAAAACTGATGCTAGAACCCAAACCAATTAAATATTATTTCTGAAAGCAGTAATTTATATCCTTTTGTAAGAAGTGATGACTTCAACAATACATTTGCAGAGTTTTTAAACTGGTTTTGACACACATGTTTATTAGCAATTGTGACATTCTTTTTCAGCATGTTTCTACATTGCAACATAGAGCCTTCCAATACAGTAATTGTTTCCTGCACTATAAAAAAATAAAGCCTTTAGAACACTGACACAGTGCTGTAGGTATTCAAAACTCTGTTCTGTTTGCAGAGGTTAGAAATATTTTCCTAGTGCAAAAGTTAATCCTCAGCTCTAGTTAGAAGAAACATAGTTTTGCAGTTTTAAAAGGGCACTTAAACTCATTAATGCAAACCTGTGTTCCTGTAAAATGGCTGAGAAAAATGCAAAAATGGACAAAGGTAATGTACAGAAGTAGTGTAGCAAAACAAGAACACACAGAGCACAGTGAGATGAATGACACTTCGGGTCTGGCTTCTCTGGATTGACCATTGCTTTAATAAATGTAGCAGTTTCTCTATTTTCTCTCTCATTAGAACATGAGTGAAATACAGCCAGCACTCACTCCTGCTTGTTGCCGGGTTATACTCTAACTGAAATGGAAAATTGTAAGAACTAGCAGGTAAAAGATTTATTGATTACAATAGGTTCTTTTGACTGCAAGATTGTTTGCCTGTGTGGAAGAATAGTAAGATCCACACTAAGAAACACAGTGTGGGTGGGACAGATAGAAGGAGGTCAGCTCTTCTTAGACTGCTGTTACCATATAGCCAAAAACATGCAGGGTCAAGTACGGGCAGAAGTTTCACTGGAAAAAGGTTGCACGGACTACTTTGTTTACACAGTAAGGAGGAAAAAGGGAGAGATTATGATTTTCATTCCAAGTCTCTGTATTGCAGAGTAGCACAGACACCTGTCTTTCCACAGGGCAGAGGCAGTCATAGCCACCATCTGGTGGCAGGGGATCTTCTAGCACTTCCTGAACCTGGTGAGCCATTGCATTTCAAACATTGTCCAACAGGCTCTCAAAAGCAGGTCCTTACGCTGCTCGTACGAAAGAGCACATGGACACAAGGACATGAATGAAAATCATTCTGCTCTGCTATAGTGGAACAGTCATAGTGTTTACAGTACTGTAGCCTGTTTCCAGAAGGGAAAGAGAATGACCCTTTAAATGAACACAAATTTTTGCAACAGGAGGATTTCTACCAGTATAATCAGCTCAGGAAGGAAAAACTATACCCTAACGTGATCTAGTTATTACGCAGAGAACACATTTCAATGTGTTCTAGGTGCAGGTTCACCTGTGCTAAGGTATTTATATGCTCTGCAAATAGTTCTTCTCTGAAAAGGTAAGCACTGCCAGGCTCCGAGGCATGCATTTCTCTAACAATGTAAATATTAAATGACAGGCCGTAGGTGAATGAGCAATGATCTTAATCAACTATGCTCAATGAACCACAGCATTATAATTTGATCTTGTTCATTACATATTACTTGGCATTAGATAAATTGGAAGTACTTTTTGAATTTTCCAAGCACAGCTGAGGTCTCTCCTCTTTAACTCCTTCAATTAATCACATATAGATGTTGACTTTTATATCGTATTTTGGGTTATTTGTTTTACAGCATACCATAGCTCATAATAAACGAGCTCACAGTATACATCTCCATGCAAAGAAAAGTTTTAAATATGCTAACAACTGGAGGAACTGGACCAAAAAAGGCTCAATAAATGTAGACTCTTAAAATTTAGTCTTGCATAAATCCTCAGGTGATGCTTTAATTCTGCAGTCCACAGGCAAATATAGAGGAAGAAACATAGTGATGTGGTAATCTAATAGAAAATAGGATATTCCAATCTTTCAGTTTACTCTGTGACCAGCACAGTCTCGTCCAATTTTTATGGGATAAAAAGATATGCTACAGCTCCTGCTAGCAACTGCTAGCAATAAAACACAACCATTGAGAGCAAGTCCTGGAGGAAAAGAACATTTATTTTTCATTAAATGGGCACTTCAGGATATGCCTATCCTTATGATTTGTACAGTTCCAAGTTTCTTTGTAGGTAGTTTGGAAACCATGCCTGGAGCTCCCTGTTCCTCAGGTCCTGCCTGCTGGGAATAGACATACTAGTCCAGCTCCTCTGTTGCCAGGTGGCCGCTTGTCAGACTTTGTTAATCTCGTGCCCAAGGCTAGCCCTGCTCCTGACATTGTCCAAGACACTCATTTCTATTCCACTTTGGAAACACAAGTAGCTAGCACAGATATTTTCCTCTGACAGCGTTAGACTACTTTGCTTCTGGGTCCTACCATATCACATAACATCGCTGTCAGCAGATGACTTCCCTGCCTTACTTCAAAGCATTCCAAATAGTATATTTAAGGTAAAGAAGCTGCTTCATACTGGTAACATCAACAACATAATAAGCAACTTTTTCTTCCTCAGGCTCCATTTCTACTGTCCGAGTTTGTGTGTCAGGTGTGCTCAATTCTTCACCTGTCTTTATATTCATGGTGGAGTTGAACAACCAGTCAGGTCAACACCTTGCCAAGAAACATCAGCAGGTCAACACAAAACTCCACTTTCTGTTAGCAGAGCCTGGTTTTGTTCTGTTGAGCGACAGTCATCTGGCATACAAGGAATATGAGTCAAACTATCTCAGAAACATATTAGAGCAAATTCACAGTAGCAGCCTTAGATCAGCCAGGCTTAGAGACTGTACAATCCAAGTCATTCTTTCTATCATGATTATATCCTTATCTTTGCTTTCTTTAAATTATTTTTAAAATACCCTATTTATGGATCTATGGTGATTAAGGAGACAGAAGACAATTCAAGGACCAGAGCAGTCACTGAGTGCTGAAATGCTATGTCTTTGCAGAAGAACAACAAACCTACTGGCCTGGAGGCTAGTAACAACTGGAGTACCACAGGGGTCTACACTGGGATCTGTCCTGTTTAACATCTTTATCAGTGACCTGAAAGAGGCAAAGAAGTGGATGCTCATGAAGTTTGACACCAAACTGGAGGTGGGCTGGGAGGGAAACGAAGTGATATGCTTGAAGATAGGGCTACCATTCAGGTGGACCTAGACAGGTTGGAGGAATAGGCTGACAGAAATCTCATTAAACACAGGAGAAATAATTCTAACACCCGGGAAGGAAAAACCTCTTGCAGTGCTACTGGCTGGGGATTGACCAGCTGGGGAGTGGCTCTGTGGAAAAAGACCTGTGGGTATTGGTAGACAGCAAGTTGAATATGAGCCAGTGGTATGCTCTGGCAACAAGGAAGGCCAACAGTATCCTGGGCTATATCAACAGGAGCGTAGACAGTAGATCAAGGGGAATTATCATCCTCCTTTACTCAGGACTCATTAGACCCCCACCTATAATATCACATACAGTTTCGGATTTGCCAATACAAGGAAGACATCAATAAATTGGAATGAGTTCAGTGGAGGGCTACGACAATGGTCAAGGGCAGGAGCACTTGCCCTGTGAAGGGAAGCCAAGGAAACGGGGCTTGTTCAGCCTGGAAAAGAGAGAGCTGCAGAGGGACCTAGCAGCCTTCCCATAGGGAGATCTATCAAGATGGAGCCAGGTTCTGCACAGTGGTGCATGGCAGGAGTACAAAAAACAAGCACACATTGAAATAGGACAAGTTCAGACTATGCAAGGAAACAGTTTTCTCCCTATGAGGACAGAGTGTCAAACATTGGAGCATGTTGCACAGGAAAGTTATGCATCTGCATCCCTGAACGTTTTCAAGGCCTGACTGGATAAAACCCTGAGCAATCTTATTTGCTTTCATAGCTGACCCTGTTTTGAGTAGGAGGTTAGCCTAGAGATACACTTCCTCAGGTCCCTTCTACCCTCTGCTGTTCTCTAATACTGTACAGTCTTTTTCCTCAACCACTAGAAGAAAGGCACATGAAACTAGAAGTTTAAACAATTCATCAGTTCAATGAAGGGCATATACACCTAAACAGAACTGAAGGACCATGATTCATGGAACCTCCTGCAACAGCATGCTACCACACTATAAAAGGTTACTGAACAGGCTTCACAGAGTATTGTTCTTCCATGCCCTCACTCAGCACAGTTCAGAAACTGCCTACAAAGACCTCAAGGGTCAGATGAGAACTCTTTAAAATGAAGGTCAATGGTGACACAAGCACAAGTGTGTGTAACTGAGTAAGTTTAGCCTGTAATTAGAAGATATTTAGCCTTCTGAGGAATTAAACTCTGGAACAATTTGGTAATAGGAGTAATTGGGAATAACAGAGCTAAGTGCTTGCAAGAGCTCAGGAACTTTATCAAGGGGATTAGTTAATCAATGTCCACAAAAAATTAACAAAGTCCTCATATGCAGAGGACTCCAGAGATTCCTTTTTGCTATGCTGAAGAAGTATCTGGATAAAAGTCTACAGCCTATGTGATGAAAGTCAAAAGTGCCATAAAAAATGTGATATTAAAATGTAAAGTAGCACTTACAAGTTATGAAAGGATCCTGCCTAGTCAATCCTGAATCAGAATACTTTTTCATGTTTTACAATAGAGCTTTTGCCAGGAAAAAAACCTGACATACCAAACCCAAACCAGGTAACATTATTAGTGTGCATGACACTAGCTTTGAATTGTAGGTGTCGCACTGCCTAGGGAAAAGTCACAAAAATGACTCATGCAATGGTTAACAGTTTACAGACTGCACGTCAGAAATGGCCCAGCTCAGCAGTGTGGTCTGGACAAACACTCTGGACACACATTTTCTTGACAGATACACGGATCACCCCACGGGCACCTGTTGCCCAAACAGAATATAATTGAACACAACAAAGAAACCATCTGACTCATCATTCATGAATGCTTTCTCTACAGTAGGAGGTACAAAAATTACAGGAGACATCAATGTTTTGGTCAGATGAGAACATAAAGCTATTGAACAGAACTGAGCCCTGGGAAACACCACTTGTGACCGGCAGCCAACTGGATTTAACTCCACTCACAACTCTTTGGGCCCAGCCAGCCAGCCAGTTTTTTACTCACTGAAGTGTATGCCCATCCAAGCCACGGACAGCCAGTTTCTCCAGGAGAATGCTGTTGGAAATGGTGTCAAAGGCTTTACTGAAGTCTAGGTAGACATCCACAGCCTTTCCTTCATTGACTAAGTAGGTCACCTTGTCATAGGATGAGACTGATGGCTTTAAATTAATGTTGCCAGGGGAGTGGACCTCAATCCATCCCACTTCTAAGTGTTTGATGCCAGTGCCAGCAAGAGATGCCCAGAACCTGGAAAAGGATCACAGGTAGCAGGAAAGCACTGAAGTGCAGCACAAAGTAATTTCAGCCACTCTAGCCAGTAAATCAGCTTCATAAGGTGCCCAACTTAAATGCCTCTATGCAAATACACGTAGTACAGGGAATAAACAAGAGACGTGCATATGCCTGCAAGACTATGATCTGACTGGCATCATGGAGATGGTGGGATGGCTCCTATGACTGGAATGTTGGAATGGAAGGATACAGGCTCTTCAGGACGGACAGGCAAGGGAGATGAGGAGGGGGTGTCACCCTCTGTGTCAATGACCAGCTGGAGTGCATGGAGCTCTGACTGGGGATGGACAAGAAGCTGACTGAGAACATATGGGTCACAATTAAAGGGAGAGGAAGGACAGAGGAAATTATAGTAGGGGTCTGCTATAGGCCACCTGACAGGAAAACTGAGCGGATGAGACCCTCTACAGACAGGCAGAAGCAGCCTCATCTTCACAAGTCCTGGTCCTTCGGGGGGAATTTGATCACCTCGGTATCTGTTGGGACGGACAACACAGAAGGGCATAAGCAATCCAGAATACGTTGATGATAACTTCCTCTTCCAAGTAATAGAGAAGCCAAAGAGGAGAGGTGCCATGCTGGACCTTGTTGGTGAGAACATAATTTTTTTTTACTTAAAAAAAAAAAAATCCATTTTGAAGAAAGCTATTTTACTCATTTAAGTAGCATGTGGAACACTGTATATGCCACTCTAGTCCCCCCAGTACAAAAAAAACTCTTTCATTTGTGGCATTTCAAAATGACAGACCATCTTTAATTTATTCTGCTTTTTAACTTTACTATTACTGTAAACAAAGCCAAGTTCCTTTGCTAAAATGCTACAGAAGAATAATCAGCACAAAATAGATGGTTAATTGAGACTTAAATCTGTGCACGGTCATGCAGAGGCATAGCATTTATCTAATGGCTAATAAAATATATTTGGGGTTAAGACCATTTTCACTGTAAAACAAACATAAAATATTATTTATGGCCCTTAGCCTTTGCAGTTTAGAAATACATGGTATAAAATCAGAGCAAAGCATTCAAGATCCCATGACATATTAAACTGCCTGAAAATGACACGAGTGTCTTCTGCACAATACTTACCTATGCACCCACTTCAAGATAGAAATAGATTCGACAAATTGCATGAAATACTACAAAGCACTATAGTATGATTAAAAATGTTTTCCTTAGAAGCAGTTGCAAAATTTTATCAGACTATCTATGGTGCTCTGTTGCTATTATACACCTCATCATTTGCCTTCCCACCGCTCCTATTTAACTGAACACATGTAAGATTTATTTTTAATATATACTAGATTATGGTTTCATCCATATTTTCCAGAGTATACTTACATCTATCAATAGCCCACGTATTTGTATAGAAACTGACTTTTTGTGGTCTCTCTGTCTTGTGGGGAAATTAAATATTGATGTAATTTCTATCTTTACTTTCTAAATCCTTTGGAATTATTCTCAAAACTCCAAAACAAAACTGTAATTTAAAGCTAGAACAGGCCAACATAAGCAACTGACATGAAATGAATATTGGGGGCGGAGGGGGGAAGAAAAAAAAAAAAAAAAAAGAGGTGTAATTGAGTCTTTATCATTGTTTTCAAGGATATCACTAATACACAAAGCTTTTCATATGCATATCATGCTGTGAGGTCAGTGCTACATATTTGGAGTACCATCCATAGTTCAGCTGCTGCTCTCCTGCAGCTGGAGTTGGATCAAGTCACATGAACTGAGATGCTCCTTCAAGAAAGCATCTACAGACATTCTGAATGATACCTTCCTTTGATATGTTGAATGATATGTTCCTAACATTTGTCCTCCCTATGATACCAACCTTTTGCCATCCAATGGAAACGTGTGTTGTTAATACAGCCTTGGGAAGCTAATTCCCAACAAGTTTCATCTGCATCAGTCTCAAGTCATTACAGAGAGATTCTGCAGAGACAACTCTAGCAGTGTTTCTTAGAATAACAACCTCAAATGACCCTCAAAATGCTTTGTACAGTAGTTGCCAAAGACTTAATAAGAAAGTACCTGTTAGTAACAAAGTCGTATTTTTATACATATATAAAATATACATTAATATCTATCAGAAGATGTTAGTTCAAGGCAGACTTTTAAATGAAAACATGACAACTTCAATCAGATTTTGCTTCAAAACTCTCAAAATATTTAAGATAAAACCAGAACATATCCACTCTTTGTTTCAAAATTATTTTATATCTCTACAAAGCAAGGGAAAAAAAATATTTAATGATAGCATTACCAACTTGGAACACAACTTTTAGAATAATTTAAATCAGAAATTCTAACTTTTTTTATTATTTCCTTTAAGTGAAAACGTTATATACAAGTCCATGGCTAGGAAAACATCTCAATAGAACTGCATTCCTAAAATTCAAGACAGACACTGTCATAAGCTATATCAATAACCCCAGTAAAGGAAGGCCATGAGACAGGGACCTACAGGATCACAGGTCAAGAGGCTCAGACTGGCTCATGTCCAGCTTTCAAAGTTTCTTTGTGACAAGTTTGTCTTAGAAACAGCTAGTCAAGACACTCAAAAACAAAGTCAGAAATCAAGCTAGTAAATAAATAGTGTGGATGATCATGATCTAGTGCTCCCTATTGGCCTTTTTTGTTTAACTACACAGATGTAGCCCCGCAAAGTTTAGGAGCCTGCTTTTGCTGCTGCTGCTTTAGACAGATTAGAAAGTCAACTTTTACATCAGTTTTGAAGATCTACCTAGCGTGGTATCTTTTTCTGAACATAAAAGCTAAATAAATTAATGTTATGCTTGTGTATGTAAACTTTACTACATTATGACTGGCAAATTATTATATTTGTGGTTTTCATGGATTATGTAAATCAAGAAAATAATTCATATACATACCTAATTTATCAACATGTCGTTTCCAGATACAGGAATCAATGAGCACAGATATATGAATTCTTGCTTTTCAGAATAGGTTGACACAAATAGTTTTTATCTACTCAAATCACTCATTCTTCAGATCCTAAGCAGGCAGAGCTTTCAAAAGAAGTTATTTGAGTCAAAACCAAAAAGGAAAAGGATCATAAAACACACAAAGACAACATGTCTTTTCAAGGAGACTCTTCAGCCATTTCCTTACGCTGGCTTTCCAGTTCTTCAGCACCAGTGAAAAGACAAGGACAAGGTCTTTACCATTTTACAGACAAACCCAACATTCTCAAACATATTTCATTTGCCTAGAGACACCTGCACATACATGTGGTAATTTCAGAATGCCACCACCACTACAGAGGAATGCTGCATTGTATTTCTGCAGTCTTCAAATTTTCCTAAGTAGGCTTTATTTTTTACAGTTCATTAAATCAGAATGCAGTTTTCTGAATTTTATGATATAGTTCACAGCAAGAATGAAAGCTCAAAAGAACATAAAACTTATTTTAATTTCAGAAATTGCTTTGGTACACTGATTGTAGGGCCCTCATTTAATGCACAGTCTTTGTAAAGAAAAATCAAAACTGTTTTTTAAAATGATGCTATGGCTGCATCACTTTATGAAGCAGAAGAGCTGCTACCAGTGGTCTTAGCAATAACTCTGGAAGTAAAGCATCCAACATCCAATGTATTAGATCTACAATTTATTTATTTGCTGGTACAATTTAGCAGAACTGATCAGAATGATTCATAGTATTTGGAAAGTGGTTTCTAACTTAAGTCTAACAAACTTCATAAAATTTGTTGTGCGTCAGTTGATAGTAAAGAACTTCAACATTGTACAGCTCATGTTTTAAGCTTCCAAATTTCTTTAGAATTATTAGTGAGTTGCATTATAATTCTCAAGAATCTGCTTAGGATCCATTAAGGCAGTAAAACATTTGGTTCCTTATTATTCTGCAAATATATATGTGCTTGGTAAGATCTGACCGCATTTGGACAGTAATCCACACTACGTGCTGCAAATACATTTAATTACATCATCAATATAAAACTTTTTTCACCCAAATAAACCAAGTTCTTTCCAAACAGAGCTTTGCATGAGCACTCAGAGAGAAATTAAGTAGACTTAATTGTATGACTTATACCATCAATACATATTCTGGGTAAAATTCTGTTTTTACAGATATGTGCTATTTCAGTCTTAATCAAATGATCAGAATAAAGCCTAGAAGGGATTTGCATGGTACATAAATCTTGAGTCCTTCTCAGCTAAAGAAATAGTGAAATTTCAACTATTTTTCATAATCACTTAAGATTCAAAGATACAGCTTAGAATGAAAACTGGTTTGACATAAGGTTCTTTCAAACGTCAATAATGATTGAAAAAATTCTAATATGAAGCAATAAAAGCAGAGTTTAAAGCTACAAGAAAGTCAGAACCTACTATTCAACAGGATGCACATGTGTGCATGTATACACATATTTTCGTTTGAAATACCCATAAGCATCTTTTCGTACTTTTTGTTTAAATTACTTTCCTGCACCTTCTAGAAATGTTTCTATTTCTGTAATATACATATTCCTAAAATGAAAATATTTACCTAATATTATTTAGAAAATTACTATTGAAACTGATGATTTATTTTTTCTCCCCTTTGACCTTTTACTCACAGATCATGAAAAACATAATAGGCAAATTTGTAATTTGGCCTTCAGCAACTTTGGAAAACTAATGGAAAACAGTCAAAACCTATTCAGAATTTCACTGTACAATTAGCTGAAAATTATTAACAAGTTTCACTAATGCTAGCATAATATCTAAATTAAAGGCCCAATCCTGTCTGCTTTTGAGAAAATTTAAGTTTTACTTTTACTTTACTAGAAACAATATTAGAACCAAAATCAATTCAAAATGAATAAAAATGATGATACATTAGTATTATGTTAACTAACAATGGAGGCTCAGTAAAAAGAATACAAGGCAAAGAATAGAATAGTGCACTGTGGTTTTATTGATGGCAGCAATGACAGTTTGCCTCTTTCATATGTAAAAAGTATTCAGCTTCATATAACTAAGAACTTTAAAAAAGTCTCTTGTGGTGTCAGGTCCAAATTCCTTCTGCTCACACGAGCTTTCTTTATTCCATCCTGTTGCTTGGAAAAAACCAGAATCTCTTCTAGAAGTCTTCAGCAAGCTGGAGCTGCCAGTGAATTTCCTCTCACCCCGAGAAGGTTTCTAAATGAAAAAATAAAATACAATAGATAAGCATAAAAACTCTCTGCTCTTTGTGCAACATACACTTTCCTGTTATTTTGTTTTCTTCCTGCAAAAGAGTGGACATCCGCTTTTCAGTACTTCTAGGGATATAAGACTTTAAAAGAATAAGTCAGAAGGTTTCACTTCAATGCAATACAAGGACAGCATGCTTTCTGGCAATGACTTTCACAAAAATGCAGTTTCTCCATTGGTTGGGACTTCAATACAGATTTTATAGCAAGTGTGACAAGGTGTGGATTAATTCTGTCATGGAGCAAAGGAAGACCAAAGAAACAGACAATGCTCAGGCACTCATAGGTTCACACTCTCAGGTTCTTTCAAACTTCTCCAAAAGCTATCATCCTTCAAAACACTCATTTCTGATTACTTGTTCCCCTTCTTTACCATACTATCATGACATTCTATACAGGACGTGTGAGCTCAGGATGTGGTTTTGTTATTGTTAGAGTCTAATTCTTATATCTTGATTCTCTGAGAGGAAAATCGTATTTTACAGACCTGTTAAAGCTAGCATTTGACTCATACCCCAAACAACCCAGAATGGGTTCAAGGGCTCTCAGTGCAGTGCTCCGATAAAACTCTGATCTAGTGTTCTCTACCTCACACTGATGGATGTTAATAAACAATCATTTCTAGGACAACTGCAACCGCAGTGAGGTACTGACTGTGCTATACTTGACTACTCTATTGCCCTGTCTTCATAACAAACACTAAGTCAAGACTTCCTGCAAGTCTGCAGCAATTGTTCTTAATACTCAAAGTGTAGAACAGTATGGCAGGAAGCTCTTCAGAAAGACAGAACCATAGAATGGTTTGGGTTGAAAGGATCTTTAAAGGTTATCTCATCCAACACCCTTGCAACAAGCAGGGACATCTTCAACTAGATCAGGTTGCTCAGAGCCCCATCCAGCCTGACCTTGAATATTTCCAGGAATGGGACATCCACCAACTCTCTGGGAAACCTGTGCCAGTGTTTCACCACTCTCACTGTAAAAAATTTCTTCCTTATATCTAGTCTGAATCTACCCTCTTTTAGTTTAAAACCATTACCCCTTGTCCTATTGCAACAGGCCCTACTAAAAAGTCTGTCCCCATCTTTCTTATAAGCACCCTTTAAGTATAGAAAAGCTGCAACAAGGTCTCTCCAGAGCCTTCTCTTCTCCAGACTAAACCACCCCATGGATCCAAATTCCACTTTTAAAAAACAATTCAGGATTTTAAAAACTTAAGCCTCCTCGCACTTAAGACCCCATTACACTGTAAACTTAGATTATGAGCTGTATTTGTTAATTGTTGTACCAGTGCCAAGTCGTCCCTGTCAAGTGACGTAACATTATCCAGGTAGGTCTAAGAGCTTTTGAGTCTGAGATGATGTGTCTAATGGGCCTAATGTTTCATCTTTAGTACACCCTTATCATACTCAGTACAAATATGGCCAGCAAACTTCACTTTTAGAATTGTCTAAATTGCCTTTGAAAGCAAGAAATCTTGGCATTTTAAATCTTAAATACTAGAATACTAAAATTCTATAGAGTTTACCAATTTATAATATAAATAATATAATATAATCATCAACAAAGGTTCTACATCTCTTTTCAGGAAAAAAAATTACATATTACAGAGGTACTCCCTCTTAGGGAGTAAAGGTGTCATTAATCAGTGATCTGGCAAAGAACTGTGGTAAAATTATATCTCACTGGATCCCTTAAAACTTCCCCTGATCAATCACGTCTTCATATTACCAAAAATTTGAAATAAGAACAATATGCCATGGTGTCAAAAACTCTAAGGAAGAAGAAGGAGGAAAAAACATATAGAAATCCACTTCCAGGAACTGAAATTCAATATTCCTGAATTTTTACATGTCAAGACATTAAAACCACCCTGTTGTACAAGTCTGGGTAAGCTGAAATCAATTTAGAAAAAGATGATGTTTGATTTTCTGCCTACATCTAAAAATCAGAGAAGAACTGATTACATCCACCACTTATTTTTGGAAAAGCTTAATAGATTTTCATTACTGGTTTCTTTCTAATTCCACTGTCTTCAACGACTACCTCATTAGGTCAAGTGTAACACATTTGAAAATGCAACCTAAGTAAAACATATATGGTAGCATGAGATGTACTATGGGGAGCTATAAGGCACACCTGATAAATATGCCCACCACAGTATCACAATTAACACCTCTTCACATCACTTCAACTACCAAACATGGCAAATGAGGGCAGCTACACTGGATTCCACATGAGCTTCAAAAAGCAAATCTAGCAGGCAAAAGCTAGTCTCCACCACACAAAAAAACTTCTGGATACAACACTACAATTATTTTTATCCTCAAAAAAGATTGGCAATAGAGTGTTCTTAAACTAAGGAAGAATTTCCACTTTTTGACACTATTCAGAGATGACCTCAAATGCCACACTCTTGAAAAGAAAAGAAAGTTTTCCAAATATTCACTAGAACACAATGACAGAGGGAAAAAAAATATCCGTATTACAAATTCCAGACAAAATAAAGGATGTTTTAACTGGAACTAATATAAGAGCTAACTATACTTGAGCAGAACCACCCAACCTCTCTATAGAACGCATCTCTTGCCTCTATTTTCTTTTTCTATCCAAGTCATCCTAATGTTTCAAGAATCTAAGACCAATTTCATATCTTGACTTCTTTTTGGTGTTAACATCTAATAGCTGTTACATTATTTTATGTTGAAACGTAGCTGAGCTTAATACTGGAAATTTACAAATGCAAACCTAAATCTGATAAAGCAACTAATTAAAAGAGCTAGATTTAACAAATCATTTTACTATAGAATACACAAACATTCAGACTACATTTTAGCCATTTAGAGATAGTTTCCACTTAATTAAAGTTCAAGACAACTCAGTTACAGCAGCCAGTGAAGACGGTATTGAAATTTTCCATTTAAAGGGGATGAATCTTCCTATCAAGCAGCAAGTTACATCTTCTCATAATGAATTGCAGTTTACAGTGATGACTATTTAAGGTATGTATAACTCCTACAATATTTGCCACTTGTATTGTAGAAGATAAAGCGTATAATATTCCAACAGAGTTAGACTTATAAAAACAACCAAAATTTACCAGGTTTAAGCTGTCACTGACCATGCAGCACTGCACTGGGTTCGTAAGTTCATTTTCGGATGACAAACTGGCACTATCTATCTACCTTGAGCAGATGTTGAAGTAAACAGTCCTGGGTCAAAAAAAGGCACAGGAAATACCTCATTTCATCAACTGAGGAAGAGTTTTCAATCATGATGAAGAAAAAGAAGGATGTATCTGGATGTATTGTCAGTCAAATATGTACTTGTTAAAGCAAAGTAAGTAGTCGCTGAAAAAATATATTCAGCTTCATGACACATTTTCCAAAATATACCTTGATTATTTTTTTTTCTTGAATGAGAAGTGTCCATCAATACTTCCTGACAAATGCTTTTAGGTTTATTTAACTGATGCTATTTACCATCTGAATCTGATCCCTTTATTTTTGAGATGTCTGATATAAAACAATAGTATTTTTACTGGGCAGGAAACTAACTGTTTATTTTTCATGGTAGGTAGGTCTTGATATTCAGTCTATTTAAATGGACTGTCCATTTAAATCCGGATCCTAATAGAATCTTGAAAGCAAGGTATAAGAAAACCTGCAAGGAAAACCACCTGCGCCTTAGAAAGGTTGTTCCTTACTTGCTAACAATTCATTTGCTCTTCTTGAGATAAAGGAGTTACTATCTCTCTGGATGTCTGTTTTCCCCTCTCTCCCAACTGACCAAAGTCAAACACTGTTTTCCAGATTTATACTATGAAATTAGAGAAACATCAAAAATATTACCTAAAGACACATAAAAACCCTTCCCTGGTTTTGACTGCTGTTGACATATTTCATTCAGCTGATCACACTGACACTCCTCTGAGCCAACTGAGCTGGTTTAGAACTCAGCTCAGCGCCTATGCTAGAATTATTTCTGCATAAATTATCTCATGACATGTTTATTGGTAGTGATTACTACACTTACTTAAAATAGAAAATCAAATTATATGGGCAAAAAGATAATAATTAGCCACTTAGCAATAGTCTGGAATAAATTTTGCTCTTATATTGCCAGTACTCTCCCAAATAAAAAGGGTATTTTAGCATATGATCATAGAAGTAAAATGATATGTTATTTGATGTCAGAAATATCAAAAGCTGCGGAGATCAGCAGCACCTATTCAGCCAACTGAAGTTGGAGCAAAGAAAGGAACTAAAAAGAGCTCGGTAAAAATGAACTGGCTAGTAGGGGGAAAAAAAAAAAAAAAAATCAGATTCAAGACAAAGATGCATTGTACATGTACACCAAATAGCATGTGACTTTACAAAGCTTACTTTATTCAGTATAGACTTCTAATCAATGTTTGAAAATTCAGGACTTAGAAGATCCATAGGTAAAATGAAAGCAGTACAGCATACTTGATTTGTTCAGTAAAAGAATTGTAACTGTTTTATCTGGCTGGCCTTTTTAGATTTCTGAATGTATATATCAGGTGTATTTTCTGAGGATGATATATAATCTCTTAATTTCTGCTAATTAATAAAGCATAGGTACAAGTATATCCTCAAGTTTCAGAGTATAGCAAATATTCCTAGGCCTTGTACCTCCCCATTCAATGGTGAGCTCACATATTTTAGATTTTAGCGATGCAAATTCTCCTTTCAATGCTAAGCAAAACAATAGAAAGAATATTTATTCACATAAATGGCCCATAAGAAGCAGAATATGGGACCTTGGACAGAGACAGACAAGACTGAGTTCAACAGTGACTGCAGCCACTTATTTCAGAGAAGCTGGTGCAATATATTTGAATGCAAGAACTTGCTGCTGCTCTCAGGTGAGAGTATCCAGTAAAAGCTTGCTCAAATGACATGAGTCCTTACAGAAAGCAAAGTTAAGAAGCTATTTGACAAAGTGTTTTTACTGCCTTACCTCTTCCCAAAGGTACATTAAGTCTCTTCCTACAGCCAGGAAGACCAGCAAAACAGAGATATCCAAATTCTAACATAAATAAACCAATAGCCCTAAAAAAATTTAGAAGCAATATGATAAACATATCTTCCATATAGGTGATCACAAGAACCGGTTCCTAAACTAAAAAGACACAACCACAAAACTTCAACTTTACTGATAAGACACTGATTTAATATCAATGCTTCTCCATAGTGCTAGCAATCACTGCTCTGTGCTTGCTCCTTATGAACAGACAATCACTACTAAAGTAGGCCATACACGCGCTATTCCTTAATACATTTCTTTTAATGAGAAGCAAGGTTTTTCTAGGAATTTTATATTGTGTATTTGCTTGTAAAATGGTGATTACAATAATTCACTTGTTCAAAATATTCATCATCTGCAAACCAATGCTGAGGGTTCTTATAAAATCAATTACTGGCAAAGTTGTAGAAAGTTCTCTCACGAGCTTCACAAAGACTGAAGAACTCTGAAGTACAGAACAATCCAGAACTACCTTTCTTGAAATCTAGAGCCATAAATAAAATTTCAATATATTTACCTTTAATTCCTAATTAATCAGTTTCTCGCTCTTGGGGGCTGATAAAATTGTTGAGTAGGTCGTGTGGACCGTCTTGGCTGACCATCACCTCCTCTGCGGAATTCTAGAGTTTGCTCATATGTTACTTCCTCCTCCTCCTGCAGGTAAATAGCATTGTTTTAAATGGAAAAGTAGGTAAGTGCATTATGCATGAGTAGCTATAGACATACATACATACACACAGAGACATGTATGAATGAATTCATGTACACACAAGCAACTGCTGCTTCTGTGCTGATGACCACTTAATAAAATAAGTGAGATAATGGGAGTGGGTTTTTCAAACCTAGGAAAGCTAACAAAACCAAGATGGATTTCAAAACTCAATCCCCAGGGCAGCAGCAGCAGCAGTTATTAAATATTTGAAGAAAAAAAAGAATATATATTAAAGCAAAATTGTTTTCCAAGAGTCATACATACAACAAACTCAAGAAGCAAGATAACCTTGATAATATACCAGAGTAAGAGAAATATTAGTTTTTGGGAGTTTAGAAATACATGTTGAATGAAATAAAAGAATTAGGAAAAGGAAATGCAAGGAACAGCATCTGGCAATATGCATACTAGAAACACAGATCTGAAATCGCAGAAAAAAATCTGTGATGCAGTAATAATGAAAAAAGCCTACAAGTATAGTGGACAGCAATTCAGATATGAGTTCAGTATGTGCAGCAATAATAAATATAACCTCTGAATAATGAGAGGACAGGTAATTACATATTTGCAATATTGCATTCAGTCCTAGGCATCTCAACACCAGATAGATATTGACAAATTACATAGAATTCAGAAGTAAAAAAAAAACAACAAAAAATAATAAAGAGACTGAAGAATGATTTACAACGGAAGATTAAAATAGCTACATATTTACTTTGGTCAAGAAATACTGAAAAGAAAAGCATTCATCTGATGGAATATTTGAAGGTGACACACATTAAAGACAGAGAAGCATTTTAAGAGCATTAGAGTAGATAAAAAGAGCAATAGAAGAACATAGGCTGGAAAAAAACAGTTTCTGAACATGAGTATGATTGTCAAATGGTGTCCAGGGAAGCAATTATAGTTTTGTTTCTTTAATATCCTGTCTACTACACTGTAGTAGACACTAGGTCCAAGGGGAACATGCTGTAAGAAATCCACTTTTGAAAAAAAGCACTGAGCATACAACCCTTAATTCCCTTTCATTCACAACACAGAAACATACAGGAACACAAACCAAGAACACCAAGTTATTCATTATAAGTTTGCCAACAATTCCAACAACTAGAAACTGTCTTAGAGTGTAGCACACATATAATAAAGAGTAAGCAAGTCACAGTAGTAAAATATTTCACTATAAAAGACAAAGGAAAATCTACAGCCTAAGCTTCTTTCTGTTGTGAAAAGTCAGATCTTAGTCAAGAAACTGGAGTCATCTTGAACATCAATAAACATGCTACAGAACCACGCTTCTTCATGGTAAGGTCTCCTGTTTAGAACAGATTTAGCTCTACTACAGAGAGTCTGCAGCAACTGCAGAATAAAACAGATTTTTCAACACAATTGAATACAGCATAATTGATTTATGTCTTCTAGTTTCACTGTAGTCAAAGGCTGAGAACCATGGAATTCTGCTATAAAACTTACTGTTCTCAGTGTACCACTTTTACTGCTTGCAGCACTATCGATTCCCTCACATAAAGAGCTTCAGAAACACTGATTATCCAAAAGAAAAAAATTAGAAAAACAGATGTCTAACAAAAAAATCCACACAGTTTGCAATACTATTAGCCCTAGTACAAACCCTCAACTTAGTATATATCCCATCACTGACAAGGCAAGCTGTGTTAGCACCAAAATGTTAAAAGATAAGCTAGATGCCTGAAGTGGTCTAAATACCTCTAGCTCTTTCAGTACACTCCAACACACCTGAAAAGCTGAAAGCAGTACCATATTATTTGCCAAAAAGAAAGACGCAATTGCAAGTTTTCTTAAAATTCTTTGCCAAAGCTTCAATCTAACATAAAAGAGCTCACTCTTTGAGAATAAATCGGTGAACTTTAATGTGCTCAGCATTTGGATTTCTCCAAAACTGGAAAACTAAACGGCATATATGCATGACTGAAAATTTAGCAATGCTGGTGTTTTCAAGAGACTGAAGCTAATTAGACATGAATCTTTTCTTTGTAGTGTTGGTAGTTTTTGCTTAAAGAGAACAGAAATTAAATAATTTAGTGCATCACCTCTCACCTGTAATAGCCCACCTCTTTCTGAGGGTAAGTACAACAGAATAAATTTCTAGAGCAGTAAATCACCAAATCTCAAGGTCAATGTTTCTGAGCCTCTGAATTCAGTAAAATCAAACTAAATTTAGAATTTTTCTTACACATTTCTATTTTGGTGTAGTTGTCTAGTTCAATTCACATAGAATGAAAGCTTCAGACACATGTAATAAAAATACTTGAATGGGAATCCAACAGGCAAGAGCGAAATGTGAAACCACATTCACTCTTTTGAGGCTTTGAATGAAGTGAAATCCAGCAATGCAGCAAACAACAAGAACGAATGAGCAACAGAACACCCTTCAACTGTTCCCCTCTTCTCTATGCACGGTGGCTCCCCACAGAGTTCCTGATCATCTTACTGAAGTCTGCCATCTGCACATCAGAGGATACATTGTCATTTCTTTCTCAGGTCTTATCTATTCACAAATGAAAATAACTGGATCCAACATTCTCCAAAATAACTATTTGCCAAGCCATATCTTCACTAAACATTTCTTGTTTTGCAAGTAATTGCATTTCTTGATCACTGACCCTCAATCCACCACTGTTGATCTTTCATCCTTTTTCTATTGCACTTCTATTTCCATCTTAAGGATTTTTTCTGGGTTCATCTCTATCTCAGATTACTTTAAAAATCTCTTCACACCATGCTCAAAACTGCCATCCCTCTTCTGGAAGAGCATCCACTCTTTGTAGGCAAAACAGTATCTCTAATGTTTACTCCCTTGTTTTTTCTGTTCTTCAACCTAAAAACTTCAGCTGTCTACCCTTCTTCCATTGTAGTTCTGCAGTCAATTAGGTCACACATCTTGCCACCAACTAGTTTTCCAATATTTCTTGCAGCTTGCTTTCAATTTATCAGCCGCTTGTGACTCATTCCAAATCATTCTATTTTCTACTTCCCTATCCATGTAAGATCTAGACCACATTTCATAAAGCAGAGTGGCCACAAATCTCTCTCAAAGCGTTTTCACTCTCCTTCTGTTACTAGTAGAGGTTTCATATTAGTACACTACTCCAAAAACTTACATATTTTCTTATCTCCACCCTTCAGCTTATTATTCATTATTCATCTAAATATTTCAGGATCCAGGACTGAATTTTTTAGTACTTGCACAACACCTACCTACGGATATGTACTCTGAGATTAAACGATATCACTAAGCACAACTGCAAAAGATGGAAAAAAGCAAGGAAAGGTTTACAATGCAAACAATGAAATGCACAAAGAAATTATTGCAGTAACAAGTTAGAATGACATGAGAGAGAGGGTGGATGATGTCAACATTCTTCAGATATTTAAAATAAGTTGGCAAACAGTGAAGCATGAGTCATCAGGAATTTCAGCTTCTATTCAAAATTTTGCCAGAAAAATCTGCTGTTACTATTGATATTTTTGTTCCATCTCACATGGCAAAGAACTGAACAAGTGTAAAATGGGAATATATGCACACTCTGTACTTGTATTTTGAATCCATATATTCTAAAGAGCTTGTACCACCACCCTACTTTACCAGCTGAGCTTAGTGAATTGGCAACTAACTTCAGTCTAGCCAAGTGACTAACAGCATGCTTTTACATAAAAAAATCAACTGATTTCATAGCTGAAGAATAAAGTTATAAATCCAGCATTTAAAATACTTGAACAACCGATTTACTCTTAAAATTAACAATATTGAATTTGTATTTTATTAAAAGATTTCTCATTGAATTTTAATCTCTAGACTTCTTCCAGTACATTCAAAAGAACTGTTTAGGAGTTGTGTTTTGTTTTTTTTTTTGTTTTTTTTTTTTTTTTTTTTTTTTAAATAACAGTCCTTAAAGTGAATACTTAATATATATATTAACTCCTGAGAACAATGACTAGGTGGATGACAGTTAAGAGCAGGACAGAAGTTGTTCATTACACAAAAGCTTTGCTGAATGTCCCGCTTGCATACATTTAGGATGCAGCTGCAAGTCACAGCTGAGTAGCTCCAACAGTTTGCCATCTATAAACTAGTTACCTCTGTCAATTTCTGCTTATGAACAGAAAATTCTGCTCTGTTCACTGGGCCCTCATGCTAAGGCCCTTCAATTATAGCTGTCTGTAGGCTTTTCAGGGATGAGCATCAGAGTCTGTGTGAGGAGGCATGAAGGAGAAGCATGGGGCCAGGAACCATGGGATGAAGAGGAGACAGAAGGCAAAGAAAAAGCAGAAGACATTTTTCATTTCAGTAATGTCAAACCACCGTTTCAGTTTAAGCTGTAGTTTTAACTTCACTCACATACTCAATGCATGGAAAACTTGCTGGACTCAGTACAAAGAAAGAACGTTGGCTTCTGTGCAAAATGAACTTTTCTTTCATGTGCATTTCAACTCTCATTTCCCAGTCCAGATTTAATGCCTCTTTGCAGTGCCCACTAAGCTGGCAACAGCTGTCTCTGTGCTGTTAACACATGAAGTGATCTCTTGTTTTGCTGGTTAAATTCCCTTCTTACAACTTGCTGCTTTTGCCTAACCATCCAGTGTTGATCTCATTGAGCACTTTAATCTTTCTTTTTTGTGGTTTTTACTTACCCATGCTTGTAACAATTGAAAATCAATTGTAAGATTTTCCAGACACATCAAAAAAAGAAATCAAACAGAAAACCCAACCACCCTACAGTCATATTGAAAAATTCACAAGTTTCCTCAAAAAAAAGCTAAACTTAAACAATTAAACTGCAATGTTATATACCTTGTATTTGTAAGGAAAAAAATCATTGGCTAAAGTGTCTACAGTATTCCCTTAAGCTTTTACTTTATCTGAATGCTTAAACGGATTCTTAGAACTCCATAACAACTAGGAATGAAAACAGGTTTTTTTTTTTTGGGGGGGGGGGGGGAGAAGTTTTTGTGATTTAATAAAAGCATAAGATCAAGTCACACAATCTTAGAGAGGCTTTAGGGCATAATTTCAAAAGTCACTATCAAATGAGGTGTGAAAACTCCAAGTAAAAGAGAAATTGCTGCTAATGCAGATTTTTCAAGGATCTTAACGGAGTACTGACATTGTAATAAGAACATTTTTGAAGTGTCTATTATGGAATAATTCAACATATTTGCTCTTGATCAATTTTCTTTGCAAGTTATGCTTGTTACTTAAAATATCAGTTCCTCTCACAGAGTAATCTGCTCACAGTAATCTTTGTGAGCTGGCAGATGCTCACATCTATACAAGACTGGGCTTATGGCCATACAAACTTCTGAGTTAAAATTATGAGTGAGAAGGACAAGTGGGATTCAAGGTTATACTGCTAGATCTGCACAGAGCTGACCCCTCACTGCTGTCAGACAATTCATATAAACTCTTAGCCCTATTAATGTGCCTTTAAAGGAGTCAGGGTAGCACTACACATTTTCTGAAAAATATACTTTTAGTATGATCACACATATCATGTAATTGCAGTAATGTATCACTGATGACTAAAAGTACACATAACTAATTGTAAGGATATGGCTGTGTTTAAATAACTGCTATTTTTTGAAAAGACGCTGAAATGTAGCAATTACATGCTAAAGTTTTTTTAAACTAACTTTTTAATATACCATTTAGAATGCTTACAGTAAGATCCACAGTTATTACTGTTACTTAGCTCTTGCCTAGATATTTTGAAGTGTATCATCACATTACTGTTCAATCCTTTATAAGCAAAATAACTAAGTAAAGGAATCAGCTGTGCGACACCCTTAAATTCACAACCTAATTCTGACATGTAGGCTGCAGTGTCATGGACAATTGCACCAGATTCTGGCTACTGCTGAAACTGTTTTGCTTTTTCTTCTCCTGCACCTTTTTCACCATTCTTCTTTCCGCTTTTCCTTTCTTGCTCAGGTGTACAGTAGCAACTTTTAACTAATGAAGGTTCAAAAGGCAGGATGGTCAGGATAAGGGAGGAAGAACTGCTTCCTTCTCTCAGAGCTGATAGCTGGTCATCAGCCCTGTCCATGAAACCACACTCTAAGTCACTCTTAATAAATGCTTCTTCCATTAAAATAATCTCATGGATCATGCAACCAGCCTGCCCTTATTCAAATGCTATGGGTGTGTGAAACAGATTTGGACATCAGAAGCAATTAATTAAGAACAACTAAAAATATCTCTGAGGAGGATGACGACTTAGGAGCTGAAGTCGAACTTAAACCTTCTTATCAGAGCGTGTATGTGTTTGTGTGTGTGCATATCAGAAAGAACAGTCCAAAAGTTACTATTTAAACACAAAGAGTTAACACAAAACCTACTCAAGACTTACTAATTTTTAAGTTAACCCCCACTATCACCCATGTCCTTCTAATGCAGAATCAATTTTATAGTATAGAGTTCATTGGTTCTACGTTTTATGGTTTTACTTCTCTTAGTAAACATGACCTGCTCCGATTTTTTAAAACTTAAACAGCATGACAGTTTTAAAATTAAAAATAATTGCAATGGATTGTAAGAAAATTATCATTTAAAACAGATTGTCTCTATTTCTAATTAACTTTAAGTTATCCTAAAGACCAAACCCATTAACTTCTAGTAAAATTGGTAACTTTACATGGCACTTGTAAAAATAAAGTGAGAGAAAGGCAAAGACAACTCAAAAATAAAGAATAATGTATTTCTTCATTTTTGAATCATGCATGAAAAACTGACACGACATATGAAAGGGGATACACTAACTTACAAAACCAGAATGATGACATTCAAGATACATTCATTCTTTCATCCATCTTTCCCCATTGTCTCTATCTCTGTCCTTCTCCATATACTTAATTCTAGGCATCCAGACACTTTTTACTGAGGTGACAAAGATAAAGCTAAAATAAGCAATTTATCTTTTCTTTCTTGGATGAGAAAAATTTTTGTAATTAGACTATTCTTAGAAAAGCCTAGAGAAAAACCTATAGAACACCAAGAATACATCTCTAAATTATTCAAATAAAAGTGAAACAAAAATCCCCAAATATAAAGAAAATGTGTACATGTGCTTTTCCAAATTTTTCTCTCACACTGAGAAAGTACTGTTTTCCTGATGACTTCTGGATACAATCAGAAAGTAGGTAATATTTAATCAATATTTAATCAGGATATTTAATCAACAGACTAAGTAGGATCTACTGTAATGTATGGAAACAGTTGCATTGTTATAAAACAACAACAATCACCACCAAAACAGGAAGAAAATGAAAGCATCATCACAGACACTGGAAATGTCTGGCCTTACTGCCTAAATGGATTTTTTAAAAAACAATAGATTTTTATCCTGAAATGACAAGAATTTGTATGGTTTGCTCAAAAGAAAATATGTTCATATGAAAGTAAATTTTATCAAGAACTTTTAATTCAATTTTATTTTAAATTACTTCTAGTAGTACATGTCTGAGGAAATTTGACTTTGGCCGCTTTCAGTAAGGAAGCTCAACTCCATCAGCAGTAGGGACTACACAGGACTTCAAAGATATTTCCTATCAACTGCATTCATACCCTGGCATTATTTTCTGTCTATAAAGGATAGGATAAACAAGTGTAAAGGATTTATAGAATATACATGTTGTTCTTCCACTTGAAAGTCATGACCCCATAAGCATCTAGCTACATATGGGACATTACAAGCATTAGATAACTAGCACAAATGACATACATGTGTATAAATACACGCATACATGTGTAGTACTCCATATGTAACTGATTTGACTTTCACATCAAAACAATCAATAGCTTTGCTGAAGCTTTTAGCTTTAGCTTCACTATAGTAAAATATTATATTATACGACACAAGACAATTGTGACAGAAATAGCAGTGTTAAATGTAATACGGAAAATACTGAGAGATTTACTGCTAAATCTTAACATAGCTTTAATTGTCAGAGGGATACAATGGTCTTACTGTATGGCACTGTATGATTTACTAAAAACCTCCTGAAGCTTTGAACTGCAACTACACAATTATTGTTTGTTGCCACTCTTTTTACAGCCAGAATAATTCCTATCCATTTACGTAACATTTTAACCTACTACACTAATGTCATCTTTCTCTTTTCTACTGTCTCAAATTGTATGAAATTTTGATGTACTGTATGAGTAAAACACTACATCCTGCTTTCATACTCTGTACAAAGCCTTTTATGCAACAGAGAAATTCAGTCAGTAGTTTTCCTAATGCAGGAATATTCAAATTCAAAAGTTACTACCAACTCATTAGTATGAACTTGCTGTAACATCATTTGAAAATAAACACAGGCCACAAGTTGAGTATGACCCTAACTATGGTACATAAAACTAGGTGGCATGGAGCTATGTCATAACATCAGTTGCTTTTTCATTTTCAAAATAGAAATTTCAAAATGACCCTTCCCTGAGTAGTCTTTTCTTTAGCATCAGAAAAAAATTAATGACAATAAATCTTTTCTGTTGAATTTCACTAACCAAACATCAGAAGTCAAATAATTTTACATTTTCTTGGCCGGTTTTTCTCAATTTCCACAACGCATTCCTCAGGGCCAGCAATTTATCACCTACAGCCTTACTACACATTCATCTGAGATTATTTATATTTTATAATAAATGATTCAGTAATTCTGAAAAAAACTGGGTAGACATTATTAACATTCTTTATTAGATTTACCTAATTTTTCCTCTGCTGCAAATGTAAGTTGTGACAACAGCAGCTTCAAACACAGCTATTTTTTAAATTATTCTGTTAAGATAATATACATCTTGAGTTTTGAGCGAAGCAGTAAACATTAGATACCAAGTGACAGAAAATGTGCAGATACTTCAGAAAAAAAAAAAAAAAAAAATCAAGAAATGGAAAACAGATGGATGGACAAGGAGAAGAATTACACTTAAATCTGAGACCGCTAAAAGCAACACAACAGTTAACTTGGAATCACACATTTCTTTGTACTTCATTGCTTTTCTTCAACTCTGAAAACAAAGCACTCATTTGTTTTCTAAATAGACTACATTCCAATTACTTTTCCATAAAACTAGGATAATGTAAGCCTGAGGCATGATTACCCCTCAGACCTTTTACTGGCTTATCTGTTCTCTTTAAGGTTATTCACACTTGCAGTCAATCCCTGTGGCACATATTAAAATAAATATGCAACTCTTCTTGTGAGGTTTGTGCTTGAAACAAACATTCCCTCCTGCAAGTTGTCTCCATGTTCTTAAGAGAGAAAAAAAATAATGAATTTTAAAAGTTCCTTAGAAATACATATTTAAGCCACTCACACCATATCCCCAAAACAAAACAGAAATACCAACTTCTATTAGTCATAGCTTCTTCACATTCACCAATACCAAACTATAAATATTTAAAGGTTTATTTTTAATAATTTCTAAAAGAAAAGTAGATATACTGAAGTGAGATCTGCAATATAAATAACATGTAACCAACAGACACATTGAATTTTCTCCATTCAACAAGAAGAAAGCCACAAACTGGAAGTGGAAATGTCTTCAATAAAATGCATAAATCTAACAACATGAAATCAGTAACTATAAGGAGTTATGTTACTATAAGTAGTAATTGTGCCACTTTTTGGAAAACAGCAGCGAATTAAAGGTCCATCTCCATCCCTCTGCCATATACAACTCTTTGCCATTCCCTCTCCCCAGCCAAGGTCTGGTTTACGCTAGTAATACAGACACAGTTCTAAACATATAGCCAAAAGGAATGCTTGCTTACACTTGGGGAAAAATTTCAGCATTCAGTTTCCTTGCACTAAGTGTGCTCACAAGCAAAACCATATGCAAGCAAAACCTAAGGAGCCCATTCAGTCTCCACATAATGAATCATCATCACATGCACTTACATCTAAAAACAAGGAGGGGGAGGGAGCACAGAGAGGAAAATGGTGTAATGCTCCAAGTATCCTGCTGTAACTCTTACAACTTTTTTCAACAACTACACACTCCAAGAAGAATGTGTCCTTAATCTGATTTGTACAGCTGGCAATCATTTGCAACAATATTTCATAGTCTGATGAATATGAAATGCTCAAGTGGAAGACAAACATATTTTGCAATGCCTAATGATACAGTCAGAAAACCGAAAGCCACTGTTTTATATTCACTTAGCATAAATTACCTCCTCTTAATTGAAATTTACCTGCTTTTAGTTTATTAAAAAGTAAAATGCGGTTCCTTAACCACCTTTAAATGTCAGTTATTACATTTCAGCCAAGGGCCAGTAACTTTCAGAGGAATATTTAACTTAAATTGTGATCATCTGTATATTCCAACATGGATACACCAAGCTGAAGTCTGAAAAACCACATAGTTTCTCAGAGGATAGAGATGTTAAAGAAAAATCATAGAATACCAGGTTGGAAGGGACCTCAAGGATCATCTGGTCAAACTTTACTTGGCAAAAACATGGTCTAGGCAAGATGGCCTAGTACCCTGTCCATCTGAATCATCAGAACACTTACTAGCAGCTTATCAGGATAAATGCTTTCCACAACGCTTGCCTCTAAATACTGCCTCTTAAAAGGCTGCTGGATTACATGAAGAATTACCCTGACAAAACCTGAAGGTTAATTCTGTGTAAAGGCATGTATGACAATGCTCTGCAAAAGATGTGATGGAATTTAAGGCAGCCATTCCAGGAATTTTAAAAAAAGTCTCTGGTAAGAAAATTAAAAACAAACAAAAAATCCCAAACAAAACAAAACAAAACAAACCATAAAACCCCCCAAAGGTTAGGATAGACTAGGAAAATTAATTTTTCAGCCTGGCAGGACAGAGGCAACTGAAATCACTACATATTGGCGTGACAGAAATAACACCAGAATAACTGCCTAAATCTAGAGTCTTTTAATAAAGCAGAAAGACAGCATTTTGTGGAAACAAAATCCACACTAGTAACTTTTTAGATTAAAATTAATTAATAAATATGCATCACTGCTCAGGAAGAAGAGTTGTCCAAAATACTCAGCCTCCATTTAATTCATTTTGTCGATGAGTAATTACGAACTGTAAAATTATTCTAGAGATTTTCCTAACAGTACAGAAGCCAAAGAACTAAAGACATCAAATTCTTGTCTAGTACAACTATTTAGGGACATTTTTCCTACAGTAATCTTAGAACTAGTTAAGTAGACTGTACAATTCTCTTTTAACAGCCTTGTTTTTAGTATAGTCAATGAGCCCAGATCTAACCAAGACACATGTGTCTACTGCACCTACTTCATTATTCAACGGGAAAGACTTCCTGCTTGACACACAACACAAAAAGATCATAGTGTGATGCCAAGGCCATCCAGGCTGAAGAGCCATGAAGAAATAGCACCCAATCCTTCAAGTATTTGCCTGCTGTAAATCAAGACACTGGAATTGGTCCAAAACCTCCATAAAATAGGCAAAGGTCTTCTCCAGTTTAAAGAGGCAGCCGTAAGTCTTCACCATTTAGATTTAGTGGTTTTCCAGGTTACCCTTTACACTGCTAAAGAGAGGTTCAAATGCCTTCAGAAAACTCACACGAGTTTACTACTTTACCTACCTCAAACAGGCGAGAGGTATAAGAAAGCTTGAGTTATGGTTTGATTTAAGATAACTCAATACCTGTAGAAGCTCTTGGTATAAGACACGACATTACTAAATTTGTGTCTCAAATGTCTGCCAGTATTGATTAACTGTAATCCAAGACCCTTTGCTGTTTTCTTTCCTCAACACATTTCTTACTGGAGGAATTAGTTGAGGAAGGCTGCAAAGTGGATTTTCAGTCTCCACAGAACAGAACAGATTATAGAAGAACTAGGATTATACATACCTTAATAATAATTTTTGCCTTCTTATCTCTTTAGGCAGAAATACAGTACAAGATATAGGAAGAGAAAACTAACTGAAACCACAGACTTGACTTGGTAATTAGTATTTTTACTCTAAACAGAAAGTTTGTAGGAATTCTAGCTTGTCTTGAGAGCAATCAGTCTAAGGTCATAACATATATAGCTGGGAAAAGTATAATATTTATTTTCTTCACATAATAATAGAAAATAATATAAGTGTAATCCTAGTGTAAATGGCAGAACAAGGCCTATCTTATAAGGAAATGCAGAGTAGAAAAGAGAAATCAAGGACTTGGCTTTGGGGAAAAAAATGTCACAAGATAAGCACTTTGGCTACACAGTTGCATTATTAAGGAAAAAAATCCTACAAGTCAGAGAATAAAATTAAGACTTAAAGTTTAAAGTATTATCTTGACTTTATCTAGGTTTCTTTTCCAGAGAACAAATTATTAAGTGAGTCAAGAAGGCCCTTAACATTCCATGTTTTTCAGGTGTTAGTTTAATCTTACATATTTTGCAAGAAAAAACAAGCAGTTCTTATTTCTACAATGGCTTTTCAGTGATTTTTTTTCATTTGGATTATAATATTTTTATTAAGTGACCCCTGCTGTATTGAAGGAAATAGAAGGATACAGTATTGTAGTGTTACATACAAGATACTTACAAGAACTCCGAAACAGCAGAATCCAAATGTAATTTTATTATTAAAAATATTTATGAATTGCATACCCAAGACAAACTTTGCAAGCACTAAGAAAACAAAAAAGTTTTAGTGTTCTTACATATATGTACATGGGTATTGTACGTGATTATTGTCCCACCATCTTGTGTCAGCCTAAACAAACTAACTCTACAACAAAACTAACAAACCCAGGGGGAACAAAAAAGTATTCATCTCATTGACTCATCCTGTGGCTACATGACTTACGAACCAACATGAGAGGAGAAAGAAGAGGAAGAACGTGGTGAGAGATAGGTAAAAGAGGCAGTAAGAATAACCACTGCTTTAGGTTGGCACCTCACTGCTGGATCAACTTCGTCTTAACACCAGGCCAAGTTCTTAGACTGAGAGAGTTAACTTTCAGAGGGTCAAAGTAAAATATAAGCCACTTCTCAAGATTGTAATCAAAAGCATGAAGAAAAGACTGATTGCTAACCCAGGAAAAGGGTCAAAACAAATACAATTGTACAGTAAGAAGCGAGCACCTTATTTTTGGGATAAAAAGAAGGAAAAAAGGGTAGATTTTCTTAGAAATAGCTGGCAAGAGCTTCAGATATCTTTTTAACTACGAAAAGAAAAATCTCAGAGGCTGTAAGGCAGCAAGACAAGTTAAAAGACCACTGTCAGAAAACAGTAGTGGACTGTTCAGCCTCTTCAGCAGCAGTAACATGGCTATATGACCCAGAGATAAAAAACTGAAATGAGCACAGTCAACTCATCATTAAGGAATTGCTACATAATTATGAATATTCCACAGCTTTTCATAGTAAGAATAAAAAGCAGAGAACTGTGCACTGCTGAATTTTTTTTATTTATTTATTTTTTTTTTAAATACTCAAAAATATATCTCTATTTTTATGGCATTCACAAGTAAAGTCTTTTGAATCTCCAACTTCCATCAGGTTAATACATTCTAACCTCATGAAACAGATTTTGAGGCATACACCTCCACTACAATATTTGGCAAAGAGGAGATCACCGAAACAAGAATAAAATCATAATACAAAATAAAGCGATACAGATGTCTATTTTTAGCCATACATACACACATAGGAAAAACCTTCAGAATATATACATAAAAAAATGTTTCCTAACCTCTATAGAAAAACATACAACGTACATGAAATAAACAGAAAACTGTGTTTAATAGAGTAAGCAACAACTTTTAGAGAGAAAATATGCATAAAACTGTTTGTCAATTATTCATTTTCAAACAACACAACTGAAATGTATTATACAGGAGGAACACTACATGGTAATACACTTCTATGAAGTTTCATATAGACAACTAAAAGTTGAGATTTTGTTCATGTATTCATTTAACTCTTTTCCTACACATGCAATTAGCACTCTTTGAATGAGCAGGCATTAATTTCTAGAGTTACATATTTTGCACAGACTATGTAGTTCATATTTTTTAATACAACTTGTAATCACCTACCCATGTGTCTGCATGAACAGGCCTGATGTTGCTGAGAAGCACCTCTTCATAATTTCCATAATCACAGAATTTAACAACTGCAGTTGTCCCAGAAGAATGGAGAGCTTCAATTTCTGCCCGGTAGAACTTAAAAGAGAAATTTTCAAAGGTCATAAAATATTACCTGAAGTACCACAAACAGCTTAACAACTACCTTTTCATATATATATATATATATGTGTATGTGTGTGTGTGTGTGTGTTTATATAAATGTATAGTTTTCATCGGTATTGTATCTTTACTAAGATTTGTACCAAATACTAAACCAGACACATTACACTTCCACATGGTAGACTGCAAGGAAACGGTAGAATGTGTTTAGAATACTTATTGAGAAAATATGAAGCTTATTAAATTAGTGACTATTTAAGACTTTTTTTTCATTTCTCTGAAAGTGGAACAAATTCATTACTAACACAAATGCTGTTGAACACAGAAATGTTACTGAAAGACTTATTCTTAAAATACATTTATCAGTAAGTACCTATCAGCTATATACACTGTACATACTAGTATCTACTTATTTTAAAACATAGTGTGATAAATATATGACAAAACTTCTCCTTCAAAAAGTCACTTTTCTAAACACAAAACTTGATTTTTTGACATTTATGCAAACACAGATCAGCCTTCTTGAGGCTATTCAATCACTTTTATCTTACTGAACACAAATCTACTGCCTCCTAAAATGGTTAAGCTCATTACTGTATTTTATCATATTTCAAAATTGTCCTAGATCTGAGCAAAACCATTTATTTTAATTACCGAAAAAAAACCCCAAAATCCTTAAAAGAAAACCCTTCTAATGTAATGAGTACTTTTTAGGTAACACTCTGGGATTACCTCAATTCTATTTGTTTTGCAAGTTTCATACTATCTAGAATTTCAAAGACTCATCTCACATGAATACAAATATGCTTCTCCAAAGAGGAAACACTTCCATGATATGCCATTATATTTCACACTAATATGTCCACCCAAGCTACACCTTCATGTTTCAGAGTCAACTCACTGTATGTCATCACTTCTAAAGATTTTGCATGCCTTATCATCTGTTTTCATCCTGAAGAGAACTTTTATCAACTTTATCAACTTTATCTTTTATCAACTGAAGAGAGAAAAATAGTCATGCTGCTGAGCTAACATGATCTACTTCATGGAAAAAAAAAAAATACAAAAAAGGGAAAAAACCTTAAATAAAATAACTAAGAAAGAGACAGAAAATGGCGGTGGTAAATATTATTCTTCTTTGAATACGTTTTCAGATAGCTCTCAGATTATCAGTCAAGAACTGAAGAAACTACCCAAGAAGAATGTCAGAACACCTGACAGATAGTAGCAAAGGTTTCATGCTAACTTATTCTAGAAAAATGCGTTACACATCTACCGTTACAGACTATACTAGATCGCACAGCATCCATTCTCCTGTTCCTTGGAAAAGAACACTGGTACGTAGATCCATATCCCTCCCTTCAAATTTTCAGCACGTAAGTCAAATGCTTCAATTAGGAGCTTAGTCATCCTAAATTCCACCTAAATGAGAGAAACAATCACCTTCAAGATTACTTAAGTGCTTAAAGTTTCACACAAGGAATACAAGCGACATATAAATAAAAAAAAGTAGAACACAAAGCTAGCCAAGAAGCACACTACACACCTATAAACAAAGCCCCATGTCTCTGTGCTAATGTGCTAAATCTCCCATAAGTACCTAAGAAAACATTAACGGTACAGTTTGAGGTACTTCTCATTTGGCAAAGGCATACCTTGTTGTCTTCCCAATAAAGCGCAAAACATTCATCCCCTGGTCTCCAACTTTTTCCATACTCCACGTGAATCGATGGTTCTAATATTTTCTCTGGTTTGATGGGCCCAGATCTCCTTTTGGGACCAGTGTTGTAATACAACATTTTATCACCAAAAGATGGGATCATAGTGGGTCCTGATGATTTGATGGGTCCTACTCGTCTTCCTTTCTGATGATGCTCAGCATCTCCATTTGGTACAGCATTAAAATTATCAGTTCTAATGGGATTTTGGTAATCATTATTAGCACCAAAATGTTGCTCGCTTTTTACCATAAAGGCTTCACTACTTATTGTTCGTGCCTTCCTATCACAAAAATTTTCAGAATTGTGTATTTGGTTTTCCCTTTTCCCACGTCTCTGGTTATTGTTGTCTGTAGTATCTTGAGCAGCAGAGTTCTCCTTTAATTCTGTGAAAGACACTCCTTTTCCTACTCTGTTTTGCATATTGTTATCCCTTTTTTTGAAAGTAGTATCACTCTGGTGAGTGGCTATGGGATAACCCAAATCCTTTGACCTATCGTTTCTAGGATAATGTCTGTCACTTTTATTTTTTTCATCTGCCCAGTGTTCTGAAGAGTTGTGCCTTTCAGGACCTCTATTCCTTGGTAACCCTCCACTTTCCAAAGCCTGCCTTGAATTTTGAATATCCCTTTGAAAACGAGGAGGTTTCTCATTCCTTGGTTGTCTCATGTCACTGCGAGAAATGTGTCTTGAATGAGTCTCTTTGATGCCATTCTGTTCTGTATTCATAACTTTGTGCTGTAGTTGATGTGGTGGCTGAAACTGAAATTTTGGTTCTACAAAGAGAAAAATTATTTCAGTTATTAACGTATTTCACACAAACATGTTTTAGAAATAGTGTTTCAGACCCTAAATGATAAAGCAACAGTATTATTTAGAGAAGTATGCAATATTTACCTTTGTGATAGAAACATGGTATGGTACAGAGAAAACTTAGCAGACACATTTGAACTGTAATTCCTAGTTATCAGAAAAGATACGCTACTCTGGGCTGTACTTGGAAACAAATCACTTACCAGTATGAGAAAAAACAGGCATAAATTTCTAGGAGGTTACTCATTTCTCCCTATGGACTTCAGTAACTAACTTGAATAACAGCCATTTAAGACAGAAAGATAGAATTCTAACATGGAGAAAGGAAAAGCGAGGTAAACGAGGAGAAAAAAAAGAATACTTTTAATCTGAATTGAAACCTTTCATAAAACTAACTTGTTAACAGCTATTCAGCATAAAAGACAACAGCAAGAAATAGAAATGATAAAACGAACACAGCTAACAAGTCGTAGATAATGTGAAGAGTAACAAAGCCCATAACTGATCAATGAGCCATAACAGTACCCGCTCAAGCATTACCTTCAAAAGATTCAACCAGAACTCTAACTGATGAGAAGAAAAACAAGATTCTCATGGGTCTCATGACAAAAAGCAAACTTGCTATGGGATGCTGGGGAGGAGAAGAATTGCGGGGATCTGTGAAACTTTTAATGGAATTATACTTTTTTTTAGGGAAACATGGAATTTTTAATAGGATGTTTAGGTGAAGAGCCATAGCATGTAATAAGTAATTTCAGTTATTGTCTAGGCACCTTAAGGAAAACAGCTAGTTTTATTAGACACCAAAAACCTGGATATAACAGATGTCTGAGCAACCTACTTCTTTCACACAGCCACAGAGATCTTATCTTTCTAACCGTCTTCCACCTCTTTCACCTGCTTTCCAATAAGAAGTTACAAGCATTCTCATGTGAGACAGTATTTTCTGTCTTTAGAAAGCCAATATTAATCTTCAAAATCAATAAATAACTCAGAATTCAAATTCTATTTATCCACTTAACAAGAATTATCTGTAAAATAGCACTTTAAGAAGTTTCATTTAGAGTTATAACACACTATTTCACAAAGAAGCATAAATATTTAAAACTGAGTAACTGCTAAAAAAAAATAGCAACACACCCAAACATTGGCATGAATAGCTTCATCCAGAACTAAGTAGCTACTGAAAGAATTCATATTTTCTCCTTTTTTCAAGCAACAGAAATTTTAGCAGGATGTTAATAGAAAAGACTGTTTCCTGCAGCTCTATTTAACAACAGTAATTTTCCAATACACAAGTTGCAAAAGTAGGACTATTGTATGATCAAATAAATTATTTCTACCCAACATACTGTGATCATGATACAAAAGCAACAAGCTGACTTTAAAGCATGTCAGAACTTTCCATTACAGGATTTTTTTTTAAAAATAGTGTGGGAAAATTAAAATAATACTAAATGTTAGACAGCATGGAAAGAGAGTAGAGAATTTCTAAACAGTGAACATAAGTTATTGTGCCAAAAGTTTCCCAGGGGAGTATATCATACACAACCACCTTGAATGAGTGGGACATTTTAACAGATTGTTTAATGTTGGAGCACAACTCACTCACTCAGAAATGGAAACCGCCAAATAACAGTAAATGTTACTTTGTCAACAGTATTAAATGAAAAAGTCCTAGAGATGAGAGTATTACAGGTTCTCCATGAATTTGTGCTGTCTAGCCTGACCATCAAAAAACTGAAAGGAATTTAAAGTTTCTTTAATAGAAAAAGTTAACCTATGAGGGATGTTATTCACAGATTGTCTGTTCAACTGCTGTTCCTTGCTTCTACTTCTTCTTGCCCCACCTCCAACAAACCATTAGCTAATGTTCCCAGAAAACTAATAGTTCCTACAGGGCAGTAACAAACAAATATTAATTTGGCATCCAACAAGAAGATTTGGTATGCTATTCTGTCACACAGCAAGACGCATCAGCCCTGTCATCATCATTGTAAGCGGACGTTTGGGAGTGTGGTCTGGAAAAAAATTCATTTCAAAATTAATGACAAGGCTTGTTTCATCTGTTGGGTACTTTTAAGACTATGACTAAAGTTTCTCAGTTGGAAACAGTCACTCAGTTATTTTACTCATTTTAGCTTTTGTATGTGATGACACAAGAAGACCACACAGAGCCAATCACATTCCCTTGCTTACAGGAAATAAACCAGCAGGACCTGCTGGCAGTTGGAAATACACACAATTTAAAAAGCACTGCTCCATGCACAGTGGAATTCAAGTAGTATGGTTTCCCGCACTGTATCACTCATAGATTTTATCATTGTAATAATGTGGTTAAGCTCCAAGACAGCAGCCCTTCCCACACTGACAGCAAAGTTGGATAGCTCTCTACATGGCAAGAAAGGCATATCATTATATAGTAGTTGGAAGCTGAGTACAGAAAAATCAGATTGGAAATGAAGATTTTTTTTTTTTAAATTATGATCTTTAATTGCTAAAACTAATAACCTTAGAGTAGAATTAATTCATCTCTTTTAAATCAAAACTGCATGACTAAATTTGTATCTCAGTCAAAGCAAGAAACAGAGCATGAAACGGTTTGTGCTGGAACAAGTAACAGAGAGACTACAGTCTATGACTTTCTCCCTCCTGAAGAGGCCCTACAGCCTACACAGACATGCTACCTTTCATTTGCTTTTTTTGTGATCCCATTAATTTTGTAGCTTTCTGCACAGGAGGTTCATTTTAACAGCATGAAATGCCCACCCCAGGCACAAGCTTTCTCTTGGGAGGACTGAAAAGGCACTTCTGCACCATCTGAAACTGCAAAGGTTTTGGCCTTCTATGTCCTGGGTCAATGCTCTAACCAAAATCATCGTTATGTTTTTCACCACCTATTCCATTTAATAACAAATAAATAAATAATTATTTAAAAGTTGATCTTTGCTCCAGTCTTTCAAAGATGCATATGTCTGACAAAAGCTTTTGTGGCTTTGGACCCTGAGTAGATGGAAGCACCAATCTGTTCTCAGTCTCTAAGAAACAAAGAGAGCGAAAATGTCTGAAACATGCCTAGTTCACAGTATATTGTCCATTATTCCTTAACTTTGTAGTCAGAGCTCTTGGCACTGTTTTGCTCTCCCTGACAATCCTTATGTTTACTTATTTAAGCTGGCAAAGATGGGTGAATTGTTCCTCATAACAAAAGAAAAATAAGAAGATTAATGGAAAAATCTTGTGTTCAGCAGTAGGAATACTGCAAAAGCAAGCAAAGGCAGCTAGTTGACAGCAATTTTGTCTACTATCTTTACTGTCTCTCATAGTCAGCAGTTTCTCTTTCCAACCAAAACTCAACTACCTAATTTCAACACAAATATTTTCAGAGGTATCATCAGCCATTCACAATTAAAAATAAATAATTCAATCTGCAGTATAAAACTATGGGTTTGTTTTTTTAAGTCTTTGCATTTCATTTAAATAAAGTATGTTTAATTGTAAAACAGTGTATTGTAAAGAACTAGCAGATCATGGAGTTGGGTACTAGATACTTTTGACAGCTGTCATTACTTAAAATAGTATTTCTTCAAGTCTGAAAAAAAGAGATGACAAAAAAACCTCCCAAGACACCACTTACAGGGCAAAAAACTAACACTTTACTTTCTTAGAACTAATTTGCACTTCCTTTTTGAAAAAACAAGGAAACAAAACACACAAACAACAACAACAAAAAAACACAAACAAGAAAAAGCTTATTGTGCTGTCTTATGCCTAAAAAGGAAGAGAAGCACCTCCTGAACAAAATACAAACATATTTCAATTCATAAATATTTTTGTACTTGGTCTAAGTCCAACTGAAAAGGTAAGGAATTAAACCACTGTTCTGAAGTTCCTGTTTACAAAAATAAATGACCTATCCTGGTTCCTGCAAATCCAGAAGTGAATTTAGAAATTTTCAGCAGTGCTGAAGTTTCAGGCGCAATTAGAAACACTAGGTAAGAAAAACAAGGAGGGATGCACACAGAAAAGCAAATCAAGCCTCTGTGTGCTTGAAAATAAACAATTCTTTTCAGACACTTTCTCCCTAGATCACATAAGCAATTTTTGAAGAAAAAGTGCCCAAAATTAAAAAATATTTATCTCATTTCAGCAAAACTGCCCTTTGTTTTTGCTTCTACGTAGACTCTCAGTCATTTAGAAGAAATTTCAATCTGTCTGAAGTGCAGAGAAGCCTAAATGACAAACATGGCTATTCCAGGTAATCATATGCTCCTGATCATATGCATTAGTGTAATAGCAGAGGTGAGCTCATTTATTCAAAACCACTATCCCTATACAAAGGCCATCTCTCTGAATATCTAAAAAAAACAAACTGGGATTTTAGAGACCATATGGGACAGTAAGGACACAGGAATACTGCAGAACAATTAATCTTCTTTTATATTCAGTGGAGACTGTACTATGCTACATATAAATGCAGAAAAATCTGCATTAGTACAGTTACTGTGCAGGAAAAGAAAAAAAAATTTAAAAAAATCAATGAACAAACCTTATTCTTGGCTATACAACATTACATATTTGAGTTGTTTCTAGCAGTTTCCCTGTGTGCCTTTCATTTCTGAACACTACTTTTCTAATACTAAGAGAGAACTACATCTCTCTACTGCTAACAACTGATGGGATAAAATGAAACAAAAAAGATGCTAGTAATATATATTCTGTTTTCTGCAAAAAGGATGCAGACTTCATGATGAAAGAGTTCACAGTGGTAAGTATAATCACTGCAGATATCAGTCTGCAAACACTGTGAACATTCACATGATGTCTGAAGTTCCATGCAAACTGACAACTAATAATTAAGAATTTACATGAGATTATTTTCAACTAGAGAGGCATAAAAATGGCAGAAAAATAACACTTTAAATAACATTTTTAAGATGTGCTTGAATTCACCAGACTGCACAGGCTTTCTCAAACTTCGCAAAGAAAAAAAATACCACTTTTAAAGAGACAGCCTGCAAACAGAGGCACAATCCTACGGGCCAGACATACTTGGCAAGAAAAATAAAAACTAACAAAATGAATCGGAACAATCACTGTAAACCCCACTGACTTCCAAATAACAGAAGGTACTATGTATTGTTATTTCTTCAAAAGGAAAAAAAGCAGAAATCTAAAAGAAAATAAAGAAATTTAAAACATAATCAGAACACTTTCAGAGCTCTTCAAAAATGCTAACAAGTTGGGTTTTTTTTCAGAAAGCACCACTCAGGAATAGTACACCAGATTGCATATTGATGTTTTGGAGAGCGCTGAAAAAACACCATAGTGTTAAAAACCACAAAGCCAAAACCCATGTGTGCCATGTTAGGAAACATGCCAGAACTTTTAAAAACTGAAGGAGTATAAGCCTTTGCAAAGTTTTCACAGAATTTTGTTTTTCTTCTTATAAAATTTATGGAATCTTCTTATTTTTATTTAAGAGTGAAAAAAACCCACTGAAGCAAAGTGTATTTATCTTTAAAACATAATATTGAAGACTATAAACTGAAGTATATGCTAATATAACCGGTTTTTTTACTCACGTAACACTATGCTTTATTACACTACAGTATGTTGACTACATACATGTGCTAAATCTTGAACTCTTGAAAAAAATATGCCATGCATTCAACGGAAAGCAGATAGTCCTAATAATTCTCACAGAAAACTGGGGTTTTGATGCACTGACAGAGTCTACATGGCTTCATGTTTTCATTTCTAATTCAATAATGACTCTCAAACACAACTAACCTTAAATTCACTGCTGTAGCAAAAAAAGACAGATATTTACACATTTTTAATACACAAACTACAAATAAAAATAATGCATTCAACAACAACAAAAAAAATCTCTCACTCGACTAACCAGAGTGATGGGGATATTCTACCTGCATTTCAGTTGCAGGTACCTACTGAAATTACAGCTGTTCACACCTTTTCCAACAGGGCAACCAGTTCGCTTTCATTTACTACAAGCTTGTTTCCACTTTTTCCATATTACTTTTTTTTAAAAAAAAAAAATAAATCCCAAATGCAGTGAAATTTCAAAGACAGAGGCCATTAATAACAGTCGACAAAGACCACTTTGGAACTTCAGAAAATAATTACATATAAATGCAGTCATTCCTTAAATTCCTTAGAAAACGCCAACAAAATATGAAACAGCTCATATAAACTAGTAAGACCTTTTTTTCACCCTTAATGAAAAGTATCGCTTTATAGGGAGAAAAAAATTACAACTCCATCACAAAACCTTCACGTTAAATAATGGAAGCAGATATTTTCATTTCAGGTTGGCCACTGAAACACCTCCAAGGCCATACCCAAAAGAAAAAATGATCTCTATTTAGTACTTAGTTTACTGTGAGTTTTACTTTAATATTACAGAAGCCTCTAAAGACCTCAGGATGTATGGACTTTCCCCTTTTTTCTTTTAATGCATCTGTCTGTTAAAGTTTCCAAACTACTGAATGATTTAGACCTAAACAGACACCCTGGTGCACAGACCACATTCTTGTATGTTTTCTTAAGAAAGAAAAGAACACTAAAGGAAAAGCCCAGATCTTTTGCATTAAATCTGAGGGATTATTTGGTTTCCCTTTTTCTAAAATCTTACCTGTCCCTCAGTCCTTATAGTTATTAATCAGAAAAACCATGAGAAAACCGTTGTTTAATATTTTACAGAAGTCAAAAATACTCCCCCCCCCCAACCCCCCCCGATAGAGGGAATACAAACCCAATTAAATTTACCACAATTACTAACCGCTTAACTGGGTGGCACACAAAACATGCTTTTTATAAACTGAGGAAGGACTGTGGTTATGGTTTTTTTCTTTATTTACTTCTGAACAACATGGAAGTCCAGTAAAGTTGTGAGAGGCTTTATCAAATTAGATTAACAAACTGGGATTTATGTCACCTTATTTCAAAATTACTGACTTTTAGACATCTAAGCCTGAAACAAACATCCATAGCTCTTCTATAATCAAGACAAGTACAAAGCATAGTGTGATTTATTTGACCATTCTTCAAAAGAGAGGAACAGCTCTCTAGCACTCCTTGGTCTTTTTACAGCTGACTGTGGAGGAAGTTCTATGAACTACCATTTACATGACAAAGTTAGAAAAAAGAATTCCATCAACACTGTCCAATATTGGTTGCAGATACATTAATATCAATAGCTTACCCTCTACTGTTAGAGTACCCATTTTGGATTCCAAGAAATCAAACAATGTGCTTGGTGCCGACGGTCTGGCATTTCCTAGCTCTTCTTCATCTTCAGGTCTTATTCGGCCTCGGCCCTTCCCTTTACCTATAAACACCAAAAGTTATTTGTGAGTGGGGAATAAATTCAAAAGGTGTACACACTTCTAAAATTTGATTTACAAAACAATTCTATTTTCTATCCTTAAAAACAATCTACCATGGACAATATATGTATTTTCCATTTAAGGATATTCAAATTTGTGGCTTCAAACTCAAAAATTTTGACGAGAATACAATACACAGAGGCCTTTTCTAAGTATTTGCTTTCAGGTTTACAATGCATTCTAACTTGCAGGGAAAAAAACAGGCACATATATCCTTCTATAACTACATCAGTAATTCACCGTACACAAATTACTTTGCTCATAAACACTGTTTTAAAGCATTTCTTTGCAAGTTTTACCTCTAGGTGGTGGTCCCTGAATGGGTTTCTGTTTACTGCTGTTCAGAAGAACATTTAATGCTGCCTCTAGGCTGTTACTGTTATCCATAAGTGCCTGTCTTGCTGCTTCTTTGCTGAAACCCATCTCTGTTATGTGTTTTAGAGCCTTTTCATCAACCTGAAATGAAAGGTACACACAGAACTAATTATAAAATACAATAGAGACTCTATATAAAACACCAGATTTTACTTGAATTTTTCATTATTTTTTAAATAAAACACTATTTCATGTTTCATTGATGATAAATATTTGTTTTCTATAAAATCTTCACATACGATCTCTCTTAGGTCCAAACAATTGGCTAACAGAAGGTTTTTTTGATTTAAAAATCATCATCATAATTATCAGTTTACAGTTCTAATATTATGTGATTTCAAGCACAAATTCCCCTAGTCTACCTTTTCCTTCACTGTACACTGCAGTAGTACGATTGTAATATACTTTCTCTGACATGAAAACTGAAAGGAATCTCTCAAAGTAATACTAATATAAAAAATAGCCATTTGTTCCCATTTGAACCCTTTCACAACTTTTACAGATAATACAAAACCTACAGGTTCCAAAATAACCATATTGTGACCCTTCAAAAACACCCAACAAACCCAATGGAATCTAACCTCTAAGATGCTTCTTTCTCCTACTGCTTAAATTTTATTGCTAGAATGATTTACATTACAACTGCATGAGAGCTGTATGACAAATATTTAACCCTTCCTCTCCCATTTTCCACAGTGTTATGACGAAATTTCCGTACTCCTCATTTCTCCTGATGTTTTAATACACTCACTTTTTGTCTTACTTCCAGCTACACACTGTGCTCTGGGACAGCACATATGAGCAGGTCTCCTTTTGGGGGCAGAGACACAAAATCAGTGTTTGTAGTCGCTATCTCAATACAGAGATGTCTCAACACAGAAAGCCAGAAGATGTAACAACTCAAATAACTTAATAATGCTGAGCTATGCAAAAATCACTGTAAAAGATGAGACATGACTTCACAGCACTTGGCTACAACTCCCACACGCTCAGCAATGTTAACTCCAATGCTTTCCTGTAGCCTTCCTCATTCCCAGACTCAACAATACTCCTAATTCAATTGTCCAAAGACTGACTAAGTAAAGGAATAGCAATTTAAAAGGTCTTTTGAGATGAATGGGGCAGAAACATGACCTCAAGTCTCTACAGGGAATCAGTGTCCCACTTCAGTTTGGCTTCAAGTTGCCTAAATAATGTCTTATTTTTAATGACAGAATATAATAGTTCCTTTTCTGGGCCATTCTCCTAGATTCTTCTGCATGGTAACTAGGATCCAACATGGAGAAGTAATTCCTTAGGAAATCTTCACTCTTCTCTCCTTCGTAGGTAAGTAGTTGGTTTGGAACACGGAATCACAGAATGGTAGGGGCTGAAAGGGACCTCAAAAGATCATCTAGTCCAACCCCCCCTGCTAGAGCAGGATCCTAGAGTAGACCACAAGGAGCATGTCCAGATGGGTTTTAAATGCCTCCAGAGATGAAGACTCCACAATCTCTCTGGACAGCCTGTTCCAGTGCTCTGTCACTCTCACAGTAAAGAAGTGTTTTCTTAAGACTGAACCTCCTGTGCTCCAATTTGTGCCCATTGCCCCTTGTCCTGCCACTGGACACCACCAAGAGGAGTCTGGCCCCGTCTTCCTGACACCCGCCCTTGAGATATTTATAAGCATTAATGAGATCCCCCCTCAGCCTCCTCTTCTCCAAGCTAAACAGACCAGTTCCGGCAGCCTCTCCTCATATAGGAGATGCTCCAATACCTTCATTGTCTTAGTGGCCCTGTGCTGGACTCTTTGCAGTAGCTCCACGTCCCTCTTGAACTGGGGAGTCCAGAACTGGACACAATACTCCAGATGAGGCCTTACCAGGGCAGAGTAGAGGGGGAGGAGAACCTCCCTTGACCTGCTGGCCACACTCCTCTTAATGCACCCCAGGATGCCACTGGCCTTCTTGGCCACGAGGGCACATTGCTGGCTCATGGTCAGCCTGTTGTCTACCAGGACTCCCAGGTCCTTTTCCCCAGAGCTCAGGTCCTTTCTCCAGCAGCTCAGCCCCCAGCCTGTACTGATCCACGGGGTTGTTCTTCTCCAGATGCAGGACTCTACACTTGCTTTTGTTGAATTTCATTAAGTTTCTAATGATGAAAAGAAAACTTCTAGCCATTAATGCTGCATCATCTCCTTTCAAGAATGGAAATTCCGTGCACAACAGCTACATTCAAAGACCAGTAGGAAATGAAGACTCATATATATAGCACCTGTACTCAGCTATGGATTAAAAAAAAAAAAAAAATCTTGGACAGATAACAATTTGAGACCCAAGGGATTGGCAGTTTCCCAGATACAAAGACTGAGAAAGGAGGTAGTAACTTAAGATGTTAAAAACTCTCCCTTCAGCTTCATTTACACAGCACAAATCTTGTTTCTCCTATACAAAACTGGAAAGACAAAGAAAATTGTAGGAAATTTCTGGTAAGGACTATTAAGAGAGAAGGATGATTGACCTCTGCAGTCTATGGGCTGCCTATGAAAGGACAGGAAAAATTACTTATTTGTTTCTTGTTTTGTCGGTAAAGATAAAGAGCTTCAGGTAACACACCAGATGAATTAAAAACCTTTAACCATTTCCAAATATCCACACAAGTGAACAATATACATGAAAATCAACTATCAAACCTACTTGATATCACAGCTCTGAAAAGACAAAACAAACTTGTAATCCATTGCTTTAAGATCTAAAAATCATTATTTATAACTAAAGAAGGATCTCTATATAGGCTTAGTGAGTTCATATTTGCTTCTTCTAAACATCCACTAAATGTGCTAAATGACATAATACTAAGGTTGGAAGTACTGCCATTTTACAGTGACAATAAGACACATTTCTTGCAGTTCACAGAAAAAAGATAACACTAAACAGTTGCACAATTTAAATGTTGTGGGTGGTGTGGGTTTTTGACTGTGTTTGGGTTTTTTTTTAAAGTCTATTTAGGTCAAGACACAGTTGTCCAGAATGACAACGTGTACCAACAGTGCTACACTGGGCAGAGGGATGACTAAATGACCTCTTGAGGTCCTTTCAGCCTGTGTTTCTGCAATTCTATATTGACATTTCTGAGCACAGTGCTGAAAGCAACACTGCTGGAGACTCTTCTTGCTGTGAGACGATGACACATACTATGCCAACAAAACTATAACAGGCAGTTCTGTTCCTAAATATTTTTCTTCTCATTGTTAAACCTTTGGTAAAATTAAATAAAGTGGAAAATACTCAACAATAAATAAATAATATTTATAATTGATACGTGAATACTGGTTTACTGAGTTACTACATTGTCATTATGCCTCTTTCAGTTTGCTTTCATCACTCAAATCAGAAGCATTAATTGTTATTGCATACTTGGAAATTACTCTCCAGAGTTATTCTTGATAATAAATACTTTCTCCATCGTAAAATTTTAGATTGCTGAAGTAATCAAAACAGAAACTTCGATAACTGTTCACCTTATACAGACTTAAGTCACAGTGATCCCAAAGAACACTTCTCAAAGTGTAAAGTGATGAAATACGTTGGAAGGCGATGTTTTGTATGAAGGGGCACAGTTCCTATTCTCCAATAGTAACCTACCTTACTGTCCCGGTTTTGGCTGGGATAGAGTTCATTTTCTCCTTAGTAGCTAGAATAGCGCTACGTTTTGGATTTAATATGGGATTTGGTATGAGAAGAATGTTGATAATAAACTGATGTTTTTAGTTGTTGCTAAGAAATCAAAGACTTTTCAACTTCCCATGCTTTGCACAAGACACTGGGAGGCAGCACAGCCAGAGCAATGGAACCTAAGTGCCCAATGGAATATATCATGCTCAGTATATAGAGAAGGGTTGGCCGGGAAGTTTTCTCTCTTCCAGGATTGCAGTTCTGGGACTTCTCTTCAGGACTGCTAGCAGTTGCACTGTGCATCACTTCTTTGCATCATTATTATTATTTTATTGCAACTATTTTTTTCTTTTAATCTCAACCCACGAGTCTCTTTACCTTTACCTTTCTGATTCTCTCCCTCATCTCCTGGGGAGTAGAAAGGGGGGAATAAGTGAGCAGCTGTGTGGTATTTAGCTTTCTGCTGAGTTGAAACAAAGACGCTTACTCAAAAGGAAACATTACTTGTGACCATGTAGACATGACATTCCCATGTCACAATGAAAGTACTCCTACCTCGTTACTTTAAATATCAGACTACCACTTAACTTTTCTCAATGTCAATGAAATGGTTTAAAACAGATTCTTAAAATAAATATTAAATTAATCCTGAAGAAAAGCTACATTAAAACATTATTTGATGTGCAGGAATTGCAGGATGAAAGTCTTCCTGCCTAAAAAGAATTACCAAATGTTAACATGCAAAACTGTTAAGCTTATTTAAACAAGAAAATAAAACAATGCTGTAATGTCCTATACCACATATACTAATACTTTCCTTTTGTGAGGACTTGGTTTGAAATTTTACTGGATAAGACAAATTTGGTTTGTTTTTACAAAAATCTTATTGAAACTCATAACAGTCTTATTAAAGTACAAAAGCACCCTAAGTATTCTAAACAGACTTCAAAATAAATTGAAAGGAAAGTCCTTATTCCTCAAGGTCTTTTTGTTTTATTTTTGTTACATTTGTTTGCTTTTTGATAGTACACGTTCAAGGTTCCACTTAAGTCTTCCACCTTACCAGTTCTCGGTAGACACCTTCATTCTTTCCCTCAGGTTTTGTTATCTTCTCTTTCTGGAACAGTTCCCTGTTTCGATTCCCTCCAGTACTCACACTGAGATTACTTCTGCTACTACCACCTCCTCCTCCAAACGTCTTGGTCTTTAGATAAGCACAAAAATAACATTTCAGTAAACAGAACTTATGAAAATAAGCCTTAACATTTAGCAAGTAGAAATAGTGCAGTAAATTTGATGCGGCTGTATTTTTTTATGATTGTGCTTTGCATCAACAAATAAAGCACTAATTTAAACACACAGAAAAGATCCATTTATTAGGTAGGTATTTGTTTCCCCTGTGCCCAAATGAGGCTGTAAAAGGGTATATAATTCTAGTTTTTTATGACTTATCAAGCAAATTTGAAAAATACATTAAAGGAAACCCAAGGGAGGACATAAAAACTTGACACATTAGAACTAAACTTCCCAGCTATTATTTCAGACTGAACACAAGGAATCATGGGGTTTTGAAAATTGAAGAAAGCAGATGAAAATTGATAACCTATATTTACTACTTAAATCTCATTAGCTAAATTGTAAAACCCACATTATTTTAATAGTGGTATCAAATCAAAATCATACCTACAATAAAACATTATGATACATTTATTAGCTTTATTAAAATAAGAACATACCCATCAATCCAAAAGGGCTATTTTTGATTCATCTTTTTAAAGATACATGAGTAGAATTATAAGCAGCAAACATCAGAAAGCATTTATCATTTAAGAGAGAAATACTTAAAGTAACAAAAGATCAACCACAGTAAGTAAAATGCTGTAACACATGCACTCTAACCTCCTTGCTCTTTGCTACTTCTGCTATAGCAGCTGTTCTCTGTTTTTCAAATTCATCATTGTCCACAACAGTTTTTACAGTATTTGTCATTTGCAGAGTCTTTCTGCGATCAAGCTCTCTGCTGTCCACTTGAACATGAGATGCACATTTCTGAAAAAAAAAGAAAGTTTTAATTAATTCTTCTGCCTACTCTCATTTGAAAAAAAAATAAGTATTTCTCCATTAGAGAAGCAGAACTTTAGGTAAAGAATATGATTGCAAAAATGTACACCTGGGACATCTGGATGTCTCTGCTGAAAGCACACTCCTTTGATCCACTAGAAAGGCCAAAAAGAATGACTTTCATATTTTAAGCTTAGTTCATGATGCAGCTAATGATTCTTGTAAATACCTTTGGCATTTAAGAAGGGACTATGTTAGTACCTACAAGATCTCACCAGAAGAATCAAATGCACCACATACTAAATAAAATTTTAAGTTTGAAATCAAGACGAAAAATGTTAAATATAATTTGGCACAAAGTGACAGGATCAACACAATTTTTTTTAAATCAGGAATATTCCAGTACCTGAAGGGGCCTACGAGAAATCTGGAGAGGGATTTTTACAAGGGCATGGAATGACAGGACAAGGGGTAATGGTTTTAAACTGGAAGAGGGTAGATTTAGACTAGATATTAGAAAGAAATTCTTTACTGTGAGGGTGATGAGACACTGGCATAGGTTGCCCAGGGAAGTTGTGGCTGCCCCCTCACTGCAAGTGTTCAAGGCCAGGTTGGATGGGGCTTTGAGCAACCTGGTCCAGTGGGAGGTGTCCCTGCCCATGGCACGGGGGTTGGAACTACATGATCTTTGAGGTCCCTTTCAACCCAAACCATTCTATGATTCTATGATTTTTTAGATCCAATTCATCATGATTTAAGGTGTTTTGACAGCCTTTATCTAACTGGAACCAGGTCCCCTGGATATCATGATACATGGCTTTTACAAAATAAAGTATACTATACCTGCCCAAAAGGTACAAAAGGAGGGGGACCACCTTCTGTTCCAATGTTACTCCTATTGTGTTTTGCTAAACTCTGAAAAAGAAAACTGTTGATTAATAAATTGCAAACAGAAAACAGATTATATGATAAATGTCTATTTCAGAAACAATATGAAATATGCAAGATCAATATTTTAAGCATAAAAATAATGATATACTTAAAATCCTGCGGCACTTAATTTAAGGAGAAGGTTGGATGAGGTGCAGGGAGATGAAGAAAATTACAAAAATTTACAAAATCATGAAAGCAACACATACAGCAAATGCAGAAAATTCAATTATATACCAAAATCTACACTAACAGAACAAAGCAGCACAGAAGTAGGCAGCAGATGTTTCTTCATATAGCACCCAAGGGATTTGCTGTCACTGGAGGTTATAAAGGCATACAGCTGAGCACGTTTAAAAGGGATCAGACCAATTCAACCTAGAGAAGGTAAAGTTCAGGAGGATCTCATCAATCTACAAAAATACCTGTAGGGTCACTGTAAAGACAACTGAGTCAGGCTCTTTTCAATAGTGCCCAATGACAGGACAAGAGACAATGGGCACAAACACACACAGGGAGTTCACTCTGAACATCAGAAAACACTTTTTTTACATAAGGGTGCCCAAGCACTGACACGGGTTGCCCAAGGAGTTTATGGAGTCTCTACCCTTGGAGATATTCAAAAGCTGCCTGGTCACTGACCTGGGCAACCAGCTCTAAGTGGCCCTTCTTGAACAGGGAGGTTGGACCAGATGACCTCCAGAGTCCTCCTCCAACCTCAACCATTCTGTGAAATTCATGAACCCATATATAAGAAAATACTGAAAAGGATTAGTCAGGATTGTATCCGCTGATAAAACATAATAAAACAATTGTGGATGCCAAGGCTGTGTAAGAGTTCAAGCTGCGTGCTCATGCTAAAAGCCATCTCTTTTTGCCACTGTTGGAAACAAAATACTGTACAACTAGGAAATTTCCCCTAGGGCCTTAGGAAAAGTACAGTACGTACGCTAAATTGATCAGCAGATCTTTGGATCCCAGAGACCATAACAATACGCATAACAATTACTGATATGTAACACCTATAGCCACAATCGGGCAATCAGTGACCTAGCCCTGGAAACAAAGCATTCACAAATAATACAAATTACAAGTCACCAACAAAAGATGGATTTGTAAAACATTGCATTAAAATATCTGCTCATAGTTGATACACTTTACTGCTGTTGTCACAGTTTGTAAAGAAAGAAAATCTGCAAGAGAATGAAATTCACTGAAATCCACATTTGGTTGTATAACAGTTCTTTCATATGGCACAGAAATATTTGGTTTCAGAAGTGCAAAAAGGAAGAACAGGCCCTCAATGCTGTTAAAATGCTTCAAAACTGTATTTCCTACTATGCCTCTGCTTTATCTTAATTTCTTAATTTAATTGTCCCTTTTTTCCCCATTAAGACAGTCATGCATGACTACACACATTTACTGCTCACCATTGGCAGAGAAAGTTTTAATTACGGCTACATATGACATTTAACTATATATTTATACTCTGATGTAAAATTGCTTTAATTCCATCATGTGAGAACTGTAGTATAAATGTGAATATGCCTCAAAAGCCGTTATCCCATCAGAGAATTTCTTAAATAAGTAAGAGATTATTTTGGCTAACTCATACCCAAATCAAAACTTTTGGTCTACTCTTTTCAAGTTAACTACTTTTCTTCAGGAACCAAAGATCATTTTCTAAATCATTTATGGTTAATAATTCCTTTCAAGGGTGAAAAAAATAAATCCTTTTCCTCATGCCTCAGAGCAAAAAAACACTGATAACATATTCAATAAATTATTCAAAACAAAGCACTCAGAAGCGCAGAAAACATAAAATTTTTCAGCTTTACTTTCTATCAGTTCACTTAAAGTGCTGCCTTAGAATTACAAGCTAACAAAGGGCTGATCACTGTAGCATGCTCATACCTTCCTGTACCTACTAACTGAAGCAGCATAGTACAACAGCCATTTCATGGCCAAGCCACTTCACTTCCCCAGGGCAGGCACTCTAGGTCCAATAAACCCTATACATCTTGGTTTTTATTTGGATCTAGAGCAATGTAGGTAACTCTGAAATCAACTCCAGCACTGAATAAAATTACAATAAAAATATTTATATGATAGCCTAAAAACTCAAGCATTCTATCATAGTTAATTCCTCATGTCCTGATTCTTCTGTTTATTCATGAAGAATATGCTAAGGTTTAAGGTCACACTTTTTTTTTTTCCTTTCCCAAATCACTATCAAGGACACATACAAGAAAAAGACTGTTCCAAAATACTGGTCTAACATGTAATTTGGCAAATAGCAAAAAAGCACTTAAATCTTGACTGCATATTTACTAACATTTAGCTACATGGATTGCATAAAATTTTTATCCAGCATGAAAGAAGTCTGCCTAATAGTAAACTACAGCTTTGACGCTTTCTTCTCAGGTAGCACTGTCTGCTGAGAAGCAAGAACCGTATAAAAAGCAAACTGGCAACTGAATAAAAAGTAAACTGTCAACAAGAACAGCATTTTTTAACTTACAATTACATTTGCTTGTAGCATAGCAGTTAACTATCATTTACAATGAACTTTGTTATAAATCCATTTAGTATGCTTCTGTTACCTCTTCTGCTATATTTGGATTGTGACATTAAAAAAATATTTCCTAGGGAATATCTTAAGAAACAAAGGTTTAGAATAGGAGACTGAACTCCTAGATATTATGTACTATTGTACTCTCATACTTCTTCCTAATATGAATTTTGAAATATTCATAAAACTATTCCCTTTTCCCACCAGGTAACCTCAGTATTTAGCCTTACCTGCACCTACATAAAAAAATCATTAAGTATACTAGAGAACTTCACTTTTAGATAATCTGCAATTTGACAGATTCTATGTTTTAAAAAAATAAAGACCTACCAAACAGTCTCACCCATCATCTCAGCAAAATTTGCTTCTGCCTTCACTTACATCTCCTTTGATATTTTGATTAACAGCAATACAAAGTACTTCTCCTTCAGAAGAGTACCAGCAGTATTTCATAGACAGTGAACCTCACTGTTTGAAACACCAGTCACCACCAGAACACTAGGAACACTACGAAGCAATAATTATTTGGAACTGTATTCTCACCTAAACAAGTCCATGACACATTATATTTCCAAATAGTCTAGGAAAAAAAGATCACACAGCCACATTCTCATTTACTCCTTAATTATTTATTTACTGTCACAATTAAAAAACCCGTAACATTTCTAGGCAAGAATTCCCTTATGATAATATTGAATGCTACAAGGAATACTACAGTTATTCCACATGCAGTATGATAATACTGCATTCATCCCACGTACACTGTATTTGCAGTCCGAGTCTTTCATTACTAAAACTTGATTCCTCCCAAAAGCAATTTCAAATACCGTTCTGAATGGAACGAAATGGTAATACAACTATGCAACTAGAAGCTGACAGGTGCAAAGGCATTAATTTAAGACTGGACAAACAACTTCAATTCTAAAGTTTCGTAACATTATTTGACTTAAAAGCACTAACTTTTTAAATAAGCATAGAAGAAACTTACTTCATCATCTACACAGAGCCCAATTAACAATTCTCAGACATTTTAGCGGAGAGAAAAAAACCCTGGCCTCAAAACAAGTAATTTGAAGTAGGCACACAAATACAAGTTTTCTGTCTTTTTATGTAAACACAGTTCAGCATTTCATTTAAGCTTCAGTGGCAAGATTAGACAATGAACAGCAATGTCCTCACTCAAACACATTTCAGAGTTTACAATCTTGCTTATTTGTCAACCTTTCTCTTCTGTAAAGCTTTCTGAACAGGACAGAAACATCAAGTTCATGACTAAACCACTACCAAAGTAGCATCTGACTTCTATAGACTTGTTTGAGCCCTATCTGTCTGGCTGTCAGTCTGGATATAGAACTGGAACCACAATTTCCAGTGGTCACGGTTCACCTGTCCAAACTGATTTCTTTTCACCCACAGCTTTTCTGACATGGCCACATTCATGCTGGGAATGTGTTTATGTGCTGCGAGCTGATAAACTAGAAAAAGAAAACGATACTGTGGAAAATTGCAAGACTGAACCAGAGAATTGACAGGATAGCAAGAGGTAATAGTTAACTATCTATGCTTTATCTTAACAGAGTAAATCAGTGAAAACTTAGTTACCTCTCTTTTAAACTTATCGCATAAATTCAACAGAACTGGCTAACAACAAGTGCTGAAAGTTGCTGCAGTCAGCAGCATGCCGATGGTTATTAAATGGTTTGCTTTCCTGTAAACAGCACGTGTTCTGAGTTATTTCTTGACATTGACCTCAAAACCAAACTGATTTTTATAAAGCAACATTTATTTGTTGAAGCCCAGATAGAAAAAACATGGAAAGGGACTGTCCAAAATACCACCAATAAAGCTAACTGGTTCTATTGACCCTTCTCTTACCAATTAGATGGTAATGTTAAGAATGTGTTACTTCTACATGTCTCTCTTCCATCTCCATCAATCTTAAAACTCAGTGTTTTTTAACTGGAGAGAGAACTCTCACAAGACTTTATACTAAACATGAATAAAACGGATCAAATGGGACGTTTCTGCTGTTGGCTTCAGAACCTTCTTTTTAATCAAACCAGCAGCTTCATTTAAAAACAGAAGTGTTTTAAGAAGCTATTTTCAACTATAAAAGCACAAAAAAGATGCCAAACAGAATCTACTAGTGTGGACACTGTGTGACTCAAACATTCAAATAAATTTTGGGCCAGTTCACTCAAATCCATGAAATGCAAACCAACACTGAAGAAAGCTAGCTGCAACAAAAACCGCTGTGTCAAACTTAGCATCAACAAGAACACAGAAATGACCACTGTGTTCATAAAAAGTTACTCTGTTTCAGAGATGTGGGTGTTAAAACAGAGAGATGTGTGTGTGGTAGTGATAATTGGTCCAGTAAGTATTTGGGACTGTTTGAAGCACAACCTCCTGCCCCAGGAACTTCCACTTATTTCTGAGGGAACATGAAAAAGCCTTCCTGCAGCAACTTTTGTTCGACTCGAACAGGAACCAGGCTAAAATGGAGTAAAGGGACTAACAAGCATTTATGGCTTCTTTAAGATTTTAAAACCTCCAATTTCTCTTTCTAATTAAAAATTTACCTAAAGCACTGGTCAAACCTGCAATACAGAATTCATACTGAGGGTTACCAACTTCAACACTTTCTGTACGCTTACTTCCCCCCCCCCTCCAAAACATACTCTGCAGATGGTAACTGTAAAAGGCATCATTCATTTTGGTACCAAACACACTGTTTAGGAAAGCAACCACCCATTACTGCACTAAAAGAAATTTAATACACTTGACTAATACTTTCAGTCCTTGCAGACTTCAAAAGGAATCAATTCCCTTGCAAAGATCACTCATAATTTCTTTACTTGCAACATTATACATAAGTCTTATTTACATATATTTGGCTGCATGTCTAAAATACAGTAAAGTTCTAAAAGCTTATCATATGAAAGTTCAGTTAACACATTAAGCTTGACAGCATTAAATGTCATGTGCATCTGGTAAGACAAGCATTTCCAGTGATGTTACCTCACCCTTTGTAATTCCCACTTTTCTATAAGATGCTCCACTTCACCTCCAAGAACTGCTGTGTTACTGTCATCCAACAGCAAGAATCCATTTCTCACTTCAACAATTCCTGAAAGCTTAATTTTTGTTCCAGGTGGAGTGTTTAGGCTAGAAGTAGAAACAAAGACAATATTTCAAATATGTTTATCAATATTCTTCTACTAATAACATGCATTGTCACATTTCGTAAGAAAAAACTAGCATCAAACACTTTTGCAATAGTTCCTTCAGTGTGCACAGTGCTTTTCAATAGCTTTATTGGAACACTTCCCATTCGTTACACAAAAATGCCATATTGCAAATTAGATTCAAACAGAGATGAGTGTTTGCAAATTGTCTGTTTGGTTAAAATCCAATTTAACAACACCAAACTAAGGATGTGATTTGTTTAGACTAACAGAAGATGTTTCAAAGTCAGTTGTCTAAGTTCCTCATCCAAGGATGCACTTATAGTTAATACATAGAGGATCTCCAGATGGTTAATCATCTCATTTGTTTTAGACATTTAACTTAGAAAAAAACCTGAGAGCTGTTAGAACAGAAGCTCTCTACACATTACAAACAGCCAGTACTGTACCAGAAGAAATATAAAAAACATGCATCTTGTGATGCTGCTTCTCTCACTACTCTATAATTTAAAAACATAAGGATGCTATCTGCGGTCAACTACCACAAGGAGGTACCTTACCTTCTTTTTTCATGTGAATTTACCCTATGAAAAACAACAGCAGATGCATAAAAGAATCAGGTACCTCCAACTGAAAGATATGACAAGAAGCACAATCTGGAAACTATGATTTTTCTTTGAGAAACAGGACACAGTCAGTTACAATGTTTCAACTGAGTGGCAATATCATCTTTAAAATATGCTAAAGCTGTCGTTGCAAGGATAGCTTGCACAGGACCATAAGACATGGTGAGGAACATTCACAGTGGAGTCAGCCAATTTCAGCACTAGTAGCATTAACCTTAGTAACATTAATGGATTTTTGGTACTGTTCTGATAAAAGCAAAGAAAATGCGACCAGAAAAATAGAAAAGAAAGAAATACAGGGAAAAAAAAAAAAAAAAAGAAAATTAAGCAAGTGTGGGGCAGTCGGGGGGGAGAAGAAATAGAAATCTTGGTCATGAAGAACTTCTAATTAAAAGGAAAACTGTGGTATTTATTTATTTAAAGTAACTCTATGTACTGAAACAGCATATTATTCCAGGTTAACAGTCCAACTTCAAACCTGAAACAACCACATACAACACAAATTAAATTTTCACACAATATAACTTGAAAAGAGAAGTTCACATCATTACTACAGAATGACGAGTTCTCTGACATTTTTTAGATTTTATCTAAAAGTTTTCAAATTATGTCTTTTACTGGGTGTTCTTTAGGTATTTTCTGATCTAGAATCTACTTCCACAGGAATCTGTTTGCCTTCCTTTTCTGCTCTCTTTATATTCACATTGGAATATGATATTCCAAGTTCTCCTGACTTAAGCTAAAGTTAAAATATCATTAAGTGTTTTACCTCTTAAGACAGCATCATTGTAAACTGCAAGCTGGCTCCTGCTCAGAAGGAGCTATTCAACAGTAAAATATGACATTTAAAAACTAAATATATAACTATATCTAACTGTTGCAGCTAACAGAGAGAGGAAGATTTTGCTTAATCCAAGCAATCTGAACTAGAGTGAAGAGCAAAGCACATCATGACTTCGGCGATGAAACACTAGACAAAATTTGCAACATCTTCATAACCAAAAACATCTCTGCCTTAGTAGATTGCTACTTTCTCCATTATGTACTTCAGAATAAACAGTATTGTAAATTACATTCATATACCCTAAGTTCGCTTCCATTATTTTAAGTATCTAAATATCAAAGCAAAACTTTGAAAAGAAAGTTGTTCACCTTATTTTTGACATGCTACTGTATTCGACAGCTGTGCAGCTTGTATGTCCATCAGTCATCTGTAAACGTAACATTCTGGGAGCAGCCTGAGATTCTTCATTGTCCTTTGGTGCGGCAACATTGCGTATTTTCTGTATTTGCAGAACACATGGCCCTTCCAGCTATATATGCAAAGCAGAAGAGACGTAGCTATTGACACCATGAAGCAAACACTGTAATACCTAAACACACTAACAGATGCCCCCAGGCAAAGGAAAGTGTAATTTGATCAGGCAGTCATGTTTAATTTCTATCACTTGTGTATTGTACATTCTAAAGCATGATAAAAATGGCTTTTTCAGAGAAAAAGTTGTGGTGCTTCATACATCTCTGTGATACCAATTATGGAAAAGCAGTGAATGAAAAGAACTGGGGAGGCAAACAAACAAAACTACAAATACTGTCACTTCCAACATACTATGGAGTCCAGGTAAGATTTCACATGTTGTACCACAGGGTCTCATTGACAAAGTGTTCTAAAGAAAGAAACAACCAGCTTTGAAGACTATCTTGTTGTATCAAGAGTACATTTCAAGTACAACCACTTTGTAAACACTAACTAGAAACACAGCTTCTTCAAACAGAGGTACAATCAGAATGTAACAACCTCAAGGGACAACACTATCTGTTCATTACCTAAAAATATAGCATACCTTCCTATACATACGCAGTTTATGTTACAAAAACAAACAAACAACCAAAAAAACACCACAAAAAAAATCCAAACCAAAACTGATCAACCAAAGCACTTCATCACATTTTGGTTACAGCTGAGTACACATTCATTGTGATCCCTCTGAGAAATAAAAATGAATAATCTGTTGCCACTCAACTAATATATAGCACCTAAGAGACAGCAGAAAAGAAGAAAAAGTGCCCATTTAATCGGCTTCTTCCCTTTGACAAACAGAATAGGTAGCCCAGAAAAACAAAAAATAAGAACAAATAAACAAGAGGTAAATATGTACAAAGAAATGAATAAATAAAATAGAAGCAGTGAAACTAGATAAATTAGAAGACGAGAAAACAGCAACTTTATTTAGGATAACAAAAGAGAAAGGAAAATACTTTTCAATACCCACAAAGCATGAAATTGTACTAAGAAGAAGAGGAAAAGAGACATTATAAGGAGCAAAAGTAGCACCCTACAGAGTTCACTTCTTAAATGGTTTTGTGATCTTGAGAAAATAGCCAGTAATATAAACTAAAATCTCTATGTAATTTTCCTATTCTTGACACTTTCAAATAAATTTAAAATTTGAAGGCACCTGCATTCTTTATGATTTCAAATCAAACCATGGAAAATACAGTATTTGGGAAGGAAGATTTCTCAAAAGCTGAGGAACTTGTTTATTTGGAATCTAGTGAAACTTGGTGCTTTCTTTTTTTCTTCAATATTGAATGCTTGGAAAAAGAGCATAAGTAGGAACAACAGTATTTTTTAGTAAATGCTGACTGAACCTTATTTCTTCCAATAGCAATTAAAAGACCAATTTTGTTTCTCATATGAATGGGAATTTATTTCAACAGAAGCAAAACTGGATAATCTAATGTACAACATGAAAACAAGTTCCCTCCTCTATCAGTTAACTACAGCAAAGAAGCCACACACACAAAAAATTTCTCTTCTAGATTTTTTGTACAGGAAGATCCTTTCTATAGCAAGGAATGAACAACAGTGCCACACCCATGGGTTGCTTCAACAGAGGTCTAAGTTTGTCATAAATGAACACTAGCCATTTTTAACATTATACAACGTTTTCAAAGTAAAGATGAAGAAACACTCAGCATGTGAGAAGCACTTCTAGTTAACCACAACTAGGTTTGTCACTCAGCTGAACAGCAGCTTTACTCTGCTGGCAATTTCTTTCACAAATTTTGAGCAAATTCTAGTTCTAGGTACTTGCATTTGGTTTTAAATAACAGTTTAGCAGATCCCTTAAAAACTTTGGAGTGTAAAGAAATGAGGGCTAGGCTAACTATGAATAGATATACCAATATGTTCAGGGCTTTGTGTCTACTGTGTCAAGCATACACTACAATAAAGAAGAGATGCACATTTATTGAGCTTGGACTATAGTGTCTGCCTCTTTAACAAAGAAAGTTACATGTCACTTCAAAAAACAGGTACAAAAGAGGAATAGAAGTATGTAGTTTTCTCAAGTACACACCACATTAACACCATAATCATTTTCATGGACTTAATCAGGACCTTAGAGCATCCATGTCTTCCAGTCCCAGTGCAGCTCATTTCCCCTCTCATCACATAAAAAAAGCACACGGTTACAGGGGAAACCACTACTGCCAGCCTTAGAGTAAGATGAGATGCTTCACATCACACTGGCAAGTGAGTGTGCTTCTAGATACTTTTTCAGCCTACCTTGATCAAGGTAGAAAATAATGTTCCAATAAATCAATCTCTTCAGATCCCTGAGTTACAGAGATAAAATTTCAAACAATGCCCAATAGCTGGCTAATAATTTTCAACAAGTTTTTTTCAATACAGCAACTAGGCTATATTCTACTCTTTTCAGGACTCTCATTGCACTGTTGTCCTAGAGGCATCGTTTTGACACACACAGACTGGTCTGAAAAGAATCAATCTCTCACAAAGACTTCGCTTATTATATCTAACATTATATGCTTTTTCTCAAAAATATGGAAGTAATGATGCCTTTTTAAGAGCTCCTGAAATAGACATTAGGAACTAAGAACACAATCAGAACACTGATCAAGGTGAAGAGCTCAATGCCCACAGGTCACCTAAGGCTGCCAAACAGCTACTTCTAAAGAGACTCACTTTGATCTGTCAGCATTACCATACACATAGTCTTATCAAAATCATCTCAACTGGAAAAAAGGAACAAACTAATAACTGAAGATATGTAGGGTAAATTTGACACATGCAGTTTCAAACACAGTTACATCAGGAGATCTGATGCAGCAATCACTCTCATTGGAAGGTAAAGACAAGCACCTCAGGACTGGAGGTTTGGTTTCTATTTTAAATGTAGATCAGTTTTAACTGAAAGAGAAAATCCAATCATCCCTCTAATAAAATAAAATAATAACAAAACCAAAAAAAAAAAAAAAAAAAGCCTGTAGGAAACCAGTGAGACACTAAAAGGCAACAAAGCACAGTTAGTTGTATTAACATAATGAGACAGAAATTGGGAAGTGTATGAGTAACCTCAAACTGTAATTAGAATCGCTGGCAATTTACATTCTAACTGCTTACCATCAATCTGTCAGTACTCAGAAAGCATCTTTCTGAGCTCAGAAATTAAATAATTTCTGAATGCTGCTTCTAGAATGAATGTTTCCATTGTAATGGACCATAAATACTCAAAAGAAAATCAGTTATGTCTTCACTGTAACATCACTACTAAATTATATGTTACAACTTTATAGTCGTCTTTGCATTTTTATTCCATTAAAAATACTTAATGTATTTTTATGGTATATAGTCATCTAGATGGAAATTGAAGGTTCAGCTTTTTAAAATCCTATGCAAATGTGGCCATCTTGTGGTTAATGCTGGTAATATTGATATTTTTGAAGTCATATAAAACACATATATATGAGTGAATAAAACGTTCCTAATTATGACTAAAGTTGTTCATCACCTGCAATGGTCAAATACCCATGTTGTTTCACGTGAGAACTCTATGGCAACTTTCATGCAAGTATTTACGTATTACACTACTAATACTACAACATAGTTTTTATGCAAGATGGAAATACATCATATGTTCTCAAGGTACAGATAAATAATACTGATATGATTCCTGGGTGAGAGGAATGATAGCAGCATATAATTTTTATTGTTTCCTGAAGCATTTCTGAACCACAAAAGATTACTTTCTACTGAGAGATTGTATTAGGAAAAATCACTCCTGTCCCAATTGCATCCTTTTCTGCAACATAAAGTATTTGTATACATTGCAAGTTAAATAGCAGCACTTCTTAAGTAGCAAGATTTGCTTTATGTTACTCAAAAGAAGGAAACTACAGTTAACAAAGTAATGATTCAGTACACTACCTAACAGTCTAGGCTAAAAATTATAAGCAGAAGTCATCCTCAAATGCAGACTTTTTCTGTGCAATCATTACTACTTTTCAAAACCTGGAGTATTATCTTCCTCTAGCAAATGGCTTGCAGGTGTTTGTTTTGGTTTGGGGTTTTTTTAGAATAATTTTCTGTGATCCAAATAAAGACAGCTGATTAAAGTAAGGCCAAACTAAATTCTACCAGAAGTTCACATGTAAAAAATCTTGTCTCCTTACCAGTACTGACAGAAGTATGTAAGTCCATAGGATTTAACAAATACTGTTAAACACACATTTGTCTTTAACAGAGATCACTGGGGGCCGTAGTTTGCCTGTTCCCTCCATCTTCTCAAAATTCCTGCTGCTGTTGTCCGGAGTCATTACCCAAGAGGAAAAAAAAATATCCTTTTCCTCTGTATTTTCACACTTTAACCATTAAAAATAGAAGGAGTCTGTGAGCACTGTTCTTTCTCAGCTATTTGACAATCTGGGAAACAGAACTACCTTGAACCAAACCAACTTTCAGAAAGAAAGTTCGGATTGGATTGGATTCCTGCAGCATTCAATCCTATTATCCAGTTCTCCATCTCCAACAACAGTAAAACAATCCTGTGCAGAAATTTATCAAGCTCCATTCAGTAACAGTTCTTTTTTTTTTTTTTTTTAATTTAGGATCCTACATATATACTGTTTTGTACTGCCAGCAAGAAAAATGAGAACCCTCAAAAGGACACACAGTAACATGAAGGAGAACATAAACTTGCGGCTCTGCCCCCAGTGTAATAGGGATTCTTGAAAATTGAACTAGATTTTTCCCACCTTTTCCACTGTTTCATTTTCTTAGATGTTCAGTTTTAAAAAATATAGACGTATTTGTGCCTGTACAAGTGCAGGTTTTTCCCATGAAAGGGTAGCTGTTATCTCACAGGTATTTCAAAGCACTAACCACCAGCTTTCAAGCACACATCCCTTGGTTTTGTGCAGAGATTTTTTATTCTGCAGAAACCAATGGCACAATTGCAGCTTCTCTAGTTTCCGTTGAGAAAGATGAAAAACTCAAGTGGTGACTTGAGCAGCTAAACTAGAAGTAAACATTTGAAACCAAGTACATAGATTCTCTTATACAACATTCATCAAAATTTTGAGGACATAAATGACACTTTTACCTTTAATTGACCACTTAAACTACATAAGGACAACAGAAATTTAGAAAACGTTCTCCGTAAAAAAAATGGACAAGTTGCTATGTATACTCTCAAGTGAAGAATGAAAACTGAACAACTACCTCTAAAGAAATCCTACCATAATGCAACAAAACCCTGAAAGAACAGTACTATTAAAGTAATTTTGAACTGAAGTCGTGTTTCAACAACAAAACCAAATAAGGCAAGCATTACCACACACACAACCTTAATACTCTGAAGAGTTACATTTAGCCAAACACATTTGGACCACGTGAATATTATATGATCAGAAATGCAAAATTCATTAACACTCTAATTAAGCAAGTGAGAAATGAACAGTGCAAAAAGAGATGTCATAAAAAGCAATTATTTTGCTTGTTTTCTGCATTTCAAAAACAGGATATTGCAGAGGAAGAAAAATGTTAAAACCACAGACATAAACAGCTAAATCAAACTCTTCTAGGTGATAAAAAATTATTTAAGAACTCAAGTATCTTGAACAGTATCTTATCCAGAAACCTAAATAGGTAAATAATCAGTTTCGTAAAATATCACCTTGATTATATTTTTTAAAGTAAAACCTGCAAAAAAACATAGCTCCACATAATAAAAAATAAAGTTAATTTTTTTTTTCCCCCAGAAAGTTAGTTCAGTAAGTTATATGTTGCACGCTCAGACTGCTGCCTGGCTAAAAACCATGATCCTGAAATACACTGTCTCTCAAGTGGGCTCTTCATATCCGACAATACTGTTCCTGCTGCTGTTCTTGTAGAAGCCGCCGTTTACAACAGTCATCACTCCATTTAGACAAAACCATGAGCAGAAAAAAAAAAAATCCAAACAGGTCGTAACAGTCTCTCTCATCAATCTTGCTTTCTTAAAACAAACCCACCTTGCTTTATCACTATTTGAATTTCATCACTAATGAGACATTTCCCCAGAACTTTCATGTCAGTAATATAGACTATCAACATTTGCAAGTTAGAGATAGCAATTTGAACTCAGAACTACTACTAGGTTTGAAATAAAATTCCTTCATTTATTCACACTCTTAACTGCATGTAAGGAAGAAAACAGGAAGTGTGTACTAAGGAGGCCAAAACTAATTTTTACCTAAACATACAACATCTGTTAAAAATCTAGCACATCCAAATTTAGAGTATACTACTATTCTGTAGCACATAAAGCGTTATACTATCTAATATGGTTTATCCACATACCCTATAGGATACACAGCCATAGAAAACTCTATAAAGTATATAGCTATAATCACATACATGGCTAAGTCAAGTAATACAGTGTCAACATGTATCACTATGATGTAACACAATCATCCAGCAGCTTTGCTTTATTCCTAACCTGCTTTGTCGCCCTCATAAGAATAAAGAAGGGGAAAAAATGAACTTCTGATACCATGTCAAGATCAAAGAGGTTAAATGACTTCTGAGTGATAAACCAAGTTGCTAGAATTGTTCACATTTATTTAAGCATTTCAAAGTTGAGAAATAAGAGTCTTCTCTATCAAGCCTGGTGGGCAATCTAATATGTTCATACATTTATCCTATAATATCCTCAAATATTGGGTTCTTTTGAATGTGAAATAATGACAAATTCAGATTAATGCAGCACAGAAGGCTGTCATCACACAGACATCATAGAACACAGAAAAACTGAAGCAAAAAACTTTGTCTACCTTTTCCACCTTTCCACCATTGATGTCACTGGGAAGGAATTTCTTGCCAATCGTTCTTAAATCTGTCTGAAATTAATAGAGAAAACAAGAGGATATTAACCTAAAATACCCCATTTCAAAACAAATCAGCATAAAATAGGAAGAAGTGTATTTCTTCTATAACACCGTTTATTATAAAAATCCCTCTAATTGTGTATGATGAAAAAAAATTTAAAAAGCAAATTATTCATAAATTATTTAAATTATATCCTTGTTTTATGCACATTTTTGAAGGTTATTAAAATACTTTTAATAGATTAAAAGAAGTGAATAAGCAATGTTTTATTATTGAACTTAACTGACATTTAATACAAGTAAACTTCTGTCTTCACTCTCCATCTAGCACTTAAGAGAAAAGTGGTTTTAGTCGGTGTGTTTCTACATGCACAAATCCTTCATTAGAGGTTGGGTTGATTTTTGCAATTACATCTGGAGTAAAAGCTCACATCATATTTCCATTAAACACTTTTTATCTTAAATATCTGATTACTACTTTTGGAAGTGAGGATAAACAGCTGCATGACATTATTCAGCAACTGTGCAACATGGCCACTGACAACATTAAACTAAAGAATTCATACAATCAAAGGAACAATTCTCCACCAAAGCACTTTCCTCACTTAACACTGGACAAGCATATCAATCATGGTGGTGTGTGACAAAAGGATGGACTGGATGGCTAAAAGGTGCAGCATGCGAAAATAGGAAATGGAATAAAAAACTAATTAAACTTCACACATGGGGGTTTTTGTGTATTTACGTGTCAAAAAAAATGAAGCACAGCATTGCAGCCTAGGACCCTTATGTTTTCTAAACCCCGTTGCTTGAAATAAGCCTGTTGTTTTAAATACATCATGCTGGTGCAGATTACTATACAAAGCTGAAAATCCTCCTGATTTATTATAGTCATAAACACTTCTGAAAGAAGAAGAGCTAAGTGTAATTACTACTGGAACTTGCACACTAACTTGCCATTAATATATGCCAATGGACTACTCCAGCACCCTAATCTAGAACTGAGCAGCACTGTATTCTAGCATCCAAAACACTGCAAACAATTGGTTTATTCTGGGTTTTTTTTCAGTGAGAAACAGTGGTACTGTACAAATAGAAAACTAATTGTAGGGATGCCCCTTCAGTGTATTTCGTCTTGAGTACCCAGAGTGGATAAATGTTCAACCCGCTTTCTGTTGCACAAGACAGTCACAGATAGTGATAAGAAAGCACATTCAGTTTTCAGTCTGAGCCGATCTGTGGGAACTGATCTGTGTCACCTGTCAGTTATGTATCTCTGAATAGCACATAGGCTCCTACAACCTGTTCCCACACGTTCCATATCCTTACATTGACAACTCTTCTGCAAAGTGCTTTGCAATCACAACAGCAGAAGGGGACACAACTTCTGCAAACTCTCTGCCAGATCTTATACGAAGTAAAAACATTTGAAGGACTGAAGATACATTTCTGTCTATTTCACACTCTTTTAAGCAATCCACACGCACACACACACACAAGAAGTCGGTTCACTTCTTGGTTTCTTCTGCCTGAAACGTGTCTCTAGCAGTCAAGGAAAGAATTTGTGAATTCTTAAGAGGTGGAATCTAAAATCACTGTTCTGTCATTCAAGCCATTCCCTACTTACCCAACAGGCAACTTAATTTTCTGGGCATCAAAACAACTGACTTAATGACAAAAATATTGCTAAACAATTAAAAATGGCTTTGGAATGACAAAAATATTGCTAAACAATTAAAAATGGCTTTGGAGTACTCAAATAACATTTCTGGTTTATTTTAGTTGCATTATCTATCAAACGGGAAATACAACATATACATGCACAAATGATCACATTAGCACTTGTTCCAGCACATAATTACTGTTAGGGTAATATACAGAAATTGGAAGTATTCTATCTGGTTGCTTTTATAAAGCAGCAATGCATTCTCAGACATATATAGACATGCTACTACAGTCCAGAAACCAACTGCTTACCCTCTGCGTGTTTTGCATTACGTAATTTGCATTTTTGCATTATAATTTTGCCTTACCTCTTTTCAAATTCACTACATGAACTGTTGCATGCATACATATGAGTGATTGAACATATGCTTCAAAGAATAAATGAAAGGAACAGAGAGAATACTCTTTTCAGAGTATCATCTTAAACCAAAAATGACTGAATCTCAAAGATGAATAAAATATCCCTAAGAATTCTCATTCACAATTTAATTAAGAAAGAATATTTTTCTCTCGTGCATTCTACTACATTGTTTTTTTCCATGGAACTACATATAGTTATTACAAAAGAAGTGTATGTAAAGCCATATACAGTGCATACAAGCTTTAACATCTCTGAGTATGGATGACTGGCATGTTTTAAACAAATAAAAAGGAAAATTCTCAAAACTCTCCCTCATGATTTTGATAGAATAAATTAAACTAAGTAATGAATACATGGATTAAGTAGCTGCCCTCTTTTTACTGAAAGGGAGTAGATTTACTAATGTTTACCAAAAATGTCTATACTAGAATTCTGAAAAAAACATTATTCACATGCACACATTCAATTCTCAAGCCCTTAAAATTATTAAGACTTATTGCTTCCAAGTTGTTTCTCTCTTGTATATTTTTGTATTGATTTGTTGGCAAGAATAACAACTACGAATCCAGATTTCTACAGTAAATCAAAATATGTTTGTAGTTACATAAATACACACGTCACACATTCACCATTAGTTTATGCTTTAAGGATTATTATATCCAGAAGTCAAACTAAGTAAGGGTGTTTCACTCATCCCAACAAACTAATATTTTGTACTACAATTTCATACCCATGACAGTACACAGTACTTCTGCTTTTATTACTGCTTGTACTTTGACTATAGATTTACATTTCCTAAACATAAGCTTACTTTCCTACTGTAAGTTATGTTCATTTTTCTCCCCCAGGTTTCAGTTTGCAATAGGTATCATTTCCACATAAAGCTCAGAGCTCATACATGCAAGGACAGATGTAGGTACTCTGTCCTTTATGTAAATCACATGAGCAATGGTACACTTAATTAGCCACACAAACCTACACTTGAGCTATTAGACAGATCATTTTTAGCACGAATTGTCAGAAAAAATTTTTCACAATCATAACTTACATTAAGGGCAACTAGGATAATGTCATTTGCATTCACTTTTTCAGAAGAACTTATGCAAGCTTCAATTCCTTCATCTGAAAGATACCTGTTAAAGAAAACAAATATTAGAATATCATAAGGTGTACCTATTAGGCAAACATTTTTTCCTGTATATAAAATTATTATGTTTGTATCTTTTGTGCCAGTGAAGCATAGATTTAAAAATACTTGGAAATTAATCAGTTTCTTCATTTAATCAGTTTCCTTACACTTAGATGAACTAAGACATTTCTTCCATAATTTCTAAACAATAATAATAAAAAAAAAAGCTCTACTTACAAAAGAAAAGACATGATCCTGATTATGTCGAAGAGGGTAACACTACCCTCCTCATGCCCATCTCTTCCCAGCCACCCCAAATTACAAGAACCTGGTTTCAAAATCAACAATTTGGTCTTTACTTGGTGTAAGTGGCATAATTTCACTCATGTACTTGCAAGAAAAAAAAAACCAAAACAAAAACAAATAGCAAAACCCATCCCTCACACAACATAAAACACAATGACAACTGTTTCTAAAGAGCAAGACTATAATAAGGTTAAGCCCTCAAGGGCTGGGACACATAACACTGCCATCTTATAAAATACATTCTTGTTTGCCTGGGCTATAAGGCAACTGGTAAAAATTGAAGCACATTACAATGTATTAAGTCAAATACGGTGAAAAAGTTTAAGTAAGAAGAGGAAACCTCTTCCACAATTGCATTTGGAAACAGCTGTGACCTTCATGGTGGTAATCCAGGACCAGCACCTTTCTGCAAAAATTCTGTGAGCACACATTAAACTTCATCATCTGAAAACTAAGGAAGTTTTAAATGGATTCAGCTAATCAATTCAAAAGGGGCTGACCTAGTCTAACCTCCAAAAACACATGAATAAAAACCCCAAAATTTTAACTTGAGTGGTCAGAAATTGTGACATTTGTTATTCATTTTGCCTGTATTTCCTATTCAAAGTTCCAGTTGTCATTTTCATGTAACTGGCAATCTGCCTTTTCTGTACAGCTCTTCATTTTATTTAAATGCATCACATCAATCATTAAATAATTGATATTTCTAGATACTCAGTCTGAAACACAGTACTTGCCCAAATAACATTTAAATAACTGCCTACCAAGAAATCACCATTCCCCAAAGAATAAAAGAATGCTTTAAGAAAGAAAGCTTACTAAGCATTAAGAAATATTAAAAATAAATGCTCCTGAGTGCTTCAAGAAATACTTCTTTTTAAAGAAAATCCACAGTGCAACACATAAACAAGGCAACACATCTTAAGGGTAGGAGACTTGATCGGCCTTTTTGATTCTAGCCCAGGTAACATTAATGTCACCTTCTCCAGCCCTGCCAGCTTTCCCAGACTAATCAATGATCCCAGTTGTGCTCTAATCCAGACACTTGATGGGATCTAAATGTTCAAGTCAGACACTGACATCTAGCAACTCCTGAGGGACCAGACCACTACCACCATAAGAAAGAAACAAAACCAAACAATCCAAACCCCAGATGCACTGAATGGGAAAAAAAAAAAATGCATATTTAATAACATAAGAAGAAACAATCCTATTTTTTTATATAAAAGGCAGATGCTTGAGAAGAATAAGATGGCAAGATTTGGTGGCCTGCATTGGAATAGAGGATTTCTCAGCTGAGCAGCTCTGAGCTTGAGTACTATGAACTGTGAAGATCCAGGTAACTGCCGGGAATCAGCAGATGGATCTCATTAGCTGGAGTCAGAAGATAAAGTAGAACAGCACTCCCACTCCGTGCCAGAGAAAACCAGAACAGATAGGTCCTACAGGCATTATGGTACTCTCGAGGCTTCAACTGTGGTTTAATTACACCAATAGACTTCCTAGAAAGAGCAGTATCATAAACTCTGCAACTGTAGCTTCTGTTATCTTCAGTATAAAATTGAACATAAATTCATTACCAGGGGTTGGGGGGAGTACAAAATCCATAAGTTGAGTTTTTACACTGTTGGGGCAAGTCATGAAAGATTTCTTCACTTCTGCTCCCAACATAAATGAAGTCATTCTTCAATTCTACTGAAGCTAGCAGGACTGTAGTTCTCTTACATCTAAATACTAGGCTTAAAAATTCTGTAAGCACTACCATTTTCCAGCAAGAGAAAAAAAAAAAAAAAAAAAAAAATATTCAGAGCATGAATAAACAAGAATCTGACCTAGAATTAAATTTTCCCTAGATAGGACAAAATTTCTACTATCACAAAATTCACTGATGAGTCATGTTTTACTTTCTCACTTCAAAGTGAAGACTGAGTCACAGCTGTCAAAACACCACTATGCTTTAGTCAAAATTTACAGTTCATAACTTTTTACTTATAAATTTATACATAAATTTTCAGTTTAGTTTCTCTCATTACTTTGGAGGTTTTTGGAGACAGAAGGATAAAGAGAAACCCACTGGAAAAGACATTTCAATTTTGACTTGTGATAATTTAAGCAACAGCACTTAGTGGAAACATTGTCCACCTGACTGAAATCTCTGCCAATGCAACAGAGGCATCAATCATGACATGCCATTGGGGACATCCACTAGCTTGATTTAAACAAACACTAGAGCTTTTCAGAAAAAAATTAATATGTTTATTAAAATAGTCTTCAAAAAAGGAGAATCTGTGAACACCAATGAGGGGAGAGTTATTTTATAGTTTGAGGTTGGTTGGTTTGGGTTTTATAGATATTTATCACATGAAAGCATAAATTATCTAAACCCAGAAGAACAACCCTCAGGATCAAAATTACTTTCAAAAAGAAAGATAAAAATCAACAACTACCTCAGCAAAACTATGCTGAAGAACTTCAACAGAGAAAAAACCCAAAAATAACAGAGCTTTCCGATAACACATCAGGTGTTGCTTCTATGCAACAGGATGTAAAAGTGCAGATTCCACCAGAAATGATCAGGGAACAAAGCACAACCAGGAATCACTGTATACCAGCAGTGGCCAGAACACAGATTTCTCCTTCTTTAATAGAAGCTCAGAACTAGTATACATCAAGTCTGTCTTTTCTATTTTGCCCTAATGACTCTCTTATACAGACTATCCAGCGAGTACTCCAAATGCATGTTTAAATTTTCTTTACAACCTTAAAGTTTTTATTTAAAATATTTTTAAAAAAAAAATGCCTTTATACTGAAAAAACGTATCTACTCCTCTCAAGTACGAAAAAGGAGTTACAATAGGCAAAACTAACTCTTCAACTAGTATAATTCTTCCCCCTGCAACACATAGATAACAAAGTCTGAAAACAGTCCCTTTTTCTAACTGTTCTTAATAAGGATATGTGATATGCTGAGGGTAGGACCTTTACTGCATAAGGCCACAGTCTTTTTGTTCACTGTATTAGATGAAGGAAAGAAAATCTGACCCTGAACAAAAAACAAAGACGCAAAAACCTCCTCTAGAGTCAAAGAGAACAGCCCTGCAGCTCTGTGTCTCTATTACATTCTAGTGCCTCACAACATCTACATTACTCCTTCTGCAGATTTTATAAAATACCACAACCTAACACAACCTTAGATAACGAAAGGTGAACTACAACATTATCCTGTTACATTAACCCAACACAATTCCTACTGCCAAAGAGAAGGAAGCAATCCTAAACCACACATGAACCAGACCACACTGCTGGAAGCAGTTCACGAGCTCCCAGTCCCAAAGAGGTATACAGCAGTGCCATTCAAGCTTGCCAATTCTTGCTCACCAAATCTCTGTCCCAAGATGTCCCCACCTTTTCTTTACAAGGCGAGGGGGCACAGGGAATAACCTAGCACAGAAATGCTGCTGCCACAATCAACAAATTCCATAGAATCACAGAATAGTTTGGGTTAGAAGGGACCTTTAAAGGTCATCTAGTCCAACCCTCTTGCAATGAGCAGGGACATCTTCAACTAGGTCAGGTCACTCAGAGCCCTGTCCAACCTGAACTTGAATGTTTCCAGGGATGGGGCATCTACCACCTCTCTGGGCAACCTGTTCCAGTATTTAACCACCCTCACTGTAAAAAGTATCTTTCTTATATCTAGTCTAAATCTACCCTCTTTTAGTTAATACCATTACCCCTTGTTCTAGTGCTACAGGCCCTCCTAAAAAGTCTGCCTCCATGTTTCTTATAGGCCTCCTTTAAGTATTGAAAGGCCACAATAAGGTCTTCCTGGAGCCTTCTCTTTCCTAGGCTGAACAACCCCAACTCTCTCAGCCTGTCTTCATAGGAGAGGTGCTCCAGCCCTCTGATCATTTTTGTGGCCCTTCTCTAGACTCTCTCCAACAGGTCCATGTCTTTCTTTTGTTGGGAGCCCCAGAGTTGAACACAGTACTCCAGGTGGAGTCTCATGAGAGCAGAGCAGAGGGGGAAAATCACCTCCCTCGACCTGTTGGCCATGCTTCTTTTGATGCAGCCCAGGAGATAGAGTTTGCTTTCTGGGCTGCAAGCGCACATTGAGTTTTTTATCAACCGACACCCCTAAGTCCTCCTATGGCTTTCTAAGCCATTCTCCACCCAGCCTGTATTTCTCCTTGGGATTGTCCCAACCCATGTGCAGGACCTGGCACTCAACCTTATGGAACATCGGGAGGTTCACACAGGCCCACTTCCCAAGCTTGTCCAGGTCCCTCTGGATTGTATCCCATCCCTCAGGTGTGTCAACTGCACCACTTAGCTTGGCATCACCTGCAAACTTGCTGAGGGTGCACTTGATCCCACTGTCTATGCCATCGATGCAGAAAATAAACAGTACTGGTCCCACCACAGACCTGAGGGACACAACAACAAACATTTCAGAATTACACACTTTTGCTTAAGGTGAAGGAGAAAATAAATAAATAAATGATAAAACAAATGGGTGAGAAGTATAGAGTGAGAAGCAGCCCAGCTCCACAAAGGTCTCTAAGAAGTCAAAGGCTAGCCAGGAGCTGACCACTGACATCTTTACACTGACAGCAGAGAGACAAATTATTTCCTTAACATACAAAGCAGATAACACTACCCTGGAAGATGAGCCTGAAAGACTTAAAAGGAGGCAACTATGTTCCAACTGGCAGCTTACTTTTTGGCTTTATCCAACAAAGTCTTAAAGTACCCTAAAGAGACATTTATATTTTCGAGAAACTTAAAAAAACAATAATATTAAAACCAGCACAAAACACCTCAACACACATAAAACCACACTGAAATTTTCTCTATGAGGATTGGTAACTAGAACAACATACACTGCAACTACCTTTGGTTTCCAAGAAAAAAAGCATTCATGAGACATCTTTCTTGCGCATCTTAAAACAATCTCAAAAGTTACAAACTGATGTAAAGCAGACAATTCAATTGATTTCAAAGGAATTATAGCAACTAATGCTGCATGAGTCACATAGGAATTTGTAGCCTTGGAACATTAATACAAATTTTAAAAGTCAGTTTACAACCAAATGAGCACAAAGCCACCGCAAACGGCTGAGGTGGTTTTTTGTGGAGCATTCTCTTGGGAAAGAAGATCAGAAGAGACAGGCAAATAAATGCTTCTACTGCAATTCTTACATATGCTGGCTGAAACCTGAGGGATATGTAGCACCTATTCCTCCCCCTGCCGCAGCTCCATTCATCTGAGACGTGCAGCAGTGCAATCCTCTCAGCAACAGCTTTTGTCAGAAGAACATCTCCTAGAGAGCACCTAGATTCTTACCTTACCTTCAAATGAAACATTAAAACAAAGCCATTAGTAATGAATCAGCACTTTCTATGTGAACCATTCACACAAATGCAAGTCTGCAAATTTTCTGTCAAAATGTTCTCAATAAGCTTCTATGAAAAACAGATTTCAGTAATTCTTCCTTTGCAATATACAGAAAAACATATTACATCAGTGACAGGCAGAACAGTTTTCCCACTGCTCTTTCATATCCAGTATGATATTAATAACTTATTTTGCACATTATAGGTATGCACATTTTCCTTTTTGGTATTTCCCATTGCTAATGGCTATAGCTCTGCAGTATCAATCCCACCTGCACCTCTACTTATCTCATGTTATCTTTCACTTTACTTCATCAAGAACAGATTACACCTGACATGACCTAAACAGACAGATTTCTGGACTGCTACACTATTACCACCTATGTCTGAAAGACTGAAGAAATCGGTGGTATCAAAGGAAGATGCATTTTTGCTTGTCTGCTCTATACTGCTGGATCAAACACTTGATATGCAGACAAACATGCATGTGTACACACACACACACTTGAAAAGGTTTAAAATAAGAGCATTACTGTAGAATTAAATCCACCAGTTAAACAACTTTCCTAATAATATTTATTTTTCACAAGCAGCTTTCTTGAAAAGAATGTTTTCTCTATTTGTAATTAACAACTCATGTGCAAACACAAATCTTCAATCCTTTTTCTAGCCTATATTATGTTTTCCTAGAAATCCTCTGTGATTTTCTCCTATCATCTCTACAATTAACATTTTATTAAGGAGAAGCTTTCTTTAAGGAAACAAGTAAATAAGGCAAATTAATATTAATAAACATGCTCTATAAAATTTACATATTTCAGGTTCACAACTCTTCACAGAATCACTGTGGTATTCGCAGAAAACACAAACTGTGCTAACAGTACTTCCTATAATTCAGTGCCAGCCACATGAAACAATGCTGAAGTTTTATAGTAAATTTTATATAGCTATTTTCAATGCATGTGTGCAGAAATCAGAATGTTCCTTCCACTGCTTCGCTAAGAAAGCAGATTTATACAAACATAACCATGCAAAAGATAAGTTTTTAGAGGGGAAGAAAAAAGTCACAGAGAGCTTTCAAATTTCTCATACTTGGTAACACCATAAGAGAGAACAATTCTAATAAAACAAATCGCAACTTCAAAGAATGCACTGGTACGAGACCACCACTGGGTGCCAGTGTTGTTCCATTACAGAAGAACCGTATCTCCTATATTAGCTATTTTAAAAACTTGAGAGTCCTCTTAAGAGTTTCAAAACGTTCCACTGAATTTCAGTTGTTTAAAGGAATTACACTGCAATGTTATAAATTTTATTGATGGGCTACCATTAAATGTTAAAAAAAAAAACAAAAAAAAACAAAAAAACAAACCAAAAACCTAACAAAACCCACATTTTAAAACATTATGATGTTAAATATAAAAATCAGGTTTTAAAGGCTTCTTCATACCCTATAACCTGCATAACAATACTGGGAAGGTAACTGACACCGTTCTTCCCTTCAGCTTCTGAGATTTTTTACTTAAAGAATAATGTAGTGTTGTGCAAACTACCAGGCAAAATGAAATGGAACTTAAGGGTAAAAAAGAACAGAGAAGACTTTAGAAAGATTTAAAAGTCCTGCCAGAACTAGGGCCAACTGTTCCTTTATCCACAAGGCAAACATCTGTAAGGAGTGACAAATGTAGATTCAGTGGCATTCTTGGCAATTTTACTAGTAACATTCACACCCAGAAAAGTGAGGTTTTTCCCAACATCTAACCTCGCTGCACTGCTTTCTGTTGCCTCTTGTTTTCTGCACATCTATGGAGAACAGACCATGCCTTTACTTTTTGCAATCACATTTAATGACTTACTTCCTATATGTTGCACATCTTGCTCTGTGTCCCGGGCATCTGGTGTATCTCCCTCTGTATTTTGTGCTTATACTGATGATTATTGCTGTCCAAGTGTATTTTTGTTCTCCTATCACTTCTCTGATTTGTTAACATCAAATTGAACTCTAACCCTGAGCACTCTAATAGCTTTGCATTCCTAAGAAGCTTTTACCTTGTATTTAAACTTAGGAATTCATGCTCCATGTTACAGGTGTTTAATGACAGTAACAAAACTTGACCTAGAAGATGCGTTCATGCAGCCTCACATTTTGACAGTGGACCATCTGTAGCCATTCCTTCTAGTATGGTCAAACCAGTTTTGTAATTGCCTTTCAGAAACTTGATCTAAACTGCTTCCCTATTTAATTCCTTAAAGATGTAAAACCAAAAAGTTTAAATAACAGCATGTACTGTATTGTATCACTATTAACAACCCACTATGTTTAAGTAGAATTATGCTAGCAAAAACCTGTTTGCACCATCCAGAAAGCACACAGAATTACAAAACCCTGTTTGCAACTAGGCAAGCATTTAAATGAACAAACACTAAGGTAACTCAGTTGCCAGGGCAGTTAAACTTGCATCCCAGCTGCCTTTTTACTCCTGGGAATGCACCACTTCCTTAAGTGTATTCTCCAACTCAGGTCAGGCTGAAACCCCGGTAAGGAACCAATAAAATATGCATGCCCAAACTCAAGTTGTCACATGTTTAGCTGACAAAACCTAAGGCTTAAATGTCTCTCAGATGTCTATGACACCTGACTTTCAATAAGAATGCCATCTAAGAAAGCCAATGTATTTTCAGAACAAAACAAACAAACAAGGAGTTGGGATTTTTTACACTACATCGTAAAGGCAAAATGTCTGTCATTCCTGCCTCTCCACTTTTTTTAAATGTGGGGAACCAAAAAACATTAACTATCTTAGCAGTAAAATCTATTTTGTCCATGAAATCATGTCATAAGGAAAACATAGCTCAGAGCCAAAGGAGAGGGGAAAAAAAAAAAAGGCAAAAAAAAGTGCAGTGCTTCAAACAAAAACAATGCAACAATGCATTAGCTTCTTCCTAGGTTATTTCTACCTGAAACTTTCAGTAGGAATGGGATAAAGACCAATAATTAGGAGGATTACAGTCCTAAACATATGCGATACCAAACACTACAAAAATTATTTCATTGTACAAGCAACACTAGTCCGGAATCTGACAGAGAAGCCCAATGCCAGCACTCACTGTGCTTCTCCTTCAGGAACCTCCTGCTCCCCACCCAGCCTCTCTGATCTTGCTGCAGAGCCAGTTCCTTTCCTCCCACCAACACCAGAGAGGCGAAGGGTCTGGACATAACTGTTCTCCCTAGCTCGCAGCGTTCCTCCCCTCTCCTACAACAATACAGGAGAGAAGACGAGAGCTGCCTTGTACCTGGGGCCAGCAGGTCCCGAGATGGGACTTGGTGGTAAGGAGGTCAAAGGCAGAGGGCACCCTAGCACTCCCTGCAATAATACTTCAAATGCTTCAAAGTCTGTATCAATGTCATGATTTTTAGTTACCTTTACTAACTCAGCTTCTCCAAAAGACAAGGACTATTTTTATACAAAAGCTTGAGCAACCAGTAATAGTTCTAGAATTATTCTTTAATACATTTGACATGCAAACAAAAGTATTAGTCTATTATTAGGTTAGCCTGACAGTCCATCATTCTCTCTCACACCTCCCCAGACCCACACACGACTTATCTTTTTAATTACTGGCATATGTATTGGGTTTTTTTGCTCCAGCCTCCCTGAAATTAATCTGTTTCAAAAGTTAAGTATCAAAAGTAAGTTTTCAGCATAGTTTTTATAATGTTCTTACACAGAGAACATGCATTTGAAGATATTTTAACACTTGCATTAGTGAGGTGTACACAGTAGTATTTCCCACAGCATAACATATGCTTTTTGCAAATCTATTTTCTTCTATAAAATTCCTACTGCTGGGAATGCAATTTTATTTTTTAAAAACTCTAAAAGGTTTAAAACTATATTATGAGACCAGCAGCACATCTTTCACAAGCATTTCACAACAGAAAAATTAAGAAAAACTTTATACTTGCATCAAATATAAAAATAAATAACACCTTTACAGCCACGTTACCCATTTCCAATAATGCAACGATCAAAAACCTCAGCCTTTATGCTTGCTCTTTCCCAAATGTAATATATTTCACTCACCAAATGCTTTACCTAAATTATGTAAACAAAACTAAAAACCAGAATCTGCTTTTCCTTATAATCTGAGTTCCCAACAGAACATAAAATAATCACTTGCAAAGCCCCAAACGAGAGTCGGAAATCCTAGAAATTAGAGTATGTCTCATCACACAGTTGTACAAGAGGCTGATTTCAGGACACTCATCGTTCTTCTCCAAGCAAGTGACTGGGAAAGGAAGAAATGCATGTGGAGAAGCCTCACTTGAATAGACAAGGAACTACTAAGCAGGGTGCTCTGTTAAAGGGCTGCGCAGCTGTCGAATTTACTTCCTTATGCTCTCAAAAAGCTCAAATTAGATGGCCTTTGCTGAATGCTGTAATGCTCATCTCTTTTCACTGGCGTCTGTAAATAGAGTAAGAAATCACTGAAGGACAAGATAAAAGCTACAAATTAAGTTGTCAGATCTGCATGTGGTAGGTTTTAATAAATTGTACAGCTGCAATTTTAGGGTATTATCTGTGATATACTTTTAAATTGCATTAACAGCATGTCAGTACATGCAAAGGTAACTATATAAATAAAAGTAAACAGTCATTTTCAGCGTTAGAACAACTGCAAAAGCTACTGATAAATACTTTGACAGGTGGTCTACATTCAAAAATTATCTAACAAAGTATAAATTTTTCATGTTAAATATGTAAAAATCTGAAGCACTTGATAGGAAGTAGGGAATTAAGTGGATTGAAAGGATGAAAGAGAACAGAACTTTCCCCAAATAAAAGACAGCAATCACCAGCTGCTTAGCATCAGTCTAGAAGAAACTTTTGTCTGTCTCCCTGTGACTGTATTTCCACTTCTTCAGTCCTTCATAAACACAGTAGGCACAGAGCATAACGTTCTCTACCGGAAGTAACCAACCAAGTTCCATAACCCAGAGATAACCATCAATCACATCAAAATGCAGACACAGAAATCACATATGTGGTGGTGAAATAAGACTAGGAGTATCTGAGTCAAACCAAGAACTCTATTTTGCTTCAGCAGCTGCATAGTGCATTTTTGTTGTTAAGATTAAAAATCTATACAGCTCTCACATCATCATGTATCTAGTCACACACAGAATCGTACAGATAGAGAAAATGAGTCTCTATCAAGAAAACAGCCGAAAGCTCAGGAAAAGATAAACACTTAAGATACTTTATTTTAAAACTCTGAGGAATTATTATTTCATGATTAAAAAAAAAAAAAGTTTGTGTTTCTGTAACTTCCCAGAGAACTTTATTCCAAGGCCAGTATTACTGATGGCTTAGACAAAATGGTAAAGGGGTAGTGAATTTCACATTTAAAACCCAAAAAACTAGTGGTAATGCTTCAAAGGAAAAAAGGAGTTTAATTATACCAACCACACAAAAAAGAAGTCAAAAGAAAGACTGATCAAAAATATTCTGAAAGATTAATTTGATAAAAGTTAATAACAAAAAAAATTTCAAAGCAGATGCAAGAAACTTGACAGATGACAAGGCTGAAAAATGGCTGAGATGCAAAAGGATTGATAGAGAAAAAACTAATAGGTAACCTGCTTTTTTAAAAAATTATTTGTAAACTAAATCCCTAAAACAGAGATTTGGAAGGTTTCCAAACTAAAGTTATTGTCGAAATACATACCTAAGCAATTTTCTCAAACTGATATTACAATCTAAAAGGCCTTAGAATAAATACAGCAATAACAACAAAACCCACCGGGACCAGTAAGTATTCACCCAAGAGCTCTACAAGATCCAAAATGCAAAACTGCTGACATGCTTTAAATCAACATGTGTACCAGAAGAATGGAAAACAGTAAAACATCATACAGTATTTTTAAAAGGAGCAATCACATGAAATCCAAGGAGTTAATACATACCCTTATGAGCAAAGTCATAAAAGCTGTAACCCCAACTAGAATTTGTCAGCTCATGAGAACCCTGTGAGCTTTTGGGTGAACACAATACTTCCGGCAGTCAGAAGTCCCACCCACAGCTATTAGACTTCTCTGAAAATTAAGGAAAATGAGTGGGGGTGGGGCAGGGAGGAAGGGGTGGAATGACTGTTGTTGAAATAGCTTTGGTAAGATCATTCACCAAAGTTTCTTAAAGAAACTGAATTGTTAAGGCACAAGAAGAAAGAAAAACCCTTTCTCACATACTACAACACTGGAAAGGAAGGGTATGAATACAAAGGTCTCTCTTCCAGAGGCTTACTTAGCAGTGGATATATTCCATTGGTCCACACTGCATAACAAGAATGTTAAGACAAAGGAATGGATAACAAGATAGCAATTGACTATTACACATAGAAGACACCAAAATCTAAAGCTCACCACACAATAAGATGTCAGGTGAATTTCAACATTAATAAATGCAAAGTATTGCACATGGAGAAGAAATAACATAACATGCGCAGTACTAAGCTCTAACGTAGTTACCATTCATGAAAAATATGCAGTGGTCATTTTCTGGACACTAACTCACAGCTCAGTTGGAATCCAACACACACAAAGAATACTAGGATCCACTTTCAAAACAACGTAAGACATAACATTGGAAAACCATGCAAATCACATCAGAATTACTAAGCAACAGTGCTGATGTACATAACTTTCAGTTATAAAAACTGAAAACTACAAGTTGTTGAATTTTTAGTGCAGAATTCCACCACAGGTCACAGTGCTGCACAGGAACAAGTCCTGCAGTATAGCTGCAGAATCTCCATCCTTGGACTTGCTTCAAGACACAGCTAGGCAAAGCTACAACTGACCTGATCTAGAGTCTTTCTTAGAGCAAAAGCTTGAATTAAGATGACTTTCAGAGATGTCTTCCAATCAACCGTTCTATTGTTTCAAGAATTGAATCCAATTTGCAACTCTGCCTGAGTATTACACTGTAATATACAAACATAAAGGCTTAGTTTTAAATAACCTAATATTATGCTGCCTTCAGTTATTGCATTTTACTCATATTTCCAAGTTGATTTTTATATATATATATATATATATATATATATATATATATATGTACACACACATATATACTTTTATTTCTACGGGTTTAAATTCAACAGGAATTCTGGCACAATTTCACAGATGATGTTGTTGGTTTAGGTCAGTGTTTTGTTTGTTTTCTTTCATACATTGGAGGAAAATCTATTTAGCTTCTATAAATTGATTCAGTAATCCTTTAGCAAAGAACTTAATTACCATACACATTTTACATTTAAGTACAAGAGAAATTAAAAGTCAGTTGCTTATATTGGTAAAGAGAGAGAAAGAAACCAAATCCCAGTTCAGAATACATCAAATTCTTCTACGTGATAGGTTCTCCATCTTTCTGAGAGCATGAAGTGCAGTAGTTTGTACTGCTGCCTCAACATAGGTTCAAGGCATATGCCTTCAAAACTTACAATTCTTTTATAATTTAATTTCCTAGTTTATTAGCATAACAGTTGCTACATATGTGGCCTCTGTGAAATCAATCTGATTATGTGAGAGATTACAGAGCTCAGCTCTCTATAAAAAGCCAGACAAGAATTAACCAAGACCAGCTCTGAGCATATACAACACAACTAATGAAGTGTACAGGAACTTAGTACGTATTTTCATCAACTAATGACTTGGGAAGGAGCTGAGAATCAATAATGGCTTCAATACTGAAACAGACCTGCAAGAAACTATCACATAGATAAATGTAGGCAATTGAGTCTTTGTGTTACTGATATTGATCTCTTCCCGCCCCTCCCCCAAACCGGTCATAGCTACAAGTTCTAAGTGTTTTATAACCACTTTTAAGAATCTGAATGCAATTTTGCAATTGTTATTTAGAGATTTTATTAGGCTCGTTTTTTAAGGTTGTTTTGCTCAATACCTGGCAGAAACATTGCAATTCATTCCAGTTTACTAACACCATCAGCCATCCTAAGTTAAGATCCCACCACCACTTAGCTGACTAAGTGAAGTCTGCAGTTTGGTGACACACAGCACCCCTAAAATCACCATCTCTTATGGCTCTCATTGGAAGCTGGCACTGAAAAACTTGACTAGACACTAACCCTTCACCCACAGAAACCAGTCCCTTATTCAAGACAGGCAAAAAAGAAAGGCAGGATCAGAATTAGGATGCGGAGAAAGATTACAGTATGGCTATAGAGTAATTATTACCAGCAGTAACCTGATGTCATAAAAATGACATCGAAAAGATTTGATTGGGCATAAAACAGCATGAACTTTAAGTCATTATCTCACTGTCAAATTTTGGGTTGCACCTTCATAAGCATTTATTTGTCAATATGTAGCTCCAGAAACACCTTGGTTACTTTAGTTTTTAATCAATTTAGTGCTGTTTCTCTTTTCCTCCTGCACTCAAACTGATGGTACTGCCTTCTAAATTCATGTAATTTATGTTTTTCCAGGTTATATAATCAAGGTAAATACAGCAATTACAGTATTTGTGCTAAATTATTATTGCAAGGTACGAAGTGAGGCTGTGATGCTTCTGGCATTCTACTGCATAGAAAAGCCACATCTACCATCAGACAACAACTAGTTCTCTGCCAAAATAAAAGAAAGTATTTTAAAACTTTAAACGCGAAGCATAGCAGCAAAAAGTAAATTCCATTAAGCATACCAAAATTAAGACAAAGAAAAAGCAGCTCCAACATAAACACAAACATGGGTCAATCAACGTTTTTTCCTCATAAAACAATCAAAGTATTTATTACTCTTAAAGTTCATGAATTGTTTTTAGAAATACTTCCTAATCATCAAAATCAACATTTTTATTTCAGTCTTCTGAACCTCAGAATTAATACTGGGTAAGTAACCGAGCTGAACATCAACACTGGAAAAAAAGCTGCTACAAAAACCTTATTACATGTTTTCAGATTTCACCTTACCAATGACAGCTAAAAAGGCAAGGAACTCTGTAGATGCTCTCATCCTTTATAGCCTGCCACTGTTTTCTTCATTTGTGTTCAAACAGTGACATGATAAGTCTAGTCATTATTTGTCGGTATTTTTAAATTAACGCATGAGGATGATGTTTCCTCATTTATCTAAAATAACTGAAGCCATAAGATAAGCACACATAGCACTTTTAAGGGGGGAAAATTTCTATTTCTTTCCCTTCCCTATATTCCTTCTCCCCATGGATCTAAGGAGTTCTTACTCTCAAACCAAAGGACTGCAGAAAAATGTAAGCTGATCTCTTGAAATAATATGCAAGAAGGCATGCAAGACACCAGGGGTTTACAACCAAAATACGACAAGAGTTGTCAAATAGGCAGTTCACGATATTCTCAGAGAGAAGATCCACACTGTAAATATATTGCCTTGGAAGTACACCATTCTCCATGTTACTGCAGTATTATCCCACTTGCATATATGGGATTTATGTGCTAGCCTATAAATCATATAGTGGTTTACGTGCTCAACACTATTTTTGTTTTTAGTATTGGTCTCTAATGCCACACATCAATTCCATAAGCAAAGTAAACTTACCCAAATATGCTTTGTAGAGGTAGCTGCAGAAGTAGGTGTAAAAGTCACACCTTGAGCATTACTGCTCCCTTAAAGTATTATAAACAGCTATGAGAGCATAGTTTTTAAATATCTGAAGTCTTGAATTTCCTAAGCTTATCTTTTTAAACCAAATCACCCCAATTCTTTTAGCCTTTCCCTAAAAGGTTGTGCTGTTTCCTAGTTCTCTACTTAGACTTGTTTTTCTCTCTTCCTTTCTCCCCACCCATGCACCTTTCATACAGCGTCGTACCCAAACTGGCATGAACTCCAGCCAATGCCTTACTGCACTGACCAAAGTGAAAGAACATTTTCAGGTATCTTGCAAACACCATATTTGAAAAACAACCAGAACAGCTGCTTTTTATACCCCATTCAGGAGCATGGTAGTGCATCATACCCTGTACAGTGTATAACAAATTAAAAAAATCCTAATATTTTCCTGCAGAAATGCTGCCTATGGGCCCTATGATATGCAGGTGACTAATCCTACCCACACACACTAAATCTGCATTAAACCTAGTGAAATATATTGCCTTTGTTTCCCTTCCATTCTCCACCCTTTTCAAAGTTCATTTTAAATTCTAAAGACTTGCTGCTGAAGTGCTTGCAACTGTTCAGGTTTGATACTGTCTCATACTGTAAGTAATCCCCCATCTTACAAGCAACTCTGTCTGCTCTATAAACTACATTTTATCCTAAGTATCTAAAAAAATGCAAACACTTCATTAAAGATACAAGACAGTACTGCTTTTTCCTTGTTCAAACCTGTCACACCTTGTTTCTTGAATTTCTGTTTGTGGTTGCTTGTCATCCTATTACATTTGTTTACAAAAAAAATGAAAAGTTATCAAACTGTTTACAGCACACAGTGTTAGCCTGAGCGTTTTAAGATTCTCATTTTTACATGGGGGGGGTAATCTAAAGTAGCAGTAACAATGCCTAAAGCCCATGAATCTTTTCTACCCCTGTTTTTATACTGCCACATTTACAGAAGTGTGAAGTATAAATCATTCAGTTTTACTTACAGCAAAAAGTAGGCATATTGGAGGTAATCTTGTTACCCAACTACAGGCCAACAATTTTAACCTAATCCTGGATGGAGATAATCCAGATGAATAGATCAAAGACAAAATGAGAAAGGAGGAGTACTTTGTACAACAAGACCCCCATGTTAACCTGTTCCTTGTGATACTTCTTTATTATAGGGATATGGTGTAGTTGAGGACTGTCAGTGTTAGGTTGATGGTTGGACTCGATCTTCAAGGTCTTTTCCAACCTAGATGACTCTGTGATACCATATCCCTGAGCATTATGTCAACTTTTAAATATCTCCAGGGATGGGGACTCCACTACTGCCCTGGGCAGCCTGTTCCAATGTCTGAGAACCCTTTCGGTGAATAAATTCTTCCTAATATCCAATCTAAACCTCCTCTGGAGCAACTTGAGGTCATTACCTCTTGTCCTGTCACTTGTTACTTGGCTAAAAAGACTGATCCCCACCTCTCTACAACCTCCTTTCAGGTAGCTGTAGAGAGCAATGAGGTCGCCCCTCAGCCTCCTTTTCTCCAGGCTAAACAAGTCTCAGTTCCCTCAAACTCTGCTCATAAGTCTTATGCTTCAGACCCTTCATCAGCTTTGTTGCCCTTTCTGGATACATTTCCATATCTCAATGTCCTTTTTTGTGGTCCTAATCGTTAGTGGCTGGACCATTACACTATATCAAGTGCAAGCATTCAAGTACAGCATCTGAAATTTAACTGATGTTAGCTTACAGTATGCCTCATGGTGTTTACAGTCCTTGCATAACATCCTGGATCAGAGGTCACAACATCTTTCACTTAAACATTGGCAGTTACCACTCATGTCTGTTCACTTTCATCTGACATATGACATGAACTGTAACTTGTTCCTGCACATGACACTATTTCAGGAATAGTCACCTTCCTCGTACTTCCATATTCAATGACTCAGTCATGTGGAATCTTAAGGCGAAAAGAGGATTTACTTTCTACAAGAATACTTTCTCACAGACATTGTCTCACAGTGGGGAAGCTTCTCACAGCAACAACTGCTAGAGGCATTAATTGCATAGTTTGCATGCAAGCTATCTAATACAGGCAGAGCACTCCTATAAATAGGTTAGATTTGTTCCACAGAGACAGCGCGCGCTGATTTGAGATGGGTTACAAAGGTTAACCTACACATGATTTGGCATCAGAACTTGGATGCAAGCAACTCTTGTTGCGGGACGGCAGCCAAGTAGTTGCTGGCAGCATCTTACAGCAAAACTTTTGCTATGACAAATTCAGGTGGCTGTGCCAGTACAATAGAACAAATATAACGTTCCAGGAGGTGGGGGAGGGGGAAGGATACTATGCCTATCTCTAAGAGTGAAATTCAAGGCAAAGATTATCTGGAACCTACCAGTGGCAGTCCCAAACCTTCCTATGGAAACATGGCATGCTTTGCCACCAAAAAACCAGCTTGCAGGTAGTTCGTGAAGCTGCAACCACCTTTAGTTTCAAAAGGTATATCCGTTCTCTTCCTTTACTTTAACAAAGCAGTGTATTTGTGCGATAAAATATCTTAGCTTGCAGAAACATTTTTGTAAGCTTGTTAAACAGTTCAGCACTTTTCCCCAGTCCCAGTCCCTACAAGCTCCCAGAAGGTGACTGGCTTTTACTGGAAGTATAGTGGTTTCACAATCTTCTTAGAGTACATTTTTCAAGCTTTTTAATCAAGATGTATGAAATATGCTAGTTCTAACCCATCCTCTTACAGCCCATGAATAAAAACACTTGTTAGCCTAAGCTGTGTTAGAGCAAAGGGCTACTCCTTCCTACAATTAGGTAGGAAAATGCCCTTACATCTCTTAACAGCCAGAAAAGTTTTCAATGACCATACATAAGAAATAGACCCCTTTATAGGAAGGGATGTACAGTATACAAGAAACTTGATGCCTCAAAATGCAGACACTGTAAAACCCAAGATATTTCTTAGCAAGAAAACAAAACTTTTTCTGAAATTTAATTGAAGTAAACTCTTATCTTCACCTGAGTTTCCCTGGAAATATTCTGGGGTATGGGTAAGAGAGCGAAACAAGTGTCCCATCACCAGAGCAGCTTTCAGAAGCCTCAAACAACTACTTTTCCCAGGCTCTAATGCTTCTCCAATATTTTAATGCTACTAACTGTAATTTTCAGCTTCACATATGATATTCAATATGACATCTAATTCATTTTTATACAATTACAGACAAGATAATTCAGAACATTGACTGAAAACTATCACAGAATTGACAAAAAAAAGATTTTTTGCCCATTGCTGTGACCCTGCTTCCACCTGTCCAACCTCAGTTCGAGTTAACAACCCTAAGTTTTGGAATTGTTGTTTTATATTTCCCCATAGAGAGGTTAAAATAGGAACTACATTGTCTAAGTATTTGCTGCAATATAATACAGACGATTTAGAATTTCTCAGGATTTATGAATTTAAGAGTCTGTAGCATCATTAGCATTTTCTGAGATAGTCACAATCAGAGGATAATACCTTTCCTCTACAAATTTGAACAGTATAAACACATTCAGAAGGTTTACAATTACATCTGCTTAATAACTGGAAGTGAAACTTTCACATTTAGTTTAGTCTTATATTGTCTTCCATAACTACAGGAGTGAAATAAATAGCAAAATCTAAACAGTGAAAATGAACTGCAATACACTATCACAAGTATTTATTTAATTTACAACTAAATATTCCTACATATCTGCTACTATATTAACAGGGTAACATCACTCATAACTCACAGCATAGTGAGCTACAAAAAATTTGGTGCCAGGCTGTACTGGCATACTTTAAGCCAAAACACATAAGAACTGTAACAGGGCATGTTGCATGTCTTTTATAAATGAGAAAAGCCTATGTCTGCAAAAAATGTTGTTCTCTCTATATAAAGAGCTTTAGGTTTAGAATTTTCTGATTTTTAAAAGAAATTCATTTACCAGCTAACGGTAATGAAGAAATCATGCAGAACTTTTCAGTTCAGACTGAAGATTTTATTTCCCCCAAGGAACTGGAGCATTGAAACACTACAAGAATATGCCAAAAATTAAGGTATTCCAGTAACAGGGACCTCAAAATCTTCATATGGTCAATTTAAAGAACTCTACTGAGGTACCTAGTAGTACTGTCTGAGACACTGTGAGCTTCCAGCTCAGATGCATACCGGATTCTCTTAAGTTGTACATCATACCTGCCAGCCTTTAGTCTCATCTGGCATTAGACACCTGCCTGTTCAGGTAACATAACTGGGCCCACGTGCCTACAGGACTTGGCACTTGGCTCACACTGGCACACTGCTCTCTTAGTTTACAATGAAAAAGCAAAGCCTCTGCCACAGCTGCCATCCATAAAAGAGCGATAACAACATTTCTCTACCTCACAAAAGCACTGAAAGGAAAAATGAATTCAAGGTAGGAAGCATTCAGAGACAAAAAGTGGATATTTCTATGAGCAAATTTGGAGTCTTTTTAATCAACAAGTAAACATTTGAAGCAATACAGTTATTATACCTCATGTTCAGAAATACTGCAAAGATCACCCACCCACACAAACACACTCCTTCCTCTGTTATCTTCCTCCATGTCCTCCAAGGAAAAGGCACAAGAAAAAAGGCACATTCATTTTATAGAGAGTAATTTATTAAATCTGCTTCTATAATTAAAAATATAATTAAAAAGAAAAAAAAATTATTATTGTCTACCATGGGGGGTTGGGGGTGGGGGTGTGTGTGTTAATCGCAGGACCGTATTACACATCCATCTTAACTATGTTCAAACAACCCAGAAAACAAATATGCCTTTAAAAATGGGTCAGGTGAATGGGAACACTTTATGAACTATCACTGACCCTCTGAACTGGAGCTCCAGAACTAAAAGGTGAAGCAAACAGCAGTAACTCATCCAAACCTCCAGAGCCTCAAAGGCAGGCAGCGTGTGTGTGTGTGTGTGCGTGTGCGTGTGTATCTCCACAGCTAGAAACAGGAAGAAGCAATCTGCAACTGAAGCAGTGCCATCTGAACAGTTCTGATGAGATGCAGTGACCCTCACTGCAGAGGGCAAGCTAGATATTTGAATCTGAACGAGTCACACTCCGCTCCATTTGTAATCATCACCGCAATTTATCTTTCTTATCTTGGACACCTAGCTTAGCAAGAGATGAATGGCTTTCTGGAAGTAATTATTTCTGTAAATGTAATGGAGACTTAAGAATAACTAGCTCAACACAGGCATCTAAATTTTAGACAACTAAATTTGGACAGAGAATTAAACTTCTGTCTACTCTTGGAGCATTAACTCCTGAACCATGTATTCTTGACAACAGGCATCAAGGCAAGAGCTATACTTTTCGAAAGACAGGCTAAAATTTACCCAACATTTGAATGCAACTGCAAGGTAGTCTTTCAGTATGTCAGAAAACAACATAAAGCCTCTACAAAATGGTCAGAATCATAGTGCTAATAACCATTAAATAACCATTAAAAACATGTACATTCATAATCAAAATCTTCTGAGAATACCAAGAAACCCCCTAGTTTCCTGGATACTCAAGAAAAAGTCCTTCTTAGGAGGAACTATACTTGTGCTTCCTACTCTTTTCTCTAATCATACAGGAGAAACAGCTACTACACAGTCAGTCTTGTACAGAACTTGCCCAAGAAGTAAACGAATCATTTTACCATCCCCCACCCAAGACTGAACTTGTTGCATCACAAAAATGATATAGATTGATCCAGATGATTTCAAGGAAACTGCTACTTCAAACACTAAATTACTTCGACACCCACAGCACCAATGGCTGCTGCAATAGGTTCCAGAAGCATGCAGAAGGGAGACAGTGTTAAGTCAGGACAACTGAATGACATCCCTTCTGGGAATCATCATCTCCAAGCACACACAGCACCACAACTCTCACAGCTAAGGCCATAAACTCCTTGCATAGCCTAGACTGCTTACAGTCTACAATATTTTACCATCAGAAAGTAAATGACTGCCTCAACATTAAAGAAAGAAAGACAAGCAAATACAGCATATAATTCTAATAGCTCTGAATGTCTGCTAATGAAGGTGTCTGCTTTCAGAAAAAAATTGCAATTATTTTTTCACCAAAAGAGACACCACCCTAAATGTCTACATTGTCACAAATGGCATGCTGCCAGTTAACAGTAGTGATAATGCAAAAATCTTACAATCTCTACTCTGTTTCATCCTATTAGTATCACAAAAAACCCCACTTCCATCTTGCATTGCCTCTCATAATTTTCTTAAGTTGATTTTATGACTGTACTTCATATGTAGATAGAAAATTCAGGAACAGAAATATAAAGCTCTCAATAACTTATCCAATGGGATATATTGAAAATCTATCGGTTGCTTTCAAAATCTATGTATTACTATACAAAAAAAAAAAAAATATTAAAGACACAATAAGGTTTCAAAGACAACACCAGAAGAGAGAAAACACAGACATTAAAGGTTAAACTGAAGTTTCATAAACAGTCTTTTTATGTGTATTTACACACACCAATTCACGGATAGGCAATACCATAATATGCAGTCACTCGTATTTTCAATTGCTATTATTTGCAGTTCACACTAAACAGAAAATTACACCACCCTTAAGATTATTTTTTTTGTTATTGTTGTTAGGATATTGTAATCAGATAATACAAGTGAACAATATGAAATAATTAAAACTGCCTTCAAGGGCTTCTGTAAGGTCAGATGACATTACCTTTCTTTCACATTATCGAATTAAGCACAGTTAGATTTTAGTTAAAAGCATCAAAAAGACCAGCACTAACTTTGAATGCCCTGCTGGAAACAACTCCTTTTTTTCTGTCTGAGTAGTTAGCATTTTCATACAAATTTAGGGGTATGCACTGAAGGTACAATAGTCATAAGCTCTGCACTTCTGAAAGTCCTGACTCCAGCTCTCCTCATCACTCTGCTTCCATCCCCAGCCAGAATTCCTACCCTGTCACTTCTCAGCCTTCTCTATCTGATGCAAAGCAGTCTTCTCTTGACCATTGTCCAAAAATAAGGAGATAATCAGCAAAGAGTTATAGAGAGACTCAGTAACATCTACAGGGAGACAGGTAAAGAGTACTTTGTAAGTATGTTCAGGCAAAGCAATTTGGCATCTAGCTTGTTATTTTTCTATTCTGGCAACATGTGTTTTATTAATGTCATGATGTCAGATATACATGCTACAAAATTTCCTCATGACCTGAAAGGTTCAGAAGTATTTTTGATACACCAGAGCTCTGGTATATATACCCGACTTTAATTCACACTGAACACAGGAAAATATTTTTGATATAACTGACTAAGAGATTAAACACAAAGCATTTTCTTTTTCTCCTCTCTGTATTCCACTGACGAGCTGTAAATGCCTATCTAAACAACTCAGTAAGGGCTTCTCCCTGTACACTTAGACTGTGCTTACCCTTTATGGCCAATTATTTATTCTGTCTTTACAGATTTAAGGATCTAGCCAATGTCTGCTCAAAAATAAAATCTAAAAAAAAAAAAAAATCCTGTTCCTCAGGAGACCGTTTTCACACCCCTCTCCACAAACATGACTGCCCCCATCTCCTTGACATTACTGATAACTCTTTGAAAGATCAAGAGTCACTGCCTGCACTTGGCAAGACTATTATGGTATTTACTACTGAGAAGTTAAGAGAAGTTAATGCTTTGATAACACAATATTTGGCTTTCAGGAAGACTGGTCAAATAGCCATATGACTCACAGTGCTGATCTCATAAACTTGCTTTGTCCATACAAATTCGATAAGAGAACTCCCTTTTTACTCGCAGATTCTTCCCTGAACCAGGCATCGTCTTGTTCTTACACAGTCAGTACAAACCCTTTAGTATACATTTTTCCTAACTTCACATGTATAATCATACACACGTATCTCCCCTGAAGTCTGATTGATGGATAGATATAATTCCTGATCTCCATACTAACAACTGCAGTCACAAACTTCAGTGTGAAGTCTCACCTCACAATAAACTGTACAGTAACACACACATCACAAAGTGTTCTTGATATGAATTAAATTGATGCATTTTGCTCATAAGTCTGAAAATGTCAATGGGTCTGAATTAACTGAACTCCAGCTCCATCTTCTAGAGGTAACATGACAATGTATCATCAAAATTTACATAACATTAAGTACAAGTGTATTCACAGTACCAGGTATGTTTACCAGTGAGGTGAGATGGGGTAATTTGTGAGCAAGCTCTGGGGTGTACAGGGGTGTTGTACAGGGACTAAGATTTGAGATATTCAGCTCCAGCCATCAGCAGCATTTACAGACTGTATCTTTCCCTTGGCCAAAAAAAAAAAAAAAAAAAAAAATATCTCTTTAAACTGCTCATACAACTGAAAACTGCAAGCTTTGGTATGAAGAAACGCAAAGGACACAGACAAAAAAGGGTGACAGAAGTAAAATATAAGGGTGAAGAACAAAGCTAGAAAAAAACCCACAAATTAAGTAAGCTTGTCTCTGATTTTTTTTTTTTTCATAGCACTTCAACCAAGACCACTCAGTTTTCTGTAGCCTGATATTCTTCCAGCAGTATTCAGAAAGGTTATCCAGAAAGAATGGCCCAACATGAAGTCTGTCTTTATTATCCAGTTGTCTGTAAAGAGGTAACTAGTATGACAGCCACCTTCTCAGAGAAGTTGCTGTTTTTAAAATGCTTTTAGCTCCTTTTCTCCTTTTTTTGTTTTTTGGTTTTTTTTTTTTTTTCTTCTTGCTTTAGAGTTATTTGACTGGACTTAGTATGTTAGCAAATGTGGAAACATAGTAACAGGACATCCATGTTCTTGTTATCTATTCAGTGTATTGCAGATTAATTGAAACTTAGAATTACCTGTAATTCTGTCATCCTTCATTAACAAAACCTCCCCGCCCCACTCAGCTACTTTAGGTTCTGCTTTCCTTACAAGTTTCACAGACAGTTAAATTTCAGCCTACTTCCATCTGAAGTATTAAAAGCTAAACACCTCAGTATGCACCTGCTCTTGATCTCTGCCACATAAGGGAGAAGGTGGTAGCGTGCAAAACTAATGCATCAGGATAAATAGAGAAGTTAAATTCAAATTCTGCT